>CM040744.1:4956380-6156380 GCA_022829145.1 Albula goreensis
GGATGAGGGGGTCCTGTGATGGCCCTGGGCAGGGGCACAGAGTATGAGGGGGGTACTGTGGGGGCCCTCTGGGGGCAGTATCACTGAGGATGAGGTGGTCCTGTGGGGGCCCTGTAGGAGGCAGGGTCACTGAGGATGAGGGTCCTGCAAAGGGTCCCAGTGGGGACAGGGTCACTGAGGATGAGGGGGTCCTGTGGGAATCCTGTGGGGGCAGCGTCACTGAGTATGAGGGGGTCCTGTGGGGGTCCTGTGGGGCAGGATCACTGAGTATGAAGGGTCCTGTGGGGGCCATTGGAGGCTGGGTCAGTGAGGATGAGAGGGTCCTCTGCCAGGATCCTGTGGGGACAGGGTCACTGAGAATGAAGGGTCCTGTGGGGTCCTGTGGGTATCCTGTGGGGCAGGGTCACTGAGTATGAGGGGTTGCTGTTGAGGCAGGGTTCACTGAGTATGTGGAGGCCTTGTGGGGGCAGGGTCACTGAGGATGAGGGGTCCTGTGGGGGTCCCTGTGGGGATCCTGTGGGGCAGGGTCACTGAGTATGGAGGGTCCTGTGGGGGCCCTGTGGGGGCAGGGTCACTGAGTATGAGGGGTCCTGTGGGGGGCCTGTGGGCAGTGTCACTGAGGATGAGGGGTCCTGTGGGGGCCATGTGGGGCAGGGTTATTGAGTATGAGGGGGTCCTGTGGGGGCCTTGTGGGGGCAGTATCACTGAGGATGAGGTGGCCCTGTGGGGGCCTTGTGGGGGCAGGGTTACTGAGTATGAGGGGGTCCTGTGGGGGCCGGTGGAGGCAGGGTCACTGAGTTTGGGGGTCCTGTATGGGCCCTGTGGGGGCAGGGCACTGAAGTATGAGGGTCCTGTGGAGGCCTTGTGTGGGCAGAATCACTGAGGATGAGGTGGCCCTGTGGGCCTTGTGGGGGCAGGGTTACTGAGGATGAGGGTCCTGTGGGGGCCCTCTGGGGGCAGTATCACTGAGGATGAGGGGATCCTGTGGCGGCCCTGTGGGGCAGGTTCACTGAGTATGAGGGGTCCTGTGGGGGCCCTGTGAAAATATCACTGAGGATCAGGTGGCCCTGTGGGGGCCTTGTGGGGGCAGGGTTACTGAGTATGAGGGGGTCCTGTGGGGGCCCTGTGGGCAGTATCACTGAGGGTGAGGGGGTCCTGTAGGTGCCCTGTGGGGGCAGGGGCACTGAGTATGAGGGGGTCCTGTGGAGGCCCTGTGGGGGCAGGGCACTGAGTATGAGGGTCCTGTGGGGGCCTTGTGGGGGCAGTATCACTGAGGATGGGGGTCGTGTGGGGAGCCCTGTAGGGTCAGGGTCACTGAGTATGAGGGGGTCCTGTGTGGGCTCTTTGGAGGCAGGGGCACTGAGTTTGAGGGTGCCCTGTGGGAGCCCTCTGGGGGCAGGGTAACTGAGTATGAGGGTCCTGTGGGAGCCCTGTAGGGGCAGGGTCACTGATTATGAGGGGTCCTGTGTGGGCTCTTTGGATGCAGGGGCACTGAGGATGAGGGTCCTCCTCTGGGGGCTTTTGGGAGACAGGGCACTGAGTATGAGGGGGCCCTGTGGGGGCAGTATCACTGAGGATGAGGTCCGGTGGGGGCCCGGTAGGGTCACTGAGTTGAGGGTCCTGTGGGGCCCTGTGGGGCAGGGTAACTGAGTATGAGGGGCCCTTTGGGGTCCTGTGGGGATCCTGTGGGGGCAGGGGCACTGAGTATGAGGGGGTCCTGTGGGGGCCATGTGGGGGCAGGGTCACTGAGTATGTGGGGGTGTTGTGGGGGGCCCTGTGGGGGCAGGGTTACTGAGTATGAGGGGGTCCTGTGGGGGCCCTGTCGGGGCAGTATCACTGAGGATGAGGGGATCCTGTGGGGTCCCTGTGGGGGCAGGGTCACTGAGTATGAGGGGTCCTGTGGGGGCCCTGTGGGGGCAGTGTCACTGAGGATGAGGGCGTCCTGTGGGGCCCTGTGGGGCAGGGGCACTGAGTATGAGGGGCTTTTGGGGCCCTGTGGTGGCTGAGTCACTGAGTATGAGCAGGTCCTGTGGGGGCCCGGTGGAGGCCTGGTCAATGAGTATGAGGGGCCCTGTAGGGAGCCCTGTGGGGGCAGGGAACTGAGTATGAGGGGTCCTGTGGGGGTCCTGTGGGGCAGTATCACTGAGAATGAGGTGGCCCTGTGGGGGCCTTTTGGGGGCAGTGTTACTGAGTATGAGGGTCTTGTGGGGGCCCTGTGGGGCAGTATCACTGAGGATTTGAGGGTCCTTTAGGGGCCCTGTGGGGGCAGGGCACTGAGTATGTGGGGGCCCTGTGGGGCAGTGTCACTGAATATCAGGGGTTCCGTAGGGGCCCAGTGGAGGCAGGGTCACTGAGTTTTAGGGGGTCCTGTGGGGCCCTCTTGGGGCAGTGTCACTGAGGATGAGAGGGTCCTGTGGGGGCCCTGTGGGGACAGGGGCACTGAGTATGAGGGGTCCTGTGGGGGCCTTGTGGGGCAGTATCATTGAGGATGAGGGGGTCGTGTGGGAGCCCTGTAGGGTCAGGGTCACTGAGTATGAGGGGGTCCTGTGTGGGCTCTTTGGAGGCAGGGGCACTGAGTTTGAGGGTGCCCTGTGGGAGCCCTCTGGGGGCAGGGTTACTGAGTATGAGGGGGCCCTGTGGGAGCCCTGTGGGGGCAGGGGAACTGAGTATGAGGGGTCATGTGGGGACTCTTTGGAGGCAGGGGCACTGAGGATGAGGGGTCCTCTGTGGGCTTTTTTGGAGACAGGGGCACTGAGTATGAGGGGCCCCTGGGGGCAGTATCACTGAGGATGAGGGGTCCTGTGGGGGCCCGGTGTACGCAGAGTCAATGAGTTTGAGGGGGTCCTGTGGGGCCCTGTGGGGGCAGGGTAACTGAGTATGAGGGGGCCCTGTGGGAGCCCTGTGGGGGCAGAGTCACTGAGTATGAGGGGTCCTGTAGGGGCCCAGTGGGGGCTGTATCACTGAGGATGAGGGGGTCCTGTGGGGGCCCTGTGGGGGCAGGGGCACTGAGTTTGAGGGGGTCCTGTGGGTTCCCTGTAGGGGCAGGGTCACTGAGGATGAGGTGGCCCTGTGAGGGCCTTGTGGGGGCAGGGTTACTGAGTATGAGGGGGTCCTGTGGGGCCCTGTGGGGGCAGTATCACTGAGGGTGAGGGGGTCCTTTAAGGGCCCTGAGGGGGCAGGGGCACTGAGTATGAGGGTCCTGCCCCATGGGGGGCCCTGTGGGGCAGTATCACTGAGGTGAGGGGGTCCTGTAGGGGCCCTGTGGGGGCAGGGCACTGAGTATGAGGGGGTCCTGTGGGGGGGCCATGTGGGGGCAGAGGCACTGATTATGAGGGTCCTGTGGGGGCCTTGTGGGGGCAGGGTTACTGAGTATGAGGGGGCCCTGTGGGAGCCCTGTGGGGGCAGGGAACTGAGTATGAGGGGGTCATGTGGGGACTCTTTGGAGGCAGGGGCACTGAGGATGAGGGGGTCCTCTGTGGGCTCTTCGGAGGCAGGGGCACTGAGTATGAGGGGGCCCTGTGGGGCCCTGTGGGGGCAGTATCTCTGAGGATGAGGGGGTCCTGTGGGGCCCGGTGGAGGCAGGGTCACTGAGTTTGAGAGGGTCCTGTGGGGGCCCTGTATGGGCAGGGTCACTGAGGATGGGGGGGTCCTGTGGGGGCCCTGTGGGGGCAGGTCACTGAGTATGAGGGGGTCCTGTGGGGGCAATGTGGGGTCAGTATCACTGAGGATTAAGGGGTCCTTTAGGGGCCCTGTGAGGGCAGGGGCACAGAGTATGAGAGGGTCCTGTGTGGGCTCTTTGGAGGCAGGGCACTGAGGATGAGGGGTCCTGTGTGGGCTCTTTGGAGCAAGGGGCATTGAGTATGAGGGGGCCCTGTGGGGGCCCTGTGGGGGAGCAGTATCACTGAGTATGAGGGGTCCCTGTAGGAGCCCTGAAGGTGTAGGGGCACTGAGTATGAGGGGGCCCCTGGGGGCAGTATCACTGAGGATGAGGGTCCCTGGGGGGCCCTGTGGGGCAGGGGCACAAAGTATGAGGGGGTCCTGTGGGGGCCCTGTGGGGGCAGGGTCACTGAGGATGAGGGGGTCCTGTGGGGGCCCGGTGGAGGCAGGGTCACTGAGTTTGAGGGGGTCCTGTGGGGGCCCTGTAGGGGCAGGGTCACTGAGGATCAGGGGGTCCTGTGGGGGCCCTGTGGGGGCAGGGCCCCTGAGTATGAGGGGGTCCTGTGGGGGCCTTGTGGGGGCAGTATCACTGAGGATGAGGTGGACCTGTGGGGGCCTTGTGGGGGCAGGGTTACTGAGTTTGAGGGGGTCCTGTGGGGGCCCTGTGGGGGCAGCATCACTGAGGATGAGGGGGTCCTTTGGGGGCAGGGGCACAGAGTATGAGGGGGTCCTGTGTGGGCTCTTTGGAGGCAGGGGCACTGAGGATGAGGGGGTCCTGTGTGAGCTCTTTGGAGCAAGGGGCATTGAGTATGAGGGGGCTCTGTGGGGGAGCAGTATCAATGAGGATGAGGAGGTCCTGTGGGGGCCCTGTGGGGCAGGGTCACTGAGTATGAGGGGGCCCTGGTGGGGGGGCAGTATCACCTAGGATGAGGGGGTCCTGTGGGGGCCATGTGGGGGCAGGGTCACTGAGGATGAGGTGGCCCTGTGGGGGCCTTGTTGGGGCAGGTTTACTGAGTATGAGGGGGTCCTGTGGGGGCCCTGTGGGGGCAGTATCACTGAGGATTAGGGGGTCCTTTAGGGGCCCTGTGGGGGCAGGGGCACTGAGTGTGTGGGGGCCCAGTGGAGGCAGGGTCACTGAGTTTTAGGGGGTCCTGTGGGGGCCCTCTTGGGGCAGTGTCACTGAGGAAGAGGGGGTCCTGTGGGGGCCCTGTGGGGGCAGGGGCACTGAGGATGAGGGGGTCCTGTGGGGGCCCTGTGGGGGCAGCATCACTGAGGATGAGGGGGTCCTGTGGGGGCCTTGTGGGGCAGGGGCACAGAGTATGAGGGGGTCCTGTGTGGGCTCTTTGGAGGCAGGGGCACTGAGGATGAGGGGGTCCTGTGTGGGCTCTTTGGAGCAAGGGGCATTGAGTATGAGGGGGCCCTGTGGGGGCCCTGTGGGGCAGTATCAATGAGGATGAGGGGGTTCTGTGGGGGCCCTGTGGGGACAGGGTCACTGAGTATGAGGGGTCCCTGTAGGAGCCCTGTAGGTGCAGGGTCACTGAGTATGAGGGGGTCCTGTGTGGGCTCTCTTTGGAGGCAGGGGCACTGAGTATGAGGGCCCTGTGGGGGCCCCTGTGGGGGCAGTATCACTGAGGATGAGGGGTCCTGTTGTGGCCATGTGGGGGCAGGGTCACTGAGGATGAGGGGTCCTGTGGGGGCCCTCTGGGGGCAGTATCACCGAGGATTAGGGGGTCCTGTGGGGGACCTGTGGGGGCAGGGGCACTGAGTGTGAGGGGGTCCTGTGGGGGCCCTGTGGCGGCAGTATCACTGAGGATGAGGGGGTCGTGTGGGAGCCCTGTAGGGTCAGGGTCACTGAGTATGAGGGGGTCCTGTGTGGGCTCCTTGGAGGCAGGGGCACTGAGTTTGGGGCCCTGTGGGAGCCCTCTGGGGCAGGGTAACTGAGTATGAGGGGTCCCTGTGGGGTCCCTGTGGGGGCAGGGTCACTGAATATGAGGGTCCTGTAGGGGCCCGGTGGGCAGGGTCACTGAGGATGAGGGGTCCTGTGGGGGTCCTGTGGGGGCCCTGTGGGGCCAGGGCACTGAGTATGAGGGGGTCCTGTGGGGGCCCTGTGGGGGCAGTATCACTTAGGATAAGGGGGTCCTGTGGAGGCCATGTGGGGGCAGTATCACTGAGTATGAGGGGGTCTTGGGGGCCCTGCGGGGGCAGTATCACTGAGTATGTGGGGTCCCTGTGGGAACCCTGTAGGTGTAGGGTCACTGAGTATGAGGGGGTCCTGTGTGGGATCTCTGGAGGCAGGGGCACTGAGTATGAGGGGGCCCTGTGGGGGGGCAGTATCACTGAGGATGAGGGGGTCCTGTGGGGGCCATGTGGGGGCAGGGTCACTGATGATGAGGGGGTCCTGTGGGGGCCCTGTGGGGGCAGGGGCACTGAGTATGAGGGGGTCCAGTGGGGGCCTTGTGGGGGCAGTATCACTGAGGATGAGGTGGCTCTGTGGGGGCCTTGTGGGGGCACGGTAACTGAGTATGAGGGGGTCCTGTGGGGGCCCTCTGGGGACAGTATCACTGAGGATGAGGGGGTCCTTTCGGGGCAATGTGGGGGCAGGGTCACTGAGTATGGGGGGCCTTGTGGGGGCCCTGTGGGGGCAGGGTAAGTATGAGGGGGTCCTGTGGGGTATCTGTGGGGGCAGGGTCACTGAATATGAGGGGGTCCTATAGGGGCCCGGTGGAGGCAGGGTCACTGAGTATGAGTTGGCCTTTTGGGGGCCCTGTGGTGGCTGAGTCACTGAGTATGAGGAGGTCCTGTGGGGGCCCGGTGGAGGCCGGGTCAATGAGTATGAGGAGGTCCTGTGGGGGCCATGTGGGGGCAGGGTCACTGAGTATGTGGGGGTGTTGTGGGGGCCTTGTGGGGCAGGGTTACTGAGTAAGAGGGGTCCTATGGGGGCCCTGTCGGGGGGCAGTATCACTGAGGATGAGGGGATCCTGTGGGGGTCCCTGTGGGGCAGGGTCACTGAGTGTGGGGTCCTGTGGGGGCCCTGCGGGCAGTGTCACTGAGGATGATGGGGTCCTGTGGGGGCCCTGTGGGGGCAGGGCACTGAGTATGAGGGCCTTTTGGGGCCCTGTGGTGGCTGAGTCACTGAGTATGAGGAGGTAGTGTGGAGGCCCGGTGGAGGCCAGGTCACTGAGTATGAGGGGCCCTGTGGGGCCCTGTGGGGGCAGGGAACTGAGTATGAGGGGTCTTGTGGGGGGCCCTGTGGGGCAGTATCACTGAGGATTAGGGTCCTTTAGGGGTCCCTGTAGGGCAGGGGCACTGAGTATGAGGGTCCTGTGGGGGCTTGTGGGGCAGGGTCACTGAGTATCAGAGGGTCCTGTAGGGGCTCTGTGGGGGCAGTATCACTGAGGATGAGGGGTCCTGTGGGGGCCCAGTGGGGCAGGGTCACTGAGTATAGGGGTCCTGTGGGGCCCTCTTTGTCAGCAGGGTCACTGAGTATAAGGGGGTCCTGTGGGGCCCAGTGGAGGCAGGGTCACTGAGTATGAGGGTCCTGTGGGGGCCCTGTGGGGCAGGGTCACTGAGTATGAGGGTCCTGTGGGGGGCCCTGTGGGGGCAGGGGCACTGAGTATGAGGGTCCTGTGGGGCCCTTGTGGGGCAGTATCACTGAGGATTAGGGGGTCCTTTAGGGGCCCTGTGGGGGCAGGGTTACTGAGTATGAGGGGGTCCTGTGGGGGCCCTGTGGAGGCAGGGTCACTGAGTTTGAGGGGCTCCTGTAGGGGCCCTGTGGGGGCAGGGGCACTGAGTATGAGGGGGTCCTGTGGAGGCCGGTGGAGGCAGGGTCACTAAGTTTGAGGGGGTCCTGTGGGGGCCCTGTAGGGGCAGGGTCACTGAGGATGAGGGGTCCTGTGGGGGCCCGGTGGAGACAGGGTCACTGAGTTTGAGGGGGTCCTGTGGGGGCCCTGTGGGGGCAGGGTCACTGAGGATGAGGGGGTCCTGTGGGGGCCTTGTGGGGGCAGTGTTACTGAGTATGAGGGGTCTTGTGGGGGCCCTGTGGGGGCAGTATCACTGAGGATTAGGGGTTCCTTTAGGGGCCCTGTGGGGCAGGGGCACTGAGTATGTGGGGGCCCTGTGGGGGCAGTGTCACTTAATATCAGGGGGTTCCGTAGGGGCCCAGTGGAGGCAGGGTCACTGAGTTTTAGGGGGTCCTGTGGGGGCCCTCTTGGGGCAGTGTCACTGAGGAAGAGGGGGTCCTGTGGGGCCCTGTGGGGGCAGGGGCACTGAGTATGAGGGTCCTGTGGGGGCCCTGTGGGGGCAGCATCACTGAGGATGAGGGGGTCCTGTGTGGGCTCTTTGGAGCAAGGGGCATTGAGTATGAGGGGGCCCTGTGGGGGCCCTGTGGGGGCAGTATCAATGAGGATGAGGGGGTCCTGTGGGGGCCCTGTGGATACAGGGTCACTGAGTATGAGGGGTCCCTGTAGGAGCCCTGTAGGTGTAGGGTCACTGAGTATGAGGGGGTCCTGTGTGGGCTCTTTGGAGGCAGGGGCACTGAGTATGAGGGGCCCTGTGGGGGCAGTATCACTGAGGATGAGGGGTCCTGGGGGCCATGTGGGGGCAGGGTCACTGAGGATGAGGGTCCTGTGGGGGCCCTCTGGGGGCAGTATCACCGAGGATGAGGGGGTCCTGTGGGGGCCCTGTGGGGGCAGGGGCACTGAGGATGAGGGGGTCCTGTGGGGCCCTCTGGGGGCAGTATCACTGAAGATGAGGGGATCCTGTGGCGGCCCTGTGGGGGCAGGTTCACTGAGTATGAGGGGTCCTGTGGGGGCCATGTGGAGGCAGGGTCACTGAGGATGAGGTGGCCCTGTGGGGAGATGGGGCCTTGTGGGGCAGGGTTACTGACTATGAGGGGGTCCTGTGGGGGCCCGGTGGAGGCAGGGTCACTGAGATGAGGGTCCTGTGGGGGCCCTGTAGGGGCAGGGTCACTGAGGATGAGGGGGTCCTGTGGGGGCCCTGTGGGGGGCAGGGCCACTGAGTATGAGGGTCCTGTGGGGGCCTTGTGGGGGCCGTATCACTGAGGATGAGGAGGCCCTGTGGGGGCCTTGTGGGGGCAGGGTTACTGAGTATGAGGGGTCCTGTGGGGGCCCTGTGGGGCAGCATCACTAAGAATGAGGGTCCTGTGGGGGCCCTGTGGGGGCAGGGGCACAGAGTATGAGGGGGTCCTGTGTGGGGTCTTTGGAGCAAGGGGCATTGAGTATGAGGGGGCCCAGTGGGGGCAGTATCAATGAGGATGAGGGGGTTCTGTGGGGGCCCTGTGGGGACAGGGTCACTGAGTATGAGGGTCCCTGTAGGATCTCTGTAGGTGTAGGGTCACTGAGTATGAGGGGGTCCTGTGTGGGCTCTTTGGAGGCAGGGGCACTGAGTATGAGGGGGCCCTGTGGGGGGCAGTATCACTGAGGATGAGGGGGTCCTGTGGGGGCCATGTGGGGGCAGGGTCACTGAGGATGAGGGGGTCCTGTGGGGGCCCTGTGGGGGCAGTATCACCGAGGATGAGGGGGTCCTGTGGGGGCCCTGTGGGGCAGGGGCACTGAGTATGAGGGGGTCCTGTGGGGGCCTTGTGGGGGCAGTATCACTGAGGATGAGGGGTCCTGTGGGAGCCCTGTAGGGTCAGGGTCACTGAGTATGAGGGGGTCCTGTGTGGGCTCTTTGGAGGCAGGGGCACTGAGTTTGAGGGTGCCCTGTGGGAGCCCTCTGGGGGCAGGGTCACTGAGTATGAGGGTCCCTGGGGAGCCCCTGAGGGGCAGGGACACTGATTATGAGGGGCCCTGTGGGGCCCTGTGGGGCATTATCACTGAGGAAGAGGGGTCCTGTGGGGGCCCTGTGGGGCAGGGGCACTGAGTATGAGGGTCCTGTGGGGGTCTTGTGGGGCCAGTACCACTGAGGATGTGGTGGCCCTGCGGTGGCCTTGTGGGGGCTGGGCCACTGAGTATGAGGGGGTCGTGTGGGGCCCTGTGGGGGCAGTATCACTGAGGATGAGGGGGTCCTGTGGGGGCCCTGTGGATACAGGGTCACTGAGTATGAGGGGTCCCTGTAGGAGCCCTGTAGGTGTAGGGTCACTGAGTATGAGGGGGTCCTGTGTGGGCTCTTTGGAGGCAGGGGCACTGAGTATGAGGGGGCCCTGTGGGGGCAGTATCACTGAGGATGAGGGGGTCCTGTGGGGGCCATGTGGGGGCAGGGTCACTGAGGATGAGGGGTCCTGTGGGGGCCCTCTGGGGCAGTATCACCGAGGATGAGGGTCCTGTGGGGGCCCTGTGGGGGCAGGGGCACTGAGGATGAGGGGTCCTGTGGGGCCCTCTGGGGCAGTATCACTGAAGATGAGGGATCCTGTGGCGGCCCTGTGGGGGCAGGTTCACTGAGTATGAGGGGGTCCTGTGGGGGCCATGTGGAGGCAGGGTCACTGAGGATGAGGTGGCCCTGTGGGGGCCTTGTGGGGGCAGGGTTACTGACTATGAGGGGGTCCTGTGGGGGCCCGGTGGAGGCAGGGTCACTGAGATTGAGGGGGTCCTGTGGGGGCCCTATAGGGGCAGGGTCACTGAGGATGAGGGGGTCCTGTGGGGGCCCTGTGGGGGCAGGGCCACTGAGTATGAGGGGGTCCTGTGGGGGCCTTGTGGGGCCGTATCACTGAGGATGAGGTGGCCCTGTGGGGGCCTTGTGGGGGCAGGGTTACTGAGTATGAGGGGGTCCTGTGGGGGCCCTGTGGGGGCAGCATCACTAAGAATGAGGGGTCCTGTGGGGGCCCTGTGGGGGCAGGGGCACAGAGTATGAGGGGGTCCTGTGTGGGGTCTTTGGAGCAAGGGGCATTGAGTATGAGGGGGCCCAGTGGGGGCAGTATCAATGAGGATGAGGGGGTTCTGTGGGGGCCCTGTGGGGACAGGGTCACTGAGTATGAGGCGTCCCAGTAGGAGCTCTGTAGGTGTAGGGTCACTGAGTATGAGGGGGTCCTGTGTGGGCTCTTTGGAGGCAGGGGCACTGAGTATGAGGGGGCCCTGTGGGGGCAGTATCACTGAGGATGAGGGGGTCCTGTGGGGGCCATGTGGGGCAGGGTCATTGAGGATGAGGGTCCTGTGGGGGCCCTCTGGGGGCAGTATCACCGAGGATGAGGGGTCCTGTGGGGCCCTGTGGGGGCAGGGCACTGAGTATGGGGTCCTGTGGGGGCCTTGTGGGGGCAGTATCACTGAGGATGAGGGGGTCGTGTGGGAGCCCTGTAGGGTCAGGGTCACTGAGTATGAGGGGGTCCTGTGTGGGCTCTTTGGAGGCAGGGGCACTGAGTTTGAGGGTGCCCTGTGGGAGCCCTCTGGGGGCAGGGTAACTGAGTATGAGGGGTCCCTGTGGGAGCCCTGTAGGGGCAGGGTCACTGAATATGAGGGGGTCGTGTGGGGCCCTGTGGGGGCATTATCACTGAGGATGAGGGTCCTGTGGGGGCCCTGTGGGGGCAGGGGCACTGAGTATGAGGGGTCCTGTGGGGGTCTTGTGGGGCCAGTACCACTGAGGATGTGGTGGCCCTGCGGTGGCCTTGTGGGGGCTGGGCCACTGAGTATGAGGGGGTCGTGTGGGGCCCTGTGGGGGCAGTATCACTGAGGATGAGGGGGTCCTTTAGGGGCCCTTTGGGGGCAGGGTCACTGAGTATGAGGGGCCGTGTGGGGGCCCTGTGGGGGCAGGGTCACTGAGTATGAGGGGGGGGTACTGTGGGGGCCCTGTGGCTGGGCAGTATCACTGAGGATGAGGGGGTCATGTGGGGGGCCCTGTGGGGGCAGGGTCACTGAGTATGAGGGGGTACTGTGGGGGCCCTGTGGCGGCAGTATCACTGAGGATGAGGGGGTCATGTGGGGGCCCTGTGGGGGCTGGGGTCACTGAGTATGGGGGCCTTGTGGGGGGCCCTGTGGGGGCAGAGTATCACTGAGTATGAGGGGTCCTGTGGGGTCCCTGTGGGGGCAGGGTCACTGATATGAGGGGGTCCTGTAGGGGCCCTGTGGGGGCAGGGTCACTGAGTATGAGGGGGTCCTGTGGGGGCCCTGTGGGGGCAGTATCACTGAGGATGAGGGGTCCTGTGGGGGCCTGTGGGGGGCAGGGTCACTGAGTATGAGGGCCCTGTGGGGCCTGTGGGGGCAGTATCACTGAGGATGAGGGTCCTGTGGGGGCCCTGTGGGGCAGGGTCACTGAGTATGAGGGGGCCCTGTGGGGCCCTGTGGGGCAGGGTCACTGAGTATGAGGGGGTCCTGTGGGGGCCCTGTGGGGGCAGGGGCACTGAGTATGAGGGGGTCCTGTAGGGGGCCCTGTGGGGCAGTATCACTTAGGATCAGGGGGTCCTGTGGAGGCCATGTGGGGGCAGTATCACTGAGGATGAGGTGGCCCTGTGGGGCCTTGTGGGGAAGAGTCACTGAGTATGAGGGGGTCCTGTGGGGGCCCTGTGGGGGCAGGGTCACTGAGGTATGAGGGGGTCCTGTGGGGGCCCGGTGGAGGCAGGGTCACTGAGTATGAGGGGGTCCTGTAGGGGCCCTGTGGGGGCAGTGTCACTGAGGATGAGGGGGTCCTGTGGGGGCCCTGTGGGGCAGGGGTCACTGAGTATGGGGGCCTTGTGGGGGCCCTGTGGGGGCAGAGTAACTGAGTATGGGGGTCCTGTGGGGTCCCTGTGGGGGCAGGGTCACTGAATATGAGGGGTCCTGTGGGGGCCCTGTGGGGGCAGGGTCACTGAGTATGAGGGGGTCCTGTGGGGGCCCTGTGGGGGCAGTATCACTGAGGATGAGGGGGGGCCCTGTGGGGGCCCTGTGGGGCTGGGGTCACTGAGTATGAGGGGCCCTGTGGGGGCCCTGTGGGGGCAGTATCACTGAGGATGAGGGGGTCATGTGGGGGCCCTGTGGGGCAGGGTCACTGAGTATGAGGGGCCCTGTGGGGGCCCTGTGGGGGCAGGGTCACTGAGTATGAGGGGGTCCTGTGGGGGCCCTGTGGGGGCAGGGGCACTGAGTATGAGGGGGTCCTGTGGGGGCCTTTTGGGGGCAGTATCACTTAGGATCAGGGGGTCCTGTGGAGGCCATGTGGGGGCAGTATCACTGAGGATGAGGTGGCCCTGTGAGGGGCCTTGTGGGGGAAGAGTCACTGAGTATGAGGGGTCCCTGTGGGGGCCCTGTGGGGGCAGGTCACTGAATATGAGGGTGTCCGGTACGGGCCCGGTGGAGGCAGGGTCACTGAGTATGAGGGGGTCCTGTAGGGGCCCTGTGGGGGCAGTGTCACTGAGGATGAGGGGGTCCTGTGGGGGCCCTGTGGGGGCAGGGGCACTGAGTATGAGGGGGTCCTGTGGGGGCCCTTTGGGGGCAGTATCACTTAGGATCAGGGGGTCCTGTGGAGGCCATGTGGGGGCAGTATCACTGAGGATGAGGTGGCCCTGTGAGGGGCCTTGTGGGGGAAGAGTCACTGAGTATGAGGGGTCCCTGTGGGGTCCCTGTGGGGGCAGGGTCACTGAATATGAGGGGGTCCTGTAGGGGCCCGGTGGAGGCAGGGTCACTGAGGATGAGGGGGTCCTGTGGGGGTCCTGTGGGGGCCCTGTGGGGCCAGGGCACTGAGTATGAGGGGGTCCTGTGGGGGCCCTGTGGGGGCAGTATCACTTAGGATAAGGGGGTCCTGTGGAGGCCATGTGGGGGCAGTATCACTGAGTATGAGGGGGTCTTGTGGGGGCCCTGCGGGGGCAGTATCACTGAGTATGTGGGGTCCCTGTGGGAACCCTGTAGGTGTAGGGTCACTTAGTATGAGGGGGTCCTGTGTGGGATCTCTGGAGGCAGGGGCACTGAGTATGAGGGGGCCCTGTGGGGGGGCAGTATCACTGAGGATGAGGGGGTCCTGTGGGGGCCATGTGGGGGCAGGGTCACTGATGATGAGGGGGGTCCTGTGGGGGCCCTGTGGGGGCAGGGGCACTGAGTATGAGGGGTCCAGTGGGGGCCTTGTGGGGGCAGTATCACTGAGGATGAGGTGGCTGTGTGGGGGCCTTGTGGGGGCACGGTAACTGAGTATGAGGGTCCTGTGGGGGGCCCTCTGGGGACAGTATCACTGAGGATGAGGGGGTCCTTTCGGGGCAATGTGGGGGCAGGGGTCACTGAGTATGGGGGGCCTTGTGGGGGCCCTGTGGGGGCAGGGTAACTGAGTATGAGGGGGTCCTGTGGGGTATCTGTGGGGGCAGGGTCACTGAATATGAGGGGGTCCTATAGGGGCCCGGTGGAGGCAGGGTCACTGAGTATGAGTTGGCCTTTTGGGGGCCCTGTGGTGGCTGAGTCACTGAGTATGAGAGGTCCTGTGGGGGCCCGGTGGAGGCGGGTCACTGAGTATGAGGGGTCCTGTGGGGGCCATGTGGGGGCAGGGTCACTGAGTGTGGGGGTGCCCGGGGGGCCATGTGGGGGCAGGGTTACTGAGTAAGAGGGGGTCCTATGGGGGCCCTGTCGGGGCAGTATCACTGAGGATGAGGGGATCCTGTGGGGTCCCTGTGGGGGCAGGGTCACTGAGTATGAGGGGGTCCTGTGGGGGCCCTGTGGGGCAGTGTCACTGAGGATGAGGGGGTCCTGTGGGGGCCCTGTGGGGCAGGGGCACTGAGTATGAGGGGGCCTTTTGGGGGCCCTGTGGTGGCTGAGTCACTGAGTATGAGGAGGTCCTGTGGGGCCCTGTGGAGGCGGGTCACTGAGTATGAGGGGGTCCTGTGGGAGCCCTGTGGGGGTCAGGGAACTGAGTATGAGGGGGCCTTGTGGGGCCCTGTGGGGGCAGGGTCACTGAGTATGAGGGGGTACTGTGGGGGCCCTGTGGCGGCAGTATCACTGAGGATGAGGGGGTCATGTAGGGGGCCCTGTGGGGCAGGGTCACTGAGTATGAGGGGGTACTGTGGGGGCCCTGTGGCGGCAGTATCACTGAGGATGAGGGGGTCATGTGGGGGCCCTGTGGGGGCTGGGGTCACTGAGTATGGGGGGCCTTGTGGGGGCCCTGTGGGGGCAGGGTAACTGAGTATGAGGGGGTCCTGTGGGGTCCCTGTGGGGGCAGGGTCACTGAATATGAGGGGGTCCTGTAGGGGCCCTGTGGGGGCAGGGTCACTGAGTATGAGGGGGTCCTGTGGGGGCCCTGTGGGGGCAGTATCACTGAGGATGAGGGGGTCATGTGGGGGCCCTGTGGGGCAGGGTCACTGAGTATGAGGGGGCCCTGTGGGGGCCCTGTGGGGGCAGTATCACTGAGGATGAGGGGTCATGTGGGGGCCCTGTGGGGGCAGGGTCACTGAGTATGAGGGGGGCCCTGTGGGGCCCTGTGGGGGCAGGGTCACTGAGTATGGGGGCCTGTGGGGGCCCTGTGGGGCAGGGTCACTGAATATGAGGGGTGTCCTGTGGGGCCCGGTGGAGGCAGGGTCACTGAGTATGAGGGGTCCTGTAGGGGCCCTGTGGGGGCAGTGTCACTGAGGATGAGGGGGTCCTGTGGGGCCCTGTGGGGGCAGGGGCACTGAGTATGAGGGAGTCCTGTGGGGGCCTTTTGGGGCAGTATCACTTAGGATCAGGGGTCCTGTGGAGGCCATGTGGGGGCAGTATCACTGAGGATGAGGTGGCCCTGTGAGGGGCCTTGTGGGGGAAGAGTCACTGAGTATGAGGGGGTCCTGTGGGGGCCCTGTGGGGGCAGTATTACTGAGGATGAGGGGGTCCTTTAGGGGCCCTGTCGGGGCAGGGCCACTGAGTATGAGGGGGACTTGTGGGGGCCCTGTGGGGGCAGGGTCACTGAGTATGAGGGTACTGTGGGGGCCCTGTTGGGGCAGTATCACTGAGGATGAGGGGTCCTGTGGGGGCCCTGTGGGGCAGGGGTCACTGAGTATGAGGGGTCCTGTGGGGGCCCTGTGGGGGCAGGGTCACTGATGATGAGGGGGTCCTGTTGGGGCCCTGTGGGGGCAGGGGTCACAGAGTTTGAGGGGTCCTGTGGGGGCCCTGTGGGGGCAGGGTCACTGATGATGATGGGATTCTTTGGGGATCTGTGGGGGAAGCCTCATTAAGTATGAGGGGGTCCTATGGGGTCCTTTGGGGGCAAGGTCACTGAGAATGAGGGGGTGCTGTGGAGGCAAGGTCACTGAGTATGAGGGGGTGATGTGGAGGCAGGGTCACTGAGTATGAGGGGGTGCTATGGAGACAGGGTCACTGAGTATGAGGGGGTCCTGTGGGGGTCCTGTGGGGGCAGTATCACTGAGGATGAGGGGGTCCTGTGTGGGCCCTTTGGAGCTAGGGTCACTGAGTATGAGGGAGCCCTGTGGGGGCAGTATCAATGAGGATGAGGGGGTCCTGTGGGGGTCCTATGGGGGCAGGGTCACTGAGTATGAGGGGGCCCTGTGGGGGCCTTGTGGGGGATGGGTCACTGAGTATGAGGGGGTCCTGTGGGGGCCCGGTGGAGGGTCACTGAGTATGAGGGTCCTGTAGGGCCCGGTGGAGACCGGGTCACTGAGTATGAAGGGGCCCTGTTGGAGCCCTGTGGGGGCAGGGGAAGTGAGTATGAGGGGGTCCTGTGGGGGTCCTGTCGGGGCAGTATCACTGAGGATGAGGGGGTCCTGTGGGGACCCTTCGGGGGCAGAGGTACTGAGTATGAGGGGGTCCTGTGGGGGCCTTGTGCTGGCAGTATCATTGAGGATCAGGGGGTCCTGTGGGGGCCATGTGGGGGCAGAGTCACTGAGTATGAGGGTGTCCTGTGGGGGCCCTGAGGGGGCAGTATCACTGAGGATGAGGGGGTCCTGTTTGGGCCCTTTGGAGGCAGGGTCACTGAGTATAAGGGGCCCTGTGGGGGCCTTGTGGGGGCAGGGTCACTGAATATGAGGGGTTCCTGTAGGGGCCCGGTGGAGGCAGGGTCACTGAGTATGAGAGGGTCCTGTGGTGGCCCTGTGGGGGCAGTGTCACTGAGGATGAGGGGGTCCTGTGGGGGCCCTGTGGGGGCAGGGGCACTGAGTATGAGGGTCATGTGGGGGCCTTGTGGGGGTAGTATCACTTAGGATGAGGGGGATCTGTGTGGGCCCTTTGGAGGCAGGGTCACTGAGTTTGAGGGGGCCCTGTGGGGGCAGTATCACTGAGTATGAGGGGGCCCTGTGGGGGCCTTGTGGGGGCAGGGTCACTGAGTGTGAGGGGGTCCTATGGGGACCCGGTAGAGGCAGGGTCACTGAGTATGAGGGGCCTTTGGGGGCCCTGTGGTGGCTGAGTCACTGAGTATGAGGAGGTCCTGTGGGGCCCGGTGGAGGCAGGGTCAATGAGTATGAGGGTGCCCTGTGGGGGCCATGTGGGGGCAGGGTCACTGAGTATGTGGGGGGTTGTGGGGGCCTTGTGGGGGCAGGGTTACTGAGAAGAGGGGTCCTATGGGGGCCCTGTGGGGCAGTATCACTGAGGATGAGGGGATCCTGTGGGTCCCTGTGGGGGCAGGGTCACTGAGTGTGAGGGGGTCCCTGGGGGCCCTGGGGCAGTGTCACTGAGGATGAGGGGGTCCTGTGGGGGCCCTGTGGGGGCAGGGGCACTGAGTATGAGGGGGCCTTGTGGGGGCCCTGTGGTGGCTGAGTCACTGAGTATGAGGAGGTAGTGTGGAGGCCCGGTGGAGGCAGGGTCACTGAGTATTAGGGCCCTGTGGGAGCCCTGTGGGGGCAGGGAACTGAGTATGAGGGGGTCTTGTGGGGGCCCTGTGGGGGCAGTATCACTGAGGATTAGGGGGTCCTTTAGGGGCCCTGTGGGGGCAGGGTTACTGAGTATGAGGGGGTCCTGTGGGGGCCCGGTGGAGGCAGGGTCACTGAGTTTGAGGGGCTCCTGTAGGGGCCCTGTGGGGGCAGGGGCACTGAGTATGAGGGGTCCTGTGGAGGCCCGGTGGAGGCAGGGTCACTAAGTTTGAGGGTCCTGTGGGGGCCCTGTGGGGCAGGGTCACTGAGGATGAGGGGGTCCTGCGGGGCCCTGTGGGGACAGGGTCACTGAGTTTGAGGGGTCCTGTGGGGCCCTGTGGAGGCAGGGTCACTGAGGATGAGGGGCCTCTGGGGGGCGGGTCACTGAGTGGGGGTCCTGTGGGGGCCCTGTGGGGGCAGGGTCACTGAGGATGAGGGGGTCCTGTGGGGGCCTTGTGGGGGCAGTGTTACTGAGTATGAGGGGGTCTTGTGGGGGCCCTGTGGGGGCAGTATCACTGAGGATTAGGGGTTCCTTTAGGGGCCCTGTGGGGGCAGGGGCACTGAGTATGTGGGGGCCCTGTGGGGGCAGTGTCACTTAATATCAGGGGGTTCCGTAGGGGCCCAGTGGAGGCAGGGTCACTGAGTTTTAGGGGGTCCTGTGGGGGCCCTCTTGGGGCAGTGTCACTGAGGAAGAGGGGGTCCTGTGGGGGCCCTGTGGGGGCAGGGGCACAGAGTATGAGGGGGTCCTGTGTGGGCTCTTTGGAGGCAGGGGCACTGAGGATGGGGGTCCTGTGTGGCTCTTTGGAGCAGGGGCATTAGTGAGTATGAGGGGTCCTGTGGGGGCTCTGTGGGGACAGTATCACTGAGGATGAGGGGTCCTGTGGGGGCCCTGTGGGGCAGGGTCACTGAGTATGAGTCCTGGGGCCCTGGTGGGGGCAGTATCACTAGGATGAGGGGGTCCTGTGGGGGCCATGTGGGGGCAGGGCCACTGAGTATGAGGGGTCCTGTGGGGGCCTGTGGGGCGTATCACTGAGGATGAGGAGGCCCTGTGGGGGCCTTGTGGGGGCAGGGTTACTGAGTATGAGGGGTCCTGTGGGGGCCCTGTGGGGGCAGCATCACTAAGAATGGGGTCCTGTGGGGGCCCTGTGGGGGCAGGGGCACAGAGTATGGGGTCCTGTGTGGGGTCTTTGGAGCAAGGGCATTAGTCAGGGGGCCCAGTGGGGGGCAGTATCAATGAGGATGAGGGGTTCTGTGGGGGCCCTGTGGGACAGGGTCACTGAGTATGAGGCGTCCCAGTAGGAGCTCTGTAGGTGTAGGGTCACTGAGTATGAGGGGTCCTGTGTGGGCTCTTTGGAGGCAGGGGCACTGAGTATGAGGGGCCCTGTGGGGGGCAGTATCACTGAGGATGAGGGGTCCTGTGGGGGCCATGTGGGGGCAGGGTCACTGAGGATGAGGGGTCCTGTGGGGGCCCTCTGGGGGCAGTATCACCGAGGATGAGGGGGTCCTGTGGGGGCCCTGTGGGGGCAGGGGCACTGAGTATGAGGGGGTCCTGTGGGGGCCTTGTGGGGGCAGTATCACTGAGGATGAGGGGTCGTGTGGGAGCCCTGTAGGGTCAGGGTCACTGAGTATGAGGGTCCTGTGTGGGCTCTTTGGAGGCAGGGGCACTGAGTTTGAGGGTGCCCTGTGGGAGCCCTCTGGGGGCAGGGTAACTGAGTATGAGGGGTCCCTGTGGGAGCCCTGTAGGGGCAGGGTCACTGATTATGAGGGTCCTGTGGGGCCCTGTGAGCACATTATCACTGAGGATGAGGGGGTCCTGTGGGGCCCTGTGGGGGCAGGGGCATTGAGTATGAGGGGGTCCTGTGGGGGTCTTGTGGGGCCAGTACCACTGAGGATGTGGTGGCCCTGCGGTGGCCTTGTGGGGGCTGGGCCACTGAGTATGAGGGTCGTGTGGGGCCCTGTGGGGGCAGTATCACTGAGGATGAGGGGGTCCTGTGGGGGCCCTGTGGATACAGGGTCACTGAGTATGAGGGGTCCCTGTAGGAGCCCTGTAGGTGTAGGGTCACTGAGTATGAGGGGGTCCTGTGTGGGCTCTTTGGAGGCAGGGGCACTGAGTATGAGGGGGGGCCCTGTGGGGGCAGTATCACTGAGGATGAGGGGGTCCTGTGGGGGCCATGTGGGGGGCAGGGTCACTGAGGATGAGGGGTCCTGTGGGGGGCCCTCTGGGGGCAGTATCACCGAGGATGAGGGGGTCCTGTGGGGGCCCTGTGGGGCAGGGGCACTGAGGATGAGGGGGTCCTGTGGGGCCCTCTGGGGGCAGTATCACTGAAGATGAGGGGATCCTGTGGCGGCCCTGTGGGGGCAGGTTCACTGAGTATGAGGGGGTCCTGTGGGGGCCATGTGGAGGCAGGGTCACTGAGGATGAGGTGGCCCTGTGGGGGCCTTGTGGGGGCAGGGTTACTGACTATGAGGGGTCCTGTGGGGGGGCCCTGTGGGGGGCAGGGTCACTGAGATTGAGGGGGTCCTGTGGGGGCCCTATAGGCAGGGTCACTGAGGATGAGGGGTCCTGTGGGGGCCCTGTGGGGGCAGGGCCACTGAGTATGAGGGGTCCTGTGGGGGCCTTGTGGGGAGCCGTATCACTGAGGATGAGGTGGCCCTGTGGGGCCTGTGGGGGCAGGGTTACTGAGTATGAGGGGGTCCTGTGGGGGCCCTGTGGGGGCAGCATCACTAAGAATGAGGGGGTCCTGTGGGGGCCCTGTGGGGGCAGGGGCACAGAGTATGAGGGGTCCTGTGGGGTCTTTGGAGCAAGGGCATTGAGTCCTATGGGGGCCCAGTGGGGAGGCAGTATCAATGAGGATGGGGGTTCTGTGGGGGCCCTGTGGGGACAGGGTCACTGAGTATGAGGCGTCCCAGTAGGAGCTCTGTAGGTGTAGGGTCACTGAGTATGAGGGGGTCCTGTGTGGGCTCTTTGGAGGCAGGGCACTGAGTATGAGGGGGCCCTGTGGGGGCAGTATCACTGAGGATGAGGGGGTCCTGTGGGGGCCATGTGGGGGCAGGGTCATTGAGGATGAGGGGGTCCTGTGGGGGCCCTCTGGGGGCAGTATCACCGAGGATGAGGGGGTCCTGTGGGGGCCCTGTGGGGGCAGGGGCACTGAGTATGAGGGTCCTGTGGGGGCCTTGTGGGGGCAGTATCACTGAGGATGAGGGGGTCGTGTGGGAGCCCTGTAGGGTCAGGGTCACTGAGTATGAGGGGGTCCTGTGTGGGCTCTTTGGAGCCAGGGGCACTGAGTTTGAGGGTGCCCTGTGGGAGCCCTCTGGGGGCAGGGTAACTGAGTATGAGGGGTCCTGTGGGAGCCCTGTGGGGGCAGGGTCACTGATTATGAGGGGGTCGTGTGGGGCCCTGTGGGGGCATTATCACTGAGGATGAGGGGGTCCTGTGGGGGCCCTGTGGGGGCAGGGGCACTGAGTATGAGGGGGTCCTGTGGGGGTCTTGTGGGGCCAGTACCACTGAGGATGTGGTGGCCCTGCGGTGGCCTTGTGGGGGCTGGGCCACTGAGTATGAGGGCCCGTGTGGGGCCCTGTGGGGGCAGTATCACTGAGGATGAGGGGGTCCTTTAGGGGCCCTTTGGGGGCAGGGTCACTGAGTATGAGGGGCCTTGTGGGGGCCCTGTGGGGGCAGGGTCACTGAGTATGAGGGGGTACTGTGGGGGCCCTGTGGCGGCAGTATCACTGAGGATGAGGGGGTCATGTGGGGGCCCTGTGGGGGCAGGGTCACTGAGTATGAGGGGGTACTGTGGGGGCCCTGTGGCGGCAGTATCACTGAGGATGAGGGGGTCATGTGGGGGCCCTGTGGGGGCTGGGGTCACTGAGTATGGGGGGCCTTGTGGGGGCCCTGTGGGGGGCAGGGTAACTGAGTATGAGGGGGTCCTGTGGGGTCCCTGTGGGGGCAGGGTCACTGAATATGAGGGGGTCCTGTAGGGGCCCTGTGGGGGCAGGGGTCACTGAGTATGAGGGGTCCTGTGGGGGCCCTGTGGGGGCAGTATCACTGAGGATGAGGGGGTCATGTGGGGGCCCTGTGGGGGCTGGAGTCACTGAGTATGAGGGGGCCCTGTGGGGGCCCTGTGGGGCAGTATCACTGAGGATGAGGGGGTCATGTGGGGGGCCCTATGGGGGCTGGGGTCACTGAGTATGAGGGCCCTGTGGGGGCCCTGTGGGGGGCAGGGTAACTGAGTATGAGGGGTCCTGTGGGGGCCCTGTGGGGGCAGGGGCACTGAGTATGAGGGGGTCCTGTGGGGGCCTTTTGGGGGCAGTATCACTTAGGATCAGGGGGTCCTGTGGAGGCCATGTGGGGGCAGTATCACTGAGGATGAGGTGACCCTGTGAGGGCCTTGTGGGGAAGAGTCACTGAGTATGAGGGGGTCCTGTGGGGGCCCTGTGGGGGCAGGGTCACTGAATATGAGGGTGTCAGTGGGGCCCGGTGGAGAGCAGGGTCACTGAGTATGAGGGGTCCTGTAGGGGCCCTGTGGGGGCAGTGTCACTGAGGATGAGGGTCCTGTGGGGGCCCTGTGGGGGCAGGGGCACTGAGTATGAGGGTCCTGTGGGGGCCTTTTGGGGGCAGTATCACTTAGGATCAGGGGGTCCTGTGGAGGCCATGTGGGGGCAGTATCACTGAGGATGAGGTGGCCCTGTGAGGGGCCTTGTGGGGGAAGAGTCACTGAGTATGAGGGGGTCCTGTGGGGGCCCTGTGGGGGCAGTATTACTGAGGATGAGGGTCCTTTAGGGGCCCTGTGGGGCAGGGCCACTGAGTATGGGGGGACTTGTGGGGGCCCTGTGGGGGCAGGGTCACTGAGTATGAGGGGGTACTGTGGGGGCCCTGTTGGGGCAGTATCACTGAGGATGAGGGGGTCCTGTGGGGGCCCTGTGGGGCAGGGGTCACTGAGTATGAGGGGTCCTGTGGGGGCCCTGTGGGGGCAGGGTCACTGATGATGAGGGGGTCCTGTTGGGGCCCTGTGGGGGCAGGGGTCAGAGAGTTTGAGGGTCCTGTGGGGGGCCCTGTGGGGCAGGGTCACTGATGATAATGGGATTCTTTGGGGATCTGTGGGGAAGCCTCATTAAGTATGAGGGTCCTATGGGGGTCCTTTGGGGGCAAGGTCACTGAGAATGAGGGTGCTGTGGAGGCAAGGTCACTGAGTATGAGGGTGATGTGGAGGCAGGGTCACTGAGTATGAGGGTGCTATGGAGACAGGGTCACTGAGTATGAGGGGGTCCTGTGGGGGTCCTGTGGGGGCAGTATCACTGAGGATGGGGGTCCTGTGTGGGCCCTTTGGAGCTAGGGTCACTGAGTATGAGGAGCCCTGTGGGGGCAGTATCAATGAGGATGAGGGTCCTGTGGGGGTCCTATGGGGGCAGGGTCACTGAGTATGGGGGCCCTGTGGGGGCCTTGTGGGGGATGGGTCACTGAGTATGAGGGGTCCTGTGGGGGCCCGGTGGAGACCAGGTCACTGAGTATGAGGGGGTCCTGTGGGGGCAGGGGAAGTGAGTATGAGGGGGTCCTGTGGGGGTCCTGTCGGGGCAGTATCACTGAGGATGAGGGGTCCTGTGGGGACCCTTCGGGGGGCAGAGGTACTGAGTATGAGGGTCCCTGGGGGGCCTTGTGCTGGCAGTATCATTGAGGATCAGGGGTCCTGTGGGGGCCATGTGGGGGCAGAGTCACTGAGTATGAGGGTGTCCTGTGGTTGCCCTGAGGGGCAGTATCACTGAGGATGAGGGGTCCTGTTTGGGCCCTTTGGAGGCAGGGTCACTGAGTATAAGGGGCCCTGTGGGGCCCTGGGGGCAGGGTCACTGAATATGAGGGGTTCCTGTGAGGGGCCCGGTGGAGGCAGGGTCACTGAGTATGAGGGGTCCTGTGGGGGCCCTGTGGGGCAGGGCACTGAGTATGAGGGAGTCATGTGGGGGCCTTGTGGGGGTAGTATCACTTAGGATGAGGGGATCTGTGTGGGCCCTTTGGATGCAGGGTCACTGATTTGAGGGGGCCCTGTGGGGCAGTATCACTGAGTATGAGGGGGCCCTGTGGGGCCTTGTGGGGTCAGGGTCACTGAGTGTGAGGGTCCTATGGGGACCCGGTAGGTCGGGTCACTGAGTATAAGGGGTCCCTGTGCGAGCCCTGTAGGGGCAGGGTCACTGAGTATGAGGTGGTCCTGTGTGGGCTCTTTGGAGGCAGGGGCACTGAGTTTGAGGGTGCCCTGTGGGAGCCCTCTGGGGGCAGGGTAACTGAGTATGAGGGGTCCCTGTGGGGTCCCTGTGGGGGCAGGGTCACTGAGAATGAGGTGGCCCTGTGGGGGCGTTGTGGGGGAAGTGTTACTGAGTATGAGGGGGTCTTGTGGGGGCCCTGTGGGGGCAGTATCACTGAGGATTAGGGGGTCCTTTAGGGGCCCTGTGGGGGCAGGGGCACTGAGTATGTGGGGGCCCTGTGGGGGCAGTGTCACTGAATATCAGGGGGTTCCGTAGGGGCCCAGTGGAGGCAGGGTCACTGAGTTTTAGGGGGTCCTGTGGGGGCCCTCTGGGGGCAGTGTCACTGAGGAAGAGGGGGTCCTGTGGGGGCCCTGTGGGGGCAGGGGCACTGAGTATGAGGGGGTCCTGTGGGGGCCCTGTGGGGGCAGCATCACTGAGGATGAGGGGGTCCTGTGGGGCCCTGTGGGGGCAGGGGCACAGAGTATGAGGGGGTCCTGTGTGGGCTCTTTGGAGGCAGGGGCACTGAGGATGAGGGGTCCTGTGTGGGCTCTTTGGAGCAAGGGGCATTGAGTATGAGGGGCCCTGTGGGGGCAGTATCAATGAGGATGAGGGTTCTGTGGGGGCCCTGTGGGACAGGGTCACTGAGTTTGAGGGTTCCTGTGTGGGCTCTTTGGAGGCACTGGCACTGAGTATGAGGGGGCCCTCTGGGATTGCAGTATCACTGAGGATGAGGGGGTCCTGTGGGGGCCATGTGGGGGCAGGGTCACTGAGGATGAGGGTCCTGTGGGGGCCCTCTGGGTGCAGTATCACTGAGGATGAGGGGTCCTTTGGGGGCCCTGTGGGGGCAGGGGCACAAAGTATGAGGGGGTCCTGTGGGGGCCCTGTGGGGGCAGGGTCACTGAAGATGAGGGGGTCCTGTGGGTGCCCGGTGGAGGCAGGGTCACAGAGTTTGAGGGGGTCCTGTGGGGCCCTGTGGGGGCAGTATCACTTAGGGTGAGAGGGGTCCTGTAGAGGCCCTGTGGGGGCAGGGGCACTGAGTATGAGGGTCCTGTGGGGGCCATGTGGGGGCAGGGGTCACTGAGTATGTGGGGCCTTGTGGGGGCAGGGTTACTGAGTAGAGGGGTCCTGTGGGGCCCTGTCGGGGCAGTATCACTGAGGATGAGGGGATCCTGTGGGGTCCCTGTGGGGGCAGGGTCACTGAGTATGAGGGGGTCCTGTGGGGGCCCTGTGGGGGCAGTGTCACTGAGGATGAGGGCGTCCTGTGGGGGCCCTGTGGGGGCAGGGGCACTGAGTATGAGGGGGCTCTTTGGGGGCCCTGTGGTGGCTGAGTCACTGAGTATGAGGAGGGTCCTGTGGGGGCCCGGTGGAGGCAGGTCAATGAGTATGAGGGGCCCTGTGGGAGCCCTGTGGGGGCAGGAACTGAGTATGAGGGGTCCTGTGGGGGTCCTGCGTGGGGGCAGTATCACTGAGAATGAGGTGGCCCAGTGGGGACGTTGTGGGGGCAGTGTTACTGAGTATGAGGGGGTCTTGTGGGGGCCCTGTGGGGGCAGTATCACTGAGGATTAGGGGGTCCTTTAGGGGCCCTGTGGGGGAAGGGGCACTGAGTATGTGGGGGCCCTGTGGGGGCAGTGTCACTGAATATCAGGGGGTCCGTGTGGGGGCCCAGTGGGAGGCAGGGTCACTGAGTTTTAGGGGTCCTGTGGGGCCCTCTTGGGGCAGTGTCACTGAGGAAGAGGGGGTCCTGTGGGGGCCCTGTGGGGGCAGGGCACTGAGTATGAGGGGGTCCTGTGGGGGCCCTGTGGGGGCAGCATCACTGAGGATGAGGGGGTCCTGTGGGGGCCTTGTGGGGGCAGGGGCACAGAGTATGAAGGGGTCCTGTGTGGGCTCTTTGGAGGCAGGGGCACTGAGGATGAGGGGGTCCTGTGTGGGCTCTTTGGAGCAAGGGGCATTGAGTATGAGGGGGCCCTGTGGGGGCCCTGTGGGGAGGCAGTATCAATGAGGATGAGGGGGTTCTGTCTTGGCCCTGTGGGGACAGGGTCACTGAGTGTGAGGGGTCCCTGTAGGAGCGCTGTAGGTGTAGGGTCACTGAGGATGAGGGGGTCCTGTGTGGGGTCTTTGGAGGCAGGGGCACTGAGTATGAGGGGGCCCTGTGGGGGCAGTATCACTGAGGATGAGGGGGTCCTGTGGGGGCCATGTGGGGGCAGGGTCACTGAGGATGAGGGGGTCCTGTGGGGGCCCTCTGGGGCAGTATCACCGAGGATGAGGGGGTCCTCTGGGGGCCCTGTGGGGGCAGGGGCACTGAGTATGAGGGGGTCCTGTGGGGGCCTTGTGGGGGCAGTATCACTGAGGATGATGGGGTCGTGTGGGAGCCCTGTAGGGTCTGGGTCACTGAGTATGAGGGGGTCCTGTGTGGGCTCCTTGGAGGCAGGGGCACTGAGTTTGAGGGTGCCCTGTGGGAGCCCTCTGGGGCAGGGTAACTGAGTATGAGGGTCCCTGGGGGTCCCTGTGGGGGCAGGGTCACTGATATGAGGGGGTCCTGTAGGGGCCCGGTGGAGGCAGGGTCACTGAGTATGAGGGGGCCCTGTAGGGGCCCTGTGGGGGCAGTGTCACTAAGGATGAGGGTCCTGTGGGGGTCCTGTGGGGTCCCTGTGGGGCCAGGGGCACTGAGTATGAGGGGGTCCTGTGGGGGCCCTGTGGGGGCAGTATCACTGAGGATAAGGGGGTCCTGTGGAGGCCATGTGGGGGCAGTATCAATGAGCATGAGGGGGTCCTGTGGGGGCCCTGCGGGGCAGTATCACTGAGTATGTGGGGTCCCTGTGGGAACCCTGTAGGTGTAGGGTCACTGAGTATGAGGGGGTCCTGTGTGGGCTCTCTGGAGGCAGGGGCACTGAGTATGAGGGGGCCCTGTTGGGGGGCAGTATCACTGAGGATGAGGGGGTCCTGTGGGGGCCATGTGGGGGCAGGGTCACTGAGGATGATCGGGTCCTGTGGGGGCCCTGTGGGGGCAGGGGCACTGAGTATGAGGGGGTCCAGTGGGGGCCTTGTGGGGGCAGTATCACTGAGGATGAGGTGGCCGTGTGGGGGCCTTGTGGGGGCACGGTAACTGAGTATGAGGGGGTCCTGTGGGGCCCTCTGGGGACAGTATCACTGAGGATGAGGGGGTCCTGTGATGGCCCTGTGGGGGCAGGGGCACAGAGTATGAGGGGGTACTGTGGGGGCCCTCTGGGGGCAGTATCACTGAGGATGAGGTGGTCCTGTGGGGGCCCTGTAGGGGCAGGGTCACTGAGGATGAGGGGGTCCTGTGGGGTCCCAGTGGGGACAGGGTCACTGAGGATGAGGGGGTCCTGTGGGAATCCTGTGGGGGCAGCGTCACTGAGTATGAGGGGGTCCTGTGGGGGTCCTGTGGGGGCAGGGTCACTGAGTATGAGGGGGTCCTGTGGGGGCCCTTTGGAGGCTGGGTCAGTGAGGATGAGAGGGTCCTCTGGGGATCCTGTGGGGACAGGGTCACTGAGAATGAAGGGGTCCTGTGGGGTCCTGTGGGTATCCTGTGGGGGCAGGGTCACTGAGTATGAGGGGTTGCTGTTGAGGCAGGGTTCACTGAGTATGTGGAGGCCTTGTGGGGGCAGGGTCACTGAGGATGAGGGGGTCCTGTGGGGGTCCTGTGGGGATCCTGTGGGGGCAGGGTCACTGAGTATGACGGGGTCCTGTGGGGGCCCTGTGGGGGCAGGGTCACTGAGTATGAGGGGGTCCTGTGGGGGCCCTGTGGGGGCAGTGTCACTGAGGATGAGGGGGTCCTGTGGGGGCCATGTGGGGGCAGGGTTATTGAGTATGAGGGGTCCTGTGGGGGCCCTCTGGGGGCAGTATCACTGAGAATGAGGTGGCCCTGTGGGGGCCTTGTGGGGGCAGGGTTACTGAGTATGAGGGGGTCCTGTAGGAGCCCGGTGGGGCAGGGTCACTGAGTTTGGGGGTCCTGTAGGGGCCCTGTGGGGGCAGGGGCACTGAGTATGAGGGGGTCCTGTGGAGGCCTTGTGTGGGCAGAATCACTGAGGATGAGGTGGCCCTGTGGGGGCCTTGTGGGGGCAGGGTTACTGAGGATGAGGGGGTCCTGTGGGGGCCCTCTGGGGGCAGTATCACTGAGGATGAGGGGATCCTGTGGGGCCCTGTGGGGGCAGGGTTCACTGATTATGAGGGGGTCCTGTGGGGCCCTGTGGGGCAGGTCACTGAGGATAAGGTCCTGTGGGGGCCTTGTGGAGGCAGGGTCACTGAGTATGAGAGGGTCCTGTGGGGGCCCTGTGGGGGCAGTATCACTGAGGATGAGGGGGTCCTGTGGGGGCCCTGTGGGGGCAGGGTCACTGAGTATGAGGGGGTCCTGTGGGGGCCTTGTGGGGCAGTATCACTGAGGATGAGGGGTCCTGTGGGGGCCCTGTAGGGTCAGGGTCACTGAGTATGAGGGGGTCCTGTGGGGGCCCTTTGGAGGCAGTATCACTGAGGATGGGGGCCCTGTGGGGGCCCTGTGGGGGCAGGGGCACTGAGTATGAGGGTCCTGTGGGGGCCCTGTAGGGGGCAGGGTCACTGAGGATAGGGGGTCCTGTGGGGGCTCTTTGGAGGCAGGGTCACTGAGTTTGAGGGTGCCCTCAGGGGCCCTGTGGGGGCAGGGTCACAGAGTATGAGGGTCCCTGTGGGGGCCCTGTGGGGGCAGGGTCACTGAGCATGAGGGGGCCCTGTGGGGGCCCTGTGGGGGCAGGGTCACTGAGTATGAGGGGGTCCTGTGGGGGCTCTTTGGAGGCAGGGGCACTGAGGATGAGGGGGTCCTCTGTGGGCTCTTTGGAGGCAGGGGCACTGAGTATGAGGGGGCCCTGTGGGGGCAGTATCTCACTGAGGATGAGGGGTCCTGTGGGGGCCCGGTGGAGGCAGGGTCACTGAGTTTGAGGGGTCCTCTGGGGGCCCCTGTAGGGGCAGGGTCACTGAGGATGAGGGGTCCTGTGGGGGGCCCTGTGTAGGCAGGGTCACTGAGTTTGAGGGGGTCCTGTGGGGCCTGTGGGGGGGGCAGTATCACTGAGGATGAGGGGGTCCTGTGGGGGCCCTGTGGGGCAGGGTCACTGAGTATGAGGGGGTCCTGGGGGGCCCTGTGGGGCAGCATCACTGAGGATGAGGGGTCCTGTGGGGGCCCTGTGGGGGCAGGGGCACTGAGTATGAGGGGGTCCTGTGGGCCCTTTGGAGGCAGGGGCACTGAGGATGAGGGGGTCCTGTGTGGGCCCTCTTTGGAGCAGGGGCACTGAGTATGAGGGGGCCCTGTGGGGGCCCTGTCTTGGGGCAGTATCAATGAGGATTAAGGGGGTTCTGTGGGGGCCCAGTGTCACTGAGGGGGGGTCCTGAGGGGCCCAGGGTCACTGAGTATGGGGGGCCCTGTGGAGGCCCTGGGCAGGGTCACTGAGGATGAGGGGTTCTGTGGGGGCCCTGTGGGGACAGGGTCACTGAGTATGAGGGGTCCCTGAAGGAGCCCTGTAGGTGTAGGGCACTGAGTATGAGGGGGCCCTGTGGGGCAGTATCACTGAGGATGAGGGGTCCTGTGGGGGCCTCTGTGGGGGCAGGGTCACTGAGGATGAGGTGGCCCTGTGGGGGCCTTGTGGGGAAGGGTTCACTGAGTATGAGGGGCTCCTGTGGGGCCCTGTGGGGCAGTATCACTGAGGATGAGGGGCCCTGTGGGGGCCCTGTGGGGCAGGGGTTACTGAGTATGAGGGGTCCTGTGGGGGCCCTGTGGGGGCAGGGGCACAGAGTATGAGGGGGTCCTGTGGGGGTCTGTGGGGGCAGTATCACTGAGGATGAGGAGGCCCTGTGGGGCCTTGTGGGGGCAGGGTCACTGAGTATGAGGGGTCCTGTGGGGGCCCTGTGGGGGCAGTATCACTGAGGATGAGGGGTCCTGTAGGGGCCCTGTGGGGCAGGGGCACTGAGAATGAGGGGGCCCTGTGGGGGCCCAGTGTCACTGAGTATGAGGGGGTCCTGTGGGGGCCTTGTGGGGGCAGGGTCACTGAATATCAGGGGGTTCCTGTGGGGCCCAGTGGAGGGCAGGGTCACTGAGTTTGAGGGGGTCCTGTGGGGGCCCTCTGGGGGCAGTGTCACTGATGAAGAGGGGGTCCTGTGGGGGCCCTGTGGGGGCAGGGGCACTGAGTATGAGGGGGTCCTGTGGGGGCCTTGTGGGGGCAGGATCACTGGATCAGGGGTCCTGTGGGGGCTTGTGGGGGCAGTATCACTGAGGATGAGGGGTCCTGTGGGGGCCCTGTGGGGGCAGGATCACTGACGATGAGTGGTTCCTGTGGGGGCCCTGTGGGGGCAGGGTCACTGAGTATGAGGGGGTCCTGTGGGGGCCTTGTGGGGGCAGTATCATTGAGGTTCAGGACGTCATGTAGGGGCCTGTGGGCTCTGTGGAGGCAGTATCACTGAGGATGAGGTGGCCCTGTGGGGGCCTGTGGGGCAGGGTTCACTGAGTATAGGGGGTCCTGTGGGGGCCCTGTGGGGCAGTATCACTGAGGATGAGGGGGTCCTTTAGGGGCCCTGTGGGGCAGGGGCACTGAGTATGAGGGGGTCCTGTGGGGGCCTTGTGGGGGCAGTATCACTGAGGATGGGTGGCCCTGTGGGGCCTTGTGGGGGCAGGGTTACTGAGGATGAGGGGGTCCTGTGGGGGGCCCTCTGGGGGCAGTATCACTGAGGATGAGGGGGTCCTGTGGGGGCCCTGTGGGGGCAGGGGCACAAAGTATGAGGGGGTCCTGTGGGGGCCCTGTGGGGGAAGTATCACTGAGGATCAGGTGGCCCTGTGGGGGCCCTTGTGGGGGCAGGGTCACTGAGTATGGGGGTCCTGTGGGGCCCTGTGGGGGCAGTATCACTGAGGATGGGGGGGTCCTGTAGGTGCCCTGTGGGGGCAGGGGCACTGAGTATGAGGGGGTCCTGTGGAGGCCTTTTGGGGGCAGTATCACTGAGGATGAGGTGGTCCTGTGAGGGCCTTGTGGGGGCAGGGTCACTGAGTATGAGGGGTCCTGTGGGGCCCTGTGGGGGCAGTATCACTGAGGGTGAGGGGGTCCTGTGGGGCCCTGTGGGCAGGGGCACTGAGTATGAGGGGGTCCTGCCCCCATGGGGGCCCCCTGGGGGCAGTATCACTGAGGGTGAGGAGGTCCTGTAGGGGCCCTGTGGGGGCAGGGGCACTGAGTATGAGGGGTCCTGTGGGGGCCTTGTGGGGGCAGGGTTCACTGAGTATGAGGGGGTCCTGTGGAGCCCTGTGGGGGCAGGGGAACTGAGTATGAGGGGGTCCTGTGGGGGCCTTGTGGGGGCAGTATCACTGAGGATGAGGGGGTCCTGTGTGGGCTCTTTGGAGCAAGGGGCACTGAGTTTGAGGGGGCCATGTGGGGGCCCTGTGGGGGCGCAGTATCACTGAGGATGACGGGGTCCTGTACGGGTCATGTGGGGGGAGGGTCACTGAGTATGAGGGGTCCCTGTGGGAGCCCTGTGGGGGCAGGGTCACTGAGTATGAGGGTCCTGTGGGGCCCTGTAGGGGCAGGGTCACTGAGCATGAGGGGGTCCTGTGGGGCCCTGTAGGGGCAGGGTCACTGAGTATGAGGGGGTCTTGTAGGGGCCCTGTGGGGGCAGGGGCACTGAGTATGAGGGGGTCCTGCCCCCATGGGGGCCCTGTGGGGGCAGTATCACTGAGGGTGAGGAGGTCCTGTAGGGGCCCTGTGGGGGCAGGGGCACTGAGTATGAGGGGGTCCTGTGGGGGCCTTGTGGGGGCAGGGTCACTGAGTATGAGGGGCCCTGTGGGAGCCCTGTGGGGGCAGGGGAACTGAGTATGAGGGGTTCCTGTGGGGGCCTTGTGGGGGCAGTATCACTGAGGATGAGGGGGTCCTGTGTGGGCTCTTTGGAGCAAGGGGCACTGAGTTTGAGGGGGCCCTGTGGGGGCCCTGTGGGGGCAGTATCACTGAGGATGAGGGGGTCCTGTGGGGGTCATGTGGGGGGAGGGTCACTGAGTATGAGGGGTCCCTGTGGGAGCCCTGTAGGGGCAGGGTCACTGAGTATGAGGGTCCTGTGGGGCCCTGTAGGGGCAGGGTCACTGAGCATGAGGGGTCCCTGTGCGAGCCCTGTAGGGGCAGGGTCACTGAGTATGAGGGGTCTTGTGGGGGCTCTTTGGAGGCAGTGGCACTGAGGATGAGGGGGTCCTCTGGGGGCTCTTTGGAGGCAGGGCACTGAGTATGAGGGGCCCTGTGGGGGCAGTATCTCTGAGGATGGGGGTCCTGTGGGGGCCCTGTGGGGCAGGGTCACTGAGTATGAGGGGGTCCTGTGGGGGCAATGTGGGGGCAGTATCACTGAGGATTAGGGGGTCCTTTAGGGGCCCTGTGGGGGCAGGGGCACAGAGTATGAGGGGGTCCTGTGGGGCTCTTTGGAGGCAGGGTCACTGAGGATGAGGGGTCCTGTGTGGGCCTTGGAGCAAGGGCACTGAGTATGAGGGGGCCCTGTGGGGCCTGTGGGACAGGGTCACTGAGTATGAGGGGTCCCTGTAGGAGCCCTGTAGGTATAGGGGCACTGAGTATGAGGGGCCCTGTGGGGGCAGGATCACTGAGGATGAGGGGTCCTGTGGGGGCCCTGTGGGGAGGGTCACTGAGGATGAGGGTCCTGTGGGGCCCTCTGGGGGCAGTATCACTGAGGATGAGGGGGTCCTGTGGGGGCCCTGTGGGGGCAGGGGCACAAAGTATGAGGGGGTCCTGTGTGGGCTCTTTGGAGGCATTGGCACTGAGGATGAGGGAGTCCTGTGTGGGCTCTTTGGAGCAAGGGGCATTGAGTATGAGGGGGCCCTGTGGGGGCCTGTGGGGGCAGTATCACTGAGTATGAGGAGTCCCTGTAGGAGCCCTGTAGGTGTAGGGGCACTGAGTATGAGGGGGCCCTGTGGGGGCAGTATCACTGAGGATGAGGGGTCCTGTGGGGGCCCTGTGGGGGCAGGGGCACAAAGTATGAGGGGTCCTGTGGGGGCCCTGTGGGGCAGGGTCACTGAGGATGAGGGGTCCTGTGGGGGTTCCCGGTGGAGGCAGGGTCACTGAGTTTGAGGGGGTCCTGTGGGGGCCCTATAGGGGGCAGGGTCACTGAGGATGAGGGGGTCCTGTGGGGGCCCTGTGGGGGCAGGGTCACTGAGGATGAGGGGTCCTGGCCTTAGGGGCAGGGTCACTGAGTATGAGGTGGTCCTTTGGGGGCCCTGTGGGGGCAGCATCACTGAGGATGAGGGGTCCTGTGGGGGCCCTGTGGAGGCAGGGTCACTGAGTTTGAGGGGGTCCTGTGGGGGCCCTGTGGGGGCAGTGTCACTGAGGATGGGGTCCTGTGGGGCCCTGTGGGGCAGGGGCACTGATTATGAGGGGGTCCTGTGGGGGCCTTGAGGGGGCAGGGTCACTGAGTATGAGGGGTCCTGTGGGGGCCTGTGGGGGCAGTATCACTGAGGATGAGGGTCCTGTGGGGCCCTGTGGGGCAGGGGCACTGAGTATGAGTGGGTCCTGTGGGGCCTTGTGGGGGCAGTATCACTGAGGATGGGGGTCCTGTGGGGGCCATGTGGGGGCAGTATCACTGAGGATGAGGGGCCCTGTGGGGGCCTTGTGGGGGGCAGGGTCACTGAGTATGAGCGGGTCCTGTGGGGCCCTGTGGGGGCAGTATCACTGAGTGTGAAGGGGACCTGTGGGAGCCTAGTGGGGGCAGAGGCACTGAGTATGAGGGGGTCCTGTGGGGGCCTTGTGGGGGCAGTGTAACTGAGGATGAGGGGGTCCTTTAGAGACCCTGTACGGGCAGGGTCACTGAGTATGAGGGTTTTGTGGGGGGCCCTGTGGGGGCAGGGTCACTGAGTATGAGGGGTACATTGGGGGCCCTGTGGAGGCAGTGTCACTGAGGATGAGGGGTCCTGTGGGGGCCCTCTGGGGGTAGGGTCACTGAGTATGAGGGTGCCCTGTGGGAGCCCTGTAGGGGCAGGGTAACTGAGTATGAGGGGTCCTGTGGGGGCCCTGTGGGGCATTGTCACTGAGTATGAGGAGGAATTGTGGGGTCCCTGTAGGGCAGGGTCACTGAGTATGAGGGAATCCTGTGGGGGCCCTGTGGGGGCAGGGTCACTGAGCATGAGGGGTCCCTGTGGGAGCCATGTAGGGGCAGGGTCACTGAGTAACCTCAGTGGGGGCAGGGCCACTCAGTGGGGGCAGGGCTACTCAGTGACCCTGCCCCCACAGGGCCCCCACAAGCCCCCTCATACTCAGTGACCCTGCCCCCACAGGGCCCCTAAAGGACCCCCTCATCCTCAGCGATACTGCCCCCACTGGGCCCCCAGAGAGCCCCCTCATACTCAGTGCCCCTGCCTCCAAAGAGCCCACATAGGACCCCCTCATCCTCAGTGATACTGCCCTCAGAGGGCTCCCACAAGACCCCCTCAAACTCAATGAACCTGCCCCCACAGGGCCCCACAGGACCCCCTCATCCTCAGTGATACTGCCCCACAGGGCCCCCACAGTACCCCTCATACTCAGTGACCCTGCCCCCACAGGGCCCCCACAAGGCCCCCTCATACTCAGTGACCCTGCCCCCACAGGGCCCCTAAAGGACCCCCTCATCCTCAGTGATACTGCCCCGACAGGGCCCCCACAGGACCCCCTCATACTCAGTGACTCTGCCCCTACGGGCTCCGACAGGTCCCCTTCACACTCAGTGATACTGCCCCCAAAAGGCCCCCACATGAACCCCTCATACTCAGTGACCCTGCCCCCACAAGGCCCCCACAGGACCCCTGATCCTAAGTGATACTGCCCCCACAAGGCCCCCACAGGACCCCCTCATACTCACTGCCCCTGCCCCACAGGGCCCCACAGGACCCCCTCATCCTCAGTGATACTACCCCACAGGGCCCCACAGGACGCCCTCATACTCAGTGACCCTGCCCCAGAGGGCCCCCATAATGGCCCTCATACTATGTGACCCTGCCCCCACAGGGCCCCTAAAGGACCCCTCATCCTCAGTGATACTGCCCCCACAGGGCCCCCACAGGGCCCCTTCATACTCAGTGACCCTGCCTACACCGGGCCCCCACAGGACCCCCTCATACTCAGTGACCCTGCCCCACCAGGGCTCCAACAGGGCCCCGTCAAACTCAGTGACACCTGCCCCCACAGGGCCCCCACAAGACCATCTCATCCTCAGTGACCCTGCCCCCACAGGGCCCCCCACAGGACCCCCTCATCGTCAGTGATACTGCCCTCACAAGGCCCCACAGGACCCCCTCATACTCAGTGACCCTGCTTCCACCGGGCCCCCACAGGACCCCCTCATACTCAGTGACCCTGCCCCCACAGGGCTCCCACAGGGCCCCCTCATACTCAGTGACCCCTGCCCCCACAGGGCCCCCACAAGACCCCTCATCCTCAGTGACCCTGCCCCCAAAGTGCCCCTACAGGACCCCTCATCCTCAGTGACCCTGCCCCACAGGACCCCACATTCTCAGTGACCCTGCCTCCACAGGACCTCCCTCAAACTCAGTGACCCTGCCTCCACAGGACCCCCTCATAGTCAATGACCCTGCCTCCACAGGGCCCCCACAGGACCTCCTCAAACTCAGTGACCCTGCCTCCACAGGGCCACCTCATAGTCAGTGATACTGCCCCCACAGGGCCCCCACAGGACCACCTCATACTCAGTGACCCTGCCCCACAGGGCCCCCTCATAATCAGTGACCCTGCCCCCACAGGTCCCCACAGGACCCCCTCATCCTCAGTGATACTGCCCCCACAGGGCCGCCACAGGGCCCCCTTATACTCAGTGCTCCTGCCTCCAAAGAGCCCACACAGGACCCCTCATCCTCAGTGATGCTGCCCCCACAGGGCCCCCAAAGGACCACCTCATACTCAGTGACCCTGCCCCTACAGGACCCCTCATCCTCAGTGACCCTGCCCCCACAAGACCCCCACAGGACCCCCTCATCCTCAAAAATTAAATTGATACATTGAATCAGACTGCAAGGGGTGAGGTCCAGAGTGGTTCTTTGGCTGTGAAGTGAAGATGAAATAATGAGACAGAAATTCATTCATTTATAATTTGTTTCATACAAGGTTACGAAAAAAAAATTATGAAGGAAGAGTAAAAGAGGGACCGAAGGCAGAGATGATTTTTGAAACTAAAAAAATTTGTCTCTGCAGTTCTTTATCAGAAAGAAATCCTCATCATGACCCTGAAAACAGTCACCTGTATTCCATCACATAACACGCACATCTTCAATCAGAGAAGAACATTCAAACAAGGAAAGAAAACAAAAGATTAGTCAAACATGGACAATTACAAACTTGTGTTTGTAAGAAAATGAAAATGCACATTTGCTTGCGTTGTTTGCATTTTTGTCTCTGTGTGTTTTGTATGCTATCACCGCCTGATGCGTTATCTTGTACTGACCATGTGTTTCACTATGCAGGAGGTCATCTTAACCTTCGCTGCTGTTTGTGGAGTGATACAATCAACACTCTTAAGGTATTTGTACTTTGACAGATCAATTGATTGAATGTTTTTGCATTCATTTAGTGCATGTGCAAAAGGCAGGCATTTAGCAGAACTGTAGTGCTTTTTGGCAAAAAGCAAAACATTGGATGTTATTGTCAGGTCCTCCCTGGTTTGGGTATAAGAATGACTTTTGCTGTCCACCATTTCTTTGGGCTGGTTTCCACCTTCATGTTCTAGAATGAAATCATTTACTTGAGGGCTGGAGGTCCCACATGTTTAATTCTGGGAGAATGTTATCATACCCCTCTACTCTGCTGTTCTTTTGGCCTTCTTGAACCTCTTACAGCTCTGTAACCTCAAAGGGTCAGGCTTGTAGTCTCCTCAAGTCAACTGGTGATGCTGTCTGAGTTCTCTCTGGACTTTTCTTTGGGTGTTTTGGTACAGGGGTGCTCTGGCCAAGAAAGGCAGGTGGCTGGAAATTTGGAAGGCTGTGACTGAGGTTGTGTTTTTGTTGTTTTCAATCAATTTGTATGCAGCTGCCAATTAAGGATAACTGTGGTGTACTGACTCTGGAGTCTTTCATCAGTTGAAATCGTGTTTGACTTCATTTCGGAACCTTTGCACTTTCATGTGCCTCTCTGCTTTGGCCCAAGGGAAATTCAGTCATTTTAAGTCGACCATGAGTTATTTGGTTTATTTATGTATTTATCTGTAGTCATGAGCAGTCCAGTGCCTCCAATGGTAAGACTCATCTTGGAGGTACAGTGTATTTCAGTGCTGGTTATTACCATCAGGCTCCTCAGGCTTAGTAACCAACAGATGCTCTTGTCTTTTCTCTGGGTACTTTGTACTTGTGTACATCCCCAAATAGATGTTTGATGAAGTATCATTTTCTCATCTTTTGTTCCATTCTTTTTGTGAGTCTGAGGCTGCTGGTAATTAGAGTGGCAATGGCAGAATGGGACAGAACTGAAGCACAGGGACACCCCCTGTGTGTGTATGTGTGTATTTATAATTTCAAGAAATTGGAAAGGCTTGATAGAATCTTTGGTATCATGACATAATGATGTCAACATTCCTTGAGCTGTTTTTAATTGAACAAAATGTGAGCGACTTGTGTGGCTCAGTTTGTATAATTGCTCAATTATTATATTATTATATATAATAATTATTATATTATTATAACAGATCTGAATCCATCTTCACTTTTGACATGGCCGTAAAAGATGCTTGCAGTGATGTTCGTTTTTGGCCCTGACTGAGTCACATGGATGCATTCCTTCGAGTTATTGCTTCCCCTAGAGGTGGGAGATATCATCTCCATGCTGATACCGTATATCCCAAAACTCAGAGAATGGAAACACTCGGAGGACTCTTTTCAAAATATGCGCAATACCTCCATCCAAACCGCCATGGATCTTTTTCATTACCTAATAAATATATTAATAAATACATATTAAAAATGTATATCTTATTTTGCTATTCCGTTCATCGGAGGACACAGAATTCTTTGGCAGCATCAAGAGACTCTTTTTGTTTAAAGTTGCAAACACATTGTTACGGCATAATTGATCACACATTTCCTGCATATCTGGACATTTGTGGAGTGAATGATTGATTCGTGTCAGGCTCTGGAGCTCTCATGTAAAGCATATTCATATTATTGAGTTAATTTGATAGATACTCGAACATATATATGAATGATGAAGACAGTCAATGAAGCCCAGATTTTTTTCCAGTCTGTTATAAATATACAATAAGCAGAGTCGAAGGATAACATCATTCAAGCTTGTTCTTGGCTCGCACACTCTTGCATACCAGTTGGTAGTATGTTGTTTTATGATGCATATCACATTTCCATATATTTGTGGATGAATTAGTGTGGATGTACATGGTCTTAGCAGCATGTTTTCTGTAAGTACGGTTTATATCATGTATCCTTGTGGTATTTGCATGAAAGCTTCTGCTCCCCATGGGAGTTGCCTGCGAGTAGTAACTGGAAACATGGTGTCTACAGTGTTTATCTTAGAAAGGTAGCCATACAGTTGACTGATTAAGACTGAGTTGGAAAGTAATGCTCATGGTGCTTTTTGTCTTAGCACAGAAGACTCTGTGCACTCCTGGCTCTAGTCAGTGGTACCCAGGATTGTGATGGGGCAACATATTTCAGATATCCATGGAGAGCCACCAAAACAAAACATCCAATATGATCCGTACATACATTTACAAAATGTGATTTTGGTTTGCTGTGTGTTTAAAGGTTATGCACAATAAACTTCACACTATGTCATAGAATGTCAGCTAAAAGCTTTGAACCTCCCCACCTGACTCATTAACTACAAATGAGCACAATGAAGTAACACATCTGGGATGTACCAGTGTTTAAGGCTATTGCAGACTACAACCAGAACAGTCATAAAGTATAATACTATAATTTGGAAAAGCATGCTGGCTAATGATGTATGCAGAGCTGTGAAAAGGTATTTGCCCAATTTTGACATCCAGTTTTTTTGACTATTTCTCTCACTAATGATTTTACATCATCAAATAAAATATAATGTTAGACAAGGAGAACCCAGGCAAATATAAATCATAATTGTAAATTATATTTATGTTACTTAGGCTGCAGAGCCTTGGGTATATTGTGTTTGAGGATGCACAGCCTTAGGTGTGCTGTGTTTGAGGATGCAGAGCCTTAGGTATATTGTGTTTGAGGATGCACAACCTTAGGTGTGCTGTGTTTGAGGATGCAGAGCCTTAGGTATATTGTGTTTGAGGTTGCAGAGCCTTAGGTGTGCTGTGTTTGAGGATGCTCAGCCTTAGGTGTATTGTGTTTGAGGATGCAGAGCCTTAGGTCTGCTGTGTTTGAGGTTGCAGAGCCTTAGGTGTGCTGTGTTTGAGGTTGCAGAGCCTTAGGTCTGCTGTGTTTGAGGTTGCAGAGCCTTAGGTGTGCTGTGTTTGAGGTTGCAGAGCCTTAGGTATATTGTGTTTGAGGTTGCAGAGCCTTAGGTCTGCTGTGTTTGAGGATGCAGAGCCTTAGGTATATTGTGTTTGAGGATGCACAACCTTAGGTGTGCTGTGTTTGAGGATGCAGAGCCTTAGGTATATTGTGTTTGAGGATGCACAACCTTAGGTGTGCTGTGTTTGAGGTTGCAGAGCCTTAGGTGTGCTGTGTTTGAGGATGCTCAGCCTTAGGTGTATTGTGTTTGAGGATGCAGAGCCTTAGGTCTGCTGTGTTTGAGGTTGCAGAGCCTTAGGTGTGCTGTGTTTGAGGTTGCAGAGCCTTAGGTCTGCTGTGTTTGAGGTTGCAGAGCCTTAGGTGTGCTGTGTTTGAGGTTGCAGGGCCTTAGGTATATTGTGTTTGAGGTTGCAGAGCCTTAGGTATATTGTGTTTGAGGTTGCAGGGCCTTAGGTCTGCTGTGTTTGAGGTTGCAGAGCCTTAGGTATATTGTGTTTGAGGTTGCAGGGCCTTAGGTATATTGTGTTTGAGGTTGCAGAGCCTTAGGTATATTGTGTTTGAGGATTCAGAGCCTTAGGTATATTGTGTTTGAGGTTGCAGGGCCTTAGGTATGGAGTATTAGAAACCTTGAAGGTGATTGAGCCAGCTGGTCTTTATGGGTTCTGCTTTTAGAGTGAATGAGATGGCAGCATGATTGCACTGCATCATGACGCCCTTGCTGGAATGGAGAACACAATCACTGGTCCGTATCTAAAGACTGAAACACGAACCAGACCCTATAAATTTCATCTTCCCTTTTTCCTCCTGAATATATTTACTGGATATGCATTTTTCTGCATTATTTAAGAAGTAACATATTTTTTCAGTCTCTGTATGAAACGTTAGCAAACTGTCAGTTTAAGTTTATTAACTGTCAGTTAAGGTCTTTTACTGATTTTAAAGTTTTTGCATACGTTGCAAAGTAAAACAAACATCCCAGAACTATGTCCATACAAAATAAGTGGCATTTTTATTTAGAGGCATCCAAAATAAACCAAAAAAATGTTGAATGTCTAATGGGAATACATACATAATTAGGGACTTTTTGAGCCAGCTCATTACAAATTGAGGACCATTAACATTGTGTTTTGAAAGGTTAAACATGAATCCCCTACTGTAGCAGAAATTTCTCTGGGGCATGTGGTTTTAACTTAATTAATGAGTGATTTAATGTCTGTATAATTCAAGTGAGGTGGAAAGTGCTGCTCACTCCAAGTTTGATTTCCATTTTTCAGGCCTTCAGGGTCCAGCTGCAAACCTTTACAGGGTGCTGAATTGCAATACGACGCAGCTGGAATGCCAATAAAACATAGCGCTGTCTCCAAAACTAGGGAATCAACCTGCATGACATTGGTGTGATGAAGAGAGCATTATGTGATGGCAAAGAGCTGCAGAAAATGAGTCACAATAACGCTTTGTTTTCAGCAAAGGTGGGAGGTAGTTTGCCAAACCCCTACCCGACATACACAAACACACACACGTGCACGCACACACACAGGAGTGCAGATTACTCACTTCTGCTACTACATTCATTGAAAAAATGCATTTTTGTACTTACTTGTTTTACAGACTATGATTGGCATTTCAAGTTTAGATGTGAGTCAGTCCAACATTATGTACTTACATAATGTGCTTTAGTTGATGAGCTTTCCTTATTTGATAGAAATTACAATGCATATATTGTTAATAAGTTTGAAAATATTGAAGAGCATATAGAACAGCATTTCAAGGTATTTTACCTTGTTTTTTTCCCCTTTTGCAGTAAGGCTGGTCACATGACCCTAATGAAGATCCCTGGTTTTCCACCGGCTCTTGCCAAAGCTGTATTTGCGCATTTGACCTTTGGAGTCATTTATTCATATTTCATACAGCTCTGTGTTTTATGTTTGTGCGGAGCAACATTTGCCTCCCTGATGAATGTCCCTCATCAGAAACAGAGCTTCCACATTAATTTGCTTAATCCCCGCGCATGTTTTATTCATCGGAGACGCGGGGTTAACTGCGTTAATGGCTGTGTCTTTATGTTTACGTCCGGCACTCTGATGTACCACTCTGTGAATCACTCCAGCGTCCAATTTCTCACCACATTTAGAGAGAGGGACAGATTCCGCTGCCCTTTAAGACACCAAATTAAAGGGCTAATGTTCTGCTATCGATTTTCGTTCCTTTAATTTGCTGCTTATTTATGGGTCTATGTCTTTTCCTGGAGAGGAAAAAGGCTCCATCCAGCTATACAGATTTAGGCCTCCACTCTACAGGATAACTAAAAGCTAAATGGATGCAAGCCTATAACCCTGCAAGCCTCTCTCTCCTGACTCCCTCATTAAAACAATCAGAGTACTCGTTCGCTGATTAAGGCGATGGCAGGATGGTCTTTTCCCTTAATATGTATTAGCATGCCGTTACTTGCTGCATTTTTTATGCCACACAGTCCATTCTCCATGTGTATGAAAGACACAGAGCCGTCCCTGGTAAAAAAAACTTTTTTTTTGGAAGTGTATCAATGTGTGCACCAGTATGTGGCCCAGCATGTGTGTGTGTGTTATGTAAAAGATGCAGCAGAAACACAATGTAGTCATATGACCTCGGAATTGATTACTCAATGTGACACTTCGGGCATTTGTGAAGCAAACTACATTCAAGCTGTTTCTATCTCCATTTGTTTTCTCAGAGCACGTTTTCAGACCAGGCATGAAGAGGGAGACTGTGCAGCTGTGTGGACTTATGAGTATGAGGGAGCTATTTGCTGTGCCCCTAGAGTGATTGCCGGTTCATCTCCATCACCTGTTGCCCAAGCACACGGCCAAATCTCCCCACGGCCTCCACATGGTTTTTGGCTTTACATATTGAGTGAATAGCAGCTGGTTCAGTTTGCCTTTGTCCTATGCCTGGTTAGCTAAAGAACTATTCCAGATTCAAAGCTGTGTTTGCTGTGCATAGCCTCTAGGCCCAGGTTATCCACTGCAGAATTTAATCATGAGGAAAAAGCAGCACTTAGCTACACTCTGTTTTCATTTGCACATATATCAAGATGTGAGAGATTAAACAGATGGATATCTACTTTGCTGTTGATTATGTTTATTCAGTGATTGGGATGGTCTGTTTCTGTGTATAGGAATGTTCTTTCTTGGAGTATGTTTGGACCCTAGGGTGTAATTGGTAACCTAAAATGCCCATAATTCTACAATGCAGAGCAGCAACCTGACTCAACGATTCCAATGAAATGGCTGACTGACCCACCACCATATTTAATTATTTTGGAACAGGTAATGTGGGTTTTATGCCTCCTTTGACTTTCTGAAAAATAAGCCCTTCCAGATGCAGGAAAAATAGTAAAAGGCAACACATAAGACCTCATCACCCCCTTCACCATTCAAAGGACCAGGTTAGGGTTAGGGATAGGCTAAAATGACCAAAACTAACCTTAACCAAGTTAGGTGTTGTGCATTACTCTTGGTAATGAGTAGTTTCTGAATTGCATTAATATCATACATATCAGCTTTGTAAGTCTCACGGTATTTTCTGAAAGAAGGTCATGGAAACATAGATTCAGTTCTGCGGAAGTAGAAGCTTTCGGATGTAAGCAAGTCTCCTTCCATCCCAGGTAAATTAGCCTCTATAGAGATCTCAGAGCTTGCCTTCCTCTTTCCAGATGCGTCCTTGATTGATACACGACACCATGTTTTTTGACAGTTTTCCCAATGATGCGTTGAATAATTTAGTATTTGCTGTGACTGACATGCCAAATATTTGACATCCTTCATAACCTGATTCATCTTGTTAGAAACCATCTTGTGTAACCATTACTTTGCCTGTTTGTTTGTTTGTTTGTTAGTATGCTACTTAGTTATGACTTTTTGGAGCTTATATTAAACTAGATAAGACAGTCCAATAATATATTGCTTTTGAATATTCCTTCAAAAAAAGACACCTACTTTAGCTCCCATGTATGTTTTTTAGTGCCATGTCAGACAGTGTATTTGTGACGACAGGATCTAGTGACTGAAAAGTGGCACTAGAACGCAATCGTGGGTTGGAAAATCATGTATCTAGCCAATCTTGATGTATTATTGATATATAACAACCAGATTGTAATGCAATGTCTGGTAAAATGTCCAAAGAGTTTGGTTTGAAACTTACTCAGAATAAATTTGACACTGGGCACAGCGTTGATTTTGTTGGAGTAAACCTTTGTCCTGTTTGACTGCTATTTAATCTTAATTTAAAATAGTCCTTCTGAGTCCTTCAGCGATGGTATTTTCATTAGTTTGTCTGCCACCATTAGTTTGTTTTTAGTCATGTAGTGGGAATACATGACATTTTGGTTGGAAGTAATTTAATTTCAGAGAAAATATTCACCTGGTGATGCATTTAGCTCTTATATTTAAAGGATGTTCTATAAATGCAATACATAATAATATCCCTTTCAGAGTTATGTGCTCAACTTTTGCTTAATCTTTGTTACAGTTACCCCATGTTTATTTGGCAGCAGTTCAGTTTCTGCCATTCCCCACACCCTCAATCTGCTCCTCCTGTTGGTCAAATCTGCCAAACACACAGTTTCCTACTCTGCAAAGCTAAAGAGAGAAGGTTTATGGAAGGTTTCATTTGGGATTGTAAAGACATCATAAAGGTTTGGCGACGACTGAGTCCCAGGGGACCAAAGTCAAGATTCTCACAGATGTCACACAGAAGGTAGCCTTGTCCCCAAAATAAATAAAATTACGGGAAATTATTTATTCCCTTAAAAAGAGGCAACACCAGAAGTTCCGTTAAACAAGACTGGCCCTCGGCTGTGTGCGTAACCCTGTGTGTGGAACCCTGTGTGTGTAACCTTGTCCTCTTGTTTTTGGCAGTTCTGTTCATCTAATCAGTCAGATACACAGAGAGACATACAAAATGGGCAGTTTAATAACTCATGCTCCCTTCTGGTGGCGGGGAGAATGACGGGCATCGCCCAGCCCTGGTGAACCCCTGAGAATGTCTGAGCCGCCCTGCCATTGGCCCAGAGCCCTCAGCTGTGTCTCGTCCTGATATCACTGCTCTCTTTATCGGAGCATGCCATCGGTGCCTCCCTGTGACACAATGAAGAATGCACTGTGCTGTGCCAGCTCCAGAGATGTAATTAGGCTCGAATGAAATATGTACCAGGGTCTCAGTCAATCAGAGGCTACTTTCAAAGGGAAATTTTAGGTGTGTGTGTTTCAGTGTGTGTGTGTGTGTGTGTCTGTTTGTCCCATGTGTATGTGTCTGCTTATGTATATGTGTTTCCTTGTCCATGTGTGTTTCTGTATGTGTGTCAGTGTATGTTTGACAGACATACAGAAACACACATGCACAAGGACAGTGTGAGTGTGTGTGTATCAAGTGTATGTGTGTCTAATGGAAATATTAAAATATTAAAACAGATGAGTGCAAATATTTTTAGGAATGTAGGTTGTGACAGGACATATATCACATTGTAAATTCCTTCCACATGGAAAAAAGAACACACACATGCTGGTTTTTCCACTAATTATAAATGTAAGTGAGCAATGTTTACACTGGGAGCCTATCTTTGTGATATTTAGCATGACTTGTGATACATAGTGTATTTCCTCTATCTCAGACCATTACAGTTGTTTTAAAAAGATAACCCACATGAGAGATTCATTTGCTTCTCCTTCTAACTTCATCCTCCTGTGTAGCAGCAGAGGTAGTCGATTTACAGCAGAAACATGGTATATTTACAGCAGAAACATGGTGCAGAGGTAGTAGATTTACAGCAGAAACATAGTCACCCAAACGTTGCAGAATGGGCATTCTAATTGCACCTTTTCAAACTCAGGTGCTGCAATGAAAAGCCTTAAACCGAAACGCTATCACATGTTACATTGATAAAAACAAAACCCAAAACACATTCTCAATCTGACATAGGGACATAACTTATCATAAGGGTATAATTAACAGCCTGGAGATTAATAGTTACATGTTTGCAAGCTAATGCAATTTCCTTGGGTTAAGTGGAGTGGTTGGGCCTGTATTTGTGGGTTACTGAGTTTCTCCATGTCACAGCTTCTGCCCCAATCCCTCTCAACAACAAGAGAAAGCTGGGAAACTGATTCCACTAAGACAGGCCGTCAGTACCAGGCAAGAGAGAAACCACTAAACCAATCAGCATGTTACCAAGAGGAAGGAGGCAATGTCTTCAGCCAGTTTTTTGCCTTTTTTTCTGAGTAGTATAATCAAAATTATATGAGTATGAAAATGTAGTTTCCTTATCATAGCATGCAACATATGCCTTATTTTATTCCTTCATGCGCTCATCTGGGATCTGTTCTGCTAACCTCTCTTTTCCCTCAGCTCTTTTCTCCCATCACTTCTTATTGAGTCTGACAATGGCGGCCCATGGGGCCCTGTTTTTAAGCGGATATATATGTGCTCTCTCCTGATCCAGGGAACCTTTTAGAAAAAAAAAATGAAATATGTTGTTCTCTTCCTGGGCTGCCGTTTCCAATGGCAGATCGGGTTTCCGAGGGGCTTAAAGTCCTGTTTTCATAGTTCTTTATGAGGAAACGTGTACCAGTGATGGATTCCCGGGGGGTGTTGGGGGGGGGGGGTGTGGGGGTGACACATATGTGCAATGGCATCTTTGTTTGGGGGTGGGATGGTTTGGGGTGGACTGTGTGATAGAGTAGGCTACACAACGCTGTTTAACATGGCCAGGACCCTGCAGTGCAGCACACTTCATTTCAGCAAAACCACCAATTTAACACGTTACTGTCCTATCTTTTCTCCATTCGTTGTCTAAATAAAACATCAACTGTCACCTGATTCATTTAAAGACCAGGTTCCACTCATCTCTCCCTTCCCCTCTTATTCACATACACTCACACAAAGAGTCAAACACACACATTCACACACTGACATGCACTCGCGCTCACCTGTCCAGCATGCACCACATACTAACGCCCGTGCAGCGTTCCTGTATTAGCTGCGGTCAGTCCAGCCAGGTCTCTGCTCATGAGACAGAGGAGTTCTGGAGAAAGGGGTGTTTCTGGAGAGCGGCCAATGAATGAGAGAGGTGCATCATGTCCCTCGACCCTGAGCTGAAAATGTGTGAAATGTTCCTTGTGAAGGGGAAATGTAAATCTGTGTAGTACTTCATTACACACAGCTGGCATAAGGATTTCCTTACTTCCTACTCTCCCAAAGCCTGTCACACACACAGTAACACTCTCCCAAAGTCTGTGAACAGCACAGTTACACTGTCCCAAAGCCTGTTACACACACAGTTACACTGTCCCAAAGCCTGTTACACACACAGTTACACTGTCCCAAAGCCTGTTACACACACAGTTACACTCTCCCAAAGCCTGTGACACACACAGTTACACTCTCCCAAAGCCTGTGACACACACAGTTACACTCTCCCAAAGCCTGTGCACAGCACAGTTACACTCTCCCAAAGCCTGTCCACAGCACAGTTACACTCTCCCAAAGCCTGTGACACAGACAGTCTTTTCTCTAATGTCTGTACATACAGTGCAGTTGAGGGTTCGGGATTTCATGCATAGTTACGGAGCATGCTGTTCTCATTTGTGGGACTCTGCATTTCTCAAAAAAAGAAAAGACAGGACCTGAGGAATGTATTTCCTGACAGGACCATGTAGATAAGGAACAGCGGTAAGCCTGTCCTGCACACAGACCTCAGTGATGTGTGCAATAAGAGGGCCTGTCCGGGGGGTTTGGGGGGGGGGTGAGTGGCACCTTGGTGCACTGCCCGTGTGGGTGACCCGCATGTAAACCCCAGCATTATAAAGGTTCAGCTGTCTGTGCCCATGCAAGCCTTTCCCCCAGGTTCAATGCTGCCTTTCTGCCATTTTCTTCTCATCTTGTCAAATATCATTATTGGGGGGACTGTCTCTCTAAAAGGTCTGGGCATAAAAATAAGAAACATAGGAGACCGCTGCAATTTACGAGTGCTCCAGAACATTATCTGCAATCAGCGAATCTGTCTGCACCTTAGACATTTAACCCCCTGCAAGATCAACTTCAGATCTTTTTGGAAATTTCAAGCTCCATCTTGGGGAATGCAGGTCATGGCCAGCAACGGGCTGCAGAAGCTCCCAGCCATTATACTCCAACGCACACAGGTCAGAGAGGACATTCTCCAGCGCTCAGTAGATGTGCTTAGGATAAGTTATGCTCTGCCTGCTTGTCCATATTATGCCATGTATCCCCGGGTGTTGTCATTTCAGAACACCTTCAGAATATGCTTACCAATTTATTTAGACTAAGATGTTTGCAATGCATAGACACAAGATGTAAGCATAGGGGTTTGTGATGAATGCAGCTTTGCGTACAGTCACAAAATGAACTTGAAGTATTAAAAACATACATAAAATAATGTGCAAGTTTTGGAATGCCTCAGTTTTGGTACTGGAATTCAAAATGAATATAATGGTGTCATTTCAGGTACCGAATTTCAAATGAATAAAAGCACAGCTGTCATGCTGTTCACCTTTAATAAATTTAATTAAAAAAATTTCACCTACTAATTAAGTCCATTTTTTTCCTCTGGATTTTTGTTTGATGCAAGATCACATTACAGGTGGAAAAAGTCTGACATTTACATTTTTATGTCTGTCTCTAGATTTCTAAAACCTGCAATTTTGTAAGGCTGTATAGACTCTTTATATCCACTATACATTTATTTTTAACCAGCACTTTAAATTTTGCCTCCATGTCAGTTGTTCTGGACCCAGGAATGCAGCTCACTGTGGACGTTGAGGTCTCTACTTTCATGCCTCTCAGAACAGGGTTACCAATTATCAGTGTTCTTTTTACAGGTTTTGTCACAATTTGAACTCAAACACAGACAGGAGTAAAAATAAAACAAAGTTTATTGCCACAAGTCCAAAAGCAGGGTCAGAAAACGGGCACAGGGTCAAAACCAGGAAATCATAGCAATCAGGGCAAAAACACAATCCAAAGACATAGTTGGGAAAAACAGGCAAAGTGGTAACCAGGCAGACACAGCAAGCAAGGCAAGAACACAATCCAAAAACAGAAAACGGGTAAACAGGCAGGAATCAAAAACGGACGGGCAGACAGAACAGGAACAAAAGGCTTATAGCGTAACTGATCAAACGAAACAGCGGCAAACTCGCACAGAGCAAAGACAAAGCAGAGTTTAAATACACAGACTAACGAGCAAACGAGACACAGGTGAACAACAGGGCAGGTGAAACAAATGAGTAATCAACTGGGCAGGGAACAAGGAGGGCGGGGCAGTCACAAAGGGGTATGAAAACAAAAGCACATGGACAGGGAAACAGAAAAACCAAAACAAAACAAGATGAAGCGGTAATACTGACAGGTTTCTCTGCAGGTGTGTTACTGAGAGAGCAGAACCTGTTGAAAATGTGAATTTGGGAATGGTGGGGCACCAAGGGCTTATGTTTATGTCTGTTTTCCCAAACAGTAACCCAGTCACCTTACTGTGAGGGCCCTTCATGGACTGAACAAGGGGAAAGACTATCTGATGCGCTCAGTATCCTCGCCGGCTTTAATCCTATTTAAGGAGCTTGTAACTCCACAACCTTCACAGTCTACCTCGCAATTGACTTAGCACAGGTGGAATTAACGCTAACTAGACACATTTTACACAGCAGGGGAGTTGGTGATTGGGCAGAGAGACCAAGATGGAAGAGACAAGACACCAAAGAGAAGTCACAGTCTTGGTACTTATGTTTAGTTTTTTTTCTTTTTAAAAGTGGCATAGCCTTGGACTGTATCAGACAGGCATTCAGGTCCGGCAGTGAGAAGATGGGAATGAGAGTGTTCATTTGTATTTAAGACATAACAAAAAGAGTGCAAAAAAACAAAAATAGATGCTGTTTTTACTTCCTAACCTTCTGCCCCTACACCTACGTCCATCTCAGCCCCCTCCCCTACCTTTTTTGAGTAAAAGATCTGTTCTATCTCTATGCATAATGATATCTTACATTGTTTGCTGTTTCCCAATGCGCTTTATGAATATCCAAATCATATGCAGAGAAAGGAAAAAAACAGCTTGGTTTTAGGGCTAAATGCTCCCATTTCTAATAGATGTATGTTCATATTTAGAAAAGCAACTCAATGTTTTCCAATGATGGCAGCCTCATTAGAGCCAGCTGTCATTACTGCAGTAATTGCAGGAATGAGGACAATAATGTGGGCGTGTTATTGTTATTTTGCGGCCCTTGATAATGGATTTACTGGGCCACTCGTTTCTCCCTGTTATGTGTTTACAGCACAAAGAAAATAAATACATCGAACTAAAACAACAGAAAAGCTTTCATTGTGTGGCAGGCATTGTAAGATTTTTTTCTTTAAAGTGATTTATGCTCATTCTGTCGCTTGGTTTTTATAATTAGTTGCCAAAGTGAGGGGATTCTCATATCTTTTGACGAATGGGGAAAAATGAATATGGAGCTAATATGGGCTATTAAATTTGCAAGCACTGTTGAAAAAATAATAGCAGTAAAACTTTTATGAAATACCTGCGCATAATAAATTACAAGGATATTCATAACATGACTCATTAATAAAATATAAATAATGCAAAACAAGCAACACACAATACAGATCATTATGTTTCATTTTGCACGGCAGAGCTTCTGCATGTTTATAAATGTGAAAAATCACTTTGATGTTGTATACCGTGAGACAAAAATGCAATAAAGGTCATGTGGACAGATTCATATTTCCTATATAGTGGTTGTCACAAGGCCTTCAAATATTTAGATAAAGTACCTCTACATAATGTCACATTAATAACAGTGTTATATAGGTTGCTATAAACAGGAATTATCTAGGTATTCTTCAGTCATTGTTTTTGTATTATTAACACAAACTAAGAAATACATTAATGAGTCCATTGCAGTGGGATCTATCATTATGAATTAATAGATATTGTGCTGTGTTGTAAGATTGGAATCATCCATTTTGCCAGTCAAACCCCTTGACACTGGGCAGGGTTTTATGGTCTGTGTGATTACAAACAATGCAATGCATTTTATGGGCTGTGGGATAACAGACAATGCAGTGCAGTTTGCTGCAGGGTTAAGGTTGGTGCAGTTTACACATGCACTGAACACAGGTCATAAACATGCAAACATGACGCATACACTGAACACCGATCTTAAACACACAAATACGACACGCTCACTGTACATAGATCATAAACACGCGGACATAACATATGGAAACAGTACCATGGTGCCCAGTTGTGATCAGACATTTCTCTTCTGCTTTTACGTGCAAACAGAGTGCTGTGATTCTTTTAACAGCACTGCCTTCCACAGGGGGAAAATCAGGCCACCGTATTTGGTGAATAACATAACAGCTGCTGCGGTACCCTGTTTATCTTTTACAGTGCTGAAACCCTCTGGTTTAGGGGCATACACAACACTGTGTGCCCTGGGACACACCGGTTGGAGATCTACCCAGAATTCCCCAAAGAACCTGCATTGAACCAGCAATGAACTCAGCCCAAAATGAAACCCCATTAAACCAAAGGGTGATCCCATCTTTGTTGCGATGGCTACAGTACGTGGCACTGTGCTCTGTGAGGTTTCACAAGGTTCCCTCCATTTTTCTGAACTCCTATTGTGAGACATCACATTGCAGTGATGTACCTCTTGGGAACAGGTCTCTCCCATTAGCGACGACCTCTGTGGTTTCAGAGCCCAATAAACAGTGTGGGTGTACCCGAGAGGAAGCTATCTCTATTGAATCTATTAACATCTAGCTACACGCATGGGATACATTTATAAATTTACATGCTCATAATGACGCTGAGTAAAATTGAAATAGATATATAATCATAATCATCATAATAACCATGAGAAACAATGGTAGCTGTTATCATTTTAAGTTGTGCTGAAGTACGACGTACTGTCGTGTCACTCCTAACACTTCTATTACAATTACAGTCACTGTTACTATTACTGCTACAACAACTACTATTACTATTACTATGATAGGCACTATTACACCTACTGCAACTGCTCGTACTATTACTATGATTGGCACTATTGGTGCTACTACAGCTGGGGTTTAATTTATTCAAGCAGCCAATGCTGACCTTTTGCAGTGGTACATTTCCCACCACAATAGTTATTACAAGAGAATGAAAACCAGGAGGAGGAGAGCGGGCCTTGTGAGTGATGGCTCAATGTTTGTTTGCGTACACATCTAATGGACGCGACTATCATCAGCTCTGAAAAATTGGCTTTAATGTCCCTTTGTGACTAATTAGCTGGTGGCATTCTAGCTCTCATTATGCGTCTAATTATTTCTGTCAATCAGCCCGACTTTAGATGGAATGGATTTTCTCTGAATTGAAATGAGCGCTATCACTTTAATTATCCAGTATTACAGAACGGCTTATACAATCTGAATGCCACTTTTAACACAACTTAAGAAATAGATGCCAGGAAAACAATTTGCCTACAATTTTGTCCTCTGACAAATATAATACATGCTCATGGTGCTTAGCAGACTCTGAGCATGTCAATAAGCACTCAGTGAACTAACGTGAATGTGTGTGGTTTATTTTCTCATGAAATCCATCTCTTCTAAACACACTAATTAGTTGGCCCTGAGTATGCCTTTCTTTTGGGAGCAAGAGCTAATGCACATTGCCAAGGTGACTGTGATCACATGGCCCCTCCAGTAGTGGCTGGCTGTCTCCTCTGGCTGCTCCAGCACAGTGATTAATGGAATTTTATTGAGACATATGCCAAAAACCTGGGAGGCCAATCCGAAGCCTCTGCCATTTTATCATAGAGTGCATGGAAAACATTGCTCTGTAATGGACACTTGGTTCATTGTGTCCCTGTCTTCTGTTGCCATTCATGACCTGGTGGTGGTTCATTTGTGCAGGTGATAGAGGTGGGGTCAGCTGTGAATGTATTTTAGCCCAATTTCTGGTGTCTGAATGTCCCCAATAATCATTTCACAGGGTTGTGTATCGTGCCTTTGAAATCCAGAAGTGGAACTGCAATAATTCCAGAGCCTGGGTTAGCAAAATCTGATGCACTGTTTTGTAATTTGCATTTATAAATCCTAATTTGGGGCCTTACTTTGCTTTCCTTCCCTGCTCTGGGCCCCTACCTGGAGCTGAAGCCCAAACACAACAGCCCAGCCCTGGCTCAGCTACCTGTTCCACCCGTCCTGCCCGTCCCACCATCCCTATGTCAAGAACTGGACCCTGCCTACCCTATGTATTGTTCTACAACAAATCTAGTTATTCTACCTAAAATGTTACTATCACTGTTGATTGTAATTGATGTTCCTGTTATTATTTCAATTACCATTTGAGTCAGTAAGATTCCTGTCAGCCATTGCCACTCTTTTGTTTACCCATTGTTCACCATGTGCCATCCAGAAGCTGATGGGATCCCCCTTTGAGCTGGGTTCTGCTCAAGGTTTCTTCTCGTTTGTCAGGCAGATTTTCCTTGCCACTGTTTCCTTGGTTTGCTGTGAGGGGGTTTCAGGGATCAATTGTAAAGCTGATTTGTGACAACTTGTTGTAAAAAGCGCTATACGAATAAAACTTTATTGAACTGAATTCATTAAAATCACCAGTACATATGGCCATTTCCATGTAAATGGAACATGAAGGTCAGAATATGGTTTCCATTTTCATCTTCAGCTTTGCAAATACATGGTATATATTAGTAGTAACTTTAAGCACCTTAGCTGCATATTTTTGACATGAGAATACATAATTAGCATGAAGCCCCAACAATAGTTATTAAGGTTAATAGAAAATTGAAAATATTTTTAAGGTCAGGTTAACGTCTCGTGAGTCACAAAATACATCGCACACTGTTTTGACAGTCTTACACTCTATGCACAATGCCTGTCATCATCTTACGTGATTAAGTCATGGCAGTGACAAAGCCACTTCATTATTTCAACGGGGGATGTCCTTATGCGCAAAACTTGATGCAACATTTCAAGACGATGGATGAATGAGCCTAATTAAACATGGTGCGATTTGTATGTAACAGGCTACAAACCAGAGTGTCATGTTTCATCGCTTTTTCAAAAGGATAAGGTTTGTGCAATGGCTTATTGCTATTTTAACAGTGCTGTGTCTTAAGTGGAAAAACAGATTCACTGTGGAGGAAAGAGACATGCTGCTGCATGAGGTGAAAGGTGTGAGCAGAGAAATTATAGAAACACGAGGCATCCCCTTTTCCAACTGCCCTGCCTCAAATCCTCCACCCTTGCTCTCAGTCCCCTGGTCACACAAATTGTAAATCGGTCCCTCCAATCCAGCAGTGTTCCACCTGCGTTCAAGCCTGTTATTATCACCCCCCTTCTTGTTGGAAAAAGTGGTTGCCATGCAGCTTCAAGACCATCTCAGTTTCAACAACCTGTTTGAAGGGTTTCAGTCAGGTTTCCAGCCAGGCCACAGTACTGAGAAAGATGTACTCAGTATGTCACCAATGATCTATTGATAATGGCTGATGCAGGCTCCTCATGGCTCCAGATTCTCCTGGACCTAAGCGCAGCGTTTGTCACCATCGATCACTCCATCCTCTTGAAACGTCTCCAGGACACTATTGGGCTGTCTAGATCTGATCTGAATTGGTTTTATTCTTACCTTTCAGATAGGACAGACTATCTCACTCTAAGCGGTACCAAGTCCAACACCCACTCTGTCACCTGAGGTGTTCCACAAGGATCTGTCCTTGGTCCCATCTTGTACCATTTGTCTCCAGAAGCGCTAATGTACCCAAAACAGTGCTGCAAGGATCATGAAGACGGTGAGAAAACACCACTATATCACTCCTGTCTTGGTGTCTTTGTGCTGGCGGCCTGTTTCCTACGGGATCGTATTCAAAATCCTCCTGCTGACCGTCAAATGCATTCCTGTTACGGCCCCTCATATCCCAAGGCTCTGCTCACACCACACAATTCCTCCCGTAACCTAAGATCAAGCAACACCCTCCTCCTCCATGCTTGCAGGACCAAGCTTCGCTCCATGGGGGATCGGGCCTTCTGCGCAACTGCCCCCCACCACTGGAATGCACTCGCTGACCATCTGGAGGCGCCATGGACCCGGGGCTGTTTTACAACCAGCCTAAAACGTTTCTCCACAAGAAAGCCTCATCTTAAAACTATATTTTTTAGCATTTAAATGGTCTGTTTATTTGTGTCCCTTTGTTTTGTTTGTTTTAATGCACTCACTTATAGCACTTGGAGCCTGTTTTTAAATGAAAAGTGCATAACAAATTAAATGCAGTATTAATAACTTATTGAGAGTCTCTAGAAAATGGGTAGTGTGGTTAGCTTAAGCAGTGTAATTAGCATCAGCAAGGTGGTTAGCCTGAGAGTACAGGATAAGCCCATATGGCTAACATAGTTGAAACAATTCAGTGTACATTCATAACTGAGAAGACTGTTTATATATCTGTAATGGTTTATGCACGTGACTGAGCCATACATATTGACAGAGCAAATATATGCTGTAATGATCTAAGCAAGGAGAATAGGTCTCATTGCTGTTACTTTTAGCCAGGGTGTCCTATAACAGTTGTCATGATATTTACATGTTCTTCAAGGGCAAAACAGAAGCTCGTCTACCTTTGTTCCTGTAATAAATTCTACCAGGATGGCCTAAGTATCTCATCATGAATAAAGATCTCAGCAGGTGTCTCCTCCCGGGGTCACCCCTCCAAGTAAAATAAATAAATTTCCCCTTTGAGAGTCTTTGTGTTTTCAGCAAAAATAAGAAATAAACTATTTTGCAAAGCCATGGCCACTGGCTGATTATGTGAGCCCCGCGGTCCCTGTGGCCTGCCGCTGAAGGTCATGATCACGGATCAAGCATCGCCCGCTACGTTCAAGGCATCCTGCCAGCGAGTAAATCTCCACCCTCCCACTGTCACGGAAACAGTGCTGCTCACGGCAATTTTAGAAGTGATAGGATGATGCAAAAGGGTTATAGGGTGAAAAGAGCACTCTTCTGGCGGCAGGCGAAGCCCCCTAATTCTCTTACCATCATTACACACTGCAGTGGGAGCTGAAGGGGGGCGTTATGATGCATAAATCTCTTCATCCTTGGAGAAAAAGTGACGGAGACTTCAGGTCCACCACTGTACAACAATATTTCCACACGACACAAACAGAATTAATACTGTACCACTAATTTAACTAAAATGTCAAAGGAACAAAGTTGATAAAATGAAAAGGTTACAGATTCTTTACCAGTAAACATAACCTAGAGAGAACTGGTGGGTTTGTTGGAAGGAGGGAATGAATAAGGCAAAGGTACAAAGAAATAGATAAAGGGAGAGATTATGGGATGGGATAGAGAGCGGTACACACAGGGCTATAGAGGGGTATATGCAGGGATGCAGAGAGGTATACATAGGGCTAAAGAGCGGTATACACAGGGCTATAGAGGGGTATATGCAGGGATGCAGAGAAGTATACATAGGGCTAAATAGCGGTATACACAAGGCATTAGTGGGGTACACACAGTGCTATAGAGAGGTATACGCAGGGATGCAGAGAGGTATACAGGGGTTAAAGAGTGGTATTCACAGGGCTATAGTGGAGTATACACAGGGAGGGAGAGAGGTATACGCAGGGCCTAAATGGATGCTTGTGCCTGTGCCTGTCCCGAGTAGCACATGCCTGGTGTCATGCTGGAATGGGCGACACCATTGTTAATTGTCTGCAGCAGTAAAAGTTGAATAACTGCGCATAAAGCAAAGTAATGCTTGTAGAAATAATTGTAATAATGTATACGATGGGAAATGTTTATAATAACACCATGGATTGTCAGTAATGCTGCTTGAATGAATTGTATATTTTAAACTAGCAGCTGGTATGGTCCAAGGTGAAGGGGCTTAAGCCTTAAAAAGCCCAAGGTTTCATTCCTCATGGAGGAGAGAGCAGAGTTCATTGTACACAGCGATGGAGGTATAAATTAACAGATGGATGGAGAGAGGTACACACTTGGTAAAGGAATTCAGCAGTCATTTTCTTAGACCTTGCTGGTCTGCTGAAGAGCTCTTTATCACATTCCTGGATGATTGTAATTAACAGCAGAGTTGAGCACAGGTGGCTGATACTGCACACATTTGCTTTATTCCCTCCACCCATGCTGTTTACTCTGGAAATGTACTGTACACTCTCATATTTATCCTTTATTTCCACACATATGCATATACTAGGAGGAACCAAATGGCTCTTATAGCACAATCTACAGAATGTCCATCTTAAAAATAGACCGTATGCCCTTCTCTTGCCCATGCTCATTACCAGAATGAATACATGGCCAAGACTGGCAAAGATCAGTTCAGTTAACCAAGAAGTGTAGCCACAGATGCTTATCAAATCAAATACAGGCTGATTTTTCAGAAGACTGCTCAGGTACATTGGATCTATGTTCCCACTCTCTCTCTCTCATTCTAACATGCCTGCACACACTCATTTATGGAAGTGAATACTCACACTCACACTCACACCCACACACTCAAACAAATCCAAATAAGTATGGCAAGTGAGGTAGCATCCTAACCCTAAGCCTTACCCAATCTCTCCTATTTATGGCTTAGAATTGTACCCACCCACAAGACGCTGGACTTGTCGTTGTTGACATGGTAACAGAACTACTGTAAACACTGCAGGAACAGTCAATACTGCAACAGGGAAAAACACAGATGGAAGGTTTTATAAATAAACCCCTGAAGCTGTACGTAATGATTATTAATATGAACCTCTATTAAGATATTGCAACCAGTAGTTTGCTTGGTCCAAGAGTTGAGCGTTTAATAACTGAGAAATGTATGAACTCACTCTGCCTGGAGCCAGTAGTTTATTGGCTCCTAATGTAATAAAGTGGCACAGCAGGCCCAGCCAATCATGTAAAACCTTCTTTAATGGTTCCTGTCACATTCTGGCAGCAATGTTCCATGAACAGAGCAAGAATTTTACTTGCTGGCTACTGTAGGACCATAAACATGTCGGAGAGGCTCGAGGGTTTGGACATCTGGCTGGGCTAATGCTGTATCAGCTCCTCTCACTGATACCCAAAATGCACCTCTTCTCCAGTAGGGCTCTTTCCTGCCCCACTGTGTGTACCACAGAAATATACCCAATGAATTTGTATCATAATGGAGCAGAAAGTGAAACAGCTCACAAATTTTAAGTACCTGGAGATTGAAACTGAACGAAGCCCCTCCTTCTCAATCCATGTGGATTGTGTTTTTGAAAGAGCTCAGCAACTCTTCTGTCCTTTATTGCTGCTCAGGAGCTTCAGTGTGAGCTGGTACATCCTCGCATAAGTCTTCCAAGCCCTGGTGGAAAGTGTTCTAACTTTCAACCTGGTCCCCGGTTCAGCTATCCTACTGAAACAAATAAACTGAAACTTCAGATAATCGTCACCCAGGGAAGCAAAATTACTGGACAACAACAAGCATCACTATCTCACCATTATTTCAAGGCAGTGAACAGAATGGCAGAGAAGATCTCTCACCCCCTCTACTGTGCCTTTGAGGTGCTTCTCTCAGGTTGCAGATTTAAGGTTCCATACATTAAAAAGGACTGTTTTGAGTACTCTTTCATACTCACTGCAATCACTCAGCTCAATACTTCTAAGAGACAGACATTAGATATTGATTGGCACTGAACCTGAACCTTCCATTGAATGTATTTTCTTAACTTTATGTATATTTATTGTGTGTATTCTTGAATGGTATGTCATTGCATTTATTTATTGTGCACTGAGCTGTTTTGAGCCTAAAGGCAAAAAGCCATTAGTCGTAGGCTCTCCTGGAGTACTGTGTGTGGTCAGTAGTGTGTAAAATACTGACACACTCTCCTGTAGTACTGTACGTGACCTGTAGTGTGTAAAATAGTCATTGGCTCTCCTGGAGAACTGTACGTGGTCTGTAGTGTGTAAAATAGTCACTGGCTCTGTTGGAGTCTGTGTGTAGTCTGTAGGGTGTACAGAGAACGTCATCTTAAACTACTTGATGAATCGTAAATACATGCTACATAATTAGAGTGAGAAAAAATGTAAAATATTATATTTTTAAACATGGTTTCCTACCCTTTCTAACAAGGTTTACTATATCATATTCTGGTGACGGACAGACAGCAAAAATCACTGCGTTTGCAGACTGGAATGCATACGTATGCATGTGTAAATAGCCAATGAGTGATTGAGTTGCAGGCAAATCTTTGTCTGATAGAAATCTGCACAGAATGTACAGAGCTTGACTGAGAGGGATAGGCTATAGTGCTGTAAAACTATGTTTGTTGCTATTCACTATTTTTTTCTCTTTCAGACAATATGGGGCAGTAAAATTCATGGATAATCATCTATTTATTATGCATTTTGTTGTGATACTCAAAGGAATAGTCTATAATATTCATACCAACATTAAAGCTGAACTACTATTGAACTTTTTGGACATGTATATTTATTTCTGTATATGATGTATTCTGTTTAGTCATAAATGTGCATTTGTCTCTATAGGGAGGACAGTGATGACACCCATTCTCCATCTGACAACTCTGATTGGAGGAAAACCCTGCCCTCCACTGACACTCCACCATCCTTCAGTACCTCCAGTCATTTTCTTTCTTATCATTCATTTTTTAAAATTAATCACTATGTTATGTTTGTGTGATTGTTTTTTCATTTGTGTGTCATTTGGTGTTTATTGAAACAACCTATTCCCCTTGGCCATTGGGGTTTTTTGAAGCATGGATGCATAGATTGTAATTGACTGGTTGAATTACTGTCACATTCGGAAACGACACATGCCTGAGAGCCTCTGGAAATGGCCAGCATGAAAGGGAAGGATGAATAACTCTCACATTTGGGGAGGATGAGAAAAAGAAAAAATGCGGTTGCCGAGGCATAAAATTAGCAATTACATTCCATGTCATCAGTAATACGTATTTCAGCAGAGATTTCAGGTTAATGTCGAACAGAAAGACCGTAAATCAACCACTGTATCTATGTTCAGTCAGGCAGCGCACCAACCGCTGCACAACTGGGCCTACCCACGGTCAAACTCGCCATCTTCGCGGCAATAAACGAGATGGCCTCCAACCGCTATAAAAAGCTTCAAAAGCAATTTGCTTCCTAAGCCCCATATGTTGACCTCAGCTTAAAAACAAACACATTTGTGTGAAATCACATCAAGACTATATTAGTCAATGAAGGTTATTTTGGTTTCAGAAGCGTTAGGGGGTCAGGGTTACACAGATATAGTAATTATGGATTGAGAGGTAGGGTCAAAAGATCACAAAATGTTAAGTTAGGCATTTGTCATTTAGAATATTGACAAGATTACCAGTTTTACATAGCTGTGAACACACTCTGATCACTCTGGATAAATGTCTACCTGGACTCCAAATCGTAATCAGTTGTACAGATTTAAAAATGCCAAATCCATGTACATTTTAAGGGATAAACCCCCAGTAAAGTGTAACTTTGTGAAAACACAAGAACTTCAGGAGCAAGTAGAAACTGTGAAAACCATGTTTTTTCCAATTTTTTTTTTGTTTTCAATTGATTCAGATGCATCATTTTAAACTATATTGCGTATTATTGCATGCCATTTTGCCAACAAGTGAATTTATAAGATCTTTCTTCAATCTTCAGATCTTTTCCAGTCAAGAGGAAAAAAGGTCTTGCTCATGTAATTTCATTATTCCTCTGCCCTCGTAAAAATAAACATCTGTCCTATTGCTGTGTGCAGAAAACATTTTTTTAAAACCCCTCCAGTTTCATTCATCAGAGTGATGTCACCTCCATCACGCAGACCAAGCCAGTACGCATTAGGACTGAGGCAGATTAAGACATTGTGTTCGCTGTAAATAATTTACTGTTTGTTTATTGAAACATTGGCACACTATTATTTCGTGTGCAAAAAAAAAAACAGATGGATAAGATCTGCTAGTGGATATATTTCTGAAAAATAAATAATTAAACAGCTTTGACCTAGCTTCTCCTTCCTCTGATCATTTCCAGGGTATTATGGCAGTAGACGTGAGCCAGCCCCTCTTGTTAACACTGCCATGCTCTGCACGGGCATATAATCACACAGCTGTACAGCAAATTCAATTTCCCCAGTTCCCATTTTTATGTGTGTAAGTGGCTGAAACCAGACACTGAATATAAATTCCTCTAACTAGATGTGAAGTGCAACCTGTTCACCCATCCACACAGGATGGTTAGGGCTTTGGGATAGATTTGAGATTGTGTGAGTATGCAGTTCTTACGGTGAGGCTAGCTGAACATAATTCTGGCACAGGTGTAAGTGCGCACTCTGGTTCTGGCAGTCAATAAACATTTCACTTTTTGATTAGCATATTACCAACATGAGTAACAGCATGTTAATTCCAAAGGAGTAACAGCATGTTAGCACCACATGAGTAACAGCATGTAACCTCAGCATGAGTAACAGCATGTTAGCACCACATGAGTAACACCACATAACCTCAGCATGAGTAACAGCATGTTAGCACCACATGAGTAACAGCATGTAACCTCAGCATGAGTAACAGCATGTAACCTCAGCATTAGTAACAGCATGTTAGCACCACATGAGTAACAGCATGTAACCTCAGCATGAGTAACAGCATGTAACGTCAGCATTAGTAACAGCATGTAACCTCAGCATGAGTAACAGCATGTTAGCACCACATGAGTAACAGCATGTAACCTCAGCATTAGTAACAGCATGTTAGCACCACATGAGAAACAGCATGTAACCTCAGCATGAGTAACAGCATGTTAGCACCACATGAGTAACAGCATGTTAGTGCACCACATGAGTAACAGCATGTTAGCAACATGAGTAACAGCATGTAATCTCAGCATGAGTAACAGCATGTTACCACCACATGAGTAACAGCATGTTAGTGCAATATGAGTAACAGCATGTAATCTCAGCATGAGTAACAGCATGTTATCACCATGTGAGTAACAGCATGTTAACGCCAGCATGAGTTACAACATTAAAGGTTTGCCAGGCTTTCGTTTTGTGGTCTGTATACATGAGCTTCTTATTTTAAAATATTCTTCCACATTTTTATGCCACTTGCACCTACACATCAAAACATTGCAGTGTAAGCTGTAGGCCAGTGACTATTTAACTATTTAACATCGGAGAGCTCTGGCAGAATGGGGAGGTGTCTGAGTAAAAACAGGCTCCTGTAGTGTAACGGATCACAGATGTACAGAAGGCATCGGGAGACGGTAAGCGCTCTGAAAGAATAATAAGGCCAGGAGGCAGCGAGGCTGTCATGAGCCTTCCCTCACTTTGTGAACTCTGTAAGTATTTGATCCATGAGAGGGGTACAGGGTGTTATAACCGCCTATCTTCAACAGTTTCACAATTGACAAATTCTGAAACAGTATAACGTCTCTATTGAATGAACAATTTCCAACTAAGTGACCTTAATTAACTAACCTGGCACAAGTCTGTGGCTCTAGTGCTGCCTTAACCTGGGTTTAATGCTCCTCTGTGTGACTCTGGGCTTCATTAATCCTGGTTTATTTCCCATGGGCCACTGCAGCACAGGAAGGAGTCATGACTGTCAGGGACAGAGACTGGAGAAATGTTTGCCAAGATACAGTGCCCCTTTATTTTTTTCACAGTCTGTCCCTGAATTTAAAAATATCTAGTGTGTTCCAGAGAAGACAGGTGCTTATGAATATTCATGAAAAAGGAGACTGTTGCTTATTGGTTTCCTTGTTTAATCACTAAGGACATGTGAGTAATCTCTGCAACTACCAACGATTTCACATTAATACATGCACCAGCCCCGGTGTTTCAGTGGATTAAAATGAAATGCCTTTGCAGTGACCGGCTAGTGTACACACAGAGACAAACTTTAAAACTGTTAGCTCTCAGTTTTCTGCCATTTTGTCCCAACTCTCATGGCATAAGTGGCTTTTTCTGAAAGGTCAGTTATGGCATGAATCATGATTTCCAAGGCACCTGTTTGATGAGCAGTTTGCTACGTTTATCATGCAAGCACTCCAAAAGCAGCAAATACATCATTGTTAAGTCCTGAGTTTGGCTCCAGGCCTAATGTTCTATATACATCATCACCAATCACTTTTATTAGATAGTAACCATAGCCTAGTTAATATCAATATAATGCTATCAGTCCCATTTACCACACAGCCATCATACCGACAAGGATGAGAATCCAGAGTACAGATTCCTCTCATCGTCTGTATTGCAGTGATGCATTTTGAAATGTTTACAATATTTATCATTTTCATGTTAAGCTGTAATGCACATTTGTTTCCCTTTCTTAAGGAAGAGTTGAATCTTGTGCTCTAAAATTAGTGGACTGACTATTCTCCGTCAACCTGTTTCACAAAATCATATTATACTTGAGCAATTCAAAGCATGTTGTATCCATGGGACTCGATGTCAGGGTGGACATTGTGGGCGTAACTGTGTCCGTAACTGCAAGCACTAGCCTACTGCGTCTCATTGGGGTGGTGGTAGTTGCAGGTGTGGGAAGCTGTAATGCACTGTATAGTCATTTATTTACATAACTCAAGCCTAAGGGCATGCAGACCTATTCCCTCTAAAGACAGCACTGCTGAACACGTGTGCCGCTGTGTCCTTCTCTTACTGCTTCATTTCACTTGCATTTTTCTTCATGAACTTGTGTTTATAAAGTATCTGTGTGTCTATCAGAGTCTGTAGTCTGGGAACAAAGTGAGTTAAAAATCAAAGGGCAGATGCTGTGAAAGGCAGAACAGCTGCATAAAATGGTAAGCTGCCATCCTAGTGATTTGATAAACTTGAATGTATTTGTTTCTAGAGCGTATTAAGCATGGATATTTTCTCCTTCTTATTCCATCAGTCTTCCTGCCTATGGTCAGGTTGGTCTAACTCATCTCTATTTCATTTTGGTTTATTTCTCATTCTCTCTCTGTGTTCTTAAGTTGAAGCGGGCCACTATATCCAAAAACTAAGCAACCACAGAAATTCAATTTGGGTTTCTTTGAAACTTATTCAACATCCACCAAAGGAAATTTGGATTTAAGTGCCTGTCACTTGTAGGCCACGATGTGGGGATCTGAAGTGTTGGATACTGACTGCAGCTCCGAGGATTATACGCCACACACAAACACAGCTCCCACTGAAAATAAAGAGGCTGTAACGCAAACACAGAACTCCTGGTTAAAATAAGGAGGCCATTTTATAGTACACTCAAAAGTAGATCATGGTAGATAGCATTTTGCACTAAACATCTTCTGGCGAATAAAAAAAACAAAAAAACAAAAAAAACATCTACTGGCCATCAATGTGCAAAACAGGGCAGTGGTAATGAGCATCACTAATGCCTAGATTGTGTGGCATTAATGTGCAGCGCTAAGAGTTTAGCATTAACGCACGCAGTGCAGAGAGTCACACTAATGTGCATTAATGTGAGAATGTTGCATTAATGTTGCATTACTTTGCCATTCTGAGAGTGTACCATAATTGGAGTTTCTTAAAATAAAATTTCGGGAGAAGGATTTCCAGGCAACCCCTCACTCAAGTACCTCTATCCTTCTAATCTGGTTTTCCACGCTGGTAATAACTTGCCATGTACCTAAAACATCATTTTCGTTGATGTGTACTGCCAACGCCTTAACATAAGAGTAATGCACTGACAGGCTATCAGGGTATATTTCTTTCATCCATTACATCCCGCTCTTAGTCTGTGCATCCGTTTACCTGTATCATAATTGAGAGTTCCTGCTTCATGCACCCTTATCAGCTGCCAAAACATCTTTTTAATTGGATGTATCATGTCCAGCTCATGGGTTTTCTATTTGAGTTGCTTGTTTTATTTCTCGTTATAATTTTTTTAAGTTAGGTTAGCCATTTTTGTAATTTGTTTCTAATTTGTATGAGATTCAGCTCTCTTCTTGGCTGATTGTCTTTGGGGGGTGGGGTTCACCTCACCCAAAATAGTGAGACAAGACGCTGCTCCCTTGGACTCCAAGCCCAAGATCAGATGTCTGTACCGATATACAACTTGCCACATCACAAGAAAAATCTTCCAAATTCATTCAATGTTGTCTGAAAATTAATTCAGCTGAACAAACAAATTAAAACAAAATTTCGGGAGAAGTATTTTCAGACAACCCCTCACTCAAATACCTCCATCCATCCAATCTGCTTTTCTACACAGGTAATACATTTCCACATACCTTCTCTCCCATCATGTTCACTGCTTCGGCATCCCTCCCCATCCCCACCTTGGGCTTAAATCTGGATTAATTTGCAGTGCTGGGTGTGTAGCATTAATGTGCCATGCAGAGAGCGTAGCATGTACACTGCTGAGAGTGTAGCATTAATGTGCCATGCAGAGAGTGTAGCATGTACACTGCTGAGTGTGTAGCGTAAATGTGCAGTGCTGACAGTGTAGCATTAATGCACTTTATTGATAGTGTCGCATTAATGTACAGTCCTGAGTGTGTAGCGTAAATGTGCAGTGCTGACAGTGTAGCATTAATGCGCTTTATTGATAGTGTCGCATTAATGTACAGTCCTGAGTGTGTAGCGTAAATGTGCAGTGCTGACAGTGTAGCATTAATGCACTTTATTGATAGTGTCGCATTAATGTACAGTCCTGAGTGTGTAGCGTAAATGTGCAGTGCTGACAGTGTAGCATTAATGCGCTTTATTGATAGTGTCGCATTAATGTACAGTGCTGAGTGTGTAGCGTAAATGTGCAGTGCTGACAGTGTCGCATAAATGCGCTGTATTGATAGTGTCGCATTAATGTACAGTGCTGAGTGTGTAGCGTAAATGTGCAGTGCTGACAGTGTCGCATAAATGCGCTGTATTGATAGTGTCGCATTAATGTACAGAGCTGAGTGTGTAGCATAAATGTGCAGTGCTGACAGTGTAGCATTAATGCGCTTTATTGATAGTGTCACATTAATGTACAGTGCTGAGTGTGTAGCATTGCTGAGAAAGCATGAACATAACTTATTAACAGTTATAAATATAACGATGCAGATCCTGGGGTATGATTCATATCTCTGAAGTTTTACCGTATCTTATTCTTTAATTGCATTACAAATAAAGGTTAAGCCCAACATTAGGACTAAGAAATAGCAATGGTTGTTTTACGGTACTGGGTTACTGTTAGGGTTATTCAGATAGACTGAGTAATTGTTTAAAATTCAAACAAGCGCTCCATATAAGCCACTGTTCAACCATATGGAGCAGGGCAAAAGATCACATACATATACATTTGATACATTTCTAGCTTACCGCTACGCATGACACTATCTAGTCACTTTATCATGTGGGGAAAGAATGGAGAGTTTTGTTACTAGAGCGATGTTTATGGGTTTCACTGGCAGCTCCATCGCTGCCTAAGTCCTGTCTCCGAGCACCCTGGCCCAAATTTCCATGGTCCACTGCTCTCCATCACTGCGGTGGATTAAGAAAGCTAAACTTGGACGCATATGTGGAGCTGCTTCTCGATGACTTGTAAAGTCTGCCCGTGATTGAGGGAGCTTCGGTTCGCCCTGGTGCGTAAATAGAGCTTTGAAGTGATACCGAGCCTGACTGACCCATTTGCAGATTTATAATGACCTTCAGCGGGAGGCTATAGCCCACTGGAGAGAGGGCAGCTCAGTGGAACTCCACGATAAGGCTGGCCCTTTGATAAGGCTGGCCCTCCAAACAGCCCTGGCACAGGAATTGGGGGGAAAAATGAGAAAGTGTGGTCTCAGCAAAAAGAGTGGTGATTTTTATCTATAATGCCTTTGAATTTATTTTCTACATGTGCTATGGGAAAAATACAGCTGACCTAGTGATTGCCCAGTAATATCTCCCTATTAAGTCTTTCCATGTAGTAGATCGTTGGAACCTACATTCATGTACAATATCCACATGTAATTATACAGTATGGATGATAATCCATACCAGGATTTATGCACCACTCCTACTTTTATTCCTTTTGATCTGCTAAAGGGGAGACTAGACCCTTTAGCAAGGAAAGTCAGGTAACTGGGAAAACTAAGCTAGCTTTGGTGTGTGTACATGGAGGAAAGTGCACTTGATTGATTTCCCTCTGAAACTTCAAACACTGAAATTCGAATCGTTTCGATTTTGGAACACCTAACAGATGGGTTTCAGTTTTGTGTAGATCTATATTATCTGTAGTGAGAAATAATTGCATACAATGATTATGCATCTATGCACGATTGTTTATCATTCAAAACTTTTCGATTAAATGATAAACAGTCATGCATATATGTATAGTCATTGCGTGCAATTCTTCTTCACTACAGATAATATAGATCAATGCATCTAGGCTGATGTACACAATAAGAAACTCCTTAGTATGCGGCTGAAATACTAAGTTCTTCATTCATAAAAAGGCACAGCAGTAATTGGGCTATAATAATGCAAATGGCGATACGTTCCCCATCTTCTTAGCATATGGCAGGGCAATAGGAGGAGAACAGAGTACGGTGGGTCCTTAGAGACATGGCTTTACTGGAGGTCAGTGATAGAGCAGGCAAGCTGTTAGCCTGCCGTGTGAAGAGTGGTTTATTAAACTGTAGCATACCACATCAGGGGTGCAGTTACGCTACATGTGTTACAGTGAATGCTACTTCAGTCCTTTTATTTCAGGAGAGCTACATTGTATTGCACACCTCAGGGGTGACATATGGACGTAGAACAACATTCTCATTTCATTTTCAGAAAGCCGCACAAATAGAATACAATGAACATTGCCTCCGATAAATACAGAAGAAATAACAACATTTAAAATACGACAGGATAAGTTCAACTACGACAATGCTACACATTCTTTCAAGTGACCTTAAAAAAACATGAATTTAGTTCAATTAAATTAAAAAAACCCAAATTTCCTCAGATATTAAATGGGAAACAATGGCAGATTTAAATAGGCTAGTGTCAATTTTAAATAGCAAATGAAACAGATTGCCTGTCCAGGGACTAAAGATGAGATTTCGCTTCTAGCTAATTCTCTAACAGTTGAGTGTCTGTTAAATAATCAAATAAATAATAAAGCATATGTCTGTCTTGTTCCTTTTCAGTTCCTGTGCCGAGGCTTCATGAATGTTCCCCTTTAAGCACAGGTTGAGTGGGGGAGTATTTTTCTCAGCGGTGCTGAAAATTCTTTCTCTAAGAAGATTGTTGTACATCTAGTGGGATTGTGTCACAAAACAGGTATTTACATCATTTATGTGCACTGTGAAAAAAATCATTTTAACGATACTTAACGGAATTGTAAGGAGAATGCATCAGACATTCAGGTGCCAGTTCACTCAACTCAGAATGTATTGTACTGTCCCATTTTTAAGAAAATGAGGTATTGCCTGTGGTTTGCCCAGGAACATCTTTCTCACGCAATTTTTGAGGACTCAACACATAAGAAATTAGAAAGAAAGGTGTATTTACATGGTACTTTGTGCTGAAGCCCAGCACAGTGCAAAGCTTTGCTTTGGGGTGTGTTCTGGTGCTGGTCAATAATACGAAATAACTGTCTTCCCGAGAGTGAAGTTTGCATAGGCGTTCATTGATTCCGTTTCAGGAGCAAGTATGGATGAGCAAGTACAAACTGACATTCTTGCCTTTTCCACATTTGGTCATTTACCCGACACTTTCCTCCAAGGTGACATACGGCATAGGGTGGGTGTACATGTGCTCCTTGACCATGTGTCCCATGATGACCAATATGTTCCTACCGCTTTACAACACCAGTGATCTACCAATTTATCGTCAGGATCGCTATCCCTGCAAAACAAGTGTGTCTTTTTAACGTCTCCAACAGACTACAGACCCTGAAGAATCCTTCACAAAGGATGTGAAAGAGGCTGTCCTCACAGTCATGACTGGTGGTGATTTGAAATTGTGTCTGAGGACAGCATTGCATTTAAGGACAGCATTTTGTCTGAGGGCAGCACTGTGTCTGAGGACAGCATTGTGCCTGAGGGCAGCACTGTGTCTGAAGACAGCATTGTGTCTGAGGGCAGCACTGTGTCTGAGGACAGCATTGTGTTTAAGGACAGTACTGTATCTGAGGACAGCATTGTGTCTGAGGGCAGCACTGTGTTTGAGGACAGCATTGTGTCTGAGGACAGCATTGCCATTGCATTGTGTTTGAGGGCAGAATTGCCATTTCGACAGTGTATTTTTTTCTTTTCATGGGTTCTTCTCATTTTTTTACACAGCTGTGCTGATTTGTAGTGAGATGGGTGCCAATTTGCAGTGGTGCCATTTTTTCCGGTTTAAACGATATAATGTTGCCCTGAAAGCTGTTCAGATGTGTGTGTGTGTGTGTGTGTGTTTGTGTGAGAGAGGTGTGTGTGTATGTTTGTACGTAAGAGGGAGGTGTGTGAATGATATGTACCTGTCTTAGTTCAGAGTTGAGGACTGGACTAAGATTTTATTTATTATACTGTGTGTTTAGAATTGACCATTTCCCCCCAATAAACAACATAAACTGTCTAAGGGCTTTGTCTGTGTTGATTAACTATACCAAAATGTGTTTTTAAAGGAGAGTTGCCTGGCTGTCCTCATTGAAAATTGTCTCAATTTTTTTTTAAAAAGCAGTTAGGAGTATAAATGAAGATGAATCACAGAAAGGAAAATAGATGGAGCCTGGATTTTAACCCAGGTCTCCTTGTGATTAATGTATAGCAGTGTTACCTGCTCTATCAGCTGGGCTATTTGTGCACTTGGTTGAAGTGAGGTTTTAAAGTCTAAATCTCTCACTTAATCCAAAATGCAAATTCATAAGTCAGTATAACTTACATTTTTAATTATAGGTTATTTGGAAAATTATGTTTTGAGCTAATGTAATTTATTATTCAAAAATGGAAATCTAAGTTATATCAGTTTATATTTTCAAGTATAAAGGACGTAAAACATCAGTTCCTTTAATACCCATCAATGACTAAATTGATATTTTCAGTTACGCTTCTTTGTGTCTGGGAGTTCTGTTTACTCTGAATTGTGTTTGCAGAATTTTGACTTGTTCTATGTTGAAATAACCAAATGTTTTTTTTTTACAGTGTGTAATCTCCGTATCCATAGGGGAGGGAAATGCTATTTGTGGCATTATGTAAAGTGTACATTTCAGAAAAAAAGATAAATGAGTGTATTATGATGGTAATTTAATCAGCACAGCTCTATGTATGAATAAGCAAATCAAAATCAATAAACTGATGAAATTTTTTTTTTTTTTAAATCTTACTAAAATCAAACCATTTGCTAATTCCCTTTACCATAGTATGGTGCCATCTATTAACTGAATAAAAGTGTATAATTTTATCAGAACTTACTTATGGAATGATTCGTTATGTTTGAAATGTTGTTTCATTTTGACAGAATTATTGTTAAAAACACATGACTTTGACATTGACTCAAATCAAAGAAAAATGGGAGGTGAAAGGAAATTTAACAGGATTAGATTTGAGCTTCAGATTTAATTAACATATATTAAAGATATAGCTCATATTCAATTAGACCCATGACCAGACAGGTTATTATATTATTATGTCAGTTTGCTGAAGCCAGTATACTATTGAATATGAAATTGTTTTATTGTTCCTGCTATTTGACTTTGAGTCCTTCAATCATGTGTTTTAATCCTGATGTGATCTGTTGTTTTTGTTTTGATGTTTTATTTTATTTCATTTTATTTTTTTCAGTATAGCACAAGAATGCAATGACCACATTATTGGTTGGGTCTTATTCATGACCTGGGCGGAGTTTTTTTAAATAAAAAAGTGGAAGGAATAATTTAAAAATTCCTGAGAAGTGCAATTTAGAGAGTACTTAAAACATGAATTATATTTCAGCACATGATTAATGTAATAAATTAATGAATATATGTTATGATCATTCTTTTTTTTTAGTCAGTGGTGTTTGCTATCTTCAAAACCAACCAGACAAACAAATATTTAATTTGTCACATTTTCATGCGTTTCCAAACTGTGAAATTTGTGTGCTTGTGTGCCAGTACTCCACCGAAACTCAAATCATTTTCATCTGATCTTGTAACTGAAGGATCACACGCTCGCAAAACCAATCCCGTCTTCATTTGGAAAACTCAAAATGCTCCCTGAATCCCCTGCCAGTCCCCCACCCATCCAACACAACATTCTGCCTACACTTGAGCTGCTCAGAATACTCCCTGCTGGACCAATTACTCCCGAGGGCCAGAGTAAGACTGCATCCACAAAGGCCAGCCAGAGAAAAGGAGTGCAGTTATGTATTTTTAAAAAGACAAAGCCAGACCTCTTCACATCTCCATTAGTCTTTTTTATGGAAGGATGGAAGGGGGAAATCTTTGTCTTTTCCCACATCCCCATCCACAGAGCTCACACAAAAGGAGCCAGCATCCAGGATGGCTGACGTCAGCCGTCTCGGACTTGATTGGCTGCTCTGATTTGTTTAGTGCGGAGAAATGAAGGGTCAGCGCAGTTCAGTATGCATGAGGCCAGGTTGGGGGGCAGGGTGGGGGGGGGGTGGGGTGGGGTAATTAGGCCTGCTTAAGAAGATGCTGCTGAGTGTTCCTGGAATAGCGCACACAGTAGTTCTCTAAGATGAAAAGGGAAGAAAAACATTTTTACAAATAAAAGAAAGAATGAATAAATAGAGGCCAGCCCCCTTTATCAAAGCAGCTAACATTAAATTAATAAAGTTTCCAGCAAGAGGGAAATGAACCCTAACCCTAGCACTAATCTTGCTAAACAAGCCCATCATTAATATTTTTAATTCCATATTTCCATTTTCAAATGAGAGGCATTCATTGGTTATTTACATGAAAATAAAATTACCCTGTTTTTTTAACACTTCCATTCCTCCATTCCATGTTCTTTTCAAGTCTAACATTTAACCTTTGAGTCTCATGTTTTTCTTTTTGCCTTTGCTGCCATCTCTCGGTCATGAAATGTAACTCCCAAGTGTTTGATAATAGAAATAGCTGTAATTAGTAAATGCTGTATTTCTATAAATAAGAAGATCCTACTTATCACTCATTCAAATCAATATCATGACTAAACATTTTACATAGCTTGATGTACACAAGAGTAATCTTTTATGTTGGGATCTTTTTTTCTTCTTCATGTTTGTAACCATTACCATATTTGTAACTATCAGGGTTTCTCATGCTATAAACAAGAAAGCAATTATGATAGGATTTTTATGTATATGATCTCTGTATTATTACATTACTGACTCGGTGTGTCCATCCACAATGGGATGTCTCCAGGAGGTATAATGCCAGTTAAGGCCTTTGTTTTGCATATATTCCATTGTCAAATATTTACATTTTTTCAATAGGCATAAATTGTGGCTGATACAGGTGCAGTCATGGGTGGGTTTCTGATTTGTAAATTATCTGGTATTAATCTTCAGAGCTTTGTAGTAAAGACTGGGCAGGCCAAGAACTTCAGATTTTATATTATGATCCATTTTAAAAAACTAAAAAATTAACAAGTGGGCAATTAAATTACAATGTGAGGACATTATAGCTGGAATTTGGGTTTCACAGAAAGATAATAGGAAAATGGGTCATAACAGATAGGAAGATTAAGCATTTCATCTGGTACATGAAATAATTTCAGTGCTAAATTGTGAATGAAAAGGCCATACTTTTGCAGTGTATTAAGCTGTCCATTGCACATTAATTGTGAATACACAAACCTGCACGTTAACGCACCTTAGATAAACCAACTTACAAAACATACCTGTCAGCTAATTCAGCATGCAGCATGGCCACACTTGTGCTCTGAAAAAATGAAGTTGTAGCATATAGCATCCTGTTTATTTAGAGGGTTGTAAAGCTATGACCAGCAGAATGATAGAAGAAATGTTCTCCACTTTGTAGCCTACTACAATGTAATTAAATAGTATGCAATTGCTACTCTATATGTTGTGACCATATGATCTGTCATAAGTAACAAAATTGTGTCAAAGCTAGCTATAGACAGACATATGGGTGGATTGTAGCCTTGAAAGTATAAACAGCACAAAGGCAGTGACCCAGTTCCACAGAAACGTTCTCCCACTCACAATTACCTCACTGCATAGGACGTCACATGACACAAGACATTGGTCAAAATGGCCAAAACCAAAATCCTTCTGTTGTCCTCCTTTTTCATCTTTTATATCTCAGTCACATCAAAGGTAAAGCCATTACGTTAAAAGTACTTCCTGTCAATTGCACCAAGCTAAGCCGCCCCCCCCCAGCACATGTCTTAGATCCCTCAAAATGAGAACTGCAGGCATCCACAACACCACTTAGACCCAAGCTGCTGTGATGATGCAGCTCCCCAGCAGTGCTCCTGCTCTGTAATGCAGTAGTACTCTGTATTCCTCTCTGTATGTTCCTGTATTGGTGTGTAATTCTTCCTGTATGGTGTGTATCGGTGTGTGCTTGTTCCTGTATTGGTGTGTATTGGTGTGTGATTGTTCCTGTATTGGTGTGTATTGGTGTGTGATTGTTCCTGTATTGGTGTGTATCGGTGTGTGCTTTTTCCTGTATGATGTGTATCGGTGTGTGTGCATGTGTAAGTGTGCCCTGTGGGTTGGGTACTGTGCATAATCAGAGATTTCACTGACTCAGAGCTCCCCAGAAGTACAGCCTCCAGCCTCACAAACCTGATACATCAGGGCCCGCCCAAGCCCAGTCATGGGGAACAAAACAGGGGTCCCCAAAATCATTATTTTTATCTTCAAATCAGCAACCCAAGACACCACCTGATTTTATTTAATTGGGGGGATCTATAGCTTTGATCAAATAAGTAACAACAAAACCAGCAGACTCTCTGGGAACAGGGTAGGAAACTGCTACTTAACTAATAACACCAAACTATTCAGACACCCCCCAAACTGATGTATTATTTATGACGAATTTAGCTTTATGAACAATGGCTGTAGGGTAATCATTTTGAGAAAATTGGAATTTTGCTTGTCATTTGACTTTCACCGTTCCCTTGAAAAATGTCTGCTCCTTTCATTTTTGGTCACAGTGACTGGTTTTTGCTTATTTGCCAAATGGTCCCTGTAGAACAAAAAGGGGACAAATCCCACATTTGAGAAGCAGGGACAAAGGCTAAAGAATTCTGATGTTGTTTGACATTTTTTGAAAGAACAGGCGTCTGCGTGCACTTTTCCTTTTTTGTTAATAAAGCCTAAAACACAGAGCACGCTCAGTGACAATCACAGATGTACACTGCCTGAATGTTCAGTGATATTCCATTCTGGTCCTACACGATTATTTATTTCTTTTTCCAGTGACTATTTTTATTATGGTGATAAATTGTCTCGATGAAGGAGTTCAGGTCCAGTGACTGTCAGGTTCATATTGCAGTTTCAATGTCCTGCTGATTTAGCAGATAGGAAGTCAGATCGTTTCATTGTCAGATGATATCAAAAAAAAAATAAAAATAAAAATAAAAAAATAAATTCCATAAGACATGAAGAATGTCACGGGGGAAGAAACTCATGACCTGAGCAAGGGTGTCAAAACGCTGGAGGGAAAATGCCTGTGTGAACTTTACAAAATCTTTAAGAAAAGAAAGAGAACGAAAAAAAATGGCACCAGAGGCCATGTTGTTTCTCCTCAAATAAGAGGCCATTGATTGCTGAGTGGTCTAGCGCACAAAGTGCATATTGATCTGTCCAAGTCCCCTGGAGATGGAGGGAACTCCGGTAGAGCAGCGATAGATTGGTTCACCCACTCGTTAAATCTCTGACCTACAGTAATGCTCAAAGAAAAAATGATTTCATTACCAACTTTGGGTCAAGGCTGAGATTGACACATTGGGGCTACACACTGTTTGTCTGGGCAAGTTTGGCAATCTCCCTTTGTATTTACTTCTTTGGGTCATTTTTTTCACAAATTTTTGGAGAGGAGTGTGATAAAATGAGCGACACCTTTAAAATGCAGACATTAGCAGGACTGTGAGAAGGCACAGTTTAAACTGAAGCATTGTCAGTCATGGCTGGATCACGGGCTGTAATTTAGACTGTTCCCAAATGATTACAAAACAATCAAAGAAATCAATGGAAAGCGCTTTACAGATGAGAATACCTCCACTGCATGAAACATCCACCTGAAGCATCACCCGCAGATGGACTTGCATTGTTTATACTGTGAGGTTTAGGTTAAAAGGTTAGATTTTAGTCTAGTTAGTTCTTATGCTTGGGTCTTTTTTCCATAAAATGAATCAATATTAGTGGATCTGTAATTGAGAAACATCGCTAATGTTCCTTTTTGCAGTCATATCGTAGCCATATCCAGATCATTCGGGCTGGCAGTCTTTTGGGGGTCCTGCTGTCCTCCGAGAACATCAGCACTCATCTCCGCCTTAGGACCCCTTTTCTGAAAATGTTTCTACTGAATGTGTATATAAAGTATATTTGATATCTGTGGTTTAAATCATATTGTTATGATTACATTTAACTTTTTCTCTTCTTGGCAACACATTGTGCAACAAATATCAGTTTAATTTAACAAGAGAATGTGTTGTAGTATTTCTTCAGTTTAAATAGATCATTCAGACAGCTCCTTGTGTCTGGTGTGGTCAGATGTAAGGTATAAGGTGACTTTTATGTAAAGGGCACAGCCCTATTAAAGCACACTTCCATACAGGCTGACTCTATGCTCAAGTGCACTTCCATACATGCTAAATCCATGCTCAGGTGCACATCCATACATGCTAAATCCATGCTCAAGTGCACTTCCATACACACTAAATCCATGCTCAAGTGCACTTCCATACACACTAAATCCATGCTCAAGTGCACTTCCATACACACTAAATCCATGCTCAAGTGCACTTCCATACATACTAAATCCATGCTCAAGTGCACTTCCATACATACTAAATCCATGCTCAAGTGCACTTCCATACACACTAAATCCATGCTCAGGTGCACTTCCATACACACTAAATCCACGCTCAAGTGCACTTCCATACACACTAAATCCATGCTCAAGTGCATACTAACATTCATTCCCTCTCCCTTTCATATACACAAGCACACAACCATATATACTAAACTGCTTTATAATACAGTTGATTACTGTCATGATGGCCCTCCATAAATACATTTCACACTGATTGATGGTCTAATCTTCATTCCGGAATTAGACTGTCACAAACGTGTATTTCCCAAGGCTGCGCAAATGCAGAATGTGCCCCACCTCTGCTTTTCCCTCTGTCCTGATTGTTTTCAGCAGGGTTGTGAATTTGCATGAATGAATGCCAAATTACCTCGTGTGAAAAAGAGCTTCCTGTCAATTTTCCCTGACACTCCATTCAGCCTTTTTTTTCATTTAGTATGAATAATAAATACGTATTGTCTATACGATACAGAGCAGCAGTTATTATGCCATGACTCCAGCTACTGAGAGGTGAAAGTTGGTTCTGACAGCTCTGATATTAAGTGCTGCCATTCCTCAAGAATCGGGCAATTGAGGAAAGAAAGAGGTCATGAATGTTCTGTTGTTCATGACCTCTTCATGACCACCCTGCAAAAATGATAAAATCGAACAAATGCTCCATATTTTGTGTTCCTTTACCGTGTCTTTGCAAAAACAACCCCCAACTGCTCAGGTACAAAGTCTTCATTGATAACACTGTTTCCAAGGTAACATTCTGGATTGGACAGATTGTTTGTTTGTAAGGGAAATACCCTTGATGAGATGATGTTATTTCCTTGATGCTGCTGCGTTTGTACCCACAGGTTAATTAGTAGACTGATCGAGTGCTTTCAGCTGGCAGCGAGGGTCAGGCCATGCTGACCTCTAAGATACATTCCACTATACAGAGACTGCATTCTCAGGACTTAATGTGTATTCTAATTTAATACCGGAAACTCTGTATAGTGCTCCCCAGTTGTGATGGAAGAGTGAGGCTTCTTGAAACCAAAAATCGGTGGAGCTTCTGATTCACTTTGTCTAGCAAAGCTATGTGATTCAAAAAAGCCACTGACTGACATTTGATCGTATGTCTCATCATATTGTCTGTGTAACCTTACTCATGAGTCTTAATACTCCAGTCTCATCCTGGACATCTCCACATTTCATTTTCACATGAAAATGCATTTCATTAAAAAAATACTCTTTCTTGAATTAATAACATTGCAGACCAGTAAAAATGAGTAGTGTAATTATTGATCAAGTGAACATACTTGAATTCTTATTTCATAGCAGCTTCAAAATAAGTTAAAATTGTTCATATTTCAGGAAATCGTGAATTTAAACTATTAGGACTGTAAAAAGTTGTCATTTCAGGGAGAATGCAACATCATGACGTAGTGGGCCTATTTTGGGACTTGTCCCAAACAAGTGACGCTCTTATTTAATCAGATTACAGTGCCATTTGACAATCTAATGGCAACTACAACTAAAGGTTCAACAAAAAGGGGCCAAAGACCATTTAGTAACCCCTTTTGGGGAAAAAGGAAACACAACAAATGGAATTAACACAAAAAAGGATCAAAAATGCAAAAACAGCACAACCATCCAGCACACCAAAACACAAACCCAAGAAAAGACCCTTTCAGTCTCTCGGGCTGTGCTTAAATAAATGGCCTAATTGAAGGCAAGTGCTCACAGCTGAGTTGATTAGAAATCACTCTCAGGTGAGCCTGCCTGTTTGTGAGGCCACTGCTGTTGCAGCTCCAGTTACTTCTCCAGGCTGAGGGAGGGAACCAGGAGACTGACAGCAGCACAATGGGAGGAGCCGAGGAGCTTGCTCCTCCCTCCACCTCTCCCAGCATCACAATATATTTGATAGATATTTGTTTAGATATATATTACTGACATTGAATTTGCTATATAGAGAGCTGTCATGACATGATGGGCATATACTGGCACTTGTCGTTATAACCAAAAACCATGATAAACATATATATTATGGTATATAACTTATTTATATATTGTGTTTTATTAAAAACACATATTTTTTTTCGGTTTTAAAATAATTTAGCTAATTGAAAGAGGGAAAATCCTGGAGGAGGGGCTTCACATTAGTGTGAGAGTTATAATTAGTATTTGGGTTAGTGTTTGAGTTAAAGAAAGGGCTGACAGTGAAAGTTAGGTTTTAAAGAAGGACTTTAGTGAGATGAAGGGGTTAGGGGAAGTGGTTAGGGGTAGAGGAAGGGCTTTGGGTTAGAGCTAGGGTTAGGGGAATTGGGGGATTAGCGTTAGGTTTGTGTAGTGTTACAATGGCTCCCTCATCACGGTTCGCCAACTTCGTGGTTTGATTTGGGAGACCAAGGGCAGTGGTAAAAACACAAAACCTTCAGCAGATGTTTGATTAGATGGATAGTTTTCCTTCGTAAATTGAGGCTGTATATATTGAAAATAGATTTAGGTGTTCTTAATTGGTTCACTTACCCGACTCTTGACTTAAACATAAATATAATTTCTATTTCCTAGGTTTGCTACTCATGCCCACCCCATGGTACTTCGGAGGATCATCGAACCCGCTGCAACCACAATGATATGTGGTAGCAGAGGGACCCACAAGGGACCCACTTTCCAGAGAAACCGTTTGATTTCAGAGCTTCACCATTCTTCAGGAAAACTAGCGGAGAGAAAGGAAAAGAGAAATAAGGCAGCCGATGAAACGTTAAATCTAATTCAACGATAATTATTTACGCTACACAACTGTTTACAACACAATACGCAACAGTAGTTCCTCCCCAGGCAGCATTGGTATGGTACAGTCAAAATGGTCATCACACTACCAATTATGGTCATCAAGTCCTGCATCACCGATAATTTCCAACGTTATTTGCTGCATTCGAAGCTGACTGCCTTTGTCCCTCCTTTTCTAGAAGTCATCCTATCACAGTAAGAATGGGCAGTTTTGCTTATCTTGTACGTTCTTCCTTTTTCCCAACAGGCACAGTTGTTTCTGCACGTAGACAAGTTCCTCATCTTCCTGGCTCATCGCATAGGGATGCGGCCGATGGATTCGGCGTCCATCAGTCCGCCGCAAGTCGAATCCTGTCAACATGGGATAAGTTTCTCGCCGCTCGGATTCATTTGCGTCTGGATGTCTCAGGAAGCAGTGAGGGCTCCTCTCCCGGATGAGTTTGAGGACTACCCAGACACACTAGTAATCAAAGACTACACAGAGAGAGACGTGGCGCCTCTGCCGCACGTGTTTATTCGACTAGCCTTAATTTAGGTTCTTTCATTTGTGTCAACATTGACAACAACATTCTCTTTTGACTCATGATGAGCTGTGACCAATTTGTTTTTTTTTTTGTCCCATCGACGGAGTTAAAATTTCAGCTCACAGCCTATGTGCCCCCTTCTAACAGAACATGGCTTCCTCACCTGCCTCAGTTTGCCAGCGCAAATGTGACAGGCTATGGGGTGACCTGTGGGGCCGTGAAGGACGCAACTGTTTTCTGAACAAGTCTGACAGAGAGGACACAGGTTTGAACCGGAGGCATCATCCATCTCCTTTGCGCTGCGGGATGTGACATCCTCCCAGAGAGAACATGAAGTGCTCTGTGACTTTTCCGTCCTTTGGACACGACCGTCGACACATGAGGTGGACATCAAGGACAAAGTTAAAACCTCAATGATCTCTTTGCCTGAGGACTCATCCACAGAAAACTGGACAGCATTTTCATCCAGTTGTACAATAGCGCTTGTGAGCATTGGCTTCTGTCGTCATGGCCAAAATGATATTCAGGATTTTCCTGTTACCTGCGCTCTCTCCCGCTCTATTTCTCCCTCTCCGTGCTTGCGTGTGTGCATATGTCACCTGCGTCCGTCCCCCCTCCAAGAATCCAGATTGGGGAACTGAAAACAGGTGTAAAGTAGGGCTGAGTACGTATTGATGCTGGAGAGTCCAATAGCGCAAAACAGAAGAAAGCAAAGAGAGAAAAAGCCATGAACCACTCTTCTGCCACAGTAACCCTTGTCCCTCACAGCAACAAAATGCAAAACAAAATCAGGTCCCAGGTTTTTCAGAAACACATAATCAAAAAATATGTATTCATCAATTCACACCAAGGTTTTCTCGTACCAAATGAAAACATGTCCACCAACATAAAACGCTGGCTTTTGAGCAGATCAAAAATCTTTTCTGTAATGATACATTTTTTTTGTTGTTTGCCTTGGCGGAACAGCCTCTGCCTAAATCTTTTGATGCTTATCCTGGAAACACTCCACTGGCTGCTCGGACAGAATTCTTTTGTTTATTTTTAAGGCATTGAACGGGGAAGCTCCTCTATATTTTAACAAACTGTTGTTAATACATTAGTAGTTAATACATTAAAAGCCCCTTTAAAGTCAAAAAGAGTGCCGGAAGAGGAATCAGTCTCGCTGATCGGTCGGCTCTTCCTTCCTCCAGAGATGGCTGCTGCCAGATGACAGTTGTTGTTGTTGTTGTTGTTGTTGTTGCTGCCACCGCCGGGGTACACTGCTGTCTGAGGGATACACAAAATAACACAACATTTAACAACAGAACAACAGAAACTCTCATAGCCATGACTGGCATGAAGATTCTAGGCATGGAGGTGGAAGATTACTCTTGTAAAAAAGATGTCCTTTGAACATAGACTGCATATACAGACTCTCTAGGTCACTGTCAAACACCATCCAATGGTCAGCTGAGTGAAATGCTTGGCCTCCCTGCCTCCATGATCTGCGCTGTTCATATATGTGATAAGCAAGTCTGTGCCTGTACTGAAATAACAGCCAAACATTACCTGAACCGCAATTAGAACAACAGTCCTACTCCTTTCTTCATATCGATGCAAAATAAACAGAAGACGATACTATATAGCTTACAATGATGCAACATGAAGGTTTATCTTCAGGCTTTTGAGATATTATTCAGTACTTTTTTAATTAGACTCTCTTACTCACCTGTTTCTCACCACTGGATGTGTCCCAACTATGCCTGCAGAATTTCCAGCTGGCTTCTCTATGCACGCCACAAAAGAAGAATGCTATACTATTTTGACAACATTAATTGACGCTAGTAGTGTATATTGTATGTTGTTGCTTTTTTTTGTATGTTCTATTTGTATTGTAACATATATATATAATAACATATGTTATAATATGTACATAGTTGTATATTTTCCATGTTCCATCCCCTGCTGTTCCTTGGTTTTTATTTAACTCTTTTTTTTCACCAACATCTTTTTCTCTTCTATTTCTCTAAACATTGGTTTGTTGTGAAAAATTGGTTTCCTACTTTGGTCATCACATTCATCACATAAATATAATACAAATATGTACAATTCATGAGATAAGCAATTGCTGTACACCGGATATACAGTCACATGCAAGTAGGTTGCATATCTATACACTAAGCTGTAGCATAAGTAATATACTTTGTTTTCCCCTTGTAAGTTTATCAGCTGCCCACTTTGTTATAAAAACATAATAATGGCTCGGATGTGGTGTGAGCTTATGCTACATTCCATTTTCATAGCAGCAATTCACAGACAAATTGCCTATAAAGTTCGGTCTTGACTTAGGAATAAGAACCTGTTTGTAAATATTGGTGACTGTGCATTTATATATGGACAGAGTTCATATCCCTACCTCCTAAAGGGAAATAGGTTGGAGACCCCCGACTATTTCTTGTACAGGGGGAGAGGCTGACTAACTAATTAGAGGCAGCCTGCAGAAATTACTTTCTTAGTCATTACTGAAGGGCACAAGATATAGCCACCATTTTTCACATTGTGATGTACATCACTTGTACATCACACGGTAAGTCTTGGCAAAACGTTCTTATCAACATGATTAAGCTGCGCGATTTGTAAAAAGCACAGTGATAGCAAATAGTAGTGTGAGGGTGGGGGACAGGTCTCATTTCACTGACACTCATATAGCCTGATTGTCATTTTGCTTGCTTGTTGATATACACTGGGAAAAGAGTGGGTGTGCCACTTCTGTTGCATTAGTCAACTTGTATTCTGTCATTCATTTTTCTACTATTAAGTTTATCATCTCTGTTTACAACAATTGCAAACTTTCTTTACGATTTCATATTTGGGCGCTTGTCAGTGTCTGCTTCAACAGGGGAAAAAAATGAGCGCAGCCTGTCACAATAAACATAACTCGTTCACCCGTGAACTCGTCGGAGAACTGTACAAACTCCGCAAGCATTTTGAGGTCTTCCACAGAGAAGTGTGTCAGTTGTTGGTTCCTCGGGATGGAACTCACGCCGTTGTAGGTAATTACCCCATGTCTGGATCATATGTGTCCTCAGAGCTGGGTGTTTATCAGCCGTTACATCAAAATGCATATCCTAATTGTCTTATTTGATATAGCCAGGAGAAGCCGGATAGTACGAGCAGTTGTCCGAAACCCCTCAAGGTTCAGTATAACAGGCAACTACTCATGAGGACATGTCCACAAATGACGTGAATAAACTTTCCAGATCTCAGACGCAGACACAGGATGCAGTGGGGCCAGTCCAACCAGAAGGTGGGACAGAAATGAAGTGTGTAATTTAACAAATCAGCAATCTATTTTTGCCTCTTTAAGACACACCTGTAAAGTTCTGTGTAAAAAGTTGCGTTTAGCTAGCTCTGAGGTACTTACTCTCCCAGCAGAAGCATCAAGATGGACGTAGAAAGCGATACCACAGCTGCAGACACAGAAACACTGGTGCATACTTTTGGACTATATCCAGATGTCGCGGATTTTCTCTGAGATGGAGAGCCCCACCCCTGTGTTCATTCAGCTGCGATGGATCTGCACGCAGAGATGGCAGTTCTGGATGATGACTTGGACGTTGCCATTTCATCCTCAGACTACACACACTTATGTTTTGATGAAATACTTCAATTCATCAATCAAGGTGTTTGATGTTCCATAAAAGCTGTTTTTACCCTCAGTTGTGTGTATCTGGTGTCATTGTGTGCTTCTGCTGCCACCTGCTGGTGCAACTAAGTATGCAACACAATATACCACATGCTGTTCTTATTTGTTTATAGTTTTTCTTTTTTTTTTTTCTTTTTCATTGGCATTTTACTGTTGCACAGCATAGCATTGTTTTGTTGTTAATAAATCATGTTCGCCCACTTTGGTAATTGAGAGAATTCAATACGGTTAAATTAGGAGAAAAATAGTCTGTATGAAGGCTACAGTGCAATGGCACCAGTGTTCCTTAAATTCACTCTGCAAACAAGGGGAAGGTTGAAAAAAAAGAAAAAAGCTCAAATTAAGACTAGGTAACTCAAGGAGAAGTTTAGCACTCGGTATGTCAACCTGTATAGTCAAATATCAAATATGACCTTTTCAATTTGTCTAAACATTTTAATGGATAATATTCATTTCTTTAAGCAACTCTCCACCTGTCAAAAGGAGAGTCAAAGAGGAGGCATCAAGTTTAGGGTAAGTAGTTTGGATGTGAAACGAAATTGATTACTTTATATTGGGGTTAAAGTTTACATTTGTCCAACAATATTTCTCTAATGGCTGCAGCTGCACTGTATAGATTTAGGTGGTAGATATGAATCTAAGACAATCTAAAATGAATATCCCTTTTTTACAGATAGAACTGAATGAAGTGTAGCCAGAGCAAAAATAGAAAGTGAATTCCTTCTTAGATGACTTGGACGTTGCCATTTCATCCTCAATCTACACACATTTATGTTTTGATGAACTACTTCAATTCATCAATCAAGGTGTTTGATGTTCCATAAAAGCTGTTTTTAACATCAGTTGTGTGTATCTGGTGTCATTGTGTGATTCTGCTGCCACCTACTGGTGCAACTAAGTATGCAACACAATATCCCACATACTGATTCTTATTCGTTTATGGTTTTTCTATTTCTTTCTTTATCATTGACATTTTACTGTTGCACAGCATAGCATTGTTTTGTTGTTAATAAATCATGTTCACCCACTTTGGTTATTGAGAGAATTCAATACGGTTAAATTAGGAGAAAAATAGCCTGGATGAAGGCCACAGTGCACTCTGCAAACAAGGGGAAGGTAAAAAAAAAAAAAAGAAAAAAAGCTCAAATTAAGACTAGATTAAAACTCAAGGAGAAGTGTTAGCACTCAGTGAGTCAACCTGTACAGTCAAATATACATTCATCCAACAATATTTCTCTGATGGCTGCAGCTGCACTTTATAGTTAAGTAGGTAGATATGAATCTTAGAGAACCAAAAATGAATTTCCTTTTTTTTAAACTATAGCCAGAGCAAAAGTAGAAAGTGAATTCACACTGACGCTGGGCTTGTTAAGGAGTGTTACTGAGCCATGAGGCACCAGTCAGGATGTGAGGAAGACGCGAATGCAGGTGTCAGTTTTTGGGGTTAATTATAAAGAATTAAATCGCAGGCACAATGGGGAGGGGGAAGGTGAGCTCTGCATTTGGTCTACAAAGGGACTTAACCCTTTAACCCTCTTTGTGCAGATTCTCCTACCAGCACCTCTGGAGCTTGAAAACAACACGTTACTGAATTAAAGACAGAAACTCTTTCGATGTGTTCCAGGCATGTTAAAATGAGAGTCATTCATCTACATATAATCACTGATCATAGGTTTACCTCTACCATCGGTGAGATTGGGTGTGATGTACTGTGCTATGTGACCAGAAACTTCATCAGGGGAATTTGATCATTATGTAGGAATCTAGATCAAATAAACATGTGAATTTGTATTTACTTATTCTTCCTCTATTCACAAACTGTATTCAAGTGATCAAAAACCTGTGTCTGTTGTCTACTTTTGGCAATATATTTTGTAAAGCATGGGGGACGTTTTCCATTCGTTGAAAACTTGTGCAGTCGATGCTGTGTGATGGATCGCTCCAGTAGCAGCGTGTCAAGAAGGTGTGGAAGAAGGACACAAGACATACAGGAATCCCTCTGCGCCTTTTATTCTGCATACTAAAGATCAAGAAATGACATAAGACTATAGTCTTATCTCCAAAATCTGGTAAAATGGGTTGACCCAAAAAAAATTCATTTTTTGACGACAAATGGCAGTGAAATAGCTATATTATCCATTTGTGTGAGAAAAAGTTGGCAGGGATTATTTGAATGGGAGGACATGGGAAATATGTGTCATACTAAAAATCAAGAAAAGACATAAGACTTATCTTCAAAATCTGGTAAAATGGGTTGAAACAAAGAAAGAGATGTTTTGACTTTAAATAATAGGTAATCAGAAATAATATCCATTATGCCTGAGAAAAAGTTGCATCAATTGAAAGCAAGGAAATGGGACATATGTGTCACATGAAAAATCGAGAAAAGACATAAGACTATAGTCTTATCTCAAAAATGAGGAAAAATGGGTTGACACAAAAAAATCATTTTATGACTTTAAATCATCCTCCATTAGCTATATTATCCATTTGTGTGAGAAAAAGTTGTCAGGGATCACTTGAATGGAAGAAAATGGGACATATGTGTCATACGAAAAATCAAGAAAAGACATAAGACTATAGTCTTATCTCCAAAATGAGGAAAAATGGGTTGACACAAAAAAAAATCATTTTATGACTTTAAATCATCCTCCATTAGCTATATTATCCATTTGTGTGAGAAAAAGTTGCCAGGGATCACTTGAATGGAAGAAAATGGAACATATGTGTCATACTGAAAATCGAGAAAAGACATAAGACTATAGTCTTATCTCAAAAATGAGGAAAAATGGGTTGAGACAAAAAAAAATTCATTTTATGACTTTAAATCATCCTCCATTAGCTATATTATCCATTTGTGTGAGAAAAAGTTGCCAGGGATCACTTGAATGGAAGAAAATCGAACATATGTGTCATATGAAAAATCAAGAAAAGACATAAGACTATAGTCTTATCTCAAAAATGAGGAAAAATGGGTTGACACAAAAAAAATTCATTTTATGACTTTAAATCATCCTCCATTAGCTATATTATCCATTTGTGTGAGAAAAAGTTGCCAGGGATCACTTGAATGGAAGAAAATCGAACATATGTGTCATACCGAAAATCGAGAAAAGACATAAGACTATAGTCTTATCTCAAAAATGAGGAAAAATGGGTTGACAAAAAAATTCATTTTATGACTTTAAATCATCCTCCATTAGCTATATTATCCATTTGAGTGAGAAAAAGTTGCCAGGGATCACTTGAATGGAAGAAAATCGAACATATGTGTCATACCTGAAAATCGAGAAAAGACATAAGACTATAGTCTTATCTCAAAAATGAGGAAAAATGGTTGACACAAAAAAATTTCATTTTATGACTTTAAATCATCCTCCATTAGCTATATTATCCATTTGTGTGAGAAAAAGTTGCCAGGGATCACTTGAATGGAAGAAAATCTAACATATGTGTCATACCGAAAATCAAGAAAAGACATAAGACTATAGTCTTATCTCAAAAATGAGGAAAAATGGGTTGACACAAAAAAAAATTTCATTTTATGACTTTAAATCATCCTCCATTAGCTTTATTATCCATTTGTGTGAGAAAAAGTTGCCAGGGATCACTTGAATGGAAGAAAATCTAACATATGTGTCATACCGAAAATCGAGAAAAGACATAAGACTATAGTCTTATCTCAAAAATGAGGAAAAATGGGTTGACACAAAAAAAATTCATTTTATGACTTTAAATCATCCTCCATTAGCTATATTATCCATTTGTGTGAGAAAAAGTTGTCAGGGATCACTTGAATGGAAGAAAATCGAACATATGTGTCATACCGAAAATCTAGAAAAGACATAAGACTATAGTCTTATCTCAAAAATGAGGAAAAATGGGTTGACACAAAAAAATCATTTTATGACTTTAAATCATCCTCCATTAGCTATATTATCCATTTGTGTGAGAAAAAGTTGCCAGGGATCACTTGAATGGAAGAAAATCGAACATATGTGTCATACTGAAAATCGAGAAAAGACATAAGACTATAGTCTTATCTCAAAAATGAGGAAAAATGGGTTGACACAAAAAAAATTCATTTTATGACTTTAAATCATCCTCCATTAGCTATATTATCCATTTGTGAGAAAAAGTTGCCAGGGATCACTTGAATGGAAGAAAATGGAACATATGTGTCATACCGAAAATCGAGAAAAGACATAAGACTATAGTCTTATCTCAAAAATGAGGAAAAATGGGTTGAGACAAAAAAATTTCATTTTATGACTTTAAATCATCCTCCATTAGCTATATTATCCATTTGTGTGAGAAATAGTTGCCATGGATCACTTGAATGGAAGAAAATCGAACATATGTGTCATGAAAATCAAGAAAAGACATAAGACTATAGTCTTATCTCAAAAATGAGGAAAAATGGGTTGACACAAAAAAATTTCATTTTATGACTTTAAATCATCCTCCATTAGCTATATTATCCATTTGTGTGAGAAAAAGTTGTCAGGGATCACTTGAATGGAAGAAAATCAAACATATGTGTCATACTTTAAATCATGAAAATCGAGAAAAGACATAAGACTATAGTCTTATCTCAAAAATGAGGAAAAATGGGTTGACACAAAAAAATTCATTTTATGACTTTAAATCATCCTCCATTAGCTATATTATCCATTTTGTGTGAAAAGTTGCCAGGGATCACTTGAATGGAAGAAAATGGAACATATGTGTCATACTGAAAATCGAGAAAAGACATAAGACTATAGTCTTATCTCAAAAATGAGGAAAAATGAGTTGACCCAAAAAGATTTCATTTTATGACTTTAAATCATCCTCCATTAGCTATATTATCCATTTTGTGAGAAAAAGTTGCCAGGGATCACTTGAATGGAAGAAAATCGAACATATGTGTCATACCGAAAATCGAGAAAAGACATAAGACTATAGTCTTATCTCAAAAATGAGGAAAAATGGGTTGACACAAAAAAATTTCATTTTATGACTTTAAATCATCCTCCATTAGCTATATTATCCATTTGTGTGAGAAAAAGTTGCCAGGGATCACTTGAATGGAAGAAAATCGACATATGTGAAAATCGAGAAAATCGAGAAAAGACATAAGACTATAGTCTTACCTGAATAATGAGGAAAAATGGGTTGACACAAAAAAATTTCATTTTATGACTTTAAATCATCCTCCATTAGCTATATTATCCATTTGTGTGAAAAAAGTTGCCAGGGATCACTTGAATGGAAGAAAATCGAATATATGTGTCATATGAAAATCGAGAAAAGACATAAGACTATAGTCTTATCAAAAAAATGAGGAAAAATGGGTTGACACAAAAAAAATTTCATTTTATGACTTTAAATCATCCTCCATTAGCTATATTATCCATTTGTGAGAAAAAGTTGCCAGGGATCACTTGAATGGAAGAAAATCGAACATATGTGTCATACCGAAAATCGAGAAAAGACATAAGACTATAGTCTTATCTCAAAAATGAGGAAAAATGGGTTGACACAAAAAAATTTCATTTTATGACTTTAAATCATCCTCCATTAGCTATATTATCCATTTTGTGAGAAAAAGTTGCCAGGGATCACTTGAATGGAAGAAAATCAAATATATGTGTCATACCGAAAATCAAGAAAAGACATAAGACTATAGTCTTATCTCAAAAATGAGGAAAAATGGGTTGACAAAAAAATTTCATTTTATGACTTTAAATCATCCTCCATTAGCTATATTATCCATTTGTGTGAGAAAAAGTTGCCAGGGATCACTTGAATGGAAGAAAATCAAACATATGTGTCATACCGAAAATCGAGAAAAGACATAAGACTATAGTCTTATCTCAAAAATGAGGAAAAATGGGTTGACACAAAAAAATTTCATTTTATGACTTTAAATCATCCTCCATTAGCTATATTATCCATTTGTGTGAGAAAAAAAGTTGTCAGGGATCACTTGAATGGAAGAAAATGGGAAAATATGTGTCATGAAAAATCGAGAAAAGACATAAGACTATAGTCTTATCTCAAAAATGAGGAAAAATGGGTTGACAAAAAAATTTCATTTTATGACTTTAAATCATCCTCCATTAGCTATATTATCCATTTGTGTGAAAAAAGTTGCCAGGATCACTTGAATGGAAGAAAAATGGAACATATGTGTCATCAAAAATGAGGAAAATCGAGAAAAGACATAAGACTATAGTCTTATCTCAAAAATGAGGAAAAATGGGTTGACACAAAAAAATTTCATTTTATGACTTTAAATCATCCTCCATTAGCTATATTATCCATTTGTGTGAGAAAAAGTTGCCAGGGATCACTTGAATGGAAGAAAATCGAACATATGTGTCATATGAAAAATCAAGAAAAGACATAAGACTATAGTCTTATCTCAAAATGAGGAAAAATGGGTTGACACAAAAAAATTCATTTTATGACTTTAAATCATCCTCCATTAGCTATATTATCCATTTGTGTGAGAAAAAAGTTGCCAGGGATCACTTGAATGGAAGAAAATCAAACATATGTGTCATATGAAAATCGAGAAAAAAGACATAAGACTATAGTCTTATCTCAAAATGAGGAAAAATGGGTTGACATCAAAAAAAAAATTTCATTTTATGACTTTAAATCATCCTCCATTAGCTATATTATCCATTTGTGTGAGAAAAAGTTGCCAGGGATCACTTGAATGGAAGAAAATGGAACATATGTGTCATACCGAAAATCGAGAAAAGACATAAGACTATAGTCTTATCTCAAAAATGAGGAAAAATGGGTTGACACAAAAAAATTTCATTTTATGACTTTAAATCATCCTCCATTAGCTATATTATCCATTTGTGTGAGAAAAAGTTGCCAGGGATCACTTGAATGGAAGAAAATCAAACATATGTGTCATACCGAAAATCGAGAAAAGACATAAGACTATAGTCTTATCTCAAAAATGAGGAAAAATGGGTTGACACAAAAAAATTTCATTTTATGACTTTAAATCATCCTCCATTAGCTATATTATCCATTTGTGTGAGAAAAAGTTGCCAGGGATCACTTGAATGGAAGAAAATCGAACATATGTGTCATACCGAAAAATCAAGAAAAGACATAAGACTATAGTCTTATCTCAAAAATGAGGAAAAATGGGTTGACACAAAAAAATCATTTTATGACTTTAAATCATCCTCCATTAGCTATATTATCCATTTGTGTGAGAAAAAATTGTCAGGGATCACTTGAATGGAAGAAAATGGGAAATATGTGTCATATTGAAAAATTAAGAAAAGACATAAGACTATAGTCTTATCTCAAAAATGAGGAAAAATGGGTTGACACAAAAAAATTCATTTTATGACTTTAAATCATCCTCCATTAGCTATATTATCCATTTGTGTGAGAAAAAGTTGCCAGGGATCACTTGAATGGAAGAAAATGGAACATATGTGTCATACGAAAATCGAGAAAAGACATAAGACTATAGTCTTATCTCAAAAATGAGGAAAAATGGGTTGACAAAAAAATTTCATTTTATGACTTTAAATCATCCTCCATTAGCTATATTATCCATTTGTGTGAGAAAAAGTTGCCAGGGATCACTTGAATGGAAGAAAATCTAACATATGTGTCATACCGAAAATCGAGAAAAGACATAAGACTATAGTCTTATCTCAAAAATGAGGAAAAATGGGTTGACACAAAAAAATTTCATTTTATGACTTTAAATCATCCTCCATTAGCTATATTATCCATTTGTGTGAGAAAAAGTTGCCAGGGATCACTTGAATGGAAGAAAATGGAACATATGTGTCATACCGAAAATCAAGAAAAGACATAAGACTATAGTCTTATCTCAAAAATGAGGAAAAATGGGTTGACACAAAAAAATTTCATTTTATGACTTTAAATCATCCTCCATTAGCTATATTATCCATTTGTGTGAAAAAAAGTTGCCAGGGATCACTTGAATGGAAGAAAATCGAACATATGTGTCATACCGAAAATCGAGAAAAGACATAAGACTATAGTCTTATCTCAAAAATGAGGAAAAATGGGTTGACACAAAAAAAATTCATTTTAGGACTTTAAATCATCCTCCATTAGCTATATTATCCATTTGTGTGAGAAAAAGTTGCCAGGGATCACTTGAATGGAAGAAAATGGGACATATGTGTCATATGAAAATCGAGAAAAGACATAAGACTATAGTCTTATCTCAAAATGAGGAAAAATGGGTTGACACAAAAAAATTCATTTTATGACTTTAAATCATCCTCCATTAGCTATATTATCCATTTGTGTGAGAAAAAGTTGCCAGGGATCACTTGAATGGAAGAAAATCGAACATATGTGTCATATGAAAAATCAAGAAAAGACATAAGACTATAGTCTTATCTCAAAAATGAGGAAAAATGGGTTGACACAAAAAAAATTCATTTTATGACTTTAAATCATCCTCCATTAGCTATATTATCCATTTTGTGAGAAAAAGTTGGGATCACTTGAATGGAAGAAAATGGAACATATGTCATACGAAAATCAAGAAAAGACATAAGACTATAGTCTTATCTCAAAAATGAGGAAAAATGGGTTGACACAAAAAAATTTCATTTTATGACTTTAAATCATCCTCCATTAGCTATATTATCCATTTGTGTGAAAAAAGTTGCCAGGGATCACTTGAATGGAAGAAAATGGAACATATGTGTCATACCGAAAATCGAGAAAAGACATAAGACTATAGTCTTATCTCAAAAATGAGGAAAAATGGGTTGACACAAAAAATTTCATTTTATGACTTTAAATCATCCTCCATTAGCTATATTATCCATTTGTGTGAGAAAAAGTTGCCAGGGATCACTTGAATGGAAGAAAATGGAACATATGTGTCATACCGAAAATCGAGAAAAGACATAAGACTATAGTCTTATCTCAAAAATGAGGAAAAATGGGTTGACACAAAAAAATTTCATTTTATGACTTTAAATCATCCTCCATTAGCTATATTATCCATTTGTGAGAAAAAAGTTGCCAGGGATCACTTGAATGGAAGAAAATCGAACATATGTGTCATATGAAAAATCAAGAAAAGACATAAGACTATAGTCTTATCTCAAAAATGAGGAAAAATGGGTTGACACAAAAAAATTTCATTTTATGACTTTAAATCATCCTCCATTAGCTATATTATCCATTTGTGTGAGAAAAAAGTTGCCAGGGATCACTTGAATGGAAGAAAATCTTTAACATATGTGTCATACCGAAAATCGAGAAAAGACATAAGACTATAGTCTTATCTCAAAAATGAGGAAAAATGGGTTGACACACAAAAAATTTCATTTTATGACTTAAATCATCCTCCATTAGCTATATTATCCATTTGTGTGAGAAAAAGTTGCCAGGGATCACTTGAATGGAAGAAAATCGAACATATGTGTCAAATCGAAAATCGAGAAAAGACATAAGACTATAGTCTTATCTTCAAAATGAGGAAAAATGGGTTTGACACAAAAAAATTTCATTTTATGACTTTAAATCATCCTCCATTAGCTATATTATCCATTTGTGTGAGAAAAGTTGCCAGGGATCACTTGAATGGAAGAAAATCGAACATATGTGTCATACCGAAAATCAAGAAAAGACATAAGACTATAGTCTTATCTCAAAAATGAGAAAAATGGGTTGACACAAAAAAATTTCATTTTATGACTTTAAATCATCCTCCATTAGCTATATTATCCATTTGTGTGAGAAAAAGTTGCCAGGGATCACTTGAATGGAAGAAAATGGAACATATGTGTCATACCGAAAATCGAGAAAAGACATAAGACTATAGTCTTATCTCAAAAATGAGGAAAAATGGGTTGACACAAAAAAAATTTCATTTTATGACTTTAAATCATCCTCCATTAGCTATATTATCCATTTGTGTGAGAAAAAGTTGTCAGGGATCACTTGAATGGAAGAAAATCGAACATATGTGTCATATGAAAAATCAAGAAAAGACATAAGACTATAGTCTTATCTCAAAAATGAGGAAAAATGGTTTGACACAAAAAAATTTCATTTTATGACTTTAAATCATCCTCCATTAGCTATATTATCCATTTGTGTGAGAAAAAATTGTCAGGGATCACTTGAATGGAAGAAAATGGGAAATATGTGTCATATGAAAAATTAAGAAAAGACATAAGACTATAGTCTTATCTCAAAAATGAGGAAAAATGGGTTGACACAAAAAAATTTCATTTTATGACTTTAAATCATCCTCCATTAGCTATATTATCCATTTGTGTGAGAAAAAGTTGCCAGGGATCACTTGAATGGAAGAAAATCGAACATATGTGTCATACCGAAAATCGAGAAAACATATAAGACTATAGTCTTATCTGAATAATGAGGAAAAATGGGTTGACACAAAGAAAATTCATTTTATGACTTTAAATCATCCTCCATTAGCTATATTATCCATTTGTGTGAGAAAAAGTTGCCAGGATCACTTGAATGGAAGAAAATGTGAACATATGTGTCATATGAAAATCGAGAAAAGACATAAGACTATAGTCTTATCTCAAAAATGAGAAAAATGGGTTGACATCAAAAAAAAAAATTTCATTTTATGACTTTAAATCATCCTCCATTAGCTATATTATCCATTTGTGTGAGAAAAAGTTGCCAGGGATCACTTGAATGGAAGAAAATCTAACATATGTGTCATACCGAAAATCAAGAAAAGACATAAGACTATAGTCTTATCTCAAAAATGAGGAAAAATGGGTTGACACAAAAAAATTTCATTTTATGACTTTAAATCATCCTCCATTAGCTATATTATCCATTTGTGTGAGAAAAAGTTGCCAGGGATCACTTGAATGGAAGAAAATCTAACATATGTGTCATACCGAAAATCGAGAAAAGACATAAGACTATAGTCTTATCTCAAAAATGAGGAAAAATGGGTTGACACAAAAAAATTTCATTTTATGACTTTAAATCATCCTCCATTAGCTTTATTATCCATTTGTGTGAGAAAAAGTTGTCAGGGATCACTTGAATGGAAGAAAATGGGACATATGTGTCATACGAAAAACCAAGAAAAGACATAAGACTATAGTCTTATCTCCAAAATGAGGAAAAATGGGTTGACACAAAAAAATTTCATTTTATGACTTTAAATCATCCTCCATTAGCTATATTATCCATTTGTGTGAAAAAAGTTGCCAGGGATCACTTGAATGGAAGAAAATCGAACATATGTGTCATACCGAAAATCGAGAAAAGACATAAGACTATAGTCTTATCTCAAAAATGAGGAAAAATGGGTTGACACAAAAAAATTTCATTTTATGACTTTAAATCATCCTCCATTAGCTATATTATCCATTTGTGTGAGAAAAAGTTGCCAGGGATCACTTGAATGGAAGAAAATGGGAACATATGTGTCATATGAAAAATCAAGAAAAGACATAAGACTATAGTCTTATCTCAAAAATGAGGAAAAATGGGTTGACACAAAAAAATTTCATTTTATGACTTTAAATCATCCTCCATTAGCTATATTATCCATTTGTGTGAGAAAAAGTTGCCAGGGATCACTTGAATGGAAGAAAATCGACATATGTGTCATACTGAAAATCGAGAAAAGACATAAGACTATAGTCTTATCTGAATAATGAGGAAAAATGGGTTGACACAAAAAAATTTCATTTTATGACTTTAAATCATCCTCCATTAGCTATATTATCCATTTGTGTGAGAAAAAGTTGTCAGGGATCACTTGAATGGAAGAAAATGGGACATATGTGTCATATGAAAATCAAGAAAAGACATAAGACTATAGTCTTATCTCAAAAATGAGGAAAAATGGGTTGACACAAAAAAATTCATTTTATGACTTTAAATCATCCTCCATTAGCTATATTATCCATTTGTGTGAGAAAAAAGTTGCCAGGATCACTTGAATGGAAGAAAATCGAACATATGTGTCATACCGAAAATCGAGAAAAGACATAAGACTATAGTCTTATCTCAAAAATGAGGAAAAATGGGTTGACAAAAAAAATTTCATTTTATGACTTTAAATCATCCTCCATTAGCTATATTATCCATTTGTGTGAGAAATAGTTGCCATGGATCACTTGAATGGAAGAAAATCGAACATATGTGTCATATGAAAAATCAAGAAAAGACATAAGACTATAGTCTTATCTCAAAAATGAGGAAAAATGGGTTGACATAAAAAAAATTCATTTTATGACTTTAAATCATCCTCCATTAGCTATATTATCCATTTTGTGTGAGAAAAAAGTTGTCAGGGATCACTTGAATGGAAGAAAATGGGACATATGTGTCATACGAAAAACCAAGAAAAGACATAAGACTATAGTCTTATCTCAAAAATGAGGAAAAATGGGTTGACAAAAAAATTTCATTTTATGACTTTAAATCATCCTCCATTAGCTATATTATCCATTTGTGTGACAAAAAGTTGCCAGGGATCACTTGAATGGAAGAAAATGGAACATATGTGTCATACCGAAAATCGAGAAAAGACATAAGACTATAGTCTTATCTCAAAAATGAGGAAAAATGGGTTGACACAAAAAAATTCATTTTATGACTTTAAATCATCCTCCATTAGCTATATTATCCATTTGTGTGAGAAAAAGTTGCCAGGGATCACTTGAATGGAAGAAAATCAAACATATGTGTCATACCGAAAATCGAGAAAAGACATAAGACTATAGTCTTATCTCAAAAATGAGGAAAAATGGGTTGACAGAAAAAAATTTCATTTTATGACTTTAAATCATCCTCCATTAGCTATATTATCCATTTGTGTGAGAAAAAGTTGTCAGGGATCACTTGAATGGAAGAAAATGGAACATATGTGTCATATGAAAAATTAAGAAAAGACATAAGACTATAGTCTTATCTCAAAAATGAGGAAAAATGGGTTGACACAAAAAAATTTCATTTTATGACTTTAAATCATCCTCCATTAGCTATATTATCCATTTGTGTGAGAAAAAGTTGCCAGGGATCACTTGAATGGAAGAAAATCGAACATATGTGTCATACCGAAAATCGAGAAAAGACATAAGTGTCATACCGAAAATCGAGAAAAGACATAAGACTATAGTCTTATCTCAAAAATGAGGAAAAATGGGTTGACACAAAAAAATTTCATTTTATGACTTTAAATCATCCTCCATTAGCTATATTATCCATTTGTGTGAGAGAAAAAGTTGCCAGGGATCACTTGAATGGAAGAAAATCGAACATATGTGTCATACGAAAATCGAGAAAAGACATAAGACTATAGTCTTATCTCAAAATGAGGAAAAATGGGTTGACACAAAAAAATTTCATTTTATGACTTTAAATCATCCTCCATTAGCTATATTATCCATTTGTGTGAGAAAAAGTTGCCAGGGATCACTTGAATGAAGAAAAATCGAACATATGTGTCATATGAAAATCGAGAAAAGACATAAGACTATAGTCTTATCTCAAAAATGAGGAAAAATGGGTTGACACAAAAAAATTCATTTTATGACTTTAAATCATCCTCCATTAGCTATATTATCCATTTGTGTGAGAAAAAGTTGCCAGGGATCACTTGAATGGAAGAAAATCTAACATATGTGTCATACCGAAAATCGAGAAAAGACATAAGACTATAGTCTTATCTCAAAAATGAGGAAAAATGGGTTGACACAAAAAAAAATTCATTTTAGGACTTTAAATCATCCTCCATTAGCTATATTATCCATTTGTGTGAGAAAAAGTTGCCAGGGATCACTTGAATGGAAGAAAATCTAACATATGTGTCATACCGAAAATCGAGAAAAGACATAAGACTATAGTCTTATCTCAAAAATGAGGAAAAATGGGTTGACACAAAAAAATGGCAGTTAACCAGCTATTTTAGGCATCTTTACAAGAAAAAGCTGTCAGGAATGAATTTATTTAGAATGCAGTTCGTCATATCAAAGTGACTGGTCCAGGAAATCTCAATCAACCTTTTCAGAGCAGGACTGTATGATGTAGAGTCAAAAACCATTCTGGTGCATGGCTCTCCCTGAAAAGCATGCACAACAGCTAGGTGCAAGTGGTGGTTATAAGAGTGGATGAAAGGACTTACTCTGCCTAGCCATGACCAGGTAACTGGGTGATTGCTCGGTTGAGCTTCACTGTACCGAGGACATCAGGCACTTCTCCTTACCTTTCCACTGATGGTCACCAGCGAGCACGGCAAGAAAGTCATCACGCCCTCCGTCGTCAGGGCTGCTTTGCTCCGAGACCATCTCCCAGTACTTATCAGTGTCCTTGACTTGGTGAGCGAGGTATTTGAATTGCATTGTTTACCATTATGAGCTCATCCTCCTGACCGGGAACAACAAGTGCGGGCACAATCACCTTGCAGCCATACAATTCATGCTGTAAGTTACACACTTTCTTGGGATACGCTCTCTTCGCACCACATCCAATTCAAACAATATTTGCATCCTTCAGCATGTTACAGCCCAGCATCCGTCAGCAGTTCCTCCACAGTGTCACTCATAGTAAATGCCATAGAGCCTACACCCGGTAACAACAACTGGGGTATAAAACAAACTGTCACTGCCACTTAAATGTTGCATGCCCTGAAGTATGACTTGAGAATGACTGGGAAAACTTTCACTGACAGCTTCAGATACTGGCTGAAGATCTGGGGTGTAACTGAGGGAGTAACTACTGTCTATCAGACCTGTGAGGAGTTTCTACAAGTGTCCTTTCTCTTTTCCTGAAAAACAATTTTGAATCCTAGACATCTTGCTATGTTGCCTTCAACATGATTTCTTAGAAGTTAAAACAGTACAAGGCTCACCGAACTGTATGCCATTTTGTATCAAAAACTTTATTTATCAAAGGAAAAGAATTCACCATTGAAATAACATTTCCATAAAAAACAAACATTGGACTGTTCTACAGTGTGTTACAAAACCAGAAACTGTATACAAGATTGTGTAGAAACAGCCGGCATGTTTTTTAAACAGTATGTAACTGCTTTCCCCTCCTCAAAGGAGCAAACAACACACAAATATTGTAATCACTTATCTAATTTGGTTAACGGTGCTAAAACATGACAATTTGAAAATGGTCCTATGTTAAAAATATTTTACTTTCTGGCTTAGATATTGTCCAAAGCAACGTCTTTATAAAATCTGTTTTTAAATTCCATTAACTCGAGGGGGTTAGGTTTTCCTTTTGAACTGAGACAAAATGTGTTGAATTTTACCAGTGCCACACAGTAAGTCCAGTTTAACTCATACTGACCCAAAACAAATACATTTTATATAACAGTTATGAATTGCAAAATGGTTGATACCTGGGAGCTGGATAGAGAGATGTAGTTTTACTGTAAAATTTAAAATAAAATTTATTTTTAACTGGAAAACCAAATGAAACGGACCAACAAAGCCACTACCAATCAGGGCAATCGAGAAAATGAATCGCCCATCAGTCCAACTATATCAGTTTAATTTGTTAATTAATTAGAATTGATAACACATCAGGAAACCTGAAATCATGTTGACAACTTTGGAATAACTGAAATAAATGTCATCATATACTGACCTCATTATAACCAATCAGAATGTTTAATTAAAAAAAAAAAATAAAAGTGCCATGTGATCCACTAATTTCAATGACATCACAGAAGTACTTTCGCAGAGTTTTAACTCAAGTGTCCAGCTGATATATTTACTATATTCTTATAGACATTCTCAAAAATCAAAGCAGAATGCTCTTTCCAGTAGAAATGATGCCAGATAAATACAATAACTCTCACCTAATTAAAAATATTCTGCTCAAAAAACCAGATACTTCCTGTCTGGTTGAGTTCAGCTGACCTGGCAGGTAAGGATATTAGTTAGAATGTGAAACATCATCATTTTATTATGCTGTCGGCACAGTTAATGCTCTGAACCTTTGCATGTGAAAAACACTCCATCAAGGGTCTGACTGACTCTTTCATTTAGTCATCAGCTGAGCCACCTGAATTGCATGGTCTCATCATTTTAAGCACCCAGTAAACCCTGGCATTCATCAACTCATGATGAAAGTATTCAACTCCTCAACTGCTCTGATTACCTCCAATATTATATTAGAGAATGCCTTTTAATTTGTATGACTAGTTTTAAGGGTTTTATGTGATTTGACTTACTGAGATATTCATGTACAAAAAAATAATCTTAAAGCACATTAAAAGGTCTTCCTTTGACATTAACAAAACACCCATGCTAATGATATACAGTATGAAGGCCCTGGATATGAAATTATCATCAAGACAACTGTAATGACCTCCGGTTGCTGGGGTCATACTCATGTATTCATAATAATAATAACCGTTTTGGCACATTTATGGATAGTTATGTGAAAGGAGCAATATTTGAAATAATTTGACATCACGTTATATAACTTGTAGCTCTTGTACATCAAACCTAGATTAAGTACAAATATGGGAGTGAAGCAATAAGCTTTTCCTCAGATTTATGCTGTACTGTAGGCACTTGCAACAAGTTGGATTCCATCCAAGTTCCTGTCAGTGGCGACACTGCAGCAGTATTTGAGGCCAATAGCACCTCAGTGGCTAATTGGTCCTGAGAACCAATAAGCAGCTTGCAGATTTTTGAAAGAGAAGGGTGTCAAAGTTAAATGCAGGATGCCAACAGTGTCTGCAAATTCTGTGGGTTCCTTTCTCCTAGGTAACCTTGAAACCATTTAAATGAGTTGTATAATACCAGAAAATTGCAGATATTGTGGCTCTCAAGAACTGAAGTCAGACACTGCTGGTTCGTCTGACTGCAAAAGCAATGTCGTTGTAGAAGATGATTGTAAATGAAAGATTGGCAAAGGAATTAACTGGCACGATGCAGGTAGTAAGAATAAAATTACTACCAATACTCTAGACATACTGTGGGGTCCAAAAGTATGAGACGATTAGTGGAACTGCTTCTATTTTGCATTCATTGATAATACAGCATTATTTATTACAAATTATAGTGACCACTTGAGAGGAAAGTTGAATCTTTGGAAAAATTTACATGAATTTCAGGATGTCTTCATTTTTGGTATGCCCCCTTTTCCTTTAATGACATGGTGCACTGGAGCTGGTATGGTCTCCACAAGTGAGTGCAAAACCAGATGATCCATGTTATACCATATCTTCAAGTGCCTAAAACGTTCTTGGACTTCCCGCATAAATGTTTGATGGGGTCTGACCTTTTGTACAAAGGAGTTAACATTTAAATTCAGCAGAAACTATCCAAGTTTGTGAATTACAAGGTGGAGTTGCATGGCTATGTGATCCTTTTGTGTTATCAACTTTAAACACTGTCTCTGCTAAGCAGCAGATGTTTAGTACTCAACTCATATAACATGACTCTGAGAGAAACATTAATTGTGGAGGGCGTATCATTTTCCAGGCTGAATTAGCATTATTCAAGATCCTATATGGGTCCTTCTTCTTCCTTCTGTTGCATATTCCACATAACTACCACCATGGAAACAATTGATTACTAATTTGCAGATGTGTCCTTTTTACCCTCCAACTTGACGTAACAACAATTTATTAGCAATCAGGGATAAATAGCATTGCTATTTGTTTTTTTATGGTTGTCTTTGCGGGTTACTTAAATAACATGAACATAGTGAATAAAACAAAAACATGTTGAAATATCATTACTATCCCAAATAACTGGGTACAGGTTAAAATGAATCCAGGTTAGTTAGCTACATGAAATAAGTTTGGACTAATTCCCTGTAGTCTCTTCCATGAGAAGTCATAACAAATTAGACTCAACAGTAATACGCATAAAAGATCAGAGATATGCACATAGCCAATCATATTGTTCTTGCATTGATTGACAGTAATACTCTTTTTTATTTCAAGTCTTTCACTCTGGTCAGTTAAACCTGTTTTAATTGCTGTTTCTACTGTTACTTTTTGGTGTTCTTGTGCAAAATAGTAAAGCACTTTGAGCTGCATTCTTTGTATGACAGCTGCTGCATAAATAACATTTATTTTTATCATTATTATAGTACTACCTAATTAAAATGGAATAACCAATTGCTAGACAAAACTGTTTCCTATTATATTTATCCCATTATCTTCCTGGCTATTTTTAGGTAAAAACATATGATGGTCCCACTTTACAGATTCCTCAAACTGGAAAACCTCATATTATGTATTTTAGCAAGGTGCTAGAACAAAATATATAATTTTCATGGTGTTGTTTTTCCTGGTGTGACTGTTCCTTCAGCTATTCTGGCCTCCCTGGATTATTCTTACAAATGACATACAATAGACGAGCCGCTGCAGAGTGCACAGTTCTAATTACGGCTCACTGAATCTAAAATGCAATAGCTTTCTCTGATGTCCATTATATTCTTCTGTGTTTTACCCCAGAAAAAATAATCGTCCTGTGAATAGGTATGCTAAGGGTTTGTGCAGATTGCATATACTTTTGTATGAACAGATCGGTGTACAGAAAAAGATGATTATAATTATTCTCAATTTAATCGATTGATTAAATAATGGTATGTATTTCTTACTTGAGGTGTTGTCTTGTGACGGTGTGAACTGGGATAGCATACTCATTTACCCTTGACCCAATTGTGATAGGGCTTCATACATACTGTATAATGGAACTTTCATAGCAACACAATAATCAGAAATGAGAAACAAGAAAATGCAGACTCTACTTTAGCCTGGAAGAACTCTGTCCCTTTGAACTTTTGATGTAGACGGGGAGAAAGGAAGTGAGGAAAATAGCCTTACAATGAACACACACTTCTAGTCACTTTTAGCAATTAGTATCACTTTTGGTTCTGAAATCTGGGATATTACACCACACAGATACACCACATACAAAAGAAGCAGTCCTGAGCCCTGTCTCAGCTTTGATAACAGTAATGACACCATAATCTGCTCACACGCTTTGAGGTGAGTAGCTCTGTTTGAACAGAGTGTTCTGTCATGATTAAGGACGTAAATATATTCCACAAACGATGCTTCTGTAAAAATATAAACAAAGGAGATTGTGAGACTTTTTTTTTGAATGAGATCCTCTTGCTCATCGTAGCGTTCAGGTTGCCTATATTCAAAATGTATTGACAGCATTAAGAGAATGGCATAAGCTCAAATGGGTGAAATTTGGTGATAGAGTTCTCAATTTTAACAGCCAAAATGTAAAAAAATGAGAAGTTACACCAAGGTTACAGGACTGCCACGCTATAGCTGTGAACTGGATGTCTTCCTGTTCCTCAACAGCCTGGATGTATTCGAACAGGATGAAAAAAGCAAATCCAGGTCCCGTTTTTGGGATATGCAGCTGTGAGCCAACCGTGTGTCACTGCAGAGTTTCAGAGGAGTCAAGCAGCAGTCACTGAAGAAATGATCAGTGGTCCAGTTTGTGATACCTGAGTCTTCAATCCAATGTTCTGTACAACGAAACTGGGATACAGGAGAACTCTCACACTCAAGAGTTAAATGGAGGACATCAACTGAAAAAGTTTTGTCTTACAAAAGTTACATTTGTCTTTGCTCCTGTTCAGTTTGCCTGCAAGCTCCCTTCCAAGAACCATGCCTTCGGGCAGCAAAGAGGCAATAAGATGCCTTTTCACTCTTTGATGTGTCCATTTGGAGAGTACCGCTGTGCTCCAGTTACAGAGGGGGCACACTGCCTGTGTTAAAAGGCAGAGCCTGTGATGGCGTTTAGTTGCTTCATTAGTCCCTCTAGACTTGCCATTTGTTCACTTAGATCATCCTGTTCATGTACCTGCAGTAAGGAATAAGAGGGAAAACATAACTTCAGTAAGTATTACAGTATCTAAAGTGTGTAACATACAAGCAGACTGGTATTTCTACAAAATCAAACAAACGGAGTATGAAATAATACATATGCATCATGATTTGATGAGACAGTTCAAATCCTTCTAACACATTGGTAGTGGATGATTAAATGGTGACTAATAATACAAGTCATGTTCTCCTTCTCCAGTCATTGGACATTTATGTCTTAGAAGAATTCTTCAGTTTTACTGCCACATTTTTGGGATCCATTTTTATTTATAACTGAAAACTTTACAGTTTCACAGGAAAAAAAAATATAGACACAACACTCAGCCAAAACTTCCTACTGGCCCAATGGACACAACCACCAAAACGAAAGACTTCATTTAAGAAAATATTTTAAAAATATAATGGAATACAACTTGGATTTCCTAAAGTTTGTTGCACAATATCATTAATGGAGGTATTGCCTTATAAAAAAATGGATCATGCGTGGAAATACAAAAAAGTTTAGACATAAGTTTGGACTAAACTTTTCCCAGATGTCTGCACTTCATCAATCAAGGTTTGCATTTACCAGTCTTCTCATTTTAAGATATTTTTAGCTGACATACTTTTCACTGTACAGAAATCATTCTGTTCACTCTTTGTTGCTCTGGTAACATGAATCTCTTCAATAACAAACTGAAATCATTTGAATGCATGGTTTTATGGGTGAATTTTCCAATCTCCAATGATGAGGGTTTATTGACTATTTGAATTCCATTTGTTGGTCTGAAAATGATGATGTTTCTCTGAAATATTGTCATTACATATTTTAACATACACAACCTTGCTCTTTGATGATGTAATCCTTTTATTTTTATTCATGTTTGTACGTGCCCCCATCTATGTAACAGGCAGAGTGTATGCATGTTGTGTACCTACCAATGTAACTCATAGCACAATGGGTGCAATGACTTATGTTATTTAGAGGGCAGAGGTGCAATGTGCTAAAATAAGGCATAATGCCCATTACACTGAGTGCAAGACAGGGCCCACAGTCCTCTGATAGACTGGTGTGTATAGAATTTAATTATATTTATCAGCATCTGGAATTTTAGGCAGAAATGTTTTTCATTCAGCCTAGAAATGTAGAAGCATCTGCTTCTGGTGGTCCAGTGGGAGTATGGAACTATCCGGAAGAGTTAGCAGAAGGAGGAAGAGGAAGGATTAGCAGTGACCTGCGGAATGATCTTGAATTCACAGAGGAAATGATTAATGCAGTACTGTAGCTTTTTTTGTAGGACTATGTAAGTGTGCTGCAGGGCCAAAACATTCGTATCTGTAGTTGTTTCAGCTTGTAGGTGCATGTAAAAATAGTAATGAATTGCTTAACATGTATTTGTGTTAGTAGAAGTGGTAGTAACAAAAATTATTTTGTACTTCAATTTACAACTGACTGTTCTGATTGGGTGAGTAGATTAAGCATACCCAGGTGGGTACTACTTGGAGGAGATGGTTAAGTTGAGTTTCCCCTCCACTGTAAAGGGCATCTGGAAGCTGTACATCTATTGGCACTGTGTATGAGATCAGTTTAATAGATTTTAAGTTTTCAGAAAACAAATCCTGTAGAGTTAGGTAACCCACTAATTCTCTGTTCTTCATTTCACAGATGAGGACACGCTAATTAAATCACAAGTGATTATATTGTGGTTTGACACAATTCAAAAGTAAAGTGCTGAACAGTACATTTTGTCTTTACCCTCCAAGAAAAATGGATAAATTCTGTTAATTATTGTAGGCTTAGATGGTTTCACTAAATGTTGATATATGATTGTTCAACTTTCATGGTCGCCATTTTCCAGTTACAAAATGAATGAAATCATCTATTGTTTTCATTTCATAAAGCAATACTTTTTCATGTTATATCATAATGCATTTCTGCATGATCTTGATTCATGATTCAATCCCTCTGAAATATTACAGAAATCTGTATTAAATGGCTGTATTATATGCTACAGGCAAAACCATCACAATCTAACATAATTCCTATTTGTTATTTCAACCTCATTTCAAAGATCAATTTTAAATAGGTATTTTAGGACAGAAGCAGATTCCCACTGTGTATGAGGAACCAAGGGCAAAAGCTAAGCATTTTCATTGGCCTATATATTATCTATATTGTTCATCACCCACTCTGTGCCTACTCTCAGCCCATCCACATAAAATGAAGATCAGTGGATCTCTGCAAATGCTAGACAGGGTTTGGCTGAGGTGAAAACTGTTGACTTACACAAGTAGGGTTTTCCGTCTGTTTTTGCCCCTCCTCTGTCACTTCAGGGGCAGTTGGCACAGAAACTGGCAGCAGGGGTGTTCTCACCTTCCCTGCCTGCCCCAGTGACGCTGTCCTCAACAGACTTGTACCTGAAAACACAAAGTAATGTGTTAAATGTGTAAAGTAGAAGTGCCATGTGTCTCTCTGAAGTTCCAGGGCAACTGGTATAGAGCTGTTGATCCTCTTTGCAAAAGAGAATTGTACTTTCTTATCACTGTTCTTGTGAAAAACACTTTAGTCACTCATAATTTAGTTACCCATAATTATGTCCTATTATTAGCTTGTGTGTAACATTTAGTGACTGTGATGGCATATTTAATTTAGCAATTAGTGTTTATTGTCATTATATTAAAAATCACATTTACCCAGGCAACTGATGAGATTAGTCCATGAACAATTTGAGTAAAATAACCTGACCTGCGGTATAATGGTAATGTCTCACTCAGGGCCCAAATCATGCCAAAGATGTTTTTGCATGTCAAACATGAATAAATTCAAATACATATAGTGCCATGAAAAGTATTTTCCCCTGTCTTAAACCCCTTTTTCACTGCATATTTCTCTCACTGAATGGTTTCTGATAATTAAATAAAAGTACATACAGTCAGGTCCATAAGGATATGGACAGTGATACAACTGTCATCATTTTGGCTCTGTACACAACCACAATGGATATGAAATGAAACAATGAATTTGTGCTGAAAGTGTAGACTGTCAGCTTTAATTTGAGGGTTTTGTCTAAAATATAGTATGAACCGTGTAGGAACTATAACCATTTCTATACATAGTCCCCCAACTATAAGCACTCAAAAGTAATTGGACAAACTAACATAATCATCAATTAAACCGTCAATATTACAGTTTTTCTCGATGACTTACACAATATTCCTGGGCCTGTAAGCTAAATATCCCAAACTATAATGCCATTTCCCAAAAGACAGATCCATTTCCCCAATCTTTAAACGCTATTCCCGTTTTCATGTATGATCCAGATTTGTTGAACCGTTTGTCAAAAACTCTTCACATAAATCCCTTCATTTATCACTGGCTACACAATGTGCTAATTTAGAAAGCACTGGTATTCAATATCATTAAATCCAGTCATCACACCTCAAACCCAATTAACACACAATCCCCCAGATATAAACACTAAGAGGCAAAATTACACTACTCAGAACCTCGGGATGGACAGATAAAAGGGCCGAGGGTCAGTTCACATTTTGGGTCCAGAAAGACCTGAAGGTAGATGAAGAGGATGAAGAGGACACATGAGAGGTGGAGGAAGAGGAGGAGGAGGAGGAAGTGAGAGGGCAAGGCCAAGGATGTTGCTGATGAGATCTGTGGAACTCTAAATGATCATATCTTTTGTTTTTCTCAAGTTGACTTGTCTTTGTTTGAAGACAAACACTCTAGCAAGCCATTTTAAGCCTTGCAGGACCTCAATGGACTTTCAAACCCCCTTCAGGTTCCCATCATGGTGGAATACGGGGAAGACTGATTAAGATGGGGAAAAAGGTACTTTGGCCAGTCACACGTCAACAGTCTTTCGATGATAAAAGTCTTCAAACGGTGATGTGTGAATCTGAGAGCATTCTGAATAGCCGACCACTAACCAAAATGATCTAGAGCCGCTAACACCGAACCACCTTCTTCAGCTCAAAGTACAGACTGTTCTTCCACCAGGCTTATCTACAAGGGATGATTTTTATGCCCGACGCCGTTGGAGACTAGCACAGTATATTACTGACCTACTCTGGACACGTTGGGTATGAGAATATCTGCCTCTTATGCAACAGCGTCAAAAATGGTCCTGTGTGATGTAACTTCCATGAAGGGGATATTGTTCTGGTGGCATATACTAAGGCACCATGTGGATGCTTGGAAAGGTCATTGAGGTCATGCCAAAATCCAAAGGGCCTGTTAGAATATAATGTGAGTGACAGTAAATTCGTTGTGTTTCATAGTATTACTTTCCATTACATTTACAGGAAATTTTATACTTTTCCCACAATTGAATCTTAGTATTACTGGATTTGGAAAAATGTAGCTTTTGGCATTTGGTGCATGATCCATGCTGTGAGGTCATGTCAGGAACTTTAATGTTGTGTCCTAGAGCATGATGGGTGAGTAGGCGTGGCCAGAGGACGGTGAGATGAAGCAGCCCCCATCCAAAAGCAATATTCTGAGTCATGTGGTGCACCGGCTGCGGGGGATTGCAAATCCGTGCAAACCTGAACCTCCTCCACCAGACTTTCCCAGTTTCACCTTGAAGGCCTGTGTTCTGGGGAGGCTCTACTCAGGAAAGACAAACTGCTTGAACAGGATTGCCTAAAGTATGTCCAAGAATAATAATAATACTAAAAATCATGAAAAAAATAATGCAGTGTATTTATATACAGTGCCTTTGCAGATTTTTAAAGGGAAATGTGCAATAATTTACAGGAAAATTGTCAATCACCATTATTATTGGAAACACGGTTTGGCCTGAATGAGTTAACAGACACACAAGATTAACATCAGTATACATCAGAAAACATTTATCATCAGATTGCCAAGGAGATTTACAAATGCAAGTCTAAGGTCATCTTCTATCCCGGTCCAAACACCTTGGAGAAAGTTGGCCGAGGATTTGCTGGCACAGCATGAGGCCGGCAATAAGGCTGTCGGGGCCATTAATGGCTGTCAAACCACCCAAACAGAGCCATTTCGATTATTTGAACTACAAACGGTTTCACTTCATTCAGCTTCAAGGCATCTGTGACACCTCTGGGAGATTTCGGGACATTTTTGTTGGTTATGGAGGTTTAGTACATCACACACACATTTTGGGAAACAGCCCTGTTTATGTCAATTTCCTGTACCCCCCAACTGTTTTTTTTTCCTCTCTTGGGAGATGGAGGCTACCCTTGAGCTTCTAATTACAGTTATCACCCCTTTCAGACACCCATTACAAGGGAGGGTGCAGGAGCGCTTTATTGAGAAGCATGGCAGGACCCATTCAGGTCATGAAGGCACGGTGGCGGGCCACCAATATGGCGCTGGAGGTTAGGCCCAAAATCTGTCCAGAAGATGCCTTGGCATGTGCGTACCTCCACAATGTGTGCCTCACACATGGAGATGTCATGGAAGAGCCAGACCTCCAGACTGAAGAACCTGGTCTCCCTGCTCCCTTTGACCTACATCCAGGGCAGAAGTGGGGCCCACATGGGGGACAGGCTATGTGCCCAAATATCAGCACCCCAGCACCTTCAAGGCCCGTTAATGGGATCATGATTATGCCAGAAGATGAATTTTGTGTGTAATTTTGTTTAAAATTAATGCTAGGCTGAATGAAATCCACTTTAGTTTACATTGATACCAGCTACCACAACCCTGTTTTACCCTTAAAACATTTCTGTCCAACTTGTTGAAATAATTTAATTTTCTGGTCATGAAGCCATAAATTACTACAGTACTGCCTTCTATGATTCTTGTTTGTGATGGATCCAAACGCTTTTGATACTCAAAAATGACATTTCAACACGCATTCCTGTTTTGCACCCACAAATCCCCCTCAAAGCGCAAACTTTTTCAAAATTCATGCCGGAAATCTCAAGTCAAAGAACACTGCACTGAGACGGATGAAAAACAAGTCATGTTTAATGTCTTACAGCTTTCAACTGAGCAATCATTTGATTTAAGGAAACAGAAATCTATGTAATTCATAATTGTACATATTTTCAAACAAATCAAATTAAGCAAATCCATAGGGATGATAACCACACATGAAAATATTCAAATCCAAAAACAAAAATGAAAAGGCTACTTGTGCTTTTCCACAAACTTCCCAAAGATACCAATAAGCTTGTCCAGCCGCTCCTTCTTTTTCTTCTCTCTCTCTTCCTCCCTTTCATCCTGTCTTTCTGTGTACTCCTTTAGGTACTCTACAACCTCATGTTTTCGTTTTTTTGGCTCGGGCCTTTTGGAACCCCCAGACAGCTGGTTTGGGGTAGCGGATGGCCCTGAAGTAGAGGTACAGGGCACCTCATTAGGCTCCTCCGATGAGGAGTCGACTGCTGTGGCGTTGATGTTCAGACGCCTGACAGAGTCCCTCCGCACCACAGCCTTGTGCATCGCCTCAAAAAAAGGCCAGTCCGCGGCTGTCCCCTCCCCACCCTCCGTCCTTGATCTGGTCAGTGGTAATATCCTGTGTTAAAGGTGTAAAAGAAACACATGGTTAAATTAACATGTTACATCTTTTGATAAAACCTTACTGATTATTTATAGGACTGGAGCCAGATAATTCATGGAGATTCACCATTAGTGTAAAGTAAAACCACATAGAGAAATAGCCTATATGTGATCCAGTGGTCCATTCATCAAATAATAACAGATAAACGTTGTTTCACCCTATACTTTTTCTTTAAGTTTTCCCATTTTTTAGCGGCTTGAATTGCTGTGAGATTGTTCTGCAATCCCATCTCTTTTATGAGAAAAGCAAAGTTGGGGGTCCGTTGTGTGTTGGGGTAAAATGCTAAGTAATGTCAGAGCAGGACATTTATCACAGCAGCAGTACTATATGCCACACACACACACAAACACACACACACCAGTTTATAGCAGATGTGTTAGCTCTAGCTGTTGTGTTTACAGTCATCAATTGGCTCAAATCATGAAATGACATACTACTTGTAAAGTTGACTTGTAAAGTTTACTAGCTGCATACTTACCTATAACCTTGAGCAGAAGCATTTCTGTGGCCAGCAGACTGAGGGTCGTACTCCATCCTCACTTGGACGAGTGTTTGTTGTTCGCTCCCTGTTTGTAAACAAAATAGTAATGTTGTTGGATCAGATCTGATGAAAGCGTATTTGGAATTCATCATCATGCCATCATAGGGCAGATGACTACACACAGATCTGGCTATGAATCACCAGTGAGCTATGTGTTATACTTACATGTAAACTTCTTTTTTCTTGTAACGTTAACGTTAGGGTTGGTTGCTCCTTCCATGGTTGTTTGTTAACCGTTCTTCTTCTGTCTTCTTCTTTTTTCTGTTTTATGGCGGTTGTTTACCGTTTCTTTTTAACTCTTCCGGGCTTCCCCCGGTTACCCCAAGTTTAACATCACAACACTGTGAACTGTGGGTAATTCCCTTAGGAAAAGTCTGCAGACATGCAGATTAACGGAAAGTGTGCATAAAGGGCTCAAAATGTCTGCAATCGTCATGCACTTGACGATTTGACAGTGGGATAGCCCTAAGCCCTCATAGATTTAGTCTGAACGCGCCTCAAAGTCTGGGTGTGGACATTGGGATAGAATCTGCTGCATAGCAGAGCAAACTTCAATTATATAAGTTGATCAGACAAACGGGTTGCATAGCCATGTGCAAACTCTGCCTTGTGATTCACAAACTTGGATAGTTTCTGCTAAAATTAAATGGCTTTAACATTATCAGATATAGTAATTATATTCTAAAAAATCCTGCAGTACAATCTAAATGTAAGAGCTGAGTAGTTGTATGTAGTTATTTGTTTTAATATATTTAAATCAATTAGATTTCATTGCTGTCTGATTGATCTGGTTAAAATATACTGATAAATGACTTGTCAAGACCAGATACTAGTTGTACTTCTAATGGACAGTACAAGTCAAATTTTAATATGCACTTTTGGTTATGACATATTACAGATAAGTTGCAAGGCTCTGAGCTCTGACAGATTCTTATAATTTATTCATTCTGATGTAGAAACCTCTTTGCCAAATACATTTTTGAGACTGCCGGTACAGCAACCACACTTAACTCAAACGAGTAATGAAAAAAAAAATTTGTAAATACTTCCATTAGGTTCATGGGATCTTGCAAAATCCTATAGCTCTACTCCAAATATTTTTATAGTTATGAATTTTTGAACTATTTACATGAATACATGTTGGACATTACCCTTAGGGTTTCTTGGATGTTCAGTACAAATTTCACATGAGGCTTAGAATACTCGTACATCGCAAAAATGCCAAACTTCAAAAATTCATAACTAAAAAAGTATTTGGATTAGAGCTATAGGTCCCATGAATTTAATGGAAGTTTTTACAAAAATAAAGTTTTTACATTATCTCCCTTTCAAGCAACTTGAAAGAGAGCTAATTCAGAATGATACTGCAGCAACCAGACAGAAATTTTCGTTGTAGAAAGTTGTACAATATAATGACTATCCACCAGCGAAGCCATAGCCAGTTTAATGAGACTGTAACAGACATTAATGCCAGGGTGAGAGGGCGGATGAAATACCGGCCTGGCACATTAAATCATTACAAGATGAAAGACCCACTAATGAAATTGAAACATCATCTGGAGTTAGATCAACAATTCCTCAAGAAATTAATCTTTCATGTAAGAGTTATTGTGAACGTCTCTCTATGATTGAGTGCCCACTGAACCTGCCTGTTTGTACCAAACAAAGAATAAACGACCAAATACAGGGTCAAACCAAAAACCAGCACAGCCACCAGAACAGGCAATACAAAAACCCAAAAGTCTCCCTTCAGCCTCTCAGGCTGTGCTTAAATAGAAGGCCTAATTGAAGGCAAGTGCTCACAGCTGAGTTGATTAGAAATCACTCTCAGGTGAGGCTGCTTGTTAGCGAGGCTACTGCTGTTACAGCTCCAGTCAGCTCTCCAGGGTGAGGGAGGGAACCAGGAGACTGACAGCAGTACAATGGGAAGAGCCGAGGAGCTTGCTCCTCCTCCACCTCTCCCGGCGCCACACCGCGTATACACGAGTCACAGACCAGCGGCTGGTGAATTTGTGTATATTTACATAACCATGTATGAGTGAATTCCGCTGAAGAACCTGTGGTTGGCAAGGGATTACTGTCCTATGAAAGCAATCCAAAAAGTACATTACTTGGTAATTACTATGGGTAAGTACTAGATACATATCAACAAATGTCATAAAAAGATACTTAGAAACACCCATCAATTCAAGTGACTGCAATCATCTTCTTATTATCAGATATGACAAAATTGCATTGTAATTTACCAGCTCTTTTGAGGCTTTTAGAAATTGTCTTTTAAGAGCACAGAATTAAATTTCTTTCTTTTACAGCCCGTATTCACCTCACTTACACTGTCAATTGTCATGTTTTACAAAGCAACATTGCATAACGTTCATGGCACAAAACTGTTTTTATTGCATGAAACAGGAACCACCTCTTTATAAAATGAGCTGTAAGAACCCAGTAAATCTATGTATAATGTTGCTGTCTTTTTTCAGTCCAATTTCACCTAACACGCAACAAATGAATGTATTACTTTGTAACCAGGTAGAACTTTAGTGGTACAAATTAGTCTTTATTGCATGGAAAAGGAACTAGCTGAATATAAAGGATGTGATAAGAACCTAGTAACATCACAAACATCAGAAAATGTATCTTGAAACACGAGGACATCTACATAGCTGTTAAGACCTGGAGTAAGACTAAGAAATCCTTTACAAATAGTGATGTAAAAATGATTATGAAAGAAATTCCTAATTCCTAGAAGGTAAATACTTGAAATTGGATTATTATCAATCTATTGACTCATAGTCGCAGATTACAGTGTGGAATTCAGTCAAAAGATGAGAGCTAATGTGGTTACAAGTTAGCATTTTATCACTGACAAACTGAAAGATCATGTTAGTTTGAGTGGAGTTTTAAACTCACTTGATTGGGGCACCAGTGAAGGGTAGGGGACTTTGGAGTCGACGGTACCCATGGGGGGTGACAGGAAGGGGTTGGTGAAGCTACGCATGGGGTGACTGGGGCGCACGCAGGCTGTGGGGATGGTCCGGCTTGGCATCTCTTCCGTACTCGCGTGCTCGGACTGCGAGCTGGTGATAACAGTCTGCTGCTGAGTGTGCGAAGCTGAATCCTCCGCCGCGATCGCTGCAAGAAAAGTGAAATGTTTTCATTCCATATTTATTATTATTATTATTACTGTTATTATTATTGCCTGTAAATATTGCCTCTGTTTCTGGACAGAGCTTACGTTTGTTATTTCAGCTTTCTTGTTTGATTAATTTTTCTGAGGCTTGCAGGCATATGACGGTGTTTTATTTTATTGTTATATCTATAATACACACTCGGGAGTGTTTTTGTGAGTGCCTTGAAAATGAAAGCTCTCTTCATCCATTGAAGGATTTCCTTTCATACATGTGTCCATATCAGGTCGGGTCTACTTTTTGTGTAAAATACAAGGTTAACTATTTTAATCCTACCATTGTTTTGGATGCTTTTGGCTCTACATGAACTGTGTATGCTTTGTTTCAGGATTCAGTTTGTTTGAAGTCAAGCTTCTACGGTTGTGGACATATATTTTTATGGCTTTCCTCCAAATTGGGAAGTATGGTAGGTGGTGTGGCATACTGGCCTGTTTCTCTGTTTCAGAGGGCTTCAGGTTAAGTGGTCCTGCCTGATTCACTTACATTGAAAGTGCGTGAGACACATCAAAATTATATTTGGAGCTGCCAGTGTGCTCTGTTACTTAGTGTTTTGAGAGAACAAATCGCTTTATTCTTCAAGATTTTCCACCACTCTGTTCCGCTGTGTTAATGCTGTTGTAATTAATGACTTGAACATACTCAGGGGGCACGAAGTCAGCAAGGTACCTCTGTTTAGAATGGATTAGCAATGCTTAATAACTTCAGTTAAATTACAATTCAGGTAAAATAAACTGATGAAACCTCGGCACACAAAATGAAAAAAAAAACAAGGATTTTTACATTTTGTATTCTGAACTGAACAGTTTCAGCAATTTCAGCAGTACTAGGTGTTTTGTATGATACAAGAGAACCCATACTTGCCAACACTGAGAGTTGAAAAGCAGAGGGTTTCACTCAAAACATCCTTTCTGACAAACTGTGTGAGAATGTGGCGGTCGCCCAAGTAAATTCTGTCCTTAACCAGTGCAGTGGAAAATTAACAACAGGGCCCCATTGTCTAGACATGGATTGCGCCTAGTCCTACAGTAAAAACTTGAAATCTTAATTAAATGTGTTCTTTTAGTCTAGGACTATGCTAGTTTTCACTATCTGAGGAACTGTCGCAGGAGTTGACTTTGAATTGGCACTTGGGGGTAACATTCATCTACACAAAGATGTAACCGAGCACGGTGACTTTGAATCTCCGTATTAACTCTCGGAACTCAGCTTAACTGTTTATTATCACCACAGCAACCTGGCTCCTCAGCAGAGGGGTGCGTGACGCGTGACTCCACTAATTCACATGACGATCAGCCCTCGTTCCCTCTTTCCACGCTGCGCACACCATAAATCACATGCTGCCTTTGTTTTTGGACGATGACAAAGTCAGCTACGTCTTCAAATCATGGATGAACAGGTGCCCGGCCTACCATGTGTGGCTGCAGGTGAGCAAAATGACTTTACTGCACGAAACACCCAGAGGCCTCTAAACATGCACTTTTAATACTTAGTGACATCTTTGGGAATTAACACTGTCTCACCACTGATGCAAATATAGGAGAAGCAAGTGTACATGAAACATCCAAGGGATGGACATTCACTGCAAATTGAATCAAATGAGTCATTGAATTCCCACCGTCACAAAGTTAAGATTTCTAAAATAAAACTTTGTTCATTGAGAGAAAATGACCTTCATGCATCTGTCCTTTTCTCTGTGTCATTTCTTTTATTGATACGGTTTCTCTAATCTAAAACTAATTATGTTAAATTGGCGAGACAAAAGACCAACATAATTCAAAGCAGAACAGAATGGAAGGGACTGAAGGGGGTAATACCTGCTGTGTAGCTCCGGTCCGTGAAAGTGGGAAAAGGCATGGGACGCAGGGTAAATTGGGAGTGAGGATAGCCACAGGTTGGCGAAGGCAGGATCCCTGCGTACTGGGTACTCTCAAGACTTGGCATAGGAATGGCGCTCACAACAGCTATGGATTGAGACACAGCAAATTACGTGAAAGTTGAATTGAGGCTTAAAGTCGAGGGAGGGGAAGCAAGTCATTGCCCAATTTCTCTCCCCCTAACAGCAGTAATCAACTTGCATCTGGTCAAACCCAATTTTTGGCACCACCCACAAGAACTGAAATGTAGGAAGTTTTTTTTTGGCTGTCAAGAGTTTGAGAGCAAAGAGCAATTGTTTTTATCAGACGCCCATCGGCACTGAATTAGAACTTAATGTGGCAGATGCGTACTATTTTAAAGCACATTAATGTGCTGTAGGTGCCTTTTACATTCTGAACCTTGATTAAGGGTAGCTAACCACAATGACAATTCATTTGTAGTTATGGGCCTGCACAGATAATTATGGACTTTCAATATATCAGATTATCCAAAACCCAATGCACTTAAAATTACCTTTTTGAGTGCATTGGACTTTGGATTATCTGACATTTCAATTTTATGATGCACTCACAGTGGGTAACTTGTTTGGAAAATGTTCACTTAATTTCCCTCACTTCCAAAGAGCACTGTTCTAGAGATAGCTCATCCTAAAAGCATCTTGGTATATATTTCTTATGCAACTAAAATGGCTTTCTAGCTGCATTTTTTCAGGTTTTGGTTTAACCTGAAAAAAAAAAAACACACACACACTCAAAGCAAACTGCAAATCATGAGATTCAGTGCAAATGTATACAAATGAACAATTAAAAAACTACATTTATTAACATGAGTGAGTGAATATAAGAAATTAAAATATGAGTGATGAATTGAAAATACCCTTTCAAACATAAAAATATTTTACAATGCGATGGATCTGTAACCATGGCAACTTTACATGTTTTCTGGTTAATTTTTCCACGGCAGTGTTTTTTTGTTGATCTTTTCATAGATCTTAGCTCAGGTGTATTTTCACATATATTACAGCATATGCCTTGTCTTTCTTAGTTCATATTGTTCATATAAAAGTTTTCTGAGGCAAGTGAGGCCACACAGGTGCAGCTTACCATTACAATAAGTATATCCAAAAATCTTAGAGGTACCAATTTAACTTTGCAGAACGCCTATGGCCCAAAAACTCATTTTAAAATTCCTTGAGAAAGAAATAATTTACATATTTGGCAAACAGAGGATAATCCTATAAATTTATTGTTAATTTGGGAAAGTAGTTTTCTTGAAACTCTTGTATTAAAAGTCAGAATCTTATAATAATTTTTCATTACATTACAAGCACATCCCTGTACTCTAATTCATAAATTCTTTACCATATTTACTCGAAAATCTGTGCACCATCCATACTGATTACAAACACCATCTAACAAAGGCCTGATATAATCAATCCACAAAGTGGAGTTAATGCTTCCTATACATACCATGGGTAATACAATTTTCATTATCTACCTCTTCACAGTAAATGTAATATGGTCTAAATTATTTTGCTTGAGACTGTCAGACAGTAATGTTACCTAATCAGCCATGTTGTACTGTTGCATGGTTATTAAAACAAAAGAAGTGTCTTTATGTTTTAGTCACCCTTTTGAATAGACTCTTAAACTTATCTTTACTCTGAAAAATATAACTCATATAAAGACAGAACCATTTATGATTCTTTAGTATCATTTAGTATGGTCTGTTAATTGTTCTATACTGTGCCAAAACGTTACCCTATGATTACAAACAAATAACCCCCGTAGAGCGTTTTTTTTGTATATAATCAACAACATTCGGTCCAACATCACCCTGGAGCACATTCTATGTAGGCTACATTGAGGTATCACAGTAGCCATGAATGGATTCCCCTGGTGGAGATTACAATAAAATATGTAGTTAATGAGATAGTAAGTTGTACCACTATGCACTAACCTGGTCTGTCTTTTCACCACTGCTGTCATACTCCACAGTAAGAGACTATCATTAGGGCTGGTTTCTTATGTGTCGGCTGAGGGTTACTCACAAGGGTTGCTGGGCTGTGAGTCCATAGGGATCATCAACTTGGTGCACGTTGCTCTCCGTGTAGATAAAGATTGATCGAGGGTGGAAATGCCACTTGACGCCTCATCACCGTCAGCACCTACAGGGTAACGACTGTCTTCAGAAGAATAAAAGTATCGTATCTGGATACACAAGGCGGTTTCATTAACTTGTTCTGCAAAGGCCATGCAATGTCCTGGCTTGGATTCAATCGACATTGGCTTTACAGTAATTTAGACTCTGTCTTTTTCGTTTGTAATGGAACTGCTTTGATATTTGCCGTGTGTGGTTTTGCTCATGTGGTTTGGATTGGTTTTTATCAGGGAGGAAGCCAAAATCAATTAGAATTTAAAATCAGGCTTGATCTCTTTCAAGAAAAGCATTCTGGAGGCTGGGTGGGGCTGGTAGTTCATTTATATTGATTTCTTTTGCCCTTTCCCTTGATATTTTGGTTTTGGAAAGGTCAACACCAAGGTTGTGTAGGGTTAGTCCTTTTACTTGGAGCTGCTCTTCCACTTCTGTGCTGTTTATTGTTTGTTTTGCGGGATTTTATGTAGGGCTGCCACATCTAACGATTAATCGAGTAATCAGAAAAAATAATATTAAAAATTTGCTTAAATGATGGCTGAATGAATTATTTATTTTGTCATTATTTATTTATATATTTGTCATGAAATGTCCAACTATTAAGTTCAACCATTCACAAAAAATAAAAATTTGTTTTGTTTTACATTTACCCTATGTTATTTATTTACACAGAATTATCAGTATATTTTAAAAAGTGTACTTTTACAAATGTAATAATTATGAATTTTACATAATTCTTTAATATTCATGCTTGTACTTAAATTCAAGTTTATATTTTTATTTAATGATTTTGGAAACAATTATACATGGTGGATATATTATGATCTCTTAACTCTCTCTTAACTACAGTAATATGTGGTGAAATTATTTAATAACATTTAAGTATGAATTTTCTTAAAAACAGCCAACCATCGGATATATCATACATTACTGTTTGTGTGTCAGAGGAGGAATGAAAGCAGGGCGAATTGTCCATAATTATGAGTTTCAACTTAATTCCAGCATTATGTTTGCCTTTGTAAACACAGATTAACACACCTGAGATCCTTCTGTCAGTGTTACAGAGAGATCTTGATTGAATCCAAGCCAAATGCCATTTTGTGGCAAACTTACCAGAGTGGCTGCTCTTGCTACACAACTGGCTTTCTGATTGGCTGACAGGCGTGATCTCCTGGCAGCTCTGCCTGGGTGAATCACAGCCCGAATGGACAGAGCCTGTCGCTTTCTCAATGCTCTTCAGCTCCATCTCCTCATGGTGAATCCAAAGATCCGGTGGCCTCAGGTCCTTCTGGCTGCCTTTTCTCTTGCCTGCGCTGTGAGTGGCTCGTTTTCTAAAGTGGAAAACAAATATTATTAAAAATAAATATATAGGTTGGGGGGTAGGCTGGTTGTTAGTTCATCGCTCACCCCCATCCGCCAGGTGCCTGTGGGCACACAAACTGAACATATACTGTAAGGAGAAAATTTGTCCTTAACCTTATTTAACTTCATGGCAGCCTGGCAGGGAACCTTTATAAAACTGCATACTTTTATAACTAAATATTTACGTATACCAAAACCTATGAGTTTGCAAATGCAAAAAAATTCTGATTTATAAAACTTGCATACTCGTATTCTATTATAAATCACAGCTAATCCTATGATTGTGCATGTGTTAAAGGGTGTGAGTAAAAACCACACCCTGAAAAGCCCACATTTAAGAATATATGGTGCTCAGGAAGTCAAAACCAATTAAGCTATATATACAAGTAATGTGCAGGGCAGAGAATGGGAAAAAGAAACTTCCTGGAGTATGAAATTGAAGCATTACTCTTCCCTAAAGACACCTTCCCGTGACACCATAACAGTGATAATCATTTAAGTAGGATAACCAGATTTGAGCTGAACAAATCAGGAAATGGCTTTAAGAAAACAGTTAAACAGTTGAAAATGCCAATTTCTACTCTCAGGGCAATAATTAAGAAATTTAAGGTAACTGGAGATGTTGAGAATCTGCCTAGAAGAGGACATATGTCTATATTGACCCCACGCACAGTGAGGAGGATGGTTTGAATAGTCAAAGAATCTCCAAGGATCCCAGCTGGGAAACTAATGCAGACATTAGTTAGGTCTTGGGGTCAGAAAGTCTCCCACATGACAATCAGACACCACATACATAACCAGAAGTTGTTTGGGTGGGTTTCCAGAGAAAAGTCTGCTGTCATCGACTCACAAACTCAAGTGCCTACAGTTTGCCAAACATCACTGGAACTTTCAGTGGGACTGTGTTCTATGGTCAGATGACACCAAAATAGAGTTTTTTGGCAACAAACACCAGAGGTGGGTTTGGAGTATACATAAAGATATACATGCAGAAAAGTATCTCATCCACACGGTGACGTATGGTGGTGGATCTGTGATGTTGTGGGGCCGTTTTTCTTCCAAAGGTCCTGGACAACTTGTTCGGATACATGGTATCATGGACTCCTTCAAGTACCAATAGATATTAAATCAAAACCTGACTGCCTTTGTATGCGATTTTGGGCACAGCTGTCATTGCATTTTTCTCTCACACAATTGAATTGTTGATTGCCACAAGGGTATAACTCTGGCTTTCAGATTTATAATGTCAAATTCCAGAGTGTTGTACATTTTTATTTCAAAATGGATATGGAATTAATAGAAGATACACAGATTTGCCTCCAGTACTACTTAATATTTTTCATTATTCAGTGTAAAATACATTTTTGCAATGCTGATTTTCGTTTGATGTTTTTCTTCCAAAGGCCCTGGACAACTTGATACATGGTACATCCACGTCACATATTCAGCCCTGTTTCCCACAGGAAAATTATCTTGGATCACCTATATATGCATTAGGTATTGATTATCAATAGATACATTGTACACACAACAACAAACAAGGCACATACATTTAAAAGTTGGCTAGCACAAAATTAAACCCAAAATGGCTGGTTGCAAGGCTCAGCGATTCTACTGCAGATCTCCTTGCAGACAGATCCATTTGGTTCAGTAACTAACTTTTTAAATTGCTATTAAAATCAGCAATGGCTGTTTCTGTTAGAGAACTACATTTCTTGGAGGAAGGTTATTAACTCTGTGGATATTGTAATGTGTATGTATATATAACATAGTGTGCATATAGTGTATATAGTGTAAATGTCACCTTAGAAAGTGTTTATGCAGTTTATTTGCACATTTATGAGTTTGGCAGCTCATATTTATGAGGTTAGAAATGAAAACAAAAGAGATACCTGTCATTTCTCAAATATAAGGAAAACATACATTGCTGATATACAGAACAGAGACAGGCTTATATTTTTAAGCCTTTAAAAAAATGTTGTCCTCACAAAACTGCACACTGTATTTTGCACACATAAATACAATAAAGACACACAATAAAGGAACAACATTTTCCTGCTGTGAAATACTCCAGACAAAGACTTCAAATATGGTTGTTTTGGAGCCTCAGCAACACATTTTGTAAAATCAACTACTAAAGGGAGTTTCTTCCACAGATGACAGTTACAACCTGTTGACACACCGAACAAAATTGCTGGAAATGCACCCTCTTGGAGAATGCAACAAAAACATGATTGCAGACAATGACAAACGAGAAGCAGGTATGGTCGACTCACTTCATTTGTTGAGCAGAGGAACGGCGAGTGCAGATGAGGGCGACGATGATGACGACCACCACTGTCACTACCCCTACAGACACCACAATTACCACCAGCAGGTTGCTGTTCTTCTGAGGAGTTACGCTGCCATGGGGTGGCCGGATTTGGCCAATGGGTGGTTCTGACAAAGACAAATTTTCAGATACTTTACAATATTTTGATACATGTTTATACTATGAAGACAAACACAGAATATTCTTGACATTTTTTTTATCTCATAGAACTAAAAGTTGTGCTATCAGCTTACCACTGATACACTTGTATCTCTTGTCACTGACCAATATTAGAAGGTTTGTAAAGGCTCAGACTTGGTTTAGCTGAGCTCTCCCTTCACATTCAAACAAAATCTTGCAGATCAAACAAGACAAGGCCTGGAAAAAAAAGACTACAATTCTTGTATCTGAAGTTGTATTTCTTCCCCATTTTGGCCCCCCCAAGGCAGTTAAGCATGAGTAAATAAGGGCTCTGCCACCTACCATTTGCTGTGTATCCCTACAAGGTCAAGGTAATGAATAGTAGAAAGCTGCATTTTAACTTAGCCATGGTTATGCAGACAGATGCACCAGTCCACCACCAGTGCAAACTGATCAAAATCCCATTATAGGATTGTCCTGGTTTTGAGGTGAAATACTTGAGGTGCATATACTATACGCACCACCCTGTGTTAAGTTGTACACTCCTATAGATCAGACCTCGATATACAATTGTTTCCACTGTTTCAGGTGAGAAGAGGTCTTTGAAATCATCAGCCGTTTGTCTAAGAGCAAAACATGCACAGCTTGGTGAAGATCTTGCGCCAAATAGGTGCACAGTCATTCCATATTCTTGTAACCATTGACTTTCGTCACCATTTGGCCACCATAAAACAATGCAAAAAGTCTACATGCTTCTCTACAACCCTCACCTGATGAAACACACTTTCTGTGTCTGCCATAAAGGTAATTGGTTCTTGGTGGAAGCGCAAGAGAACACCAACAAGGCTACTAGTGAGGTTTGGACCCCGAATCAGTTTACTATTCAGAGATGTTCCCTGAAAAGATGAAAGCTGAGCAGTCAGCACTACTCTCGTGGAGCCTTTTTTGGATGGTGCACTCCATGGAATATACGCCTTTCCACTTTCCTTTTCCAGCTCCTCAGATGGCACTATCTCAGCGTGATCCTTTTTCATCACTCCTCCTAAAAAGCCTGTGTGTTCCTTATGATACTATCTGTCTTTTGTCTGTTCTTTTCAAATTTTCTTTTAAGGGACTTAACAAGCTGGTGTGCCCGCTGATCGTTGTTTGGCATCATTACATAATTGTCTTTGAAAGGTAAAGGTAAGTAATATTGACCATTTTGTAGTTCCTAGAACTTTCCATTGTAGACATGTGTTGTTTATCTTCTATTGACATCTCTGGGCTTCCAGTGGAGATGTCAGTAAAGATACCTGTGCTGGGAAATCTTGATGATATTCTTTTATCAGCCAGTCGTTCAAATTTGCCACAGATATACAATTAAGGAGGGGCGTCCTTGCATTTCATGTGTAGTTTCTTCCATGAGCCCATTGATAACCCATCCTAAAGGTGCAATGGTCCATTACCTCTACTGTTAATAGCCTTCCAAGGTTCCATACGTTTTGCTGCACCTGTCTCAATTAATAATTAAACGTCAGTATCCAATTGTGGAATTTTCACTTTATGTAACTATTTCCGTTTGTCTACTGATTCTTGTGTTGGTATATGCTGTTTTGAGCCTGGTAGTTTTGTTTGTGTGTAGACCTCTGGGAGTTTATGATACATCAGGCCTGCCATATTGCTGACCTCTAGACCGGAGACTACACTGCTGTGGACTGTTTTCTCCTGTCCCATTGTGCACAGAAGGATTGTAGTGTTTTTGCCAGGGATTTTTAACTTTCTTTTCAGTGAGTCTGTGCAAAATGTGCCTGAAGTATCTGGATCCAAGAATGCATGAGTATGTATGACTTTGTCGGAGTCTGAGGCCTTTAGTTTCGCCGGAACAATAGCAAGAGCGCGTTGTTTTGATCCGCCGACTCCCATTAGGTCACTATCGTTCACAGACACCATAGTGCTACTCAATGGTCTATTTTCAGTTATGACACGATCACTTTTCATTCCATTCTTTTCTTTGCCAGTATGAATGTGCAGGATAGTTGGATGAGACCGAGAACATTTTTCACATTTTGCAGGCTTTGCTTGCGTGTCCCTTTATCAGACAGCCAAAGCACATTCCATTTGTTTTCATGAATTCCATTTTCTCAGTATTTGGTTTATTCTTAAACAATTGGCAACGCTGAAACATATGATTCTTTTCACAAAGTAACCACAGATTTTCAATGGTGCAATTGTTTGTTTTCTGTTTATAACTAAGTTTTGATTCATTTTTCTAGTGTCTGTATCTGAACAACTGTAGTGGCAAAGCTGGTCCTGTCACTGGGATTGATGACTGTTTTTTGTGGTTTGGGTTTTGAAACTCCTTTAGTTTCATTCGAGTTATGTATGTCACCAAAAATCGGATATAGCATTGCTATGGATTGATTTTGAATGAACTCTAGCTTGTATGTTGCTCTGTGTTTGTTGTTGTCTTGTATGTTACATACATTTTCTTGCCATTTATTGTGCAGCCTAAATGGAAGTTTAGACACAATGCATCTTAGGTTGGTGGAATTCTCTAGCTTTCAGGCCATCAATGTCTTGCATAGTGTTATAGCAGGTGTGTAAGAAGAGAGCATAAGGTCTTAGTCCATTGCCATCCGCTGGCTTGATGACTGGCCAGTTTAGGGCTTTATTGATGTGGGCTGATGCTATTTTATTAGCTCTTTCCAAAATTGTGTTCTATCTGCTCTTTAGCTTCCTTGTATGTTACAATGGGATCCATTTGCAAAAGGCTATTGACAAGGCTTCTAGATTGCATAGTGTTGCAGGTAGTAAAGCCTGCCATCCAAACTACTAGTTTTCTTTTCAATACATGCCTTCAAATGCCTTGATGAATGTTGTATATTGAAGAGGATCACTATCAAACATGCAAATTTCTCTATCCGGCAGGAGAGAGAGTGTTTGCTGTTCCACCAACATTGCGGTGACTTCAGTTTGCCTTTTCAACACATCAGTAACATTTTTATGATTGCCATTTGGATTCACTTCACTGTCTGGCTACTCTGCATGGTTTATGTCAGTCCTCTCTAATACTGTCAGAACAGGGAGAATAAGCATCAGTTACAATGACAACACCACAGGAACGCATGGCTAGAAGTGCTCTCAAAGACTACTTGGTATTGTAGGACATTGCAGTCCATGCTTAACCTGTTTGCAGCAATACCTTTTATTTCAAAATGAGAGATGGCGCTTGGAATGTTCTATCAAAACCTGTAATTATTGATAAATAATGGATAATTCTCAGTTAATGGAACCCCTGTGGCATTGCTTTGCTGCAAGACCAATTATTTTTTAACCCTAGCCCCAACTGAAAGACAAGTGCCCTTTTTAGGTGTTTTTCTCCACAAAAAATAAAGGTCTGTTGCAATATAATTAGCTTTTTTTTAAACATAGCTTGCAGAGACTAAAAAAAGAAATATATATCTGGATCCTTTGTGACCTTTACCTGTGACATTGTGACCTGTGGAAATTTGCCATGTCCTGGGGGAACGGTCAAAATAGAATTTGTTTCAAGTTAAATTAAAATAAATGCAGAACCGGCTGTGTGTAGACTTAACCATATTTGTCTCAGAGCTAAGAAAGGACCTTAGCAAAAAAAAAAAAACACAAATGTTTCCCTTTGTTGGAGGGCAAAAGAAAAATCAATGCCCTACTTCTCCATACTCACCTCACACACAAATAAAAAAAACACATCTCAAACTATTAATATCTTTTACCTTCCTTTATCTTCTCCCCATAGCCTGCTGTCTCCCACTGTCCTCTTTCAAAAATAATATGTGACCTTCTAACACTTGTAGAGATATAAATTACTTATAACACAACAAAACAATCCAGCCCTAAGCTTTAAGAACTATGGTAGGAACACAATTTTATATATACTGTGGTCTGTAATGTCTTCCCTCTACCCCATTCATCAACACCTTTAAGTGCAATTTAAAATGGTCACAACTATTTTATACCCCAAACTTATTCCCAAACTTATTAACCAATTCTAATCATTTTCTCTTCTCCTCTGCTAATGTCTTCACCTCTTCTCCTCCCAACATTTCCAAGTAGGAGATGATGTTTTCAGATCCAGTGACTAAATCATTGAATTGGCAACTCAGAAAACAATATCCATTACAGAATCATGCAGGTGCGTACCAGTAGGCTAGAGGGAAGAACCCTAAGCTCATATACAGTGTCAATCAGACAAGGGCAGTCAAGGGCTGTAGTGGAAAACCAATTATCCCTTCCATTCAACCTTCAGTACATGGTATCAGTGCTCAGATCTTATTCAGTCCTGTTGCTCACCATTCAGCGTGCTCCTATCAATCAGGTTTGTGTCAGATGGCCAGTAGCCTCCCTCGCCATGTCGACCTGGAGGGCAGAAAGCTAGTATGAATGGCAAAAAAATATATACATATATATTTTTTTACTTACTGGCGATCGATCAAGGGTGAAATATCTAAGTAAGTCTTTCCTTGTTATTGTCTTGTTTAAAAAAATACACATGAATACATTTTATTAACAAAAGTTATTTCATAATGAATTGTTTTTCCTTCTAAAAATGAGTTGTGAATATATGTGTGAATGTATATTTAATATACTGTGGATGCTACGAGAGAAAGACGCATCCTATGTCAAATTACAAGTTAAATACTGTTATCACATAATGATAAGATGATTTCTGTAATAATGCATGTTAACGAAGAAAAAAAAAACTGATACATGGAGCTGTGTTGGTCTTCATTTAACATTAGATGGAGCACAGACAAAACTGTTATTCACATTTGGTAATCTAATTCATGGGAAAAAGAAATACCAGAGGTATGCAAATCAATATAATCATGCATGTAAATAAGGCCAATGAGATAATTCACAAATTAATCAACAGATAAACACAAGCACTGCCATCAGAATATCATATTGAGTCACCATGAAAGGACAACATTATTTTAACATAATTACAGTTTGGTATGTGTGGGTGTGTGTATCTTGTAAAAGTCTGTTTTGCAGAAATGCATGTTTATATATTTGCAAGTAAAAGTGTTTTCCTTATCAGCTCAACAAAAACATAATAACATTAAAAAATTGTTACTCCTCACCCCATTTTATCTCTATATTACAGCAAATAAACAAGCCTGTGCCCTTCTTAAAATGCAAAGTTATTACTTGGATCATTGTAGCTGCACACATTATAGGGTGTGTGACACATCATTCTACCATTGTTGAGAACTGATCCTAGCCTCTGTGAGTCACAAGCTTCCAAAGCTTACATTCATGGCATGACTGCACAAACGGGGTGGGTTTTTCCTTTTCCAATGAACTGTGTATCCATGCACATTTATTTGTGTGTTTATTTATTCACTTTTAACTTTTAAAAGAGTAAAAATCAACTGGAGGAGGACTTTAATGTCAAAGAATATGCAATAAATCACTATTAAAATAACTTCAGGCCATTTCCAACTGCCGCAAGGACAGCTATGGAATTCTTAATTACTGGTCAATTTAACATTACCAGTTTTGACCAGCCACACTACATGCTAAGTTTTGCTTGCCTGAACTGATGAAAAATGTTGCAGTGACAGTGATAAACCTATGTAATACTTTATAGAAAGAAACTAAAAACAAAGCACATTTTAGAAAATAATCTATCCAAGCTACTGAGATTCTGAAAAGCATTTGTGTCGTCTCTGCTTTCCTCACATATCTATATCTTTCCTTGTAAGTTACAAGTCAGCACCTTTAGGCAGTTATGTAACTTAAATGTAACTACCTGTCTACCTGTGTAACTACAAGAAACAATCTGATTTGAGGAAACTATACCATGGCCAATATGTCTGGAATTCCACAGAAATACAATATCAAGATTCGGTGACTCAGAAGGCTGTAGTACATACAGCCGTCAGTAAGGATGAAATGTGAATCCCCGTTGTGCTCCCTGGATTTGGCATTGCTATTTTGAAAGACCTGTCTGTAAAAATCATCTTTTAATATGCTGTAATGATGACCACTCAGCATCATTCAATGACAGCTGACAGCGGCCGAGCCTTTCAAGAATACAAGTCCACCCAAATCACTCCAGGAAAACGCACTCCACGCCATTAGACATTGTTTCACTGTTGGAACGCGTGTATGTTCCACATAATCAGAAATGATTATTGAACTATACAACAGTTTCTTCAAACGAATGAAATATAATTCACAGCATGATGATATGTGTGAAACTACACATTATAAAAGCTGGCTAGGCAGTCCACTCTCCTTTTGTATTTTTTTCTTGATCATAGACAGTGGGAAGGCTGAAAGGGTGAGAGATGAATGGGAAAACTGAATCCTCATCTAAAGGGCATCGGTATATAGGAGCAAAGAGATAGGTGACCCGTGACTGCAGCACAGAGTCTAGTCCAATCTTCACAATTTTAATAGTTGTGAGGGCACTGAATGGATTTATTTGTTGAATTACTCATGCTCAATTAATTATTCACTGCAGAATATACGTAGATGAGCCATAACATTTTGACCACACACAGATAAAGCGAATAATGTTGATTATCTCGGAACAATGGCGCATGTCAAGGTCTGGTATATATTAGCCAGTAAGCAAACAGCTAGTTCTCATAGTCAGTGCATTGGATGTTGGAGAAATGGGCTGGCGTAAAGACCTGGGACACGGGCCAAATTATGGGTGGATGACTGGGTCGTGGCATCCCCGAAACAGCAAGGCTTATGGGGTTCTCCCGGCCGGCAGCGGCGAATACCTGCAGACAGTGGTCCGAGGAGGGACAAGCCACAAGCAGGCAACAGGGTGCTGGGCGCCCAGGGCCAATTAATACACGAAGGCGACACATTTTATGAACTGACCGAAGGGCAATGTTCTGCATTAGAACCCTGGGTCCGGGCATTCAAGTGGTTGTCAATTCGCGCACCATGCACCACCTACCTAAACATCATTGCGGACCAGGTACGCCGCTTCATGGTAGTGGTATTCCCTGATGGGGTCGTTTGGCCTCCAAATTCCCCAGATCTCAATCCGATCGAGCATCTATTGAATGTGCTTGAACAACAAATACGATCTGCGGCGTTCCAACGCACAATTTACAGGACTTAAGGGATCTGCTGCTAACGTCTTGGTGCCAGATACTACAGGGCACCTTCAGAGCTCTTGTAGAGCCCATGTATCGGCGGGTCAGAGCTGTTTTGGTGGTCAACATTACCCAGGTTGTCATAATGTTTTGACTCATCTGCGTAAATGTATATACTAACAAACTTACCAAACACTAGAAAATAATACTGTGGAAAACTTCATGACAGAAAACAAAAAACCTTAACAAAGACTATTATTATATACACTGAGACATTAAACAATGAAATACCAAATAATCAGTTACGGTGATAGATGTGAATTCTCTACAGTATTGTCATTTTCATCATGTCAACCAATGACCATGTATATGTAAATAAACTAAAATGTAAACTATTTGCTTTCCTGTTCAAGACATGTGGAAATTGCTTGGGCACATGGCACAAATACATCAAACAGTTAATGCGAAAATTAAAATATTCTGTTTAATTATGTGGTCCATGCACACAGCAAATAAATTACCTTTATAGAGTTGGTACCTCTAAGATATACATCACTTCCTATTAAAATCTTGTTAATGAAAAAGGAAATTCACATTTATAATTGTACTTGTCTTAAAGTAGGTGTCACTCATTTATGGAAAATTAGTTTACAACAAGCAACAAAAAATAAGCCAAGCAAGGTTTAATAGGTTTAATTAATATTTGATGAGCATTCATAACTTATTCATAACACAACACTGTCTAATTTAGGATTAGCATGTCAAAACATTCTATTAATATTAGAAAATGTATAAATGTTGTTTGCCAGTAATGTTTTAATAGATGAATCATTGTTTTGATACAAGAACCATCATGCAAATAGTTTTGGGTGTTTCTAGCCAGTTCCTTTGTTCTCCTAACTCAAATTCCTCAGAAGATTTCAACTGTTTATTTGTGTCTCTTGATAAAGAGAAGTCAGATGCAAATTTTTCAATTACATCACAGGATTTTTGATGCAATCATACCACATTCAAATTCATCCTTGGTCAAGCTTCAGAGATGTCACTATTTGGCCGTGGCTTTTCTTTATCTCTAGATCCATTCTCAGGATATGTGTTGCTGCTAAATTGTAGCTGGGAGGAGATTGGAGACAGAACTTGTACTGGATGTATCTGGATGCTACAAAATGATTCTTGCATTACTAATAATGCAGAGAATTAAATAATTTGACATTTTGTCAGATGTCAGAAGAACCCTGAAAACATTCATGCGACAATGCTTTTTGAAAATAGAGACTGGTTTTATTAGTCTTCACTCTGACCATGCTGCTTAAAGGAAACAGAGGGCATTGGAACCTTCAGGCCCCTCAATCCTGGGTCTCAGCTTTCACTCAACTTCCTGTCAAGCTGACATTTGAGTTGATTTATATGCTGTAATAGGGACTCAGGTTCACAAGGACTTTAGTCACAGATCTCATTCAGCGAACCGCTAGGTTAATGTTTTCGAAAATGATTCAGCATTCTCGAAAGATTGTGTCTGGCCAAGGGTAACTTGACAGGCTACTGCAGGGGGTTGGCAGTTGGCACAAGCCTTCAAGTTGTTCAAGATAACTGCTGACATTAAGTCCTGTATGAATGTATGTTGAATATCCTGTACCCTTGTTCTTAATTCATATTTTTTCCTCTAACTTGAAACAAATAAGCTTTAAAAACGGAGAACATTTCCAAAAAATCTAACTCCCAAATGAAGTGTTATTGTCCTATAGGTACATATAAAGCCATACAAGAGAAATGGAAAATGTATACCCATTTACCTCCAGATGTATTAAAATCTATTCACACTGGAGGATGCTGGGAGGCTCTTTCTGTTAAGAAATTATTCTAGCTTTAGGTCTCCATAGTCTAACTGTCCAATTGTTGTCGTGACAGCACAGAATATGGTTAATAGCCCTGTGGGGCAATTTATGAATTGGTTATCTTGTTACCCAGGTTACTTGCTCACAGGTAAATTAGTACAGGCTCATTTTTATTTCATACTTGGAAATGTGCATATAAGAAACTTTATTCAGAAAAGGTCATTAACTTCACTCTTTCACTTTAAGAATGCAGCATTCTTAAATAGGGTATTCTTCCCCACAGCTGTTAACATTAGCTGTCACTTAAAATCCAGATGAGGTCCTTCATGGTTTCAGAACACACGGCTTAATTAGAACTGGAGCTCCAAGGAAATTCTCATTTGGCAGACAGTGACAAGGCCAGACACAGGATGACTGGAAGTCAATGAGAAATTCAGCACCCTCTATTTTAAAAAGTGTGGGGATGTTTTTCCCTTTTAACGTTTGATAATTTAACGTTCAAAAGGCTGATTCAGAAACGAGATCTCCAATTCAGATTTTTCAAAGGGCCAAAAATTGAGTTTGGGAGTAGGTAATTTACCTGAAAGGAAAACCATTCTTGAAAGAGATAAGCTAAACATTAAGAGAATTGGCAACCTAAATCTGTTAAATGTTTTAATTTGGGAGCCAAAATTCTTTGAGAGAAGAAACATGGATGGATATCTACAGTTCCTTTCTGAGGGAACGCTGTAAGAGAAGCTATTAATAACCCCATTCTTGTCTCCCTGAAGACATTTTTTCCCCTCATACTAACTTTGATGGTTTTGGTCCTGTGAAGATGAACCATTTTCCTCTCCACCCCATTCACGTCTTTTTCCTGATGGCGGGCCTCATTAGATCATGACTTGATTATGGAGATACGGATAGCACGACTTAGCACGTACGGTTACTTCAACCAGTACAAATGCCGCACAGTGAGACAAAGGCTTCTTCAATGGATCGTTCGCAACCTACCTTGGTCGTTAGCCATTTTGTCGGGGTGCTCAACTACAAGAAAGAGGAGAGAAATGGACATGGTTACTGTTACAGCAGCTGAGGTGCCCTCCGTGTGAGAGGAGTGCGGTGGGAGTGCGTGTCTGGAGGAAGGTTAGCGATGCTCTCCGGTAAAAAATTAAGCGCTTAAAAGAAGTGTTTTCCTGTGCGGTCTGAACTGTCAAACAAGAGAGAGGGGAGCCCTGTCCTGCGCTATTTTACAACAACTGATCCTCAAGATGAGAACTGAGCCTCCAGTGACGCAGATGCTATACAGTGGAGGTTAGCAAGCAGCGCTGACTGATACCAATCATACCGTAGCAGTAACAGTGATGTTTTGCCCTTGAGTAATACAGAGCATTTGACCTGACTTACATCAGGCAATACCCTATGGTTGAAGCACGTTATGACTGAAGACCAACAGAAAAGATTTCTAATCCCTTTAGAGAGGAATTGTATTAAATTATGCAAGACAAGAGAATGAATCCGGACAAAGAGCCCTCTAACAGATCAATGGACTGTTTGAGTTTAAAAGAAGATTTTTCTCAGTATTCTGTGCATAAGGTACAGAGAGGAGCAGTCAGACACTATAAAAGCCAAGTGAATGGTAAAGATGGTCTCATTGGTTTATTTAAGCATAAAATAAAGGATAAACATCAACACAAATATGAGGTATACTAGGTCTAGTACTGGGAAATTAATGGCATAATTACATTAAAATAAAAAAGACAAACAACAACCAAGTCTGACAAACGCACATCATGCTAAAGATAAAAATAGATATATGGTGATAATATTGATTGTATCAAATGCAATGATGCAAGACGATAAAACCAATGGAAGGGGACGCTAAAGCATCATTGACTCAAAATGATAAATGAAGACACTATAGATTTCAAAGCCAAAAGCATACCATTGTAAATGAAAGAAGTGGAACCTTAATGCCTGCTAATAAATACAAGTGTTTTAGTGAACTGTGTATTCACCCAACCTTTGGGAGTCCTGAAGAGAATGGGGTCAGACAGGGGGCCCACTCCCTTGGCATTCTTAGCTTGGATTCGGAAATAGTAGACTGTGTCCAGATTAAGGTCTATGACTTGATGGGTAAGACGATCCCCACCAATCGAATCCATTACCCAGTCGTCAATGGGCATGTTCTTGTCCAGCGTGTAGAACAAGACGTATCCTAAGAGAAAGGATTGAAACGTAACTGTCATACTGCTAAAAAGATGTGGAGGAATATTTGTGCAGATATAGCTGCGATGAGGACGCCAAGCAGTCCAGCAGGGCAGAGTCGCCATGGCAACTTGATCTGATCATGTTAAAATCATGGCTGTAAACACTGATAGGATGTTTCACGTCAGTTGACCAAAGATTGGGTATAAAGCTCACGTCCTGTTTGGGTTGTTTGCCTTTGATGTGGCCAATTTGACTGCCATATCAGTTATGTTGACATGACAAATTGTCATGTCAACCCAATTGATGGCAGGCCTTGGGATCTCCTAAGGCATCACCACACATCAGAATCACTTTCATGAGGCGAACACATCAACAGTTATTAGGGAGAACATGTTTTTACCTATTGCAGCGCCCCCTATATGTCAAATGACACCAAATTTTACACATTCTTATTTGTGGCCTCACTTTCTGTTTGACGGATTCGCTGCTACTTGCTGTGACAGACAAGCAGTTTCAAAGACCAAAAATCCAAATGATAACCTTTGTGAGACTTGGCCTGAAGGTCATCTGTGCCAATTTTGGGGAAGATTGGACAGCATATGTGGCCTGTGAAACATTTTTCTTCTTCACAAAATCCAATATGGCAGAGGAGCTGGGGGAGCTTGACCCAAGGAATCCAATTTTGAAAATCGGGCATACGGTTCAAACAGTTACATGCAAATCCAAATTTGACCTTTGGTGGCACTAGAGTGCTTGAGGCGCAGACATGAAACTTGATGAAAAGAATCAGGGGACTGTCCCCAATCAGTGTGCCAAATTTCAAAACTTTTTACCATACAGACCTAGGGGCTGCCATAGACTTCAATAGCAGAAGAAAAGATAATTATGCCTAATTAAGAAAAGGTAGAAACTCAATAGGTGCCAATGCAGTGGCTTAATACAGTGGCTTATATATCATTTCAGGCAGTTATCTGCATCAGGCATGGTTGGGATGTAAATTCAGAAATTGAAACATGCTGCCCATATAGTGAAAGTGAGCTCTAATTTACAGTGATCCAGTCCTGCTTTTATTTTGAAGTTAACTATCATATGTATTAATGTATAACCATAGCTCTGTCTACCACATTTAAGCTTCTCAAGATTTGGTTGCTTTTGTTAGTTATGAGAATGGTTTAAAAAAGTATTTTACTATTCCAATGTAAAAGTATGAACATTAAAAATGATGATAATCAAGAATGCTGGTATTGTCTACATCATTGCAAAACACATGAGGTGAGCCAGATTTCAGTAGCCGTGAGAGCATCACATACATTATTAATTTACAGTGTTTATTAATGGTCATGAACGGTGAATTTTTCATCATGTTTTTTCATGATAAATATTTATGGTGTTATAAAACATGAAAATCATAAACAGTCTGTATCTCTTTGGGAATGGGTTTTCAATGGTCAGTTGTTTTGGGAACAGGTAAATAATAGCAATTTAACATTGAAAAGTGGCAGTGTAGCAAACTAGATGGTGTCTTACAGGAAACAAACTGCAAACACCCCCATTGCCCTCAGTTGGAGTGCTTTTCCCACATGGTTTAACATTTGGGGAAAATTGGTTTTATGCTCCAGGAGCAGGTCCCGAGGCTCTGCACAACCTGTCATGAGTCACAGCGGTTGTTGTGATCAGCGGGGGCGAGATTAGAGGGGATAGCAGGGCTGCTGACTCACCAGTGATCTTGCCATTGGCCTCGGTGGGAGGTTGCCAGCTGATGAGCGCGGCCCGTGGCTTTCCCTCGCGGGTGATGACCGTCAAGTCTTTGGGGGTAGAGCTCGGAGCTGTCAGACCACAGAAAAGAACAGGCGTTAAACTGCGTTTCGGTTTGTGACATCGGCATGGCCCCGATTCTGTCACCGTTCGAATTAGCGCAGCGCTGCTCATTCCATGCTTCAGTTAAGCCCGAGTTACAATGAGTCTCAATTAAGCTTGTGCTTTGACAGAGGAAATCACTTTCCAGACAATGGGGTGTTTGAAAAGCTTGCTGTTCCCCAGTGTGATTTGCAACCCAAATAAAATATTCATAGCTGAGAATGTTTGTCTCAGAACATTAATGTTTTATCAAAATGTTTTTAATTACAAATTGCAATCGAATATCACATAAACATGATGTGCATTTTTACCATCCGGATTAGAGAACCATGTTTATAAAAACCTTTCATCAAACACTGGGGAAAATATGAATAGAATCGTCTTGTAATATATAAATATATGATCATTTGTTGAATATGGATTCTATAGTGAGTTACATTTTCGTCTGTGGTGGCTGTAAAACCGTGGTAGGAGTGACTACAGTGTGTTGGGTTCACACTGAGCCTCTCGCCAGCTATGCTGCTATGCATCACTCCAGTTATGGCTGAACCTCCTTTTCAAACAACCGCGGGGGACCAGATTCCCCAGCTGTGGCTGCTTAAAAGGAAACCGTGCTAGCAGAAAGGCAGAGAGACCCCGGGAGGTGAATGTGCCACATACCAATGCTGTGCTTTTTACTACAGGCTCCCTTTCAGTTATTGCCACAACTCGTCCAGTGACTCTCCACCCCAGCCTAGCCAATTTCCTACATTTCCTTTTCTTTTAAATTAATTCTTAATTCCCTGTTTTAATGTTAAAACCATATTTACGAATGGTATGTCTGTCCTCACATGGAGCTTTGGGACTGAACAAGTATAACAGAGTTCAAACAATCTATTCTGGGAATAATAATAATAATAATTATAATAATAATGGCAGCTCCTGCTCTACATGGCACTGCAGAGGCAATTTCTTTATGAAGGCAACATGGCTGGTTCTTCCAATAATAACAAAATGCAATGATAAAGACTCAGAAGAATAAGTGTATGCATGAAGTAGGGCAATCCTTGCATTTGTACCAGAGGTTGATCTAAAGTAGCTACCTGCTTCGTAGGTGGTGGCATGAGCAGTCATACTCCATGTGCTGGATTTGTGCCCTTTGGTTACCATGACAGCAAACTCGTACATGGTGTTGGGCTTGAGTCCCGTGACAATGTGACTGAGGGCCGTTGTGTCTGTAGTCTGGAGACAAGAACAGAAAGCCATAGGCTGAGAAAGGTGTGCTGTGAATACAAACAGGGTGGGAGCAAAATAATCACAAAAAAAGAGTAGCTATCCTTCTATATGAATGTTAAAGTAATGCCACCAGTTCTTGCAGCTGGAGATGACTTTTCAATCCAGCAGTTCTCCATTTGACATGTTTCTTCCTAATTTTCCCAAACTGCTGATGCTAGCATTGATTAGCATACATTTTCCATGAATTCTCATTTCCATGATGCTACTTTTACACTTTACTGTGAACATTAAGTGGTTATGGTAAATAAGATAGCAAGGCTGGGAAAGTCAAGACCTTATTATTTATTTATTTTACCTGCTGTGTTAATAAAAAGTCAGAATGACATTCAATGAATGTCAAACAGAAAACTCAGAATTAACTATACGCGAAACAGTTTTAGAGGATTTCACTGCCTTAGTGTGAAATACAGATACAAAACTCTTAAATTTGCCAACTGAACATTAACTTCTTTGAACAACCTAAGATGTACTGTCTCACAGATTAACAGAAATGTGAAATGTGGGGAAGGCTGGGGGATAAAAGTGGGGAGTTCCGGAAAGGACATCAGTCTGCCGAGTCTTCTCTTGTGTCAATACAAGGTTTATCTTTGTACCTAAAAACATTTTTTGTATATACTCACCGGTGAAGTTTCATTGGAGTTCTGAAAAAACAGCAAAAAACAGCGTTTTTTGTTAACAAATGGATTTAGCGAGACTAAGCTAATTTGACGAGCGAAAATATGAGACTGTTTCAAGTCTCCTGCCAGAGAAATTCACATTCAAGGGTGAAGACTGGCCGAAATGGATCAAATACCTTGAAAGGTTTTGGATTGTGTCAGGATTGGAAATGAAAGCAAACGAAAACCAAGTGAATGCTCTGATCTACGCAATGGAAGAAGTGGAGGTTATTTATTCTGACTTCTCTTCAGAGTCCCGCAGAAGCGAGTGAATTCGACACGGTCAAAAGCTGGATGGATGCTCTCTTCATAACATGCAGACATGTCATCTTTGAGATAAGTTTAATCAGAGTCGGCAGGAGATGGGTGACTCAGTGGAATGTTTTATTACCGCTCTGCGTTGCCCAGCCGAATATTGCAGATACGGACCACTGCACAACAAAGTGGTGAGAGACAGACTAGTAGTTGGGCTGAGAGACACAAAAACTATCAGAACAGTTTACAAATGGACCCTGAATTAACACTTGTCAAAGCAGTCAACAGAGCATGACTGAGAGAGCAAGTAAAAAAGCAACAAGCAATGCTACACAAAGGGCAAAGAACAGTCAGCCCAGCATGACTTTGAGCAGACATGCTGAACAAGTTGCACAAGGGACATGTAGGCATAACGAAATGCAGAGAGAGGGCTGAGCAGTTGACGTGGTGGCTGGGCCTCAGCAAAGAATGCAAAAGGTGATATAGAACTGAACCACATGTGCGCGTAACAGAACAAGCTTAAGAGGACCGATGCTGCCTACATTGTTTCCAACGAGACCACGGTCAACTGTGGGAGCAGATCTATTCCGATACAACAACCAACACTACTTCGTCATTGTCGCCTATTTTTCGAGATACTTCAAAGTTGCAAAACTGTCATCAATGAGGCCAGAAGCAATGATCCTGCATTTCAAATCAATATTTGCTTGCAATGGATTCCAATTGTTCATTCCGACAATGGGCCACAATTCGCACCGGGTGTTTCTGAAAGTTTGCACAGGATTGGTGCTTTAGCCGCGTGATGTCCAGTTCTCACTTTCTGCAGAGCAACAGGGAAGGAAGAGTTAGCTGTGAGAATAATACCTCAGACTCACAGCCTACCATGCGACTACGCTGGCTAATGGATACAACCCCACTGAGCTTTTCATGGGAAGACAGATTAGAACACCTGCTCCTGTCATTCCACCCCAACTCAAGCCGAGATGTGTAGACATGGAAAAGCTTAAAAAGAGAGAACAAACATATGGAGAAGAACATAACAACATAGACACAACACATCACATGTCACACCTCCACCCAGGTGAAAATGTGTGGATCAAAGACGCCACGGAGCGAGGCGCAGTGGTGTCGACTGCAAGCACAAACAGATCTTACGTCATGGAGATACCTGAAGGCACCCTACGGAGAAATAGGTTTCACCTTTCTTCAACCCGGGTGGCTCCTTAAAATGCAACTAACTTACCTGACACATCAACACAAGTAAACACCGCGTTCAGACACAGAGAGAACACCTGTCACACTGATGGGCTCAAGATCAGCAGCAGCAGAGCCCAACGACTGACAGCCGATACCCATCTAGCGAGAGACAGTTCCCAGGGTATCTAAATGACTTTGTTTGCGCTCGTAGGAAGAAGTTCCGTCGGGAAAAACAACACAAAACAAAACTGAGTGGGTAATGGGGCAGAATAATCACCACAATCAGTACGAAGGCTGAGCAGTCGACCTCACCCTTCTTAGGAAAAAAAAAAGAAATGTGGTAAAGTTGTTGAAGAAAACAAATGTTTAAGTAAATGAAACATTTTGTTATAATTGCTGACTTCAAAATGGCACCAGGGAATAATTTAATGTAGAGGAAACAGAAGCTGAGTTGAATTACAGGTTTTGAAACTGTTTATTTTCACTGGAATTGAGATTGAATCTTTTCTTGAGTTAAATTCTGTAGATGACCTGAACTATTTTCTTATAAGCTAATCCATTGCCAAGTCTCATGTAGTCTCATCATGTCAGTTTCGTTAAGATATAAAACATACGTATATGTTTCCACAACAAATATTTTCATGAAGATTTTATGACAGGTGCACTGTACTTTCTTATCATGGGCATTCCAGTAGCCAGTACAATGACGTGTAAAAACTCTGAGTAAATTTAAGAATAACCCAAACTTGGATTACAACCAAATTCTGTCATTAGGGAAGGAATGCCATAATTTTAAAAGCAATATTGTTCTTGCACAGCTGGGTAGGTAAATAATCTGGTCTTTTACAATTTTTTAACTGTATTGTTTAAACTGCAGCCTTACGTGAGGTATTAATTTAGAGGAATCCCATATAATTTTGTTCAAATATTTTTGTGATAGTTGAAGTGCTCTGTAGCTTCTTTCCCTCCCAAAACTGGCCAAATGTGCCACCACTAAAGGGACCTCTCAGTTTATAAATTAAGCACTGCCTCTAGTTCTCCATGATCACAGAATTTATCCCCTAACTTCATAGATTATTTCTACTCAGCCCCCCACCCCCACCCCCAATTTTTATCTTGCGCCCGCTGCTCTGCTGGTTTAGAATATGTCACAAATCACTACATGGGTACATGGACATACATCATCTGTGAATGTTTCAATAAATACAAATATATTCAAACCTTATCAAAGCTACTTTTCAATACTTTGATTGCTTTTGTCAAACAAGATTATCCACAGATAGATTGCCTAGCCTCAGGGCTGTTTTTAGCCCAAACAGCCTATTGATGAAAAGACATAAAGAGTTGTCACTAAAATAATAAAAAACATGCATCAGATTTGAAAGGTCTATTAACATTTGAAAACAGTCATTGATAAAATATTTTTGCAGTGGTAAGAATAATAAAAAACTGTAACAGTAAAGACAGTATTAGCTTAAGAACATATTTTCTTGGCACATGTTCACTGATGTTTACTGATGACACTTTATTCCAAAGGTGTGTTACAACTTATGTTATGACTGTGTACTTGGTAAAAGGTGTGCTGAGAAGACAGTGAGAAAGCACTGAAGCTGTCTGTCAGTCTTGCTTAAGGAATAAACAAATGGCTTTATCTTGTCAAAAAAAGGATCGTATGTGACATAAAAATTCTGGTTGGGAGGCAGAACACTGTATTTTTAACATTTAATAATTTTAATTTTCAGAAAAGGATAAATTACCATCCCACTGGTCCTAGTCCTAAAAACGTTAAACAAACTATTCCATACAACCATCTGATTGGGTTCAGTGTACGTCTTGGGCATTGGAATGCACAAAGAGTGGGCAAAACAAATCTACATTGTTCATTCTCTTATATTCTATATAGCTGTTGCATGTAATGAAGAAAAATGAATGTAAAAAAGGCCAGTGTGTCATCCCTTTCCCCAAAGCATTACCAGGCGAAATGTCCCCTCATGTTAAATCGCCAGTGGTCACTACTGAAACATTTATGTATTGCGATTCACTCAATCTGAGTGACTGTCGATCTCAAACTGACGAAGACAAGCTACACTTTACCTTGTATTTCCCGCTCGTGGAATAGCTAGTCTTCCATTTGACGGTGTAGATACGCTGCTCGGTGGACTTCTGGTTCTTGGAGACAGAGTTATCAGCCCAGCTGACCCGAACTGAGTCAGGGGTCAAGGCCACAGCCTGCACACCTACTGGGGGGATCATGGGAGTGGAGGTGTCTGGGATGGGGGTCGGGAATTTATCAAACAAATGGAACAGATCATCTTCCGAAGGGTGAGAGTGGTCTGGAGCGACATAAATACACACAAGCGAATGCATACATATACGTAAGTATGCATGCACACACATACACGCAGGCACATATGTGCATACATACATGCAGGCAAGAGCATACATGCATGCAGTCATACACAGTTATGTGCACATGCAAGCACAGGCAAGGGTTAAGGTATGGCAGGTAGGACAGGAGCATTGGAGAAAAAGAAAATAAAACAATAAGCCATCAATAAAGAGTTTTCATACAGCAGAGTAATGTCAGTGGAAGAGAGGAAAAACGAGGAAGAAAGAAAGGAGAGGAAAAGATCAATTAAGCTGCAAAAATAAAGGAGCAAATAGCTAAAGAGAAGACAAACACTATTATCTGGGGTTATCAATTATTTGCCAGTTATCAAACTGTTGCTGGAGGCAGAAAGGTAGTACACGATTAAATTTTTGTCTAATATTTTTCAAGATAGTTTCTTATCAGCAACACTGAAAAATCACCAATCATCAATGTGCTCTTAGTGGTACTAACAGAGACAAAAGTGCAGAAACACTATGAGTAGTCAGTCTCCAAATGTCCCCAAAATGAGCGTCTATGTATGTTTTGAAATTTTAATTATTGCATAAAGGAACTTAGTTAAAATTTAGTTTCAAATTCAGTATTTTAATAAGAATTGGGGGTTCACAGAAAATATCCAATTTTGGGGTCAAAAAGGTGGTGAACTTTCCATTGAGTATTCAGTACTAATGCAATGCAAAAAACAGAAAGTAAAGATGTTTGGGTTGCTACTCTTTCCTTTCTTTCTCACCTAAGCTGTGCAGTCATTACATTTGATGAGTAAGATTCTGCTTGGTGCAGGCAGAGTGAATGTACCTGGTGTTCATTAGGGCCTCTTTATGCAATAAAGAACACAAAAGTCCGACAATTGAAAACCAGACTGTGGAATTGTCTTACCCAGGGACAGTGGTGTGGTGGACAGACTCGATTTATCAGGACACATTCCTCAGTAATAAGTGATTTTGTAGACTTGTTGACTATCAGAGAAAAAAAATCAGGAAAGTTTCTTGGGGCTGTAATTTGAGAAGGACCTTGAAACCTGCAGGTGCTTGTCACTGAGTACAAACAAGGCTATTGTAATGCTTGCATGCTGATAACAAAGGAAGTAAGAAAGTAAAGAGGTATGACGTTTTTTTAACGAAAGTAACAAGTTTCAGTCACAATAAAGTTACAATCTTTTGTAGTTCGACATTATGATGTTCTTTGAGCAAAGAGGACTACATAATGTCATGTTTACTGAGAAATTTTGGATTCAAAGGAGTAATGTGACCAAGTGGTCAAGCTATGTTAGGTACCATACTCCAGGCTGACAAATGAAGGTAAGGTAAAAATAGCACAAGATGTCAAGTAGTTAGTTAGATAACTAATTTAAATATCATTTAATAATGATTAAATATCAGACACTGTATCTGTAGTGCTGTTCTGTAATGTGCTCTTTTTTGTTCTTTTGGTTTCAGTTTTGTTTGGTGGAATCACCTTGTTCGTGTTTCTTCATTGATCGTTCACCTAATCGGTACGCACACAGAATCATCCAGTACACTGTATCATGTCATTCATCATAATCACTACATAAAACGCAAGGCTAATAGATAGGCAAGCTGTTTCAAAAATTCAAATGAACACCAATTTACATTTAATTAAATAAATACAATGGAAAACAACCCTCAAAATAATCTGTACATATATAAAATATATGTGTAAGAATATGCTACTCCTAAACAAATAAACTACAAAAAAAAATGAACAAAACTATTCATTGTTCTTGCAAGTTCTCATTTCATAGGCTTATAAATTAGCTTCATGATTAATGCAACACTTAATTAAGCAGGGCCTCACACCACACATTGTAGTGCGAGGCAGCACACTGCTTTGTGTCACTGCTTTGTATTTGCTGGTTGTTTTTACCCTGGTTATCCGCAGTGTTTTGATGCAAATGTTATTAACGCTACGAGATGGAACCTGTTCAAAATATTAAGCATAGGCCTGTAATGTTAGCACTGCATAATATTAAACAAAATAAATGCATATTTACCATTTCTATGAATGTGCGCTGCATCATTCCATTACAATGAATCTGGCTTGAAGTGTCTCTCCCTAGCTCTGCTTCACAGTGAGAATTCCGCTCGTGTTATATTTTGTAAACTCATTGAACCGTGGGTCCAAAATCACAACACCCATCGTTCCAAAAGAACAAATGTGTTTGGCTGTATTTCAAATGTATGATTTGATATTCAAACTAGTTGACTAGTCTTTTGAAGTTATTCTTTTCAGTTGTTTAAAAAATGGCAGTTTACAGTAAAGTAACGTTAACATAGTCATATCTCATGTCCTTGAATAGTGCATCATCATCATCATCATCATCATCATCATCATACTAGATGGCTAGCCAGCTAGCTTATTCTCCAAACTATTTAGTTAATTTGTTTGTACTCCTTGAGATGAAGCTTGTGCTGTATCGCTGAGGATGAATGCATATGCGAATGTCGTGAATGTGGCTTCCTCGCTAGGTGCTAATGTGGTCATCTAGCAAAGATTCTGGCAAATCACAACTTTCATCCTCACAACACAGCAGACACATTTGACCATAAAGTACAGAAAATCTGAAAATTCTGATACCGTACCATCTTTAAAAAGTAAGTCTTGAAAAAGTATTGAAGTTTCGGTATACTGTGCCACACTAAATCCAATGCTTGAAAATTTTTATTCATAAATAATTGCCATAAAAAATAAATGTTGCTCAAATTCTTTCCCACCCCTCATAGCTTCACATATGGTTATGTGTAGAGTCACAACTAAGCAAAACCCTAGTCACGACCCCAAACACAGCCCTAACCTCACCACCACATAGCTATAAAGCAAATCAGACATGGCACTAAATCAATAAGTCAAGCTTACTGCATTATATATTCTCTCTATAAAGAGTGCGCTATCATTTTTTTTTCACTTTTCAATATACTGTTTATTACATCACAAAATGTAAAGAATTCCTTTTTTTCTGTGAATTAAACCCTCTCAAAATATATCCTTACTGTGTGTACAATTATAAAATTATTTATAGAATGTATTCATAACCTGCCCCTTAATTAGTAGTTTTTTTTTTTGATTTTTTTGGGATTTGTGTCAAAAAATGTGTACTTCAATTTTATGGAGTGTATTTATGCCAGAGATTTCTGTTATTTATTTATAATTTATACAGTCCTGGAATGTCATATTCACCAAATAGAACTGGAGGTTTCATTTCACATCACCTTCATTTAAAATCAACATTTTTTTTCAGCACAGAAAAAATAAAATCAATTGAAAAACACTTTTTTTTTTTAATGCTGGCCTTGAACAGACCAATTCAGTCTGTTCTTGTAGACTGTTGTAAAGAAACCTTGCTAACTTGTGGCCTTCCAAGACAGTAGTTGAGTACCTCACTCTGACATTAAAGGTCAAAAAGTAGCTTTGTTATCTTTATGTTGAATACCAAGAGCTGAATAGTGGTTATATTGTACATTGTAAAATCTTTGTGTTGTTCTCTGCCAACAGAATTAATCATGTCTTGAGAGTTTGAGGAAAGTAAATTACGATTTGATTCATTCATTACCACTCAATGAGAGACAGAATTAGGTCGCTAACTTCACCAGAATCCAGCTTCATTTGCTCTCAATAATAAGCGTTCATTGAATTGCCAGGACAGCTGCCAAGATTGGCCTGCTGTGATGTGAGGCTACATACTTCTGCAGTGTATTGTGAGTACTTACCGCATGAAGCCACAAGCTTTATCTGCATAAATACCAACAGCCAGAGTATATTTGCCACAAGAGCAATTTTCTGCAATGTACAGAGCTGAAAAATATCTCCAGGGACAACAGTTCCTCCGCGGTGGACCTCTAAGCTCACAAGTACATTTCGGAAGCAGATGTATTTTTCTGAAAGGGTTCAGCAGAGGGAATTACAGAATCCGAAGATCTTTTATAGTGCCAGCGTATGAAGAGACTCCACTTTGTAGCCATCAAGCCCTCCCAAACAGATCCCTTTGATAATAATTTTGGTAAGCATCTTAACATATTGTATGTGTAATTCAATATAATCAAGTCGTTCAGTGGGCTGGGTCGATGTAGAAACTTGTTTCACTCTGGTTTTAAAGCCGTGCTTTTCCGAAGTGTTTTCTCCTGTCGTACCTGTCATGGATCGTGTCACAGCACTTTCATAGAGGGGCACTCCTTCTCCTGCATTGTTGAAAGACTTCAGCGAGATGACGTAGTGGGAACTGGCCTCTGCGTCGGGAAGATTAAAACAACAGGTTACAAAATAAATGGAGTGGTAGAGTTTGCAATCCCAGTTATTTACCAAAATCATTATTTATTCAATGACATATTCAGAGCTATAGCTAAAGATCAAAAGAAAAGGATAATAATAAAAGAACATCACTGAGTCAGGAACAATCAAGTATGCGCATGTATTTGTATGTGTAATTAGACAGATGAGTCGTACGTATGTGTTTTTTTTCTTTCATAAACACTATGTCACCTCCATGCACTACACTTAATTTCACTCAATACTGTTTTCCTCATAATAGCCCCTGCCAACAGATTGATAGAGAGACTAATGATTCGAGTGCCCGTAGGCATGCCATAGGTTAATGCCGTTACCCAATTAGGCTGTGATGTTTACTGCAGAAAATCCAAAGACCCTCCTGAAAGCCTTCTCCCAGAGGTGATGCGAGACAGGGTTTTATCTTGTTTTATTTATGCACTGTAATTCCACATTGTAGCCATGTGTAATTAGGAACACAAAGGATGTTCTGCCTTTAGGCTTATATCCAAAGAAAATTGAGATTTTTTTGTGAAAGTAGAACAGCATGACAAATGAAAACAGGGGACACCAGGGAATATAAATCCCTAGTTTAATTCAGTGGATTTGTTCCAACTTCAACTTCGCGGACTGTTCAGACACAGACCTGCTAGGAGCGTGCTGTAGTTTTGCTTGTGAGGAGTGGCTGTCATCATTTTATTAAGTTTTAAAAGTTCTTCTTTTAACAATTTGTTTTCACCATTTTTCACCCTTAATTTGGAAACACCAGGTGCATCTGCTGTTAGATAGCAGACATCTAAGGAAGTCTGTGTACTCTGCTGAGTCACCCACAGGACAGTGACTTTTCTACAAACTAATCACCACAGGATAAGAGAAGAGCTAGCGGTAATCAGCTGCAAATAATAATAGCAATAATAAAATTGCATAGTTCAGACTCAATCTAAAAACTCTGAAACTTGAGAGCATGCATGAAACTACCGTTGTGAAGGTACAGCATATTACAGTTCTTAAAATGAGTGAGTTTTTTTGCTTAATGGTTTACAACTTAAACTCGAGAACTTACCAAGATTTTCAATAGAGTAGTATCGCTGCTTGCTGTCCACCCTCACGGTTTCGGCATAGGGGCTTCCCACCCCGTACCCAATGATGTAGCCTCGGACGACGATGTTGGGGTTCAGGGGCCGGGTCCAGCTCATGATGATGCTGGTCATCAGGGGGCGCACATGGAGTGAGCTGGGCTGATCTGGAACCTGGGATTCTGGTATGAAGCAGAAATGCCACTATAAGATTACAATCAACCCACTCACAAATAAATATGATAATTTCACGTTATGGAACTGTATTCTGTTGAGATTTGCATTGGGATTTTTTTTTTTTTTTGACTTCCCTTCAATCCTTTATCAGGGTTCTAACACATATGAACTTTGATGGATCTTAAAAGTTGCCAGAAAAACTATTTTCTTTGATGTTGTGTTTGTGTTTGCATGTGCACATGTAAAGACACATGTGAGTGTAAGTTTCTAATTCTCTAAGTTTGAATGTGTATGTGTGCATACTTGCATGTGTATGATCAAAGCAGACAGCCACATATGCATTCGTATTCCTCTGTAACTTTAAGTATTGGAGTATATCTGAAACGGCCAGCTCTCATTCAGTAAAAACAACTCCTTACTGTAAGATTGTTCCTTCTGTAAGGGGTGAAACATACGATTGAAAACGATTTCTAAAATAATGAGGCACAATGTGGAGTTGTTTGATTAATTTTTCCAGGTATGTTCAGGAAACTTAGAGGTATGAGAGACAAAGAAGTAAGTATTTTAGGGGAGGAAAAAAGGCCACATTTACACTGCCACCAAATGTAATTTTTTTGGCTCATGTCTGACATAGATTGAATGTTTTCATGAACATGTAAAACAGTAAAAACACACAAACCTGGATATTTTCATATCTGTTTTAGCACACATTCACATTCATTCTAAATCTGTTACATGTCTGGAAAAATAAGTCACTGTGATGATGATGGTGGTGTATCCGCTCTGAGAACAGCGTCTTTTTTTCTCCAGCCTTCCCAAGACTGGGTATTAATTGCATTCTCCAAATATTCAACCATGAGACATCAAGGCTGGGTTTGTATCCGCTCTCAATACAAGACTGGGTAATTGCATTCTCCGAACCATTAAGGCTGGTTTATACTCCGTTGGGCTACTGTTCCTGCGACCAATGACATCACTGGTCACAAACTACATTCATTTTATAATTTGTGCGATGGTCATCCAGGGGTCGCTCACCATGTCGCCCTGAGTCACCGCTGCCATTGTGTGTTTGACACAGAATTGTGTGTTATATGTTTGTGTCCTTCAGATGTCTTTTTTCCCCCTGGAGTCATTCAAACTTCATGTACGTACTGCTTGTGTAGTCTGAGTGCCCGGAACCACATGTGACAGGGTAGCCAAAGGCACACCCTATCGCAAGTGAAACAGAGATGGCTTTGTTTGCGTGATGGAATTGTATTATACTTTTGTCTAGGGCGTGTGTGAAATTATCAGTGTTTTAAAAAAAATGCAGCATTATATTATAAAATTTATGTATTTTCTTTTTCTGATATGGTGTTAAAAAATTCTGTTTATTTGATATTCTGGTGTTGTTCTGTTAATGTTTTGTTGATGGCTCTACTGTAGTCAGGAGCACATGGTAGGTGCCTAATTAAGGTTGCCTGCCACAAGAGGCTATTTAAGGACACTGGCGACAGTGGTTGAGAGCAGTGAGAGTGAGAAAAGCTTTTCCTGTTGCAATCAAGTATTTATCAATCAAGTATTTTTTTTATCTTTGTTTTTATCTATTAAACAATAGGCCAATAGTTTTGGTTATCACTGTTAGACACAAATAATGAGAAAGGGAAAAATATGAAATTATTTTAAATATATATGTATATATATATATATAAATACTTTAGCCATGTTGGCCATGGCTGCAGTCTTCTCCTTTGTTTGGTCAACATTATTCAAGTAATGAGTTCTGACGAAGATTACTTACTGACGATACTTTGAACAGTAAGAGCTGGCAAAATAATTCTCAGCTGCACTCATAACAGGCAGAAGAATATATGAAATAATCATATACTCGGGTAGCTAGATGGTACCGCTGTACATTAGCACATTTGTGAAGGTAATATCACACCCGACATCAATGTAAACACACATATCAGATCATTTCAAAGTGAAGGGTGGGATGAAAAAAGAGAAAAGTGTCAAAAATCTGAACTGGGTATCATGCACCGTCATTATAGCCTCCATACACCTATTTTAATTGGGATTCCACATGCTCTCCTTTATCTCCAGTAATTACTCCTATATTTGATAGGTGTAGCAGGGGGTACATGATCATCCCTTTGTGTTTGGTTCTCTGTCTGTTTGTTTGGGTGGTAAAACGCTACCTTGAAAAACTCAAATTGGAGAAATGGATTTTACTGGGGCATTGGATTTTAGAAACCTCCCCAAAATAACTCGTAATGGTCGATGGAGCACTGCACTTGAATGTGTCTCTCTTACCATCGAGGTCGTTTTCTGGGGTCTCTGCAGTGTACCAGTCAGTGGGGGGCCCAGTGCCATTGGCGGTCATGGCGGATACTTGGAAACTATATTGACTGCCTTTTTCCAGGCCTGAGGAGGGAAGGATTCTGTCAGAGAGAAATACTAAACACAGCATACAATTTTAGATTTGTAACAAGATTATTTGACACAGTTAACTGATACTTTTAATAAGTGTTTTGATGTGATACTGTTAATATCTGTCAGTTAGAATGTCACAGAATTCTCAGTGTCTCAGAGTTCACATTATTTTCTATTTCTATTTTCAAGATGGAACATCTTTGGAGATTTGTGCTTAATATTTTACAGCAAAATTAAATAAATGCCACATCCATTATACATCAGTCAAATTTTTTCAGTACCCAGCACATTCAGGCAGGGATGAACATTTTTCTTTAAAATTATAATAAGATCAAGTGTTGAATTTTTGGTAAAGGATTTGAGTTCATTTTAGAAAAAAAATGGTGAACATGAAGGACAGGACAAATTTTGATGAAATCCAAAATTTAAAAAAAAATTCAGGCTCATCAGTACAGCTGAAAATTCACTTAAAAGTGAGTTCTGTGCAGATCCAATCGGGTCAAATATGTACTTTCAAATATTCCATGGCCATTCAACTACATTTATTTAATTTATTTGGGAAGAAAAAATATTTGCCAATTGAAGTATTTTGTTTTTTATTATGTATTTTAAAAGAATACATTTTAGATTATTTGATTTATTTCAAAGCAAGCAAATAACATAATTTATACACGATTCCTAAAATATTTAATTTTGTTGAGTTCATTGCAAATTCAGTAGATGAACTATTAGAAAATGTATACATTTCACAGAAATGTTATTTTAGATATAACTGACTCTAACCTGGGGGAGTATATTGAGGTTGGGGTATATTATTGAGAAATAGATAGTTGATAAATAGTAACTAATGTCTGAATATTAAGACTAAGCCTTATCTATGTTCAGTGTTACCATAAAACAATAAAAATATGATAATTGTTTACGCTGAAGTAAATGTAGCGGTGTGTGGCTGCACTCTGCTCCACTCTACATTGCATAGTAAAGGATCAGTCCTCTGCCGTTTATTGTCATCACAGCGGCTATGATAGCCCTGATACACAAAGGCAACCATCAGAACTCTCACAGTTACAGTTATGGAAACCCCATAAACACTAAAAACAAAAAAAAAACAGCAACAGCTTGTGATGGCTACATTGCTAGCCAGATATAAAGCTAACCTGAGGTAAAAGCTAAAGTTAGCTGAATGGTAATGCAGGATGCTAGCTTGATACCGCAGTGTAATAAGACATGAATTACCCAAAACTCATTCAAGTGGAAATAAAAATGACACTGATAGCTTACCGTTACATATGTACATATTATTAAATAGTTATTAATTTCAACTCACAATATCTGACATTTTATAAAGGTGCTTCCAAACTAGGCTACCTACTGCTGGGATAGTGTCAGCAGACTAATGAAGGGAGTTAGGGGCTTACTACGTAAGTCTGCTGGGCGGCATGTGAATTAATTATAATGCACAAGATCATGTCATGTAGACATTGAAACACAATTATTTTATGTAATATGAAATCTTATGTAATTTAAACAACCCCTATAAATCCCCATAAAGTAGTATTTTATTCAGTTATTTGAACTTTGAACTACTTCAAATAAAAGTCATTTGTATGACCCACTTCCTTTGCAAATAATGAAAATACACAAAACAAATATTGTAAATAAAGTATATGCAATTAATATCTGTGTTTGACCCAGGTCTGGTTCTGTGCTTGAACAAAAAAGACACTTAAAACAATGAATAATTAGTGTCTGTTGGCTTTTAAATCATGCTGTTGATTTTAAATCCCTCTCTACATCAGGGATGGATAAAATCAGTTAAAAACAAGCTTTGTTAACGACCTGTCACACATAGCCTTTTAAATCTCAACAAAGAAACCTGCAAGTGATTTCTTCATTGTCACCCTTGTGCTAAAGTTTAGAAAAGGTAAACGAAGGGAACACCTTTCAGAACAAAGGAAGAAAAAATTTAGTTTTAGTGAAAGTAACAGTGTTCTCAGACAAAAAATTCAACCCATGGCCTGGATGTACTAAAAGTTCATAAATTACTGCAGGAAATGAAACCTACTTTTCGTAGATTAAGAAGGTTCTAACCCACGTGCTTAATGAAATTGTCCAAGAAAATGTAAAACCAATACATAGCTATATGAATGCAATTTAGATGTGAAATGATACAAGCAAGGAGTTAAGGATATCTTATACACAATTTTGAAATGATACAGGTTCAGGTGTATACCCTAAATCGCTTGTCAGTTTATTTACAGAATTCTTCAGAGAACAGATCCCAGGGTGAGTGCTTCATTACAATAATCAGTTTTAGTAATTAGTTTGAATATAACTAGCTACCTCTAAACAGGTACCAGAGGTTATTTTGCTCGACTATTTCCTGGTCCCCACGACGCCCGGTCTTCCTGTGCGAAGTTTGTAGCCTGTGATGAGGCCGTTCTGTGTATTTGATGGAGGCGGCAGCCAGCTGACTTTGATGCTCTGAAAACACGATAAAGAAAGAAATCAAAAGGTTAGGGAGTGTTCAAAATAAGCACCACAGCACGCCATTTTATGCTGGTTTTCTGTGTTTCAAAGCTTCGTTGAAGGTCTGTGTTCCCTTGCAGTTTGCAGTGAGATCCACAATTTAACATTTGTTGGTGAAAATATGCATTTTAAAATTACTTAGCTGATGCTTTATCCAAAGTGACCTACAGTTGATTATGCTGACCAAGGGCCAATCCCCTTAGAAGCAATAAGGGCCTTGCTCAAGAGCCAAACAGCAATGATGTTTTGCTATGGCTAGACTGTGGCTTGAACCACCAAACTCAGGGATCCCAGTTATGTATCTTAGTCACTAGACTACAGTTGGCCAATAACATCTTTATCCAGTCATGTCAAATAAGCATTTGCAAGGTATCTATTATGGACAATAAAAGTGTTGAAAATGTAAGAATGACATTTTTATTTTGTTTCAAAAATGGTACATAAGCAATTAACCTAGATAAATTAGTTGTGCTTTTCCATCACACAGCCAACTTGGTAGCTTTAAATGCAGATTGTGAAATAACTGAAAAAAATGAAAGAACAATGATAGTAGAACAAATGCATCTAAATACAGAGCACACACAAATAGGTTTCTATTAATTGGTGCTTCAACAAAAACAACTTAACATTATTCTTATGATTATGTCATCATTTAATTGATGACATAATTTAATTTTTTTGGTCTAAATGGCACCACCTTCTTATATTTTATTTAAGTTTATTTCTATACTGTATGTGAATGTAGCTTGATTGGCATCATTCAGACTCACAACTGTTTGCAGTACTCTATAAAGTTCTGCTTGCATTACTTTATACAGTTCAGGGGTAAAAATGATGTGGAAACAAACAAAACTGTTAATTGGAAAAAAAGATAACAATAACAAAATCACCTTCAAGTGTTCTGAGACAAAAAAAAACATTTCAAAATGATGTAAACAAGATAATAAAGTTATGTTTTTTTCCAGTTTTTCAGCCTTCTAGCCTAGTTTTTTCCACTCACCAATCTTTTTATTTTTTTTACATTTATGTATTTACTTTTTTGCATTCCCTGTTCTTGCTAGTTGGAATGTGGTGGAGTCGCAGTGGTAAGAATTTTAACTTTTTTTTGTGAAAAGTGTATAATATAAAAAAATACACTTTTATTGATTCTTTTCTTTCATCCACTTTGTTGTGTGGTAATTATGTGTGCTTTTTTTTTGTTAGATTTGGGTTATTAACCCATTCGGTGCATACACCTGATGTACTGGCATATCATTCTCTTCTTACCATGAGTGAGTACATTGTTTAAAATATCCATACAGCATGTACGGAATAATTATGGAAAATACTACCTAATAAGAGGGTTACTTGTAGCTAATGCTCACCATACACACAAAAAAAGAGATTTGCACTTACATACAACATGAACAATAAGACAAAATACTTCCTGAATCAAAGCTCATTATATTATACAAGAGTAAACAGAACTGGAATCAAACAAAGCTTGCAAGTGAAGGATCAGTTATAAATGGGGAGACATCACAACTCAGCAACTAGCGAATGCAAATTATCTCTAAACTTCCCGTTTGTAATTCCTGGAGGGTTGTCTGTGTAAAATAATATTAATAGTATTCTGAAATACAATATATCCAACACTATTTTTGAAGCAGGGGTAATCTTGTCGAGTGTTAAAGAAGCAGTATCAAAGTTACTCTCCATGTATTTTTTATATCCTTCTATTTGAGATTTTAGAAAATAGAGTGATGTATCACTGTTTATTTGTTTACTATAAGGTGAAAAAAGTAGTATCCACTGCGTTCTTTGACAAGGACTTATTATTTTATTTGCTGGAAGGAATGGAACTGAAGAGATTTTCTTGAATGTACCATGCAATTGCTGCTGTTTTTTATTGTTTGCAAAGAGACGTAGACGTCACGGATATCACATCATTTCCTTCTCCCTCTCTTTTCAAAATGTGAATAATTTCAAACTAAAACAGTTCATAAAACATTTGTTTTCATTCATAGGACTTGTCACTGTCAGCTTTGGATTGAATGTCCCCACAGAAAGCAAATTTCCATTAGTTGGTACTACTTATTCAAATTTGCCCTGCATTAGGGTGTTTTTTTACCATTACTATAACAACTCTTTCTAGGTATTGCAGCACTTTACCTGTCTGGATACAATTGTGATGCCATACTATTATCAACCGATGTGAGTAGAATGCTGAAACAGAAAAGCTCTTATACTGGTTTTGTTCAGAATAAAAATAGACAATGATCATTTCAAACTCTTGGAGTATTCATTATCAATTTAGCCATCAAGTATCAAAAGTCCAAACACCTTCTGGGATTTCATGTAGTCAATAATTTGAAAATGTTAATAATTGTCAATAAGTGTGTTTCTATAGACTAGTGTTCAAGTTTGCATTACATTGTAATCTTATCCAGCTCAAAGGCATGCCAGCTCTAAAAAGACCAGTCAATAGCTAGCCAGAAGCAGAGCTTCCATGACATGACATGGAAACTGGCAAATATCAGCTGGTAAAATTGACAGTTACTTGAGAGTAAGGTAAAGCTTTTCAAACTTGCATGACATCAGGGCTGCTGGAGGGGGTCCTTCCACCACCCAGCCTTTGACAGGCAGCCAGCACAGCCGAGGAAGGGTGACAACATCTGATCTCCCCTTCCTGAAAATGCAGTGAGCCGGCTTTGCCACTGTTCAGGGGGAGCCGTGTGCACTCCGGTGCACAGTGGACTCTCTGAACAGCCGTCTCCGCTGGATGGACACCAGGATAGAGGTCTGTGAGACAGGCGCTGCTCAGCAACAGCCTAGAAACTGCAGCAGAGCAGCTGTCCATTCCAGCTCCTTATCGGCACCGTAACTATGACATCCCCCCTTCAAACTACCGCTCTAAGCACTTCCTCCCGTCGGACCTCATTCATTCTTATGATTCAAGGATACCCTAAATTGTACAATTTCAAATTAAAGGCATACCACAACACTGACAGAAAAGAGCATGCACTGATAGTTATGTATTGTACTGTTTGAATAGCTATGACCTATCAAATATAGGCTATCCTATCTAGCTGACTAGTGCTAGCTAACTTGCTTGCTATGGTCATGGGGGCCAATCTTAGGTAGCTAGCTAAATATACTGATGATAACTATTTGACAGTCAGTTATATTTATTGTCCTTATGTAATAATGTATCACTAGTGAGTTACCTGTCTGCTGCAAAACGGTCCCAATTAGCGAAAGCCGATTTTTGACAAGTGTGACGTTGTTCTATGTTCTGCACTCTCATGGGCGGAAATTCCACTTATGAGTATATGTAGGGTCAGTCATATTAAGGAAGGGGTGCCACTGTTTGAAAAGTCTTTTGGTGGTAACCAATGGCAATTATGTATGCCATACTATTGGGATCAGCAGCAAAACAGAGATGTGAAATTCAGCTAGGATTAATAGTCTGAATCCATTATATTTCAAGCATTAAAAGAATATAAACTTAAAGAGCACGGGACTCACGTTTTCCTGGCTTCCAGGGTTCTGTTAACGTAGATTGTGGGGAATTAAATTATTTGTTTCATTATGGAATTTTTACTATTATTGCCTTTCGATAATATCTCCGAAGTCATGTTATGACACTGAGTCAATGTATTATAATATATTTGGCTACCTTCGAGTTTTGTGCTCCAAATATACCTGCTTTTCAGTCCTATTAAGTGCAAGGGTTTCACTTTAGATGAAAATGGAAATTTGAACATTGTGCCCCATAATTTGCATCGTACGCCCATTCTTTTTCAGAGAACAATCCCAGACATCGTGGTTCTATGCCCCTTGTTTACGTCAGAGGTGCAAGTGGCTCTGTGCTTCTGTATTTTTCCAGTTGCACTGCTGGCATGTTGCCGAAAATAACTTTGCAGGTGTCTTTCCGGTCAAGGCGTGTTTTGAATCAGTCTTACAATGTTGCACCTGCTATCGAAAATAGGGCCTGCCACTGTGATTTGAATACTTTGGCTACACTCGTCCCATGGCCACAGCGCATGCTGTGCAAAACGGTCTTTGGACTTAATATAGTACTTAATTTATTTTGTGCTCTGTCTGAAGTAACAATTTGGTGTTCAAGACAGGTGGTCCAGGTAAAAAGAAATGAACTCTCAAGTAAACTCTCATGAGAATAAAATCTCCAGTTCAAAAGATTTGTCACTATTGCATCAAAGTACCTGAGATCAATATTTTGATTAAATAAGTTCCGCACAAGCCCATAAAGCAACTGTATCTTGATGATACAGGATTTCTATCATTTGCTTAATGACTGTCACGTTGCTTCAGTAACAGATTCAGTCACTGCCAAGCTGCCTTGCACCAGGGACTGCCACACCATCTGTGGAATAACGCTTGTTAACATGCAAATAAACCAATTAAAATGCATATGATGGTCTGGCCAATGCATCAAGTCATCCCTGATTGGTGCCCATCCCCCCAAAGCCATTCAAGCCCATTTCATCTGGACCACGTAAGTAAAAGAGGGTGTGGCACAGGTCGTGTTTGGCTTGCCGCAGCTAACGTTATAGAATTGCGTCGAAAAGCTTCTGTTCCCCTCCTGCAATGAGTGTGGGCATACCTCCCCCCACCCTCAGCACACTCAAAAACATGGACTCCCACTAGGCCTGTGCCACCCTGCTTTCTTCGACAAAACAAAGTCATCCATATCTCTATCAAATTTTCAATTAGATATGCATTAGTTAACCATGTAATTGATTAAATGTGACCAGCCCTTGTACATGACTATAAAACATAATGACTGATTACAGTAGGTCTGCTCGTAGAGAAGTGAGGGGCACATTGTAAGAGCAAGACCTCTGGGAAACGGTGGGCACACAGAAAATGGAACAAGAAGCTCTGACAGGCTACATTGCTGGGTCTCCATGGCCACTTTTATCACTGCATGAATAGTACATCTGTATTTATTTGTGTTTAATTAGCCACCATTTGAATAATCTGAGAATTTTCTGAAATGGAGACACTGGCACTGACAAGCTGAATTTATATTGACTGGTGTTATTCCTTACCGAACATATTTTGTATTTTTATTATAACTAGAAAACATGAAGTCCAATGATACTAATTCATATTGAAAAATGTATACCATTTTTGAAGTCTGTCTGGTCCAGAAATTCTTCTTGATACTTTTTATGCCATACATGAATTATATTCCATTTCCCCTCAGCTATTTTATTCAAAGCAATTTAAATCTGGAGTCAGGTAATGGGATAGCTAAATCCATAAGGAAGAAACATGATTTTCCACATTACTTTTGTCAAATCAGTTTTTAAATGAACTTGCATCAGATCAGCTAAGATGTGCACATGTTTCAAATAAGTAAATTCTTAATATATTGTGATATACCTCATAATGTAATTATTTTAAGGGTGTTTTTGTACTCAACAGTAAAATTCAGTGTATTTGGATGGGAAAGAAAACCGGGATTGCTAAACACACACACACACACACACACACACACACACACACACACACACACACACACACACACACACTACATCACTTCCTATCTGCTGGACTCCTACTTTTAAGATTCTTTTCTATTAAGATTTTTTTCCTATTTTATTTTCACTGCACTATGCCTTCAGGCGTGCGTGCCCTGGGAGAGGTGAAATCGAAAATAAATAAATAAATAAGGCCTTCAAAGTGATGGCAAGCAGCCCTAATCTCATATTAGGACACATTCATTCTGGTGGGCCCCTTAAATCTGCTGTGGAAATTGAATTTTACTGGTGAAAAGTGAAGTCCAGACTGGGGTAGAGGAAGACCCAGTGCAGTGGACACCCCATCCTCCTGGGACAGCTTCTCTCGACCACTGCTAATGACAAGCATTTCTTGAGAGTGGTGACAACCACTGGTGTGTGTGCTCCCTATAAGCAGGTTGTCACTCTCTTATCTCTATGTGTCAAAATGGTTTGTCCAGCAGTTCTGACTCCTGATGTTCACTTTCTCCATTTGTGTGGCTAATCCTGGTGCTGATTCTACAGCCTTGTGTCTCCACTTTACGATCAGCTTCATAGTTCTGAATCTAGAGACCAGACGAAGTGAGTAAACTGTGTATTACGATGCTTGAACTGACTCGTTGATTCCTTTTTGGTTGTATCTTTTTAAACTCTGTAGACTGCAGCACAGTCTGAGATTAGTTCAACAGTGAAGTGCACAGACAACTGAAAGTGGCACAACTTGCCATAGTGGGACGACTATGCTTTCAATCTCTCCAGAAGCAAGGAAATAGGACAAACAGATTTTAATCTATTTTAATCTGGTGGGCTCCATCCATCACTTTGGGATTTATTCTTTAATAAGACACCAGGCCTGCCTGCAGAGTGTGTTTATTTATTAATGTTGAACATTAAAATGACATTGTGACTGCTGACAAGCCGTGTGTGCTGTCAAAACGTCTGCCGAGATAAGTTTTCCTGTCTATTAAGATCGCGTAAATGCTGATTAACGACTGGCATATCAAACTAGCCACTCTTCTGTGGTTTATATTCTGGAAAATATTGTATTGTAAGAGTCATTAAAAATGAATCCACACAAAACCGTTGATATAAATAGAACAAGCTGACATGTCTAGACTGCATAATAATGTGTACAGGACTGTAGAGTAATTCCCTAAAGAATTTATAGTGAGCATGTTTGTTTGTAGAGTGTACGCACTTTAATATTAAAAGGCTTCTCAAACTATTTCATTTTAGACAGCAATCACTCTGGTGCAAAAATGGGGCAACGAAAGCGTGGTTTGGTTGGATAAGCTGCCAAAAGCAGCCAGTTGAGACTAATGATCAGGTTACGACTTTTTACATTGAGGACCGCGGCACATTCCCCATCAGAGGTGAGTCTCTTGTCTCAGCCTCATCGTTCAACAGCCTCTGCTCAGGACACATTCATTCTGATCTGAAAGGGGACTGTAGTTCTACATATTCATCTTGGCCACCATACTTCTCCAGTGCCCCGCAATCAGCATGCGCGGAGAACGACTGAGCGATTCAGCGTTTGCTCATAAACCGGATACCTGCAGCTTGAAACATTCCAGCCGGCAAGTATTCGAGCTTGGGGCTCATATTCATGAAGTAATCAAAAACAAATGCAAGCTAAGGCGGGCGGATGAGATGATAATTACACCACAAAAAGAAGTGCTAATGTCTAAATCTCCTCCAAGCCGTTCTGCATCAACCCAGGGGGCGGGCAGAGGATCCTCCTGGATTTATTAATAACAGGAGAACTTCAAGATAATGCACTTTGTCTAACCCTGCTAATTCAAATGCCATCAGCCGACTGACAGAAAAGTCTGTATTAGGCTTATTAAGCTAATACAAAGAGATGGAAACATTGTGATGGAAGTCACTGGACTGCTGCTAAGGCAAGAACAAACAGAAAATTAATGTCTGAGGTTCCACATAAATTAAATAGCTCGTTCTTAGTGTTATTAGATTATTACAACCTTTTTATCTGGTGTTTTCCATGGCGGTGTCCCCATTATGTCAGAACATATACTTGTTCAAACAAGCTTTTTCTTCTTTTCTTATCATCAGTAACTGCAGCACATTTTCACGTCAGCTTAAAACCGTTTGTTTGCAACACATTTGTTATCTTGTTAAAGACGTAAGATTCAGAAGCTATGTTGAGTAAAACTGGCTTTCCACTTTAAAAGAACAGTTAGAATGCTTAAAAAAAACAAACAAAAACTGAAACAAGGTTCTTGATGTCTCAAAGCTATCTGTTTCATTTGAAAGCACCCTTTATCCTTTTCAGACAAATTCCATTGACCCACTACTTCCCAACAGTCATGTATAAAATAAAGACAAATTCATTTATGTTTTGTCTGAAGTCTTCTTCATTTCCTGCAAATAAAAATGCTTCAACATTCTTTCTTAAAATTGAATCATCGATTCATCATATATGTTAAAGGATTTTCCTTCAGCTTATGTGAATTGAAAAAGTAGACTATGCTTTATATAACGTCATAGTGTTAAAAGCTCTAAAAGTCGAAACTTATTGTAAATTTGTTTAATTTTTTCAACGCTAACTCAGACTCCCTCACCACCACTGCCTTGTTATGTTTTATAGATGGATTTAGTCCGCATAACAAGACATTCATGTTTCTTGAGTGAAAATGAGGAGTAACTGAATATGTGTACGAAGCTTTAGGATTTTTTTTGACTCGTTGCCATGGTACATGCTGTCATGTGCGCTGCATTGACGATGACTTTTTACTTTCACCGGGAACATGTTTCAATCGAGTTCCGTTTAGTCAGAGTTATTTGAAATTCTTCTAATTGGTTGATCTGGAACAGAAAACTTGGGGTATGTTCAACCCAGGTGGGAACTGTCAGGGCCCTCTAGATACTCTAAGATATTCTAAAAAATAATATTTAAAAAGTCATCTGTTCTAATTATGTCTAATCTTATTTTATCAAATCATAATTTGACGGTCAACATTTAAACAAAATGTTTCTGAGGAAATAAACCCTTCAAACCTGCCTCTCAGTTGGTAGTGAGGAGGACACCGTTGTGAATTTATTATCCACACTGTTTTCAAGATTAACTTTTAATGAAAAGTTGGAGTTGCATAATGACCGTTTTCTCAAATAAACCGTAACATATATATTTAATAGGCTGCAGTGCCAGTCCAATAATATTATTTATAAACAATATTGCTTGTTTGTGGTGGTGTGTTGCAAAATGTCATGATCATTGTTCGCTGTCCATGGTTCTTAAGTGTCTGTTGCTAATGGTAGCTTGGCTGTGTGTGTGCACAGAATTTTGTTGGTTTTGTGTGGTTGGAGGGGGAGGTTATCATGCGTTTTTCACCCTGGCACATTGTCACCATATTCCAATAAAGCGCACACTCAGCTTGTGTGATGATGCAATTATTTGTAAGGATGATTTGATTAAGAAATTAGCATTTTTTTGTTTTGGTAACAACTCTCATTCTCATCATGCTGTTTGCTTGTTGCATTGCTGAGGCTGGACTAGCATCTTAATCTTTGTTTCAGAGCTGGAATTGTCATAGGTAACTTTTTTCAGCCCGATAGGAGAGGGCACAGTAAGCTAGATTGGTAGTTAGCTTTTTTTCCCGACAAAGGAAGGGAGTTCAGAGGGCCAAGCTTTAAGAGTCATGGTTGACTACTGGTTAAACCACCTTTCTGAAATACCCGCCTAGACACCAACAGAACAAAAACAGAACAGCAATATACACGGAATTCAAACAAATCTAGCCACTCATAAAATCTTTCTCTTTAAACTAAAATGCTTATTAGTTTTAGTCACATTTTAGTCATTTAGTCATTTTTATCCCTCATAGTTTTAGTCTAGTTTTAGTCGACAACAACTCAACGTTTTAGTCGACAAAAAGTAATTACATTTTAGTCAACTTTTAGTCAAGTACAGATTTTGAAGATTCAAATTATGTGATAACACAATACAATGAGCCTATATATAATAGGCTCATTGTATTGTGTTATCACATAATTTGTGCCTACCTGGCCTCAGAGCTAAGAAAGCATACACAAATAAATTGTTGTGTAATCTTAAAAAAAAAAGCAAATTACAGTTTAAATAGTAATTAACAAATAAATAGTAAGTAACAGATTAAATAGTAATTGCAATGCGTGTTCAGGGCTTGCCAAGCTTTTGCTGGTGAGGGAACTGCTAGGGTCAGTGACTTTGGTCATTTTGACCCCACTGAAATATGGGGGCTGGCATCATAACTGCAGTGTTGCTAGGACCCAAGTGTCAGATGTAGTGCTCCCACAGTAATCTAGCTGCCGTTGGGAAAAACATCTGACATCCAGCCCCTGAATCCTGTGGCCCTAGCTGCCCCTGGGGGGTCAGCGACCAGGTGCCCGGCCCCTCGGTGCCTGCGGCACCTGCTGTGTCTGTGCCTGAATCGAGTGGCTGAGAGCTGTTGGCAACACTGGTGTGTGCATTAGGCAAGGAGTGCTAGAACCCCCAGAGACGGCTGACGCTGTTGGGCAAGAAGACCGGGAAACCTCCTCAGGTCAGCAAACTGCTGCCTAGTCTGGTTAAGCTGAACACTCAGCTCCAACCTTTGTTGTGCTGCCTGGAATAACTGGGAGGGCAAGAAGTGATCTCCTACACTCCGCTGATAGTGAAGACCATGCCAGGCAGACCTGGTAATGAGCCTGAGTGACAGTGGACATGAGTCTGCCCAGCTCTTTCAACATAAAGGCAAAGGCCTGCAGCAAAGCATCACTGAGGATCCGAGACAAGGGACCACCCCCTAAGGACTGTAGAGTCTCTGACAGAGGCAGCATTAAATGAAAGAGGGAATTCCCAGTGCGGCCCATGCGTGATGCCATGTCGTAGGCATTGACTGGAAGACCATCTGTGATTCGCCATTGAGGTCGAGGGCAATGAGCACTGGGTCTGTCAGCCTCTACAAGAGAGGCCATAAAAGGATCAACAACAGGCATCTTATCTAGCCCATAGACTACTTCATAGTTGCCAAAGCTCTCCTACTACTGGTGTGGTAGATGAGTGACTTGGGATTCGCCCAAAACCTCTGCAGTTCCTCTATGTAGTCATTAGAGGGTGGAAAGCTCAGACCCGAGCGTGCCGGGGCAATGCGTAGAGCCCGTTTTGCCACATCCTGGCCAGCCTCTGACCCCGCCTCAGACCCAGGAGAGGGGATGGGTCCAAAACTAGATGACCCCACACATGCCTGGCTACAACTTTAACAGCAGAGACTTGATCTGAGGAAACTCAGATGCCAGAGTATCAACCCTCTGGGTCAGGGGATCCTCCCTGGGCCTTTTTCTGGTGGGTGCACTAGCTGCCTCTGCCCTGGGAACAGGCTGAAGGGGTGCCTCCACCCCTGGATCTCCAACCATAGCCAGTTGGGAGACTTAAAGGTGAGATGTAAGCCCCGCCTGCAAGTGCTCCGAACCTAAACAAGAGGGGCAGCGACCATGCCCGTCGTTAGGCAGTAAAGGAGCCGTGCACCCAGTGCATGCATGAGGAGAGGCTTCTGTTCTGATTCACTGAGCGAAAGCACCCTGACAGACTCAGCAGTAGGGTAAGTCAACTTCCGGGTTAGCAGTCTAATGACAGATGAGTTACACCTACAAGAGCTGTAGAGCCAAACAAGGTGCCGTACAACTAACAGTGCAATATCGACAGGTTGAGACTGAGTTAGACTCAAAGATCGAAAAGCCCACAATGTTGAGTGAAAAGCACTCAAACAAAGATCTCGAAGCAAACATCATTGCCACATATACTAGCTAGTTAGCTAGCCCACCAGCTAGCTAGCTAGCTAGCCAGCTAACTAGCCTGTTACAGGTGACACTATCACTGCTATTGAGAAGCGTAAACACTCGCGCTCAAGAAAAGAAAAAAGGACACTCACCAACTGTGTTGTTAAGTAGCCCACTAGCAATAAGCTTGTGAGTCCTTAGGCAATGTAGAAATGCAAACACTCACAACAGCCTACCAGAAGTGTTACAATGGATATAATCAAACCAGCAATGCAGTGAAATGGACACACGAACAGTAGCCCACATAAAAACAATGCACACTTGACTTAAGTGCATAAACACTCACGGTAGTACTGCTACAAGCAGAGAATACACCAAAAACAGAGAAGTAAGAACACTCACCATTGGCGCAGTTGTTCGACCACTGGATAACCAAAAGTCAGCGCAGAATAATGCTCCGACAAAGTAGGAGAGTGAACACTCACAGCCAGGCACAACTCACTTTCACTGAAATAATATAATCCGTCACAGCCAGTGGAGGACGCGTTCTATGCGAGCCTCCAACAATATTATTATAGCGAGGCTGTAAGGGACAGTTGATAAGCTTTAATTACCTGCAATACTCACGTACACATTCACTGTGTGAGAAGATAACAGACAGATTGGACAGACCAAAAGAAGTCATGCTGGTGACTCTTACCATATTAATTCCCTCACAGGCATTTCCAGTGATAACAGTATTTTAATAAAACATAATTCTGTACTTGGAAATGCGTCTCTGTCCTTATTCACTCTGTCGAACCATGGGAAACCGTTCTGTGTGATACTCGTGCTTGAGAGCTTAATTGCCACTTGGTTAAAATAATTCCCCAGGTGAAATCCCCAAGGAGGTGTAGTCTGGTTTGTGTCGCTCTATGGTTCACTGCTACACCTGCACCGAACACATTACACACGAAAAACACTTCACTTAATAGGTCTACCAGACACACCTCACTTTCAGCACTGCTCTCCACCCATCACTGATTCCTACCTTGACTAGCTCTGGAACTGCCCAACCGTTCACTCATTCTGGAATTGGGTGATCTCCCCCCTGTCTCAAATCCTGGCCCACAGTGAACCCCCATGCCCCTCCCTCTTTATCTGTATCTGGATGACATGGACAGCCTTGACCTCCCGCTCCACCAACACAAATTGGTCTGGATTTGTCTGTTCTAGCCAAAAAAATGCATACTGCAAAACAAAAATAACATCTTTATATGACAATGGATCCAACTCATTAAAGATTATATTCACAAATAACAATGGCAAAATTAGCCTTCCATACGATTTGGAATCTAATAATCTCTTATCTAAAATTCCCACCCAACTGATTGTCTCTAGTCTAATCAAACATGTCGACTCTTTGTGGAACACCAGTTATGTTTGTCCTGTCCCTGATTTGACCTTTATATCACACTTGGTGAGAATTAGTCCTTCATGTTTTCTCCCCTCTTCCCTCATCCCGTTTAGTGTTTGTACCATACTTCCAATCTGACAATTGTAAAATTATAAATTAAGTCCTTCAGAGATGGGGGTCTCAAAAAACGTATTGTTATTTTGATATTCTGTTCCTGTAAATACACCCGCGCTGTTTCTAAATTTATCTTGAATATGTGTCATGCACACTGCTTTATGGGCTAGAATCAAACCAGACATAAATAATGAACTGGTGTGAATGAAGTGACCAGTTGAGATGAAGTGAGTTCATTTCTATCTTTTGGATTTTAGAGATTTATTGACATCATGCCTTTGGAAGGATGAATTATTTGATACAGCATTAAAAATGTAAAAATGGGAAATCAAATAACTTTGTTCTTTTCATGAAACTGTATAGAATGGCTTGATACATACTATAGCTATAAGTATTTGTGTCAAATGTCCGGGTGAGACTGCAGCCAGTTTATGAGTGTTGAACAGCATTGCATTTGTGTTGTTCCTCACAGCTTGTTACTCATCTCTAAGATGTATTATTGAACATGTGAATTTATAAAGCAGAAATAACACCATGTGACATCTTTTTTTATTATTTTCATTTTACCCCAGGGAACATGCTGAGTGTGCTGTAAAGTATAATAAAATATTATAAATGCATTACTCTTAAATGATAACTTCTCCCTATGAGCTTTTATACAGCAAACTGGGATAGAAGCACTCAGTTAATGGCCATCTGTATATGTACTACACAGACAGATACAGACGAAAGGCATCAAACCGAAATATGCAGAACTGCTTTTATATGTTCAGTACATATGTTAAGTTAAGGAAGTATTTAAGTAAATAATAAAAATAATGAAGTTCAATTAGCCAAGATGATAAGGGAAACATGGGGAAATGCAAATTATATGGCTTTGTTAATTACTGGATTCAAATCAGTGTGGTAAAATAAAATTGACCAAGAAAATGACAGCTTAGGTCACACAGGGTGAAGCAAAGGACACTTTTTTAAACAGTTCTTTATTTTAAAGTGGATTTCTGCGCCCTAAAGGGATTTTCATGTTCCTTTAGCTCTGTAATCACTATGGCCGCTCCCCTGGTGTTCAATCTGTTCCTCCCTATTACCCATGCTGCACCATGTCATACTTCCTTTTGTGTAACTGTAAACAGCCTGGCGCAGTCACATTGGGTCAGCGGAAGACAGACAGCTTCTTCTCTTTCCCTCGTATAAAAGGCGGCTTCTGATCATTGCTTTACTGCGAATAGGCTGTAGGGATTGTTTCCAGTTTGTGTCTCTGTTGCATGAATTTGTCAGCTCACGTCTGGATTGTAGCATAGTTTCAAAAGAAAGGACATCCTGCAGTAATTTCCACAAGCTTAGCAATTATTAAAAATATCATCTCCTGAGTGAAATAAGAGGCAGGCTTATGAGTGTACATTTCTGTTCATTCCTTACCACCTGCAACATTTTACTCCCATGTACATTGTGACCAAACTCAGCCATCCCTAAAGACCTAAAAATAATGAATATTATATCTGCCTTCTTGTCTGGCACCAAGTGATCAACTGAGGCAAAAATCCATTGAATAGTTTATGGTACTCTGCTACAGTGTTCTCTTGTAGACCTCATTAAGACTTACCCTGGAGTTCACAACTTCCAATGAGATGTTTTGAGGAGGGGAACTTGGCACTGTTACAAACAGAAAACACAAAACATAAAATTAGGAGTCAGACACAAAACATCTGTCTGAATCAGCCCTGCTAATGACATTGAACTCAGCGTAAAATATTATGGTGACAGATTTCAGACCTACTATTTCAGTTGTAACTAATGAAAAAATATCTTGATATCTTGAAAGTCATTAAACTGTATTGATGGGTTGTTAAAATGCTTTTGTTTGCATGCGATGGAATTTCCGTTAAAATCAATTAAATCCTCCTCTCCTCCCCATAGTCGGAGATGAAGAGTCTGGGTTTAAAATGACAGCAGACACATTTATCTGAGACAGATGTTCGATGCTTGTTACTGCCATGGAGCAGGGAGGGCTGTGCAAATGAGCTGGGCTGACAACTATGACCCCTATGAGTGGTACTGATAAGGCCCAGCTATATTGCATGACCTTTCCATGATGGGTAGCCTGTCTGCCAGTCTGAGTTCTGGAGGCCAGCGTTCACCATTTAACCCCTTAAAGGACCAGAAAGAAAATTCACTCTGCCCCACATGTCTCTATGGAAGAAATATCATAGCTGAGAAAATCACTGAGCCAAATTATAATATATTGTGTCCTTCTACTGAAGGGGTAGATACCTCTTGTCCTGTAGTGTTGGAAAAGTTTCCATTTTTACTTTCGTCAGAGTACTAATCCTAATTAAACCAATTAGAGCAAACGATTAGCTGCTTTAAGAGCTGTAAGAAACCCATAACTTATCTTTATTTCAGTTAAGCAAGGGAAATAAATTTCTATGAACTGCTGTTCAAAGTGTGCATCTAATTGGGTCTTAGATTATGAAGAACAGTAGCGGATAACATTATCAGTTTTGGGGTGCATAAAACATGATGGCGGCCACACTGAAATGTATGTTGTCAGCCTGCAGTTGACGATAATAAAATGAATTGCTTATCAAGCAAAACTTTCAATATATTTTTTTAAAAATGAATGCAAAAAATGCATTTTGTCATGAATACTTATTTTGTTCTGACATTTTGTCCTGAATACCTATTTGTATTATCTATCATCAACAAATGTGGGGGGTATTCCAAGTTTGGGGTTTACTGACTAATCCGGATAAGTTAAGTCAGGGTCCGCTGTAAACCTCCTAAAAGAAGAGCCCTGTGGCTTTGTTTTGCTAGGAGAATGAAGCCATAAGGCTCCTCTTTTAGGAGGTTTATCACTTACTTAACTTATCCGGATTAGTCACTAAGCCTCGTGCTTGGAATACCCCCCTGGTATCTTCCTTTTTTATTTTCCCCCTTTTCCCCACCCTGAACACAGCTGAGTTGTTTAGCCCACTGCAATGACTTTCAAATGCTCTTGCTTCTTTTCAGGAGGGGGCGCTAGTGAGCGGTGAGGTAGTCAGCTTCGACTTGTCTACAACCTCTACCATCACTGGCAAAGCTGGATTGTGGCTTTGCTGATCCAGGCCTCCAGGGATGGCTGGGATTTGAACATCCAACCTCAGAGATCCCAGGCAAATGCCTTAGCCTATGAGCCACTTGCAGGCATTATTTTTACACCCATTACATTACTTTGAGCTGTATTTGGTAGACTACAGACAGTATTCGTGTGTAGCATTAATAAGTGTTTTGCTTGGTACTTCATCAGAGCCCTGATCTTTAATAACTCCAAGCTAAAATATCTCAGATTCAGATTGAGTAGGCATTTAGAGAAAGCGGTGGGACTATAAATCCATTTCATTATAAAAATGTTAAGATTTTGCATGAACAGTCAGAAGTTTTATTATTGAAATTGACCTCTGCAGTGTGAACTTTAGATATTTTAGCTTTATGCATCTCCCATATCCATATAGGTATGCCCATTTGTGTATTAACTGGACTAAACAAGCTTCCAGCTGGACTGTTAAGTATGGTTCTCTGTGTAACCTTAATAAGACTGAACAAACTCAACCAAAGACCATATTTAGGTCTGGTATGAACCTTGCCATTGTTGATCTACAACTGTATGCATGGTCTTTGTTCAACCACTTCCAAATGCAGAGAGATTGCCATGAAGAAAACACAAGTGAAATGTAACCACATTCTCTTTTTATATTGGTGGCCTGCATGAAGACCCAGGTCAAAAGAGCCAAAGTGTCATTAATTTCCTCAGTGGATAAGGCACTCGCAGGAAAAGTCACTGCTCGCTATTTCATTATGGAGCACAAGGGCTCTTAATGAAGAAGGAAAGTGGAAAACACTGGACCTGCAAATCATTTCAGAAACTCTGTGAGCCTCCACTAATGGAAGCCGACAGTCGATAAATTCCTCTGGCCTCCAAGCTTGTGCAGAAGATAATGGAGAAGGACAATTGGCAGAATAAGTGAGTCTTTGGGCTGCACAGATAAAAGACCCAGGGCTTATCTTGGCACCTAACGCTGGAAGAATGAGGAGCACAGCAACCCGTCTAAATATTTGGACATTTTTTTGCATAGGCACACACAGAGCGAGAGAGATAGAGAGAAAGAGTGAGTGCCTGAAGGCTTGGGATTTTTAAATAGTGGACGGTACACACTTACATAACTGCTGATCGTTGTGAAACTGTTTTTGATTGTTTCGCATGATTAAGTGTGCCGATTGAGTTAGGAATCACACGTAAGTGGTTGTCTCAGTTATTGCATCTAATGAGCAGGCGTGTCTTTTGTCCTGTATGACCTCTTTTCACATCACATAAAAAGTCAATGGAAGACTCACAACAAAATAAAAACTAGGACAATTCAGGACATTAGCCAGGGTTCACCAGAATATTTACCACTTCTTTATCTCTGGAGAACAAGTCCAGGCACTGTTTTTGATGAAAATTAAGTTCAGGAAAAAGTTGAACATTTACAGCCGCTCGTATTTAAAACTCACAAGCCTCCACTGAAAATCACCAGGAGAGAAACAAAAACACCTTGTGAGACTGCAGCAGCAGACAACCTTCAGTGGTAAAGAAATCAGCAGCCATAGTGAACTATCAGCAGCCATAGGGAACTATGGGGACCTAGCAGCAGCCATAGGGAACTATGGGGACCTAGCAGCAGCCATAGGGAACTATGGGGACCTAGCAGCAGCCATAGGGAACTATGGGGACCTAGCAGCAGCCATTGGGAACTATGGGGACCTAGCAGCAGCCATTGGGAACTATGGGGATAGGGAACTATGGGGACCTAGCAGCAGCCATAGGGAACTATGGGGAGTTATCAGCAGCCATAGGGAACTATGGGGACCTAGCAGCAGCCATAGGGAACTATGGGGACCTAGCAGCAGCCATAGGGAACTATGGGGACCTAGCAGCAGCCATAGGGAACTATGGGGAGTTATCAGCAGGTTGCTGAAAACCCATGCTGCAAGTTTTCTGTAGCCAATGCTAACATATCTAGCAAAAACTACAATCCCCAATGAATGGAAGAATGCTAGCATAGCTAACCAGAAACAACTGCCATTTAAAGTTGTTGCAAACTTTCAGTTCGTCATTATTTAAACTGCATGAGCAAATATTCAGGGAATTTCATGCTAATTTCCCATTATATGTTTGTTCACCCATGATATTATAATGCCTAATAACTGATTTGGAAAGGACACAGGTTTTTAAAAATGGTGCTTGCTGGTGCTGCATTAGCTCACATGTTCAGCCAGTCAACATACACTTATGTCTGGACCAATTGCCACACACTTATGTCACTTAAGGTTCCTGCTGTGCTGGAAAAGTACCTACCCAGAAAGCAGTTGCTAAAAAAGTTGTTCTAAGTCGAGCTAAAAATGCCGTTCTAAGAACTATGATAGTTCCTAGTTCCTGCAGTACAAACACAATAAAAAGGAGGAAGTTCCACCAACAGTTCTTAGGACTATGAAAAAGTTCCTCTGGTCTGAAAGCCAGTGCTTTTTCTTGAACGGAGGGCTTTTTCTTTTGTCTTCATCAATTAATAATTAAAAAATCTTTTTTAAATCCAACTTTACCATCAGAGAGGGTTGTGATGATGAGGTTATCGGTGGTGACCCCTGGGCCGTAGGCGTTGAATGCGAGAATATGTATGGAATATTCTGTAAACTTCTTCAGCCCTTCCAGCTGGAAATGCTGACCATTCACCTCCACGCTCTGTGAAAACACAGAAATCTCTGATGAAATGAAACATGACTTTATTTCACCTGTCAGTGTGCTTTAGCGCATGCAACATGTAACTCTTACTTGCATTGCATGTAGAAGAGTTTGAAAAACAAGAAACTGAAAAAGACAGTGCTACCTGATACAATCTTCCAAGCATTTGTCTTTTGTCCTTTAATGATTGTGTCTGTCTTAAAAGGAAATCTTATTTCTTCTTGTACTTTTGTGTTCTTTTTATATTTACAAGATCCCCCATTCTTCAATTTAGGCCATGGATTTATGTAACATCTTAAATTTTTTTACATATTGTGACTGAAAGCTTCTTCTAGACCATTCCAAAAACAAAGCAAGGAGTATCCACAACTGTGAGAGTCTGGATTCTAAGTGCACACTCTCTTCTGTAATTTGTCCACTATTTCAAAAAAGAACAGTTTGCTGGCTCTATAAACATTTTATTGATTGAAATATAAAGCATAAGGTGCCTCTGGATGGGAAAACAGCAAAGATGTTTGTTCTAGAAAGATAGTGTCATCCTTGTGATCAGGGTTTTGCATCCCAGTCCCAGCATTGCTGGCATTGAGCTGAGGTTTGCATTGGCGAGGCGGCAAATGGGCCAGCCTCACTGGGGAACGATAGGGGGTAAGTTGGCTAGTTCCGTTGGGCCCTGATGAGGCTGGGCACCTGCGGATGGTTGAACTGAGACTGTTTTGGCCACATAATCCTGTGTTATTGGTGATGAGTTTGCAGCATATAAAGAAGCATAAATTGGAGGACTCGTGCTCACGGCTTCCTCCTCCTGAAGTCGGCAAGCACGGTTGCTGTGGGACAATAACTAGCTTGGTCCGAGTTCGGGTTTGGAAAAAAAGGTAAAATAACCTAAAAAAGTTAAACAAAAGTGTGTTTATGTATGTGGTACCCTGCTGTATATATTGATTGATGGTGTTTTGGTATCTTGAAGTGATCACCAATTATGAAAAAATTAAATGAACCTTCATGGTAACAGATTACTCAGTCAGATTGACTACCCCTGGGCGACAGGCTAGGGTGAGCCTCACTGAATTGGTCTGGACAGCTGCAGTGTTCTTGGATGCAGGCTTGCTTGTCACTGCAGTGCATTCATTTTACTTTTTGATTTCCTGCCAAAACATGACTTAAATTGGTCTTATCAAAAGGAATATTTGGAAGAAATAATGAATGCAGTTTGTGCACAGAAATATTCATGGCCATTACACATAATTCTCTTTAACATCTGCTGTAAACAATCACCCACACATAAATGTAAATGAAAATGTATGTGTATGTGTGAGAATATTTAATTATGTCTTTCTATTAAAAAAGCTCAGATTAATTTGATAGATATACCTCATATCTGAACTGATTGTCATGGACATTGAGAGTTATAATTGACAATCTTGGCGGTCATTACAAGCTGAATGTCAGTTCTATAAAATTTTACAAGATGCCACATCTCAGAGCTTCCAAACCAATCTAAAAATCACACCATGTCAGACTTGGCTGGCAGTGACTCCATTAAATCTTTTGACTGCATATCGTTTTCATTAAAAAGTGGAGGTAGTAATTATTGTCAGTGAGAAATTGTACAAATCTAATTATTATATAAAATAATTTTAGGTACAATAAACTTAGCTGAAATTAAAGTGAAATAGCAATAGACATGTTTGAACCAATAAAAATGTGATCATCAGTCAAAATCATTGAGTCACTATATGGTGGATCATCCCATTTTTGGTTCAAATAAACCTCAATACTCTTGACTAAATATTCCTTTCCTACTCCTGTTTGCAACATTTTAATGCATGATTTAATGCATCCCTTTAATGCATGTGAAAAAAATGGTATTTCACATTTATGAGCAACAGTTCTCATATGTATTTAAGGTGTGCACTATTAGTATTATCGGTAGCAACAAAACAAGAGTGGTCTCTTTAAATTTAAGGTTGATCCTCAATAAAAGATTTAATTCTGAGCCAGAACTTTGGGTGTTTCAAACCACCAATGGTAATATGTTGCTCCGATACATTGCTTTTAGTAAATGAAAAAAATGATCGATGGAGACTGACCTGCTCTTTTTCAGTTGCTGTCTCTGTCCAGAACAGCCTGTACCCTTGGATGGGGCCGTTAGCATGGGTTGGGGCTTCCCAGGCGATATGGATAGAAGTGGATGACGTAGCTTCAGCATGGGGGTTCACAACTATGCTGGGAACCTGCACTGTGGGGCCAAGCAGAGGACGGTATCAGCAGAATTGTCCTTTGAACCCTTGGAGGGACTCTAACCAATGCAGGATAAAATACAGTCAAGCAGTCAGCAAAAGAACATGGCACTCTCTTACACCTGGCTTTTGGACATAAAGCAAAGGATGCACAAGGCTGTCAAAGCCATTTGGTTGCACTTTTTCATGTGCATTTGGTTTGCCTGACATTACATTTTATGATTTCTTTGAAAATCCCCATTCATTCCATAACTAAATTTATATCCAAGTAAATACATATTCAATTAGGAGTCTATTCAGACCTGAGCTCATCGTGATTTAAACGCTTTTTTGACCCACTGCGCACCTGAGGCTGTTCGTATTCTGACCTTGAACCTTTACACGTGCTTAGGAGACTTGGATGCTTGGGGTGGAGGTTTATATAAATCGGGGCGTTTTTTATCAAAATACCCTCTACACGAACTCAGACTTTGAGTTTGCTGTGTATCCTACATGCACCACAACCCTGTGTTACTTGTCACAGGTGCATGTAAAGGTATCGCCAACAATTGAGTCCATTCGCCAATGTCATCAAATTCATTAAAAACAGTAAATTCACTGTGTCTTGGCCCTCCAACTTCCTCCGTCCGCATATTTCCAATAAAAATAGACTCATTAATTCTTTCTGGAGAGCTGTATAAATTTAGCATTGGTATTGTTCCACATTACCTTCTTTAGGTCTGAAAACAAACATAGATTTAAAAGAAAACTGAAAAAAATTTCATTGTGAAAATGTTCTAATGGAGGCACATGCATATGTGTGAGTTTGCACCAACACATCCTGTTTGCATTTTAGTATTATAAGGTATGCTAATCAATAATGTTTTTTGCAGTAATTACATTGTCTACTGAGTTTCTGCACTTTCAGCTACATGTTACATTTAACCCCAGGTACCGTTACAGCTATCCGTGAGTGTGGGGCAGGATGTAACATTTCACTTGGCGTATTTCAGATTAATTTTCACATTCTCCATTACCATTAGGTATTGAGACAATTTGTTTGGCTTTTTCCAGGCTTAATTTGAAAGACTCGGTCTAGAGCTGTGCAGGATTACAAGGAGAAAGCCACGATCGGGAGAATTTTCTGTGGACGGAGGAGTCCAAAAGGGATCTTTTTGGCTGAAATAAGAAGCATTATGTTTGGTGAAAGCAAACACTGAATTCCAGCATAAGGACCACATCCCAACTGTGAAACATGGCGGTGGCGGCATCTTGGTTTGGGCCTGCTTTGCTGCCTCAGGACCTGGATGGCGTGCCATTGTTGATGTAACTATGAATTCTGAAGTGTACCAGCAATATCTTCAGGAAAATGTCAGGGTATCTGTCCGTGAACTAAAGCTCAAGAGAAAATGAACCATGCAGCAAGACAACAACCCTAAACACACAAGTCAGTCTACCAAAGAAAGGTTAAAGCAGAGGAAATTTCTTTTTGGAACGGCCGAGTCAAAGTCCTGACCTTAATCCAATAGAAATGTTGTGGAAGGACCTGAAGCAAGCGGTTCATGCAAGGAAGCCCTCCAACATCCCAGAGTTAAAGCGGTTTTGTAAAGGAGAAATGGACTAAAATTCCTCCTAGCAAGTTATTGCTGCACAAGGGGGTCACGCCAGTTACTAAAAGCAAAGGTTCTCATTGTGTTCTCTTTATCTTTTTAGGACCAAAAATTTTAGGTCATATTTATGGAATGTTGGATCATTTTCTCAATGAGTAAACTTGTATAATGTTTTTTAGTGTTATTTGTCACATTGTGACATGGATGAAGATCTGATCATAGTAATATTTATTTATCAATATTATAAAGTGATGGAAGATGGAGCTAGGAACTATCTAAAAACTCTGAGGTGCAAATCTGTGGAGTTCAGATGGTATGTGTTATTTTAGTTAATCATATAACACATTAATATAATTAATAGTACATTATGCAAAGGCCAATATTGAATAAAGTTATAAAGGGAATTTAAACCAATATTAAAAGTCATGGGAATTTAAACCACTTCCTTTCCTGTTCTGAGAGTAAGATAATAAAAGAAAGGATGAATAAATTAATGGAGAGACTATGAATATCAAGAACAAGAACAATGAATAAAAACGAATGAATAAAACATAGCAACATAATAAAACAACGAATAAAACAACTACAATAGAAATATAATAATCAAAGAAAAAAGTGAAAAGGGTATTAATGATTGTATGCCAGGTTAAAAAGATATATTTTCAGCTGTTGTTTAAAAATGTCACCTGATTTCACTTCCCTAATCCCTTTTGGCGGGCGGTCCCACAGTTTTGACGCATAGTAGTTGAAGGCTGCTTCCCCAATTTTCTTTTGAGGAACCTTCGGTACAGTCAAAATACCGGCCTCAGAGGACCTGAGGGCTCTTGGGGGAACATAGGACACCAGCGCTTCTAAAACATATGGGGGAGCTAAGCCGTTAAGAGCCTTAAAAACAAGAAACAGAATTTTGAAATCAATTCTAAAAGACACAGGAGCCACTGCACTGCAGCCAGGACAAGCGTTATATGTTCTCTCTTCCTTGTTTTTGTCAATAGCATAGCAATAGTGAATCAGCTGCAGCTTCTCAATGGTCTTTTTAGGAAGGCCAGTAAAAAGAGCATTACAGTAATCAAGTCTGCTTGATATAAAAGCTTGAACTCACCTCTCGGCATCTTGCTGGGTTAAAAACGATCTTACCTAGGCTATATTTCTCAGGTGGAAGAATGCTGGCTTGCTCGCCTTACTTATGTGAGATTTACAACTTAGGTCAGAACTACACCGAGGCTTTTTACTTCTGATTTAATCGGACGGGCCAGATTTCCTAGCCTTATTGAGACTCTCTTTTGCTCTTGGGGGCCATCCTAGAGAATGTCTGTCTTATTTTCATTTAATTTCAAGTTCCTTCTACTCTCTGATGATATTACCTAAGGGCATATAATGAAAAAAGAAGAGGACAAAGACAGCTTTTCTTGTGCAACTCCAAAAGGGAGATCATATTTGTCAGACTTGCAGTCTCCTAGACTAATATAGAATTATTTTAGTTCAAAACCAGTTTAGGACACCTTCAGACAGACCAACCCTTTTACAGTCGATCCAACAGGTTGCTGTGGTCAATGGTGTCAAAAGCTGCACTCAAATCTAAGAGAATAATAAGCGAGAACTTGTTTGTGGCAACGCCTCAGTGTCCTCTTTCTAGTCAATTGGAGAAACATTGTTCATTTCATTAACCATTTAATTTATCCAGCAGTTGTACATCACGAGTCAAAGGAGTTCAGAAAACTTTCGTTCTGCTGTAGTATCTAAATACCATTTTTTAATTATAACTTTTCTTTTGTTACTGTGTGTCGGTCTACTTAGCAGAACATTGAAGAATACAAAGTAATGGTCTGAAATAGTAATGTCAGACACTGAAACTTTGCTAATTATTATTCCTTGCGATGCTACCAGATGAAGTATATTACCCTGTTGGTGGGTAGCTTGTGTTACATGTCATGTCACTCCTAGGTTGGGGGTAGTCCGGGGAAGAGGTGGCCCTAAGTCGCTCCAGACAGCGAGCCAAAACTTTTGCAAAACGCCTTGATATTGGTTCCAATCAGGAAGAGTGGATGGTATCTAGAATAAGATGCTGGGTCCTTGTCTTTTTTAAAAGGAGGAAGATGACAGTTATATTGATACCTTGTCCAAAGGACCCTTGACCGATTGAGTAATTTATCATATTTAACAAAATGGGACCTAACTCAAGCTAAAACGACTGATAAAACTCCACTGGAATGCCATCCAGGCCTGGAGATTTCTCCTTATTCATACACGTAGCTGCAAGTTCCAACTCTGAGAGGGTTATGGGGTCAGCTAAGAGTTCAGTTCAGACTCTGGCAAGTGAGGTAAATTATGTGCAGAAAGAAAAGATGAAAGGAAACCAAATCACACTTAGATGGAGAGCTGTATTGTTCAGAGTAAAATGAGCGATATGTTCCATTGATGTGCTTTGGGTCAGTTAAGATTTTGCCTAATTGGACTTTCACAGATGGGATGTTTCATTGCTGCGCAGCTTTAAAGCTAATAAATGACTGGGTCTGCTACCGTGAAAATACTCTTTTTGCCTAGATCTTTGAATTAGAGATTCTGCCTTTGATTTGATTAACAAATTGAGTTCTTTTTTGACAAGACTAATTTTAGTAGGTATGATATTAGAGAAAGACTGTTGAATAGACTGTTCTATTGTCCTAAGCTGAGAATCAAGGTTAGTTATCTTACTGAGATGTGTTTTTTGAGCAAAAGAGGGATAAGTGATTGAACTACTCCTGATGAAGCCTTTGACTGCATCCCAGAGTATCCATGGATCCCGTATTTATGTTAAGAAATTCACCAAATTGTCTTCTAAACTGCACACAAAAGCCTTTATCTTGACGTGGCTTTGGGTTAAAACGCCTTCTGGGAGCTCTTGGTGGTTGAGAAGATGACTTTTTTAAGAATTTAATACTGTGGTCTGATACGGGGACATAGGCCATATATGTGTAGCTAATACCACTGAAGACATAGTAATAGAAGTGAATACATTGTCAGTTTGTGAATATGACATGCCTGGGTGAGACAAAGGTACTCGTCCTTGTGGATGGATTCAACAAATGACTTGTGTCCATTTGAGACGATATACACTTTCTTAATTCATAAGTGCAATAGGCCTGGGTGTGGTATTTGCTGTCTCCAGGCCTTTCTAGATTGTGGAATATAACAGCGTTCATGTCTACATCATCACTACCTCAGTCTGACACTTGGGTGAGATAAGCTGAACGTCTAGGGGTAAAAGTTGGATCAGGATTGCAGGGTATATAGACAGAAAGGAAAGCTATCTTCCTAATCTCTATCAGACTCTTGATATGAACTATTCTGCCCTTTGAGTATTAAAGCTATATCAATTTTTCTCCTTTTGAAAGTTGAAAGTAAGAGTGGCTGAGTGAACAAGGCAAAAGTGTAAAAACTTAAAGTGTGCCATTATAAGTCTATACTTAGTAGAAGTGGAGAAAGGTCTTTGTCCCCTGCTTCTCCCAATTCTTTTTGTTCTGAAGTCGATCTCCCTTTTTACCATTGCTGTGATTGCTTTAGAAAACCCACAGGGTCATTTTTTTGCCAGAAAGAGGATACATCTGGCAAAAAAAGGTCTGAGTGCAAAGGAGCTCTGTTAATGTGCAAGTAAGAGCATGTAAACGTCACATGATTTATGATTTTTTTGTTGAGTGAAAAAATTTTCATACACTGCATGCATGTACATACAATTCATTTGCAAACTATAAATCCACTCACCAACACGCTGGCAGTACTCGCTGTTCATGCATCCACAAAGCTCGGTTTCACACAATGATCCAGGTCCACTGTTGATTTTTTCATTATCTGCTATCATTGTTTTATTGTTTCATTGTGCTTTGGGGGTTGTGGTGAAATATGGCAATGAAGCCTGGAAGGTGAATTTAGTTTTAGTAGGAGTTATCTGTTTGAAATCAGATATTTCCTCTAGATGTCAAATGTAATCCCTTTGGATGTTAGATTTTTATTACACATCAGAAACTCTCCATTTTAAAACCAATATTTGCAATCTATAAATGTCAACAAAGTCTCAAAACTGGTGACAGATGTTCATTTAGTTTCGCCATGCAATATTTAGGTTTAGTACTATGAATCTCCCATTTTCATTTATACACTATTGCTTTATCATGAAAATGACAAAGCAATAGAATAATTAATGTGTAATGTTTAGTTATTTATTTGTAATGTAATATATTTTGTTTCTGATTTGCCGTCACTAAATCTTTGCTTCCTGATAATTACCAGGGCCTTAAAGAGGATTGCAGGGAGCAATGAACCCAATGGGGAGAGCCTTCTCTCTCCCTCTTTATAGCAATGTATTCCTCTCACTGACCAAACATTCTGTGTGTTTTGCATGTGTGTGTGTGTGTGTGTGTGTGTAGGACCCTGTGTCCCATCTGGTCAGTCAGTGTTGATTGGCTCAGAATGAACAGGAGGACCATCTCACATGTACAGTGTGACATCATGAGAACAGCCTGTGCACACTAAATGGTTAATACAGATGCCCACAAATTACATGTCCCCCCGACCATGGAACACAGTAAAACTTCGGAGGTCCTGCTAAGGATGTATTTCTGATGATGGTGATGGTTTTATTACCCTGCTTTCTTGAAATGATCCATGTTCCCAGTGTTGGTGGTACTCACACTCTGGTTTTGTCGAAACCCTGACAGGCGCTGAGCTTTCCCCAGGTCCGTACTCATTGTACGCCACTATTCTAAAAGTGTAGGTTTCCTCAGGCCTCAGGTTGTTCACAGTGAATTGCAGGGTCTCAGATTGAGAGGTGTTGATGGCCCGCTCTCTGAAATGAAGAATATCCAACGTAAGATTTATGAGGCAAGATCAAGAGTTTTTAAGCACAGCAAGAACTTTCTGAACTCCTTAGCTCATGACACAACTACAAATGGGTTGTTCCCAGAGATAAACAATAAACCAAAAATAAATAAACAATAAACATTAATTTAAAAAACAATAATACAGTGCCACATTGCATACTGGTACCCCTATATTTCATTCAAAATATTCAGAAAAGTCTAATCTTTATTTGAAATAAAAAAGATTGAAAGAAAAAACTAAATCTTATGAGGAAATAAATAACCAATGTGCCACAATGTTTGGCACCCCTATAAATTCTTATGAATAAAATCTAACTGAAATATATTTCCATTCATATTGTATGTTTTAAAGTTCATCTGAGCGATTAGGAACACTAAAATGGTCAGCCATGACTTCCTGTTTCACTGGGGTATAAATATGAGGTGACACACCTAGTCATCCATCATGAGAAAGACCAGAGAATACAGCAATGACGGGTGACAGAAGGTTGTAAAGTGTTGAATATGCTGTTTGTTGTTGTTTTTGTTTGCAAGACGGTTAGCTCTAGTCACTTAAACTAATTCACATGTTTCACGACGATTTCAAAACAAAACGGCAAAGGATCACTTAAATAACAAGGGTAAAATGACTGTAGAGCTTAAATATCAGTCCCAAAATTTTAACTGAATTAGTCACAGCTGTAAGACCATGACTGGTTATCTCAATCCCTACAGGGCTACAGCTAATGCCTGTTGTAGGACAGCTATCTAGCTTTGCTAAGCACAGTCACAGCCCCTCTCTCCCACAAAATAATCATCGCTCAGCTGATGGCTAACATGTTAGCTTTTGTTTTATGTGTGATAAATGAAATATTGATGGCTTGGCAACTTGTGAGCAAACATGTGTATGCATGCGCATTATAAGTTGTGCTTGGCCACTCAAACAGGGTTTGAAATGAGTAAGACATTTACAAAATCATAGATTTAATTATAATAGTGAAAATTCATTAGTTGGCTATTAAAAATCCCTGACCTTATCTGTGTTTGATCAGTAGTAGCAAACACAGACTGAAAAACAAGACTTTAACCACATTTAAAAACATTATAACTCATTGCTTCATTAATTCAAACGTAAATGTTTTCTGTAGCTGTATCAAGTAATTCAGAAGTTTATGGTATTCTCTGGAAAATTACACTTGATATTTTCACCTTCTGTGCAATACATCTCACGTACCTGTTGATTCCTTCCAGTGTAAAATAGATGGCATAGGTCTGGATGTTTCCATGAGTCTCCACCGGGGGGCGCCAGCTGAGGCGCACAAAACGACTGGATACTAGGACAGGGACCACATCACAAGGAGCGGAGGGGAGGGCGCTGGAACTCGGGACAACTGGTGGGGGAGGAGAGGAGTCAGTCAAAGAAGTGGGGGGCACAGGGCTGGGGATCCGAGGGGCTGGCGTAGGGGTGGCCTCTATAACGTTAGTTAGTTGAGGGAAGGAGGGAAGAGGAGGGAGGGGGAGGGAGGGGCGGGGGAGACACGAATGGTTCATGAACAGGATGAAATGAAGAGATAAGGAAAAGACCAGGAAAAAGAAGAGAGATAATAAAGATCATAGACAGAAAGAGGCCATTATTTGTCACAAATTAGAACTATAGAGAAAACGTCAAAGAAATGGTATGCCACTATAAGAGTATGCATGAGCATGCTGGCTGCAAAATGTATGAGTTACTCAGGATAAAATGCATGAGCAGAGTGTGTCTACTTAAGCAGTCTGCAAATGATTGGACAGTACATGTAAGCATTTCCATTGAAAAAATGGACGTTTAAAGGTAGACACATGTATTCTGCATAAATGATACCAGGAATAAACTGTTAAAGGTTTAAAGGAGTTAGATGGTTTGGGCATTAGCAAGTATGAGTCTATTTGCTTCTTTGCTTGAAATAATCCAAGACATCGCAAATAAAACTACCTCAAGCCCCATGTTGACTTTGTAACCATAATTACCCTGGTTGCACTTTAACTTTCATTCAAAGCATAATGTAGGATTGACAAGGGATAACCAAAAGGGAATCACTCCTAATGTATTTTAGTTAAAACTGTGCTGTAAGGTAATTGCGAGACTGAGAAATCAATTGCATTGATTGTCACACGCGGACCACTGAGCAGGATTCCGAATGCATCGATACAAACAGTTCAATACGTACTGCCCACCTCTCCAACCTTAGAACTAACCTAAGAGAGTGCTATGCCAACAGAGCTACAAACTGAATTTACAGAATTATAGTGCTTTATTGCTCTTTTAATCTGTATTGAAAGTGCAAGTGATTGTGAGTATGCATGGATGCCCTCTCCAGTGCCTTGATTCATGTTTTTAAGCATGCATAAACGGTATTGATCCACCCTGCTGACTTCATGTTGTGTAGTTCCGCTATTGCTGAGGAAGTCCAGTGACTAATGTGGCATTAACTTTGGCCACCACTACTTAAAGGACAAAGCATATTAGCTGGCCTGAATGGAAATCTATTAATACAAATTTCCAGCCATTGCCTAATCTATTTACCTACTGTACTTACTGTACATTTAATCTGTAATATAATAAAATATAAGATATTAATATGTAACCACTGAAAATGGTTTGATGGCTTGATCTTTGTCCTTTAAGACCATGCAGTATGTTTATGTCCAAAAGTTGATGCTTCACCCCATGATAAAAAACTTTTGCGAGCCCGTCTAAATTTACAGAACAGTATTTTCAAAATATGTTCTTATATGCAAGTAAACTTTTGTTACTCGTTGGAAAATGTACATTTAATATTCAAAAGGTGTTTGCCTTCTTTCTAGTAATGCAGTTGCCTGCTGTGAGAGCAGTAAACAGATCCAAAGCTGCTTTTCTTCTTGCTCCCTTATTACATACTAAAGTGCATCAGGAAGCAAACTAAAGCCTGTATCTCTTACAACACAAAATGCTGTACTTAAAATATCCATATTGGAGAATTACTTTGATTAATTTTTCAGAATAAGCCATTTTGTATTTGACTGTATCGAGTACAAAAGCCTAGCAGATTCCAGCACTGGTGTTTTTAGTTTCATGTGGTGGTTTGAAAATGTTTTATGTAATATGTAAGCCACTGAGCTCCAGGGCATGCAAACTGTGCTATTTTGGAAATGGCAGGCAAAAAGCCACTGTATAATCATACATAAAACTGAGAAACATAAATGAGACACGCGTGTGTACTTCATGTCTCAATTTCTTTTGCTTTCATTAGCGGCAACCACATTAGACCAGTGTGTTTCTTTTTTTTGTGTAAATAAAAATTTTGCATTTACTTACTCTTATGAATGTAACATTCCAAAAAGGAAATGGGTGTTGTAACTTCAGACCACTTTAGTCAATGCTGTACCACGGAACCAGACCTGGTACACGCAACTTAAGAACCGATCTGCAACAGAGCTGATAATAGCTGATAAAATGCACAGGTGGGTTGAATATCCTGCTTGGTATAACTGCCTGCTGCACCTCCAACAGTGCCTTCAGGTCAGCTGCTGGGGAACACCATTCAATGTTTCTTTCCCTTAGCCCTAGTATATGTCCTGGCAGGAGAAAGTGGCAGGGACATCTACCTGGCACTCCGAGCAGCTGTCCTTTAATTTAGCTAGCCCCCCACTTCCTGTCTTTTCTCCACAGCCACAACCAGAAGTCTTGTGGCTCTTGTGGCCATCCTGAGCCTTGCCCCTCTTACTCCTCACGGAGCAGGCATGCTGTTGATGCACCGACGAATCCAGCATCCAACCTCCACAAGGTAGAGACAGCTCCCTTGCACTCAGCTGCCAGGTCTGATTACCTAAGCCCCTTCCGCTCTTGGGCAGCATCCAATCACCCCTCCCATGAGACAGTGAGCCCAATGTGCAAGACGGTTTTTGCAGCCGCATGCCATTTGGCATGTCTGGATGGAGGGATGTGGTGATGATTTTTGTAGGAAATTGAATCTGCTTGCCAAGGTCAACCCTCATGTTTCACTCCACTTTGTCATCAAGCCTATTAAAAAAAACTTCCCATGTCAGTAATTTAAATACCAAATATATTTTTTAAATCTTACTTTATTGTTGTGTACTGAAAAAGCAAAATCTAGGTAGCTTAAGTTTTTTTCAAAACAAACACTATGTGAATTGGTCATAAAAATGATAAATGACACAACAACAATACTCCCAAATTTTACACATAATTTTGATGAAAGATATCTGCTGTCACAGCCAAGGGTTTTTGTCCTTTACCATAAATGGGATGGAGTCACAACTGAAAGTGGAGTAACTGAATTATTGAAAAAGCTTGCGAAAATATCAATGAAGAATTGGAAATTTTAAAAAATGTAATGGACATGAATACCACCATTTCACTGTGGTTCTCAATGTACAGGGACTGAGGTGTTTTATCTTCTTTTGCGATATATTAGTGTAGAAGGTTGCATTGGAACTGCTGTCATGAAATCACAGCTCTAGGTGCAAGTATATGTTAAATAAACTTCTTGTGTGCCTTTGACACCCACAACTTGAAGCCAGTTCACATACTTAGTTAAATAAAAAATAAGGAACCATCTATTCCAAGACAATCATTAAAACTATTTCCTTTTTCTATAAATAGCAAAACAAAATTCCCCTCTGATATCCATTTCTTCTAAATTAAAACACCCAAAGGCTTGTTAGTAGCCTCTTGTCCAAAGCAACTCAACGGTGCTTAAGCCTCAGCTTAATGGTTTCATTACCACCCTGGTGAGTCAAATTAAGAGCATCAACAATAGTGGCATTTTGACACGGTCTGTGGCTTTGCCCATTGAGCTCAATGCTGTGGTGCCCTCTTTCGGACACAGCGCAAAGGCCTGTATTACAGTTCCATGTGTCTCACATTCAAGATTTTATTATTTTGCATGAAACAAAACTGTTTGCTCTATTTCACACTACATTTGTAGTTACAGTAGCTTTCTAGGTTCTAAGGTCTACGGTTCATTGTTAGCTGATATGGTGATGAAAGTGATAATAAATAAACCAGATTTTTGGGAATTACAAAACAAGGAAAACCATTTAAATAGTTTCAAGGAATTATAACTTTCATTAGATTCATCCATATGGATCTCATAAAAATGCACAATAGGCGCTCCTAGGTAGCTTTAAGTTGGTTTGCTACTTTCGAACTGCCCTTATATCCATTTGGGCAGGGTGGTCTCATAATGAGGTTTGGTCAGATGCTGCTGCAGGTTACCTCCTACCAACACTGTGTCAGACTCAGAATGACCCAAATGCAGACAAATATAAATAACAAACCATGGTTTACTAAACATTCAAAAAAAAAATCACAGAAACAGAAATCAGAGTCCAAGTCCATGAAGGGCTCAGAACCAAACACACAGAGAAGGTACAAGGAGAGTAGCTGAAAAATGAGCAAACAAAGTTTATAAACAGGCAGACTTGGCAACAGTACAAAATTGGAAAGCAGGAATAAAAAAACCAGGAAACAAACAAATTTAATAATAGGCAGAATCCAAAAAAAAAAAAAAAAAAAAAACTTAGGATAACAAAACACTGAGACAAACTCACAACAAACTGAAGGATGAACAGAGTATAAAAGCACAACACTCATGAGCAAACGAGACACAGGTGAACAACAGGGCAGGTGAAACAAATGAGCAATCAGCTGAAAAGGTAACAAGGAAGGCGGGGCAAACACAAAGGGAAAACAAAACAAAAGGACATGGTCAGAGCAACAAAAGAAAACCAAAACAATGGAGAAAAACCGAAAGAAAAATGAAAGAAAAAACACAGACTCAAACAGCAACTCTGACACACTATGTTGGAGGTACAACCAGTAACCCCCAGCTAAGACTGTCAAAAGTCAAGCTACAAACAATTTGCATCACTGAGATCCTGCTCCCAGAACCTCTTTGCTACATTCACATGAACATAAATATGCCTGAAATTAAATTTTTATGAAAATTACCAATTGTGTTTCCAACACAGATTATATTTATCAGGAGATAGGAAAAAAATAAATAACATTTCATTTTAAAAGCCGTGGCCACATGAAAATGATGAGACCAGCAACAACTAGCCAACTTACCCCTGTCTCATTCTTCAGTGGGGCTGGGCCAACTGTTGCTTTGCTAATGTGAATCTCTGGCCATAGCCAGCAATGGTGCAACCAGGACCCAAACAGCTAATCACAGGGCTCATGTTTTTCTTCAGAACAAACATCTTTACAGCATGAGCTACCCATAAAACTGAACAGTACATGGAAAAAGGAAAAGGCCTCCATGAAAACTTGATGGCCCTGGATACCTAGAGCTACATGAACACGATTTATCATAAAGTGCAATGGTGAATATAAAATGTTGAAGATGAATATCCAGGTGAAAACAACCTCCTCCCCTCTCTTCTCTTCTCATTATGATACATTTTATCATTTATTGTGTACCTAAAATGAATAATGAATAATCTCTACGACAGTTTTACTAGACCTGATGATTACATACCTATGATATGTTCTGAGGTCTGTGACTTACTGTTATTATTTTCATACATAGAGTTAATGAAAAAAAGGACAGCACTCCAAAAGTGTTCATGATTCAATATGTATTTGTGAATTGCAGACCGAGGAAGACGAAGCACCAAAATAAATCCATGCATTTCAAATAATAAAAGCAATAATGCTTTTGGACTGTTCAATATTTCTCATGTCTGCTTTGGACTGAGTTGTGCCTTTCATACCAGTGAATTTACTGTTTGTAATAAATGTCTTGGCATATTGGCGAACACATGACTCAATCGTAGGCGACAGTATGGGCAACACTTTTACTTGCCTGTATTATCCAGAAATAATTCCAATGATTTCAAGTGTTGTACTACTTTATGCAATAGGGTAACATTGAAAAAAAAATGTAATAACTGCCTGACCAATAGAAGTGCATTGATAGAAGGGTTGTGGCATGTGTAGGGTATGCACCCTGAAAAGCCACTTAAGTCTGAATTCACGTAGAGGATATTTTAAAGAAACACTGATTTTTCTGAATCTCCAACCTAAGCATGAAAATCTCCAAAGCATCAAGGTACAAAGTTAGAATACGAAGAGACACAAAAAGGCACAGGGTGGGTCAAAAGCGTGCTGAGTGCAGGTCTGAATGGATCCCTAAGGCTGTAGTGTTATTCAATGTGGATTATTTGTATGTAGCATTCTCTATGCACAGGCTGTTAATAACAATAATATTAATAACAAACAGTCAAGTGGGGCTATGTTACATAGTCCTGAGTAAACTTTGTTTATTGCTATACAACCTAAACTTGGAAAGGAAAACCAGTAAAGTAGTGTCCAAACAAACAACATTCTCACTTTTACTGCTAGACTACTTGCAAAAGATAATAGATAATAGCATTTGTAGTACAATGTAATATGATAAAAACAGAAATATGTAAGTGCAGTAGAAAAGAACATTTTCCCTATAGTTAAATAGCTATGGCTTAGGATAATATAGAATATCTGGCACTAAAACTGCTCCATCAAAATTAATAGATACTATGTAAATACCAATATATCCAAATATTAATAAACAAACTGCAACCATGATCACAAAGCACCATTGCTAGATGTACCTTGTTATAACTAGTATATATGTCAGTTAAAAATTGTTTACTTTATTAATAGATTTTTTCAGTAATTAGAAAAAAAAATCCATGCTGGTTGTCAAAAATAGGTCTGTATGTAACCAAGTGGTGGGGATGGGTTGGCTCATTAAATTAAGTATATTCATGAAATCAATAATTTATAAATAAGATTTGCATTTAATTGTGATCACAAGGCTGAATACCAAATGAAACAGTACAACCAGTTAATGAGTTGATTGAGGTTCTTACAGTAAATGCTTGATTTTCATATTCATCAAGTGATCCACTGGCCTCTCAATCAGCTCTAGATATTAAGTGATATCCAACACAAATTCAGCCACTTCCTGAGAGCAAGCCTCAAAGCATGTCTTAATAATATTAGTATATATAATATAAAAGTATGCTTATAACTACCTAATTACCATGTAATACATTTTCTATATCAAACAATTTCAAAAAATATGGCCGTTACAGAAAATAGCCAGTACAAACACCAGTTATCATGTTGTCTTTTGTGCAGCTAGCAATACTGTACTTGCTTACAGCTGGCTAGCTAGTAATATCTAACATATTGAACACATAAAGTTGGTACAGCTAATGTTGGTCATGTTAGCTTGGCTTTCCTGAACCAAAAGGTGGTGAAAAAGACCCAATATCAATAGAAGTTGTTTCAATGAAAACTCATTTTTTTATTCACTGAATTGTGATTTTATGTCTGGCTAATTTTTGATTGTATGCGTGATATATTGAAAGGAGAAAGTATGCCTGCTTCAGTTCACCTTATTTTATAAACATTATGTTTTAACATTATTCAAAATTATTGATCAATCATTTTTGGTCATCCATTATACTCCATTAGTTTCATATACAGACTATGAAAGCGAGCAAGTGTGTGTGCAAATAAAACACATCTTCCAACAGTCGTCTATCCATATTCATTTAGAAATAATATTTATAACAGTATTTAAATCGCCATTCAAGAGGTGAACTTGCAACTGTTGTCTTGTCTTAAACATTTACAAACGGCAGTTGAGTAGAATGCACACTTTCTCAACTCTCAATTCAATAAAACATCATTGGAGTGGTCCACTTAAGAAGGGCCCAGCGCATGAATCATCCATTTGGGCTTCAGCCGAATTTACAGACATGATTATTAAATCCAGACCGCGTTTCGACCTTTATTGCAATTATACATCGACTTTATCAACTCCTTTAATATTCAGCACTAAGAAACCTCGCGTTCAACTGCATTACTCAAAGCCTAATAGAAATGGATTTTGAGTGGACATGACTCGTTGAGAAATTATGTAGAAGATGTCTGAAAGCAGATGAAGCGGGAACATCACAGTCTCTTAATTGTGTAGTCCAACAGTCTGCAAATGCACTTTTAATGTATGCTGGATAATGATTAAACCACTCTCGTTCCTGAGAGTATATCACTGGACACCTACTGTGATTAAATGACAGTGAGAGGGGCAGGGCTATTCGTTTCAAGTTTAACACATTTTCAAAACTGGAAAAAGATGAAAGAATTAACACATTTGTAGGCCTGAGATGCCGATGTGAACAGCATAATTAATCCTTTATTTGCTGTGGGATGAGCATGTGTGAACGTGAAATAATTCTTCCTTCAGATATTTTTTTATAATTATTTGCTCAGTTATCCAGGTGTATTCATTTCAAAAATTAGTTTTGGGTAGCCAAACAAAGGATTCTATTGTGTCATGTTTCAGTTTTGATTTGAATGGATTGCTACAAATGTGCAATTAAAAAATGCTGAGTAATTTTACAAAAATTGTACATGGATTCAGGTTTATTAATCGTAAAATCTAATATGTGACAGACTTAGTCAACATTTGTTTTTAACATCTATTCATAAATTGGGGCAAGAATTTTCCTCACAAACACATCAACACACTCATTTTGGTGATTGCCGAACTTCACAAGATGTGTCTGAAAAAATGAGTTGCGTTTTTGCCAGTCACTGTCAGTACAAATATTGATCATTATAGCCTATATTTGTGGGAAAAACAAGACTTGAACCGTATTGTAATCAGCTGCTGCAATACCAAGTTTGACCCACAAATAAAGTAGTCTTTACATTATCGCAATGTTGCATGCTCAACAGACACCCCACAATTAACTTTGAAAACTGTTTTATGAAGAAATAATAACACTTGAACTAATATGCAAGTCATACAGTTAATGTATACATTTTGACTTTATGAATTAAAGGGTAATTCAAACTGGGAGACATTCTTCAACTACAATTTGTATATGTTCATTAAATTCCATTAGATCAGGCGAGTGCCCATCAAAAACCTATAAGAATTGTGTACTGTACAGAAGGGTAAGTACTTCCATTACAATCACATGGTTAGCCTGTCAGTGAAACACTTTCAGTTAATTATCAAACAGCAGGTTTTAAAAACATATATTTGACATTCATAATGGCTGGTGCCTCCTTTTAACACTTAAAATGCATTCTAAGATGACAAGTTGTGCTGAACTGACAATTTCAATTTCAGCCAGTGCCATTCCAGAATATTATTCAACTGAACATTTTAGAGAACCAAAAGGCTGTTATTAAAAATTAATTGGATCAGAAGTATAATATGAGACACTGTTTCAAGTGATTCAGTTTCAACTCAGTCTTACAGATACTTATATGTAGGAGATAAATAAATGTCTTTATGCAAGCTGCCATAGTGTTTGTTGCATTATCATATCTGTCAAAGTAATAAATTGACTATGTATATGATATTGATGCAGAGGCTTGCAGTAAAACAGTAAACTTTGCAGATGATACAAAACTAGGAGGTCTAGCCAACAGCATAGAATCAACTAAGTTAATACAGGAAGACAGACAGAAACAGAATCCAAAATTGGACAGATACCTAACAGATGACTTCAATGTAGCTAAATGTCTGAATGTCGGAAATGAGAACCTTTGACAAGACTACTTCATGGGAGAAACAAAACTGGAATGTGTTCAATTTGAAAAGGATTTGGGATTGTAATTAACCAAACCTTAACAGGATCTAGGCAATGTGCTATAGCGGTACAAATGGTCAGCAGGATGCTGGGATATATAGCAAAACGTATTGATTATAAATCCAAGGAGGTTATATTTAAATTATGCAATGCTTTTGTCAGACCTCACTTGGAATATTGTGTGCTGTTCTGGGAAAGATATTGAGGCTCTTGAAAAAATTCAAAAGAACGGAAACAAAACTGATTACTGGCCTGAAATATAAAAGCTATGAGGAATGACTGAATTTACATAACCTAGACTAAGTTAAAGGAGAATTAATCGTGATTTAATAGAGGTTTTTAAGACATGACGAAGTCTTGGATATTCCTCAGTTTAAAAGGCAAGCTTAGTTGAGCTGACCGGCCTGTTCTGATCATGACATGTTCTTATGTTCTTACAATTTGTGAGTTCTATCATGTACTATACAGAAAAAGAGAAGGTGTAATATTCTACCACTCCAACAGGCTCGAGTTGAATTGAAGTTCACAGCAGCATGTTATTCACCCTGCAATGAATCATCAATCCACAAGAGTACACTTACTGAGAGACTCAGATGTGCATTACGATCAATGCCTGAGGTTGAACCATGATGAGTGCGTATTAACATTGAGTATTACATTTTAAACCCTAGCAGCGATTAAGCAGGATTTGCTCTCATGTCTCTGACAAGCTAAGATACATAACGGTTCCAACAAACACGATCAACCATATTTCCATTTCATTTTGATACAGCATACCATCTCAAAATGAATAGCAGTCACAGCTGTTATGCTTTGTATTGTAACGAACCTTTTGCAGCCAGCTACCTCATTTTTAGTGTTATACTTGCTGGTTTTCCGGCTGCACTCTCTCGTGGATCTGTGATGGGGGTGTAGCCATCCTGGGAAATGTGTCAGATGAACAGCATATGAGACACTGTCACATGCTAGCCATATCACAGATTTTTAATGCTTGAAAATTGTTTTATGTCACAAATACACCAAGGCTACTTCCTCCACAAGAATGTGGCATGGCGGGGGGTAAACCAGAGTACTAGATTATGAGAAGAGCCGATAAAAATAAACTCAATAAAAAGGCACAGTAGAAATGTAGAGTGTAGAAATGCTGGTATTGTGTACTGATGATTACCTGCTTCAAGCACTGATTATGATTACATACTGTGGTGCAGGGAGTAGTGTAGGGAGGAGCAAAACCCTTTGCTCCACCCATGGGATTGCTGTCAGTTTCTGTTCCTTCCCTCAGCCTGGAAAATATGGAGAACTTGAACAGCAACGGCCTCACAAACATGCTGGCTCACCTGGTGGTCATTTCTAATCAATCTGGGTTCTAGCAATTGCCTTCAATTGTAATTAAGCACAGCTTATTCTGTATTTGAGCTGCAGAAGAGGACTTTTTGGGCTTTTGTTATGTTTTCACTTGGCTGTCCCCCAAAAAATGGGGGTAAATTAAAGGCCATTGGCCATGTTTTCCCTCCCCTCACCACCTGGCTCAGTGGTCACGCCTGCTACTGCTTCGCAATACCAAGAGCATTTTACATCTGGTTCTGTTTGATTGAGAACCATCCATTAAGCCTATAAGGGACATTTCTGAAGACAACACACATAAAATATGAGAATGTACCAGAGGTGAGGCAGCCAAACAGCCCTGTATTTTCCCTTGTTCTAAATAAAAAGACATTTAATGTACGGTCATATTAATCATTTTCTATGTAGGCACCTGTCCCAGAGGCTGTTTACATAACTTATGCCAAAGACATTACAGAGTAATGAAACTGAACCTGCACTGAGGCCATACACAGTAAGTACCTTGCTTAAGGGTGTACTGACAATAAGCTCAAATGTACATCCCTATGGACGGATCTCAACCTGCCCTACCTTGATGCAGCACCACTGGATTTTTACATCAAGTCTTTCATGAATTCAGGTCTGCTTCTCTCCATCATGTGTCGATAAAAATGAGTGAGGCGTTCATCTGCAAGCTAATGTGAACTGTGTGGTGTTTATCAATTTTCATAACTCCAAAAGAGATGTCCATTGCAGTGTCATTTCAATAATTTTCATGTTGGCAGATTTCCTATTATATGCTTTAACGATAATTTGTGAGAATCATTATGGTGCGGTTTTGTTGAGAAATGGCACAGCTTTCAATGGCAGGAAGGAAACGCTTATTGATAGAAAACCCTGTACACCATTTTGATACCGCACGCCTTTCACTGTTCATGTCTGGGGACATTCCTGTGTTTTATCCAACCTCCTCATCTCTGTTTCTGCTGCCAAGGCAACTTGACAGATCGGTGGTGCTATCAAACAGAGGGAGACAGATTTTGAGAGGGCACTTTGGATAACATGAAATATTATCATGTATTTTCCATAGACTGTGCGTTATAACTTGTGCTAAATGTCAACAACCTTTACCACAGAATGCGCATAATGTATAATATTATTTGAGAATGTCCAGATCACGTGCTTCGCCTCTTCAACAGCATAAATTTCTTACAGATTTTACAGAATTACAAATAATACATTCCAGTTCTGTTTATTTCTTAATTTAAAATTCAATTAAGCAATATTCAGATTTTTTCCTGCCATGAAATTTTTATACATAAGTTTGGGAGAAGTAATTTCAGAGAAGCCCGTATTGAAATATCTCTGTATGTCTAATCCGATTTTCTCCTCAGATACTAAACTGCCACATACCCGATCTCCCATCATGCACCCTGCTTCCAGCATCCCTCCCCCTCACCATCTCCACCCTTATGTCTACTTCCTTTCTTCTGTATTTCTATTTCTTTTCTAGAAGTCTGGTGGGGGTTCACTTCACCCAAAATTGTGAGGTATGATGCTGCCTCCATGGACACCAAGCCCAAGATCAAATACCTGTACTGTTAAATAACTTGCCACATCACAATAAACTCCTTCCAAGCACATTCAATGTTGTTTGAAAATTCATTCTCCTGCATTTGTTTTGCTGGCTGAAAATCTGATTTCCCAGGTGTATTAGAATCCTGTTGAAATCAGTTTTATCATTGCTGGAAGTTTTGTCAAATGTGAATTCCAACCAGCAGAGTTCACAGTCAGTAGTAGCAGCAGCAGCAGCAGAAGCAGAGGGCTCCTAAAGTGTTTTATTCATCAATTCCATCAATAGTCCTACCTTCCGTTTCTGAATGATCTGAAGGTTTTGCCAATTTTAAATTTTTAAACTAGTAAAGTGTTCAGTTGATGACATATAATACTTAAAACTTAATACAAATAAAACTTGAAGTGTTATTTGAGTTCTTATTAAAAACTTAAGTCAAAGACTTCATCATGCAGCTATGATGTAAATCCCCAGCACACACTTGCACATGTACACACACTCGTCAAAAAGCAACAAGGAATAACCGAATCAGGAAAGAGGAACAGTGGTCAAAGTTTAAAGCTGACCGTTGAGAGCTAAACTTCCCAAACCATAACACTATTTCCAAAAAGTCGGACCCATTTCCCACAACTTTAAAAACTATTCCTGTTTTCACACATGATCTACATTTGTCGAACTTGTTGTGCAAACCTCAACACACAAATCCCTTCATTTTTCACTGGTGCTCATGCACAATGTGCTCATGTAGAAAGCACTGGCATCTGGTTTTGACATGGGGGGTTGAAGTTGGTGGAGATGAGTGTGCAGTTTTGCGAGCTCTGTCTCACAAAAGTTTAAAGTGAAGTCCTGCTTGTTAAAATTGATTTTTCGATTTTGATTTCTTTCAAGAGCTCAGTGCAAAACCCCAGAGGGGCCTTTTCCCTTCTTAGTATGAGATATCATTTATGAGATGAGATCTAAGGCATTTTGGTGAACTAAAAGGACCCCTATTATCAGGACTGATATGCTGGGTTGGGACAGTTTCTATGTAAATACAAAAGGACAGGAGGGCAGAATGAGAATGAAAACACCTGGCAGCCAACAGCTCCAGCTGGTCACAAAGACCACACCCTTCAACAAGGGGAGGAGATTTTATTTTTGGGTCTGATCTGCGTTTGCTTTTAAGTCTTCTCTTTTCTTTTATCTTGTGTCAGACAACAGAAGCCCTGAGCATCATGAAAGTAGTACTCATGCTGTTGACATCCCACACATTCTCTCAGTTCACCCCACAGATTCCATACTCTGCGCTCGTCAATTTCCCTTCTGTAGTGAAAGTTTTAGGCCACAATGAATGGACAAAGAGAAATATTGACTCATTAATGTCAACAGGTTTGAAGTCAGGTAAAAAAAGAAGAAAAACAAAACTCGACACCTTTTACCAAAATAAAACATCAATATTACAAATTCAAAAATTACATGATGAAAACAATTGACATTAGGGTGGTATTTTCAAGTTAGCTTAGCACGATAGAAAAGAAAGAACTTGTCTTCACTCCCTTTGAGGCAAGGGAAGAAAAAGAATATGAAAACCTAAGAGTATTCAAATATTAATGACAGAAGAATTTACCATTGTTTGACTCTCCCTCAATGCAATATTTGAAATGGATGTGACAGGTCTGATTTTTCCCATGAGAGCATGAAATGAGAATGTATACGGATTACTGTTTGAAATCAGGTCTCGGCACACGGGCACAAGGTATAAAATGTCATGCCTTAATTGCCCTCTGGAACACCCAGTCAACGCTGCAATTGAACTTGGAGGGCTTCGCACGGACAGAATAGATGCGGACAAGAGCGATGCCTTTCTCTGGTTCATTTAAAAGTGAAATCGTGACACACGTGTTACTTAATCGTTCATGTTTTATTAATATTAATTTGAATACACTTTTTAAACAGAGAGGGAACTGAGAACAAACACAGGGAAATGGGGAGGGTGTGCTGGGGCAGCCGACGATGAAGGACGGTTTTATTCTGTCACTTGCTGCTATAGTCCATTTACATTCCTAAATTCAATTCTCCCTCTCCCCCTGTCCCTCAGGTAAGCCTGGAGGATGTCCTTATCATGTTGGATTTGACGTGAATACCAAAGATGGGGGAGATGGAACAAAAAGGGAGAACTGGGAGGATGGGTAGCTTTTATTAAAAGAGACTCTTTTCTTTGCAGTAGGTCTAATATTTTAGTTGTCTTGAAAAAAAAAAGTATATTAATATATTTAGTCCATATACAGTGCATTCGCATTTTACATGAAGATATGGTCCTGAAAAGGCTTCATAAAGCAAAATCACATAATTCAAGTCCAATATCTCCATTTAAATTAATGGAAATGCTCGAGATGCGTTCTGCTGTCATGTAACGTTGATTAACTTACTCAGAAATTTCGTTAAAAAAAAATAGCAAGAACTAGTGGGAACCTATGAGAGAGAGAGTGTGGATATCGTATTGGTAAAGGGGATATCGGATAATGCTAATTGTACAGTATATAATTACATTTTTTCTAAATAAATGCTGTACACTACTTTAAATACTATTCATAATCTCCTTTGCCAATTAACATATTATTAAATATAAATATTAAATAATATCATTTAAAAAATACCACCGTTAAAGCGATAATTTTGAATTGTGTTTCAAGTGGCATTACAGCGAATTCCTGTATTTTAAGTCTGTGTAAAAATGAATGCACTGTATATGTTTCACACTATGTCATTCAGGTTTGAAAGGGCATTCCATGAAAGTAATCTTTTGATAGGCTATCCTTTTCATAGCTTTTTGAGACCTAGTAATGGACCTACAGAAACTAGAAAAACTCTGAATATCTCTGTATAGCAGTAAGAAATGTAGTAAATTTTATATAATGTGTGATCCATTCTTATACAAGAAAGACATAAAGATATTACAGCAACATTTTTCTCTTTCAGTTCTAGCAGTGAATGAACAGTAAGTGATGAGGACAATTAATTATGTTTATGGTATTTTTATTATATATTTTATTCAAACAATGACTTAAAATAGTATGTAATTATGGCATGTATCACTACATTTCTTCTGAGAATTACTGACCATTAAAAATAATAGCAAGGAGGTTTGTGAAATAATTAACAGTGAGGGATTTCCACTATATAAACTCAAGCAGGGTAGTCGCGTAAGTAAGAAACAGAGCCTCATGTTGCTGGTGTTGTTAGTAAATTGGCTACATCTCGATCAGCTGGTGAGGTTGCTGTTGCGGCAATACAGGGATTAAGGAACACGTATGAATAACACCAAAGAATGGTAGTGAAAAACAGCCCAGGACGGTTCTGTATTCCCATGAAACAACATCAAAGGCTGGGTACTTATTATCCACTATGATGAGCACCACATGTAGAGCAGCCTACGCGGGTAGCCTCTGTTTCAGGGAGACTCTGCCGTCACAGCCCATTCTCCTGTCACATTTCCATCCCTATTTTGACCTGCTCGGGCTCATTTTTATGGTGCGTATGTGTGTGGAAGAAATCTGCATACGGGCTCGAGCGAACGTAATCTGAGTCGCATATGGGGGTTCCATCTCCGACAATAGATGTAACGATTTGGTACGCAGAAGCCAAGGTGTGCTTTGTGACGGTAACAAGAGCGCTTTTTGTGTCACAGCCATAGGAATTCCGTTTAAAAGAGATGAATGAGATGAGAAGCTCAATGCCACAGGCTCATGTTGGTTTCCCTTTGTCCCTGTTTCAGCCATTATGAGCAACGATTCACAGACACATTTATACACATTTTAATTCCCTCTGCTTCTCCTTTGAAGTTTAATTCTGGAGTCCATTAATCAGCAGAAACTGTATTTTCATACTGTAAATCTTTGTTTTAATTACCACGGTTTTTAGTAAATGACAAAACCCTGATATAGGAACTATTTTACCCATTTTCTTACCAAAACCAAACTCTGTTAGGTAATAACCCACCCAGTATTTAAACTATAGCATACTATGTAGCTGTTTTCAAATGCATTTTAAAAATAGCAATCCATAACAAAAAATTAGGCCAAAATTCTGCATCCCAATACAACATTATATTTGACTCCCCAATGTAGGTCAAAGCTCAAAGTCAGTCTCATATGGCTATGAAAGGCAACAGCTTTAATCCAGGCCATACAGCCCTATACAACGAACTAACATATTTTTCTAAGTAACTTCTGTGTGTTAAAGTATTTAGTATTTTGTATAAGTGTAACAACTTCATAAAAATAGGGTGAACTGCACATTCTGAACTGGTGATCAAATATGAATTTTCAAGCAGTCAAATGAAAGGACAGACCTGCGCTCAGTGTGACTTCAGTGATTTTTTGACCCACTGCATGCCTTTTCAGTGTCTGTTTGTATTCTGACAATGTACAGCGTTGTGAAAAAGTTTTCCCCCTTTCTCGATTTCCACTTTTATTGCATTTTTCTCACACTGAATGTTTTCCAGTCATCAAATAAAATATAATATTAGACAACAGAAACCCAAGGAAATATAAAACACAGTTTTTACACAATTATTTCATTCATTAAATAGAGACAGTCGCCAATTACCAACATTGCCCCTGTGAAAAAGTAATTGCACCCTTAAACTTAATATCTGGTTGGACCACACACCAGCACCAAAAACTGCAACCAAATATGAATCTTGGCCCACTCTTATTTACAGAACTGCTTTAACTCTGACAAGTTTGTAGGTCATCGAGCATGAACCGCTCTTTTCAGGTCCTGCCAAAGCATCTCTTTTGGGTTCAGGTCAGTGCTTTAACTAGGCCAGTGCAACACTTTAAATTAGCTTCTTTTCAGCCATTCAGAAGAGGACTTGCTCATAAGCTTCAGCTCAAGAGGAAGTCAAGAAGGGGCCAAATTCTTTTTCGCGGCACTGTACCTATACATGTACATAGGAGACTTGCATGCTTGAGGCGGAGATTCATATAAATTGGGGTGCTTCCCATTAAAATACCCCCTACATTAATTCAGACTTTGACAAGCAGATTTTCAGGGCATATCCTACGTGTTCCACAACCCTGCATTAAGTTGTGCACTCGAATCGATTAGACATAGACATTACAATTTTTTTCAGTGTTACCGTGTTTGCCTGAAGTAGGACTATGCTTGAAATAAAATATTTCTGGATGACAGGCAAACAGAAAAGTATCGCCCTTACCATCACCAACAACTGAGTTGTCTGTTCGCCAATATATGCATAATTTATTCATTTTAATTTAACAGTAAATTCACTGATATGGATGCTGAAATCCAGCTCAAAGCAGATATTAAAAATAAATACAACAGCCCAAAAGCATGAATGATGTTATGTTTCCTCAATTTGCATGCCTCAAATAAATATAGACTCATTAACTCTTTTGAAGTGCTGTCCTGTTTTTTTCAGCTCTATGAACTCATGAACAATAACTCACAGGCCTCAAGCCGTGCTATACGCCAATGCAGATTCAATCATCATGTGAAGTAAAAATAACTAATTACTCACCTTAGATACTCAATTAATTATGAAATATGATATCATGCAATGTTTACGTTCAACGATAACTACTTGTCTACTTCTCTACTTGTCTACTTCCCATGGTGCATCCTGGTGCCATCACTTCTATGTAAGTAAATCTGACTTAAACAAGTATCTTTGTATTTATATTGGATATAAAAACCCAATAGGTTGTGACACTGCCACAAAGTAATTGAGGCTTGATGTTTTTATGTTTCTGCCCAAACAAAAAAAAAAGAATGGTTTTTTAATGAAATCCTTGCAAGGTGAACCTGTCAATATGGGTGGGGAGATTTGAAAGATTGTTTTGCTTGTCATGTGCCACACTGAACATATGTTTTGTAGTTAACCTGTTAAAAAAACAAAGGCTGCTTATTGTATATGCCATTGCCCCTTTAAGAGGCAGCCTGATGGCAGGGGCAGGGTTTTTACTTCCTGGGCAGAGAGGAAGAAGAAGAAAAAAAGGAGGGAAAAGTGGTTTGGGGTGTGATGAGTGTGAACTTTCCTTTGATGCACCAGCCAGCTCCTGCCAGTGGATCAAGGGGACTACAAGGGTGAAAATGACCTGTTCAGAGCCTATTCAGCGGTGTTGGGCGGTGTGGAATAAAAAGAAACAAACAAGGAAAGAAGAAAACTAAAGAATAACTGCACACCAGCCAGCAAAACAAAAAAGGAATAAGACGGTTGGCTCACTCGGGACATAATACCTAATGGACAGGGCTCACAGCTGTGGAGGCTTCTGAATCGTGGGTGAGATCCATTTCATTAATTGACTCTCTTTTGTTTTTGGTTGTTGGGTTTCTGAAGGCCTGCTCTTGCGGACTGTGATTTGTGTGTGAGTTTGTGTGACCATTGTAAATATTGTAAATATGTGTTATGTGTATGGATTGGGAATGTGGGGTGCGCTTAAGATTTAATCTTAATCGGTTCCTTGGGTTACAAAAGAAAACATGTGTTTGTTGTTTTGTTTACCTCCCAGATAAAGACAGTGCTAGTCCCATGTAATATAACACTGATTGGGGGAACATCCAATTAGATTGTTATAAGGTCTGGTATCAGTTGATGTATTGCAGGTAGTGTCCTGGTTGGTTTGTATCTAATTCATTTGTAAATAAAGTTGTTATTTAAAAATAATTAAAAATGTTCACTGAATATTTTCCCAAATTAGGCTGACTACAATAAGTATTGTATATACTGTGTTTGAGGCCTGATTTGATCATTTTCCTTGTGTTGGATATTATTATGAATATTATAATATTTTAAATAACCTTGAAGAATTTCTCATCCTGTTGGATCTGGGATTCTCTCATCAATAGTTTCACAAAAAAAAATCTTTGCTTGTGAACAGATAATGTATTATAACAAGGCTATGCACCAGAGGTACAACCAGATGCTATGGGATTCTGGCAGTACTCAAAGCACATGCAGTTTATTTGTTTTCTATCAGATATTTGGTACTCTTCAGTACTCTCATACATCATGATTTTTTAAATACAGTGTGGTGTGTGTGGAAAAATTGAGTTGATTATTTTGTCATAGCGCATCTGTTTACAGCTGTCAGTCTCCATCCTCAGTTGGGGTCCTTGAGTGTCCCCAAAGTCATAAAAATGGCATTGATTTAATTATCTGTCTCTTTCTCTTATTCATTATACTTTGTTATTATGTATAGGATCTGAATGCTTGGCATCATCAGGAACAGAGGGGCCAGGTGAGAGGAACTGATTGGCTGAATCGCTATATCTTTCCCCCCCCTCTTCCCCCTTTTCTCTAACCGTTCCTCTCACAGGTCATCCTCATATTTACCCCTGAAGCAAAAGGTATGCCTTGTTTGATCTGACATAAAAACAGAAAATATAACCCACCAGCTCTCAATGATTTCATACACGCCCCCTGCTTCACCCACGGCTGCAATGGCCGTGCCTCAAACCATGCTGTTCCTTTGTGGTAGCGGAAGAATGAAAATCAACACTTTAAACGGTGCCGAAATTAACCTGATTAATCTCAATTCTTCGTTAAAAATACATTTGCATTTGTGTTCTAAATTCAAGGCCAGTTAGGAGGTAGAAGTTTAAAATGATATTTTAATTATACAGGTAATGAAATAGTATTGTAAAAAATGAAAAGAAAATCCAACACACAACTGTAGATCACAATCACAGGATAATCAAAAATCGAAAAACAACTTTGAACTCACAAGCATGAGTGAATGTTACTGAGGTCGTTTACATCTCTGAGTCTTAGTGAGCGTTCAAGCACAGAGATTTGTAATTTTAAAAAGCCCTACAGTCAAGAGTCTTGCCTGAATGGTCTAGATAATGTTGAAAATTGTGTGGACAACCATGGGCGGAAAATAAAAAAACGGAATATAAACCAATTTCGGACAAGTGGAAAATGCATTGTCCCTTACTTGAAGAGGACACTGTTTTCTCAATACATTATGCTTCAAGTGACAGCTATTGGTTTATTGTAACTGATCTGTGCTGGATGTGACTTGAATGGAAAGATCTCCAACATACAGATCGATTGGTCTTAGGGTGAAGAGCACTTATATCCAGAGGATCCACTTCAGTATGCCAGCTGCTCACACTCTTGACCCCATACATATGATCAGACACAAAACCTACACCTTATTCACAGATGGCTTATAGCAACGATCAGCTTCCCTCTGCGAGGCTCCGCAGGAAGATGACACAAACCTCAAAGCGGTCGTCTCTGATGTTTTTAAACAAGTCACTCTGCCTGAGAGCAAAGGGGGAGCGTGAAAACAGTCTTTTGGAGCTGCATACCCAGCTAATCCCTCGGTTTGGATAAAGTCTGCTGCGACAAAATTGGTGCTTACTGGCAAAAAGAAGCTCTACAGGAAATTCTGATCTTTGGAATAAACTCCCTGGGAGATAGAAATTCACTCAATTTGAATGTGCATGCTTGACCATCAAATGGACTCTGGAGCAGAGTTAAAGTATCCTATTTTTCTGAGAGTTGATCCTTTCCCTTTTCTCTCCAGATGTTGATATTAAACCCCTCTGGGTATTAAAATACTACATTGTAAAATATTAGTGTCATATTGAGTTTATTGTAATGTTAACTCTTAAATACATACATGTCATGTCAGATATGTCAGATTCATAACCATCTAGGTACATAAAATCACATAAACCGGGTTTACTAGCTGTCTGGTTAACATTAAGTTCTGTAACATGGTAGCTATATACTGGTGGGGAAAATGTAAGAGCATTTTTTAACACACAAGCTAGATACTAGGGATGCACCAACTGCATTTTTCTTGGCCGATCTCAATCACCGTTTTTTTTAAGCCTAGCTTGCCGATCTTGGCTGATTCGGATTTTCTGTAATTTCATGTTATTGACAGCCTATACAAATACATTTTTGTAAATGTTGTTTTGTAACCATTGTCTGTATATGAAACATTTAATTACCTATCCAAATGAAAAAATGCACAGAAAAAATGTTACAGAACTTAACTTTTTCCTTCCTGGCAAAATGAAAATAAAGAACAAGAGTTTTTGCAACAAATGCAACAACAACCATTTTGCAACAAAAATCTGCTAGGTTATTGCCTAGCCTACGCATGATGAAATCACTTTAACATTAATGGCAAGTTCTTCTCCACGAAGAGAAGCATTTCTGCCTTGTCACTAGAACTAGTCCATTTCTTCTCTCATTCACCACATGTCCAACATACTGTCAACACTTGCAGACAGGTACGCTCAGGCAAGCGCAGTAACTGCAGGAAACCATATTTATTCGTCCACCAATAGACCAGTGTGAAATTTTACAAAATGTAAAATGAGCTGAGCTACATCTGAAATACATCATTATTTGACCTAAACGTCTTGTCTTTGTCTCTCTGTGCCAAAGGTACAAATATCACTTTTTCTCAGCTGATATGAAGGATCAAGTCAGGTGCTTCTATGGTCTAGCTTATGGGATAATTTTCCATCCATATAAGATCCAATAAGGACACCTATGCAACAATCAGAAGCAGCGCGATATCCAGTCAGGCAATACATGCAATTACCATGTTCATCTCCTGTAAAACATGTTTTCTAAAACAAAGTTTCATTGGGTCTTGTTACACAAAAAATCAAACAGGCTTTATTCTTGTCCATGCTCCAGCAAATATCAGTATAGCATGAGCTTCCTTGCATAAAGCTAAGAGGCTAAATTAGCTAGCTATGTTAACTACGTTAGCAATTGATACTTATCAGAACTACGTACCTTTAGCTAACTCACCTAATCAAGTGATGTAACATAGAGAAGATTAAAGTACAATGCTCTGATAAATAATCTTCAATGCCAGTTACGGCTACAAGTGTAACACAGCGTGTGTGTGTGCGTGTGTGCGTGTGTGTGTGTGTGTGTGTGTGTGTGTGTGTGTGTGTGTGTGTGAGAGAGAGAGAGAGAGAGAGAGAGAGAGTGCATGAACCTCCAGTTTGGTAGACAATATAAAAGGGGGAGACAAGAGAGACCCTCCCTAATGTTATTAGGAATATGAAAACCCAGTTTAACGTTTACATAATTCATGAAACAGCTTTCTGTAGCACAGCACCAGGCGGTAGATCATCACCTGTGTAGTGTTGAAGGAGGATCATATAAAGAACACTGCGCAATCCACACTGGTACAGTGTTAAATCAGGATCATATACACACAGCGAATGAACCCCAAAAATTTTACAACCACCAAAGGCGTACCCTGAACACAAGCTGGAGTAGGCCATAACTACGAACATAAACTCCAGAAACCTAAGACTTTTACACTTACTCCAGATTACTAACTCCAAAATTTGCTGTGTGGGTCGGTCGGCCTGAAAGTAATCTGGGGGATGGGGACTGACCTCACATGAACAGGCGGATAATGTGTGCAACAGTGGCAGAGATGGAGGGTAACAGAAGTGAGGAGTGATGGACTGAGAGCTGGATTCCCAGCCTGTCTTTTTACCTGGCTCCAGCAAGATGAGTTGGGCCGAAGCCTGGGCATTTCCTGCTTTGTTCTCTGCGACGCATTGGTAAAATCCCTCATCGGACTTCACAAGGCCCAGGATCTGGAGGTTACTCACATCCTGCATTAAAAGATTGGAAACATTAACAGATTTCAGATTACTGAGTGACGGAGTGTTTAACAGCATACTGTACATAAAATGCTTTCATATTTGTGACATATGAATACGAGTCTGGTCTAACATACATGGTGTGTGTTTTTAAAATTGATGCTAGCACTGAAGTACAATGTATTTACACTACCATTACCTAGTAGCTTGTAGCAACAGAAATGTTACATATAACTCCTGTTAATTTTCTCTCTTTCTCTCACTGTATATATGTATAAATCCATGCTAAGTAAAGTACCTTGCTTACAACTGGACTCTTTCATAATTAAAGTGAGAAAATGATTCATATTATCATATATACCAGGTAGTTCTGGCAATATTACTGCAAAATTACATAACGGACATTTCTTTTAATAGACCCTCTAACTTAGTCTGTGCTGACATATGGATGTTCAGTACGTAGTCCAACCAAATTGACTCAGGCTCATTACCATATCATTATACAGTGTTTAATTTGTCACTGTCCTATCCCTAGGTTCTGTAGTCTGCCGAGGTTATAACATGAACCTGAGAAGATAACTTCATTCAATCAGTCGGTGGCGAGCGGTTGACGGGATGATGACATATGCATCATCCCATCAACACAAACATTAGAACATGAAACCTCTTCTAACTTCGCTAATTATGGAGGCCAGATAAGACTGCTCGTAAAATAAGAACCGTGTTTTGAATTATCAAGAGATGATGGTTGTAATACTCAAATGATTAAAAATAATTATCAGGCTTTGATATTACTAAGTAATTCATACGTGAGTCGTAATTGTACAAATTATCAGTTATGTTTAGAATGATTTTACTCAAATTACCCACTGGTATTGCAAATGACGATAAACACTTAACAGGCATTATTAGGCATTGAGTTAATTTTTATGTAATTACATTGTACGTACCCTTCAATTTGGGTACTGTAATATAAAGTGTGACCAAACTTAAAATGAACCACACAGGCTTGGAATGAAACACAACATTGACAATCTTCAAGGTTTTCAGTTCAGTTTGCCATACTGGGAAAGACTGACACATATATGATATTGCTTTGGCATTCATAAGATTGATGGTCTACTACTCAGTAATTTCTCTCAAGTTCTGACAGCTACAATAAAAATGTGGTGAAGGTTTGTATAGAGTTGAGGTGCTTTTCAACAATAAACAATTAATATCCTGACCATATATTCATCACTCTTGAAGTAGATTAGTCCTGTGGCTGATATGTGATAAATTCCCCCAGTTTTGAAGTTTCTTCAAGCGTGGGGGTAAGTTCAGATATACTGGCACTTTTCACAATAAGGATAATGGGAGATGAAGCTCTGAGCTGGAGGTTGTCAAATAGACTCACATAAGCTTTTGTCAAGATCTTCTATCAGCACTTTCAGGCAATATTTTTCTTACTTTGTTCTGCTGCAGTCTGAAATAGCTGATTTTCTCTCTCGGGTCACTGCTGTGCCACTCGATCACCAACACAAGGACTGCAGCTAAAGCACCTGTACTTCTCTCACACTCCTACCTGTGAGCAAGTGGCTGTTATACGCACTATATATACAGCACTTTTTCATTGTCTGGCATTCACTGGGAATGATAAACTGATTTTACTCTATTTTAAGAACAGCCGTTCACTTGACAGATTACGGAACTTACAACAATCTGAAAGTAGTCACTGGGTATTACCACTTCTCCATTCTTCACCCAGTGGACCGCAGGAGTTGGCTTTCCTGTCACTGTGCATTCCAGCTTAATGTCCATACTTTCATAGGCATATTGGTTGGAGGGATAGTTCAGAAATCTTGGAGGCACTGTAATCAGATGAAAAACGGGAACAGGGTTTGATTCTTTTTCCCATCAAAGCGGGCCTGCTCAAAAGAAGATAGCACTGAAGCAATAAACAGGTATTATGCGTACAGGTAAAATTGCATTGAATGATCGGATCCACATGACAGAATATAAAGGTATGGAGAATAAAGGAGATGTATACAAGAGAGAGAGTGAGCGATATATTATTACATAATAGACCTTGAAACATCAGTGTCCATGTTATGTGGGTAAAGGCCCTTCTTTATATTTGATTATCCTTGGAGTTCAGCACCTTAAGCAGTGTTCCTCCTCTTATAGCTGGCCTGAAATGTGTCCGATACCTTAATTGAATTAAAATGATGTGTTGTCATGCAGTGCTGTCAGCAAAAGAACACATGGACATGGTCCAGATTCAATACCAGTCCATGGGGCCATAGACACATTAAAGGAGTACTTTAAGAGGATGGGCCAACGAACAACCCCACAAAGGGAGAGCAATTTAAAGATAAAAAAACACTCAAACTAAAATTCCACTGAAGGCAGAAAAAGTAATATGTAACCTAAAACCTACAGTATAAAGTAAGATTCTGCAGATATTGTAATTAATAGAATTGAATTTCCATCCTTTATGTGTGTAAAATAATTCAACGTATCATATCGTTATCCTGTTAGAAACATTTAAATATGTATTAGTATCATACAATGTTAACAATGGTTCCCGCTGTTCTACATTCAAAGCTGAATGATGTAAACAGACTGTTTGAGTTTTGCTTAACTTGACTGTAAACTGTAATTCATGGAAAATGGGCTGTTAGAGGTGGGGGAGACAGTAATTTGTATTGTCCATTTATGGACCTGTATATGACCATAAGGTGAGAACTGTGCAAATGTCTGCAGCTGAAAGATGACCAAATTGTGGAAAAATAACATTTACCTTTTTTTGTGGCTAATTGATTTTGTTTCTTGAAATGGTATGGTATGTACCTGAATAAAGTTACTTAAGCAGAGCATCTTGCTGCAAGTGGTTGTTGACAATAGGTGGCAAGTCAGGAACAAATGGAAGTCTGATTATTATGAGTATTGTTGTTGTTGTTTTGTATATATGTTTGTTGTAAATATGTTTGTCTTCCCTTTGCACTTTGTAAATGAACACCCCATTAGGATTAGATTAGTTCTCGTTGCTCCAGTGTCTCACTGGAAAATCCATCGCTTCCACCATCCCTGTAACACAAAGAAAGAATGAAATGTTCTATAATGTGGCGTTAATGCTGCGTTTCCATTGCAGCGAAGTGAGCAAAGTGAAGCTTTCCCTGTCATTTTCAATTGTGTCCATTGAAGCTCAGGTGGACGATTTGCGTGGGGCATTGTGGGATTGAAAGTGAAGCGAGTGAACAGTAACATAAAATTGGTTGTAAACATTTCTCATGGCTCCAGGATAAAATTCAAAGTGTTTGTGGCCACTATATCAACTGAGACATTAACAAGAAGAATTGAAGCAATGCACAAGGTTGCAGATAACATCTGCGCTTTAAAAAACTACTAGCTATCCATAACTACGATGTACTTGCAGAGAATTTCTAAATTAAAACGTCAAACATCAGCTAGCTAACTAGCAGAAATACAAATTATTAGATATTAATTATTGAAATAAATGCATAAATAAACCTGAACCTTGTCTGCTTGACATCTGTATGCCTGGTCATGACGGCGGAATGAACTAATTGTAACTTGGTTCGTACTTGGATGGCAGGCCTCATGGGAAAACTAAATTGCTGTTGGAGTTGGCCTGTAAGTTGGCCAGTAGGGGGCACTCTTCCCTCTTGACCAAAGAGAATTCAACTGCCCCAATACAGTGATTGGAACACTATGTGGTAGGAGATTCTGTCCCATGGATGATACATTAAACTGATCTTGTGGCACTTTTAGAAAGAGTACTTGTATTATCCCTAACACAAGTGATGAGAACTAGTGTAACCCAAGTGGGGTGTTTATTTGCAAAGTGAAAAGGGAAGACAAATGTGTTTACAACAAACATATATACACAACTACAATACTAATAAAATCAGACTTCCAATTATGCCGACTCACCAGTCTACTGCCAACATCCACTAGCAGCAAAACAACCTGCTTTATTAGCTTTACTAAACCCTACACATTACTTGGACCATGTCAGGTCCAGACATTCTTACCTTATAGTCATATAGGTCCATAAATGCGCAATACAAATTACTGTCCCCCCCCCCCCATAACAGCCCATTGTCCGTGTCCTGAATTTTTCATAAGGTGAAACTCAAACAGTCTGTTTACATCATATGGCTTTGAATGAGGTACAGCAGGGAAAAAAAGAAAACAAGGGTTAGTGACCTTACAGGGATATTGTTAATGCTGTGTAATACCAATTAATATTGTGACGCAATGGCAGGTGTGGCCACTCAGCTGGGAGGTGAGTGGAAGTAACACACAACAAAAGGTTAACAAATACTGGTCAAAGGCCTTTTATTTTATGTCCAAAGTCCAAAACCCAAAAGTTCCTTTCAGTCTAGAAGGCTGTGCTTAATTGAAGGCAAGTGCTCACAGCTGAGTTGATTAGAAATCACTCTCAGGTGAGCCTGCCTGTTAGTGAGGCCACTGCTGTTGCAGCTCCAGTTACTTCTCCAGGCTGAGAGAGGGAACCAGGAGACTGACATTCTCAATGTTGATGCCAGTTAATATTTAAATGTTTTTAACAAGATTTTGATGTGATGTGTTGAATTATTTCACATACATGAAAGATCGCAAAAAGAGGTACAGTGGCGAATATTTGTTGTCAAAGCCACGGTGTATGCACACTTGTCATTGTATCCCAAACAGAAACAGTTTAAAACAGTTTGTTACAAAACAGAGTGCTTTTTAAGGAAACTGAGGAGTCCCTTCATCAGAGAGTGCTGGCTAACTTTGCACTTCCTTTTTTTGCTTTATTTATTTATTTATTATTTTTGACATGGACTAAATCCAAGTTTCATAGTCACTGGTAATAAGAGTATGTAGAAACATCCATATCTACCAGTGAAAAGGGCAAACATTTTCTGGAAAGCAGGGATTTTTATAGCATAATCAATACAAAAACCTCAACAGCAACCTCCATAGACTACAATAGATCATGTTTTTCATATATTGTTTCATGCATCATCGACTGCAGCTTTGGCACTCTGGGGGGCCAGTGTTCTGGAACTCTCTGGCAGTTAACATGTTAAACTTAACACATTGTTTTTTTTATTTTTTTTTTTGAACATGCAATGATACTGCCATTGTAGATGATAAAAGTATTTTGGAAACATCAAATGTCAAAATTGCTGAAATCACCTTATTTATACTGTAATGTATTGGCTCACTAATTTCCTTTCCAGGGAAGGGCTCGGCAGCCCTGACCCTATCAGATGTAAGCGTTGTTGATATTACCCTTTTTCATGAGTTAAACTCAACACCGAGAGGGAAATGCATGAAAGAGGCTCAAATGTGGAAATGAAGATGTTCGTTTTTATCAACCTCTTCTCCAGGTTGTAACTCAAATTTACATCAAAATGAATAAAATCACATCCTTTTCTCCAAAATCATATCCATTCTTACATTACCTCAAATTGATCCATTCTCAGCAATTTATGTCATAAAAACACATCCAACAGTATCTTTCTTAACACCCATAAAATCTTCCAGAAGTAATACGATTTGTCCTCGTACCACCCTATGTAATTTCCTTCTAAGCATGCAAATATTATCTACAAATGGTGCTGTTTCGGGCTTGATTGATGGTCTGAATAAGTAAATAGCTTCCCTGTATTTTCCAAAACTTAAATCTGATGTGACAGTTTTGATGTAGAATTCTTGCCCATGGTATTTTTTAAAGACATGTCACAGTGAAGGTTATTTGCTTCAAGAGCTTATGTTAACAGTAGTAACAAACCATGGTTTCATGGTCAGTTACATGTGTCACATTGCATTACAGGATGTTTGTCACGGTTCATTTTAGAATTCATAACGACATCCACCATGGCTTCAAGATTATATCACTGCATAAAAAGGCCAGAGCATAAAATAAGACATAAATAAATACATACATGCTTATGATTTCTTGTGGATACTCACAAAGAACATCCAGCCCATTTGACGTGAGGCCACGGAGTGGTGATGAAAAAACTTATTCAACGTCAGGAAGTTCTGATGCCAAAAAGTGATTTTTGTTTCCCAAAGTGCGTCACCAGAAATTTAAAAAGCAAAAATTAAAACAGCAATATAAAAAAAAAGGGAATATCAAAAAGGAAATATCAAAAGAAAATGTCTAAAACACAACCAAATAAACTCAGGCTTGCAAAATGGTGCATTCATTTTGACTTTGCCAAGAACAGGTCTTGCATTCAGCATATGGGTCTTTGCTTAACCAGTGTACTAAGTAGACTCTGAGTGTCAAATTTACTAGCCCTCATGTTGCAATTTTGTGGTAGGAGACGCCCATAAAAAAGGTCAGATATGACATGCTTACAGATCCAGATAATAAGGCGATGCCAAATGTATACAGAGCAACCTGGTGCAAGTAGTGCAGGAACCTCAAGAAAAACGAAACCTAAATTTACTGATCAGGTAATAGATATAACAGCCAGTGAGGCAAAGCTTCATAATGCCGTATTTCAGCATAGGAATTAAACACCAACCGAGAGAAGAAAGGTTTGGAGTAATATCATATTCAAAATTAATGTCTTACATACAGGGCTAAAAAAACCAACAGTGTAGGAAGTAAAAAAAATATGGCATGATGTTAGGCGGCATACAAAAATCTTTCCAACAGCATAATAAGGGCAAACCACAGCTGGTGGTCTAACAACAGGAAGCATATAAACACAGATTGTAATAAGGTTATTACAGCGTGGCTAACACATTCCGTTTGTTCCACCCTCTCACTGTCTATAGATAGAGGTATTCCTTTAAATAAAGCTGCTGTGATGTCCTTTGCAACAACATGTGTGGTTATTATGAATCTGTCTATTCATGGGACATGTCTATTTTCTATTTCTGAACGCTTGTTCCTTGTATGATGGTACAACGCATCTGTAATCCATACAACTGCACTTTGAAAAGGTCCGGCATCACCACTGCCGACAGAGAATTTGATCTTTGGGTGCGTGACTCAAGTTCCTCCAGTAGTGCGATTATCCTGTGACTGTGTAGTCTGTTTAATATCATGTCAGTATTTCCTGTTATGTTAACAGGAGTAACAGCTACTGCAAGGTTTGGTCAATTGGATGGAATACTTAAGTGGCCTCATTAGCAAAATCTCCACCCTGTTTTAGCGCCTTCATTCCAAGTATACGTAAGCAAGAATAGATTTTACAGTCTATCAAGAGGCGCAAGGCGGCGTAGTCACCACAAATTCCATTTTAACGTTTTAACGATTTTCATTTTCATTCTGTTGAGTAATTTGCACATAAATACCGAAATGTTTTAGCATCCGCTTTTATGCCTGAATAGCAGTCGCAACACTTTAAATCCTTTGGTTAAAAAACTATATATTTTTCTAAAAAATGTTTTAAAAAATCTCAATATTTCAATACTTTATTTAAACACTTAGTTTAAGTCATAACCAAGTATAATGTTAAAATATAGCCACAAGTGGCAACAAAGGGCACTAGCCTGAATGAAGAAGAGAGTAATTGAGTATCCGTTCTTATCTTAGTGTGGTTGGAAAAGTTTTGAAATCTGTATTTCTGGTACCATGTGTTTATCCTTTCTAGGCCCTTCCACTGCAAGAGATGATGGTGGAGAGGCTACCCTCCTTAATTATTTTGGTTACAAGTAATTAATTGCACACAACTTCATCTTTTTATTTCCTGGAATTCATATAATATTCAGTAAATATAGCTCCCAACAACACATTGGACCAATGTTTATCACAATAATTGTTCAGACATGGGAATCAAAATAAATGGGCAAAATCCAACCATAGGATCCATCCAGGTCACCAGTAATTCACACCGTGCAGATTAAATAGTCTCTCAAGTTCATCATGTCATCTCCCATTTGTTATTGTAGCAGTACATAATTCTGCCCAACAGATGGAGTATGTTACCTTTATATTTTGTATACAATGTACTCCTAGTGAATTTGTATTTTACAGGTTAATGATTCTGTAATAAGATTATGATAATAATCTTAACCATACAATCACGATTGTGTAAATCTATGAAAGGATAATGAACACAATGTTTGGAAAATGTATTTTATTTGGATCCCATTTTATTTAAAAGTGTATGGCAGCCATTTGTTGGTCCAATGCGGTTCATGAGAAGATTTTTTATGAAGAAGTATCATTTTATTATATTTAAAAATAGACCAAAATGCAGAATATTGAATGGCATGTTGCAGCCATGGTTTTTATCTGATCATGTTCAAATTTGGTACACATCCATCTTTTCGGTATTCACATCGATTTGCATAAATATGGACCGACATAACCTCATTTGCAAATGTTGTTATTTATGGTCCTGATGAATTTGCATGTAATTTGGTCATTGTTAAAAACTGATCTTTACATTTGCAACCTTGTTAGAGACCATTACATACTTCCTGCCAACCATGGGTCTTGTCAATGAAACTTATAGTTCATGAGGCGAAGATTTTTTCGTGTTTTTTTTCTTAAAACTCAAAATGGTAGCAAATGTTTTTATTTCTCATGACGAGCTGGACATGGCAGTGTTTGTTTAATGCCACTAAGTGACATGGTTCAAAAGTTATGGCCTCTAAAATTTTTCAAATTCAACAAGTTGTTATAGCGCTCCCTTCAGGCATTTTTGTGTCAAAATTGTTTTGAGGATGTAGCCTATTAGTGCTGCCTGACAAATACCATTATAAGCAAGAAGACTCTAAAATTGCGAAAGGCTGAACATAGTACAGACTAATTTGCAAGTAGCAGGGTGGTTTTTTGATGTAGGAACTTGCCCTTTGCAAACTCTCTGGGGCTGGTTCAAGCATACTATGTGCATAATTTCGGTCAGACAAAAGTATTGTTTTGGATTTAAACATGTTGAATATTGAATACCTTGTTAAACATTACATTGATTAGCTTAAAGTTCCACATTGATTAGCTTATAAATGGTCAAAATTGCCTCGTTTGCCGATTTCATTAATTATGGTGCTGATTAATTTGCATGTGGTGTGGTATTATATCGTATCATATTTATTTGAACAGGACAACTGCACAGCAGTTCTTTTAGCAGTTGTTAAGTTCAAATCAATTATTTAAAAAAGGTAATTGCGCACAGCATATCTCTTATAATGGTTACGGTTTTTTGGTATAATTTACACAAGAGTGTACACTGTTGCACGTCTTCCCTCCTGAATCCAAACCACTTTCCGCGACTGTTCTTTTTTTAAATTAGGTCTTCAATTATAGCAGCCTGCTTTTTGTTGTTCTCTTCCATTTTGAACTATCAGGACACCTGACACGGCAATAATTAATGGCCGTGGTTACAGTGGTGTGAGTTTCTGAGAGAGTTTCAGAGAGAGAGAGATTGCAAGTAAGAAAGCTTGTGCCTAATAAATACTTTTAAAACAAACATGCAAATGATTACACTGCAAACTAACACCCGAATTCAATATTAAGATATGGCAATTTCTTGTGTAATTTTGTGTAAAAAATTGAGTATATTGAATATATCCGATATATCGCCCATACAAATTTAGGGTTACATATAGAAACATAAGTCTTTTGAACAGAAGTTCTAAAACCATTCTGGATACTAATCCACATTCAGACAATCAAGAATGTAATGTAAGAATGGGTAATGGTCTGTTAGTGGTAATGCTAAATGTAATCGATAAGCTACATGTAGAGTAGCTACTATCTCATACACCTTTTACGTTATTTTCTGAGTAGGTCACATAGAGCAAAAGAAAATGTAAGGAAGCTCTTATTTTAAAAATGTAAGTCATATATAAATCTACAATACCTATGATGGTCAGTAGCTGGCATCGACGCATTGGCTGCGCTCTGTGTCTGCAGAACATGGTCTGCGTTCTGTACAGTTTCATTAGGCAAATAAATGGGCTGTCTAAGGTCTTAGGTTGATTGAACATGAATCAGTGGCTTTGAATTTATTAACCAGTCTCAGAAATGTGTCTGGTTAGCCCTTTAGGTCATACCTCATGAAAAATGAAAGAAAAAAACTCCTGCAACTGAAGAAATGGCTATATGAAATTTTACTTGTACAAACAAGAAGAACAGAAGAACATGTCGTGAAGAGAACAGGCCATTCGGCCCAGCTAAGCTTGCCATTTCAACTAAAGAATATCCGAAACTACTTCATGTTTGGCCTCGCACACAGTAAAGGTCTCCGTCTCAACTCTGCCACAACCTATTCCACGTATTCATAACTCTTTGTGTAAAATAATACTTCCTAATATCAGTAAAAGCTGACGGTTCTTCTTTTGTCCTCGCTATATCCTGTGAATCTGTGTCAGACCACACGGGCTGGATAAAAGCACTTTGCTAAAGTCTGCATTTCAATTCAGCTTCCTTTCCCTGAGAGGATCTTGAGACGTGTCTCCTCCTCGTGTTGTATCTGATTGTACTCAATGACAAGGCAAGAGGGATGGTTATGAGGGCAGATGACAAAACAGGGTGAGCAGGATGTGAGTGCACCCACTCTGCTGCTGTCCACATCAAAGGAGAGATTTCCAGGGATGTGTTGTTCTTTCAAAGGGTGGTGGATGATTTTCAAGGCCACTGTTTGGCTTCTAGTGGAACCATGGGCCATTCCATCAGAAATATGTCTGGTACCTTTCCCTCCTGCCAATTTGGAACCCCAAATTGCATTTTTCCTGATTTCGGATGTAAATTATCTGAGAATAATCGTGTGATTGTAATAGGCTGCACGAAATGCTTACTGTCGAGATTCATACTTTTGGTTTCACACATCGAGAATATGGTTGCATGTTTCATTTATTTATTTATGTAAATGTATGTGAACCATTCCTTCAACTGCTTAAATAACAAAACACACCCAGCTTTTATTAGGGACCCATGGATATTAGAGACCTCTGCTTATTATATTTGACACAGCTGCACATAAGATTTAAATAATCACTGAGAGAGTCACACACACATCCACAAAGTCTCCACTGTACATCTTCAGATATTCAACAGTAATCTCAATAGCATGGTTAGAAAAGACGATATATCACTTTAAGAGTGTTGCACTGTGGAAATGTTTGTCTTGTGTTTGGGAATAACCAATAATGGTTACTGGATTTGAGAACAGATGAAGACACCGTTTCTTCCTTCTAAGTTTTAAAATTGTACAGTGCATGCAAACTTTATGAGTCTCAGTAGTTACACAGGGTTTGAACTGTTTGACTCTTCACAGAAGTAAATGCTGCAGTGGAAGGTTAGCCAGTAAGCATAACGGAAAGATGTAAAGGAATCAAAGATGTTAGGGAATGGATTTCCAGAAATGTTCTCCTCCCAAACTCAGATAAAACTGAATTGTTGTTTACTGGCCCAAAGTCTATCAGGAGTAGCATCTTGAAGGCGTCTCTGTGGCCTCGAGTGCAGTCACCAGGGACCTTGGCATCACTATTGAACCTGACTTATCCCTTGAAACACATATAAACAAACTCCTCTAGAATTGCTTACTTCCGTCTGAGGAATAAAGCCAAAATCAGGAGTTTTCTGTCAGCTCATGATGCAGAAAAGTTAGTCAATGCTTTTGTTACATCCAGACTGGACTATTGCAATGCCCTCTTGTCAGGATGTACAGATGCCTCCCTAAAGCCCCTCCAGCTGGTTAAAAACGCAGCTGCCCAAATCCTAACTAAAACAAAAGGCTTTCAGCACATCACCCCAGTTATAGCTTCTCTTCATTGGCTACCCATCAAATTTCACACTGACTTCAAAATACTTCTCACGTAGAAGGCTTTAAATGGGATCGACTCTCCCTATCTTAAGAAATTTCTCTATCCTTGTATCCTCAAGTGATCACTTTGCTCCCAAAAGTACAATGAGCAGCAGAGAATTTTCATATTGAGCCCCTCTCCTATGTAACAACTTACCTACTGAACTTCGGGGAGCAGAATGTCTGTCTACCTTTAAGACTAGGCTCAACACATACCTATACACTAAATCCTTCAGATAAGAGACACGGCTTGGTGTTGGCAAGGATAACAAATGCAAAGTTGCATTCAAAATGCAAAATTGAAATATGAATCACCTTCCAAATACTTTGCTCAAGTCCTTTCTAAATGATATTTCAAATAAAATTTCAAATAGTTCCATCAAATAAGATGTGTCTCCTGAACTAGCTGTAAAACACCCCCTTTCCTGTATGTTTTGACTCCATCTCTGCTCTTGAAAGCCTGTAACAACTTTTGTGTGGGCTCCATCTGTTCTCAGTTAAAGGAATATTATGACCGCGGCTCACATTCACATCAAATTTTTGAGACACGGATGCATTTGAAAAGCAAGGAGGCTTTTGTAGAGGAAGTATGAGGAGGTGTTCTGAATAAAACATTATGAGGAACTAAATGTTTTTTTGTGTCTGACTTTGGTGTGTTGTTATGCTATATTCCTGTGCCTGCTTCCACTTATGTTACTGCTGGAGGTGACTGTGTGGTCACCATGAATGAGAACTGTTGCCTGGTTTAAGCAAAATACATTCAAGATGGAATGGTGCTGGCTGACAATGGTTATTTCAGTAAAACAGTTTAGTAAATTAATTTTATCAGTGTTTTTCGCATCACACATTGTTTATAATAATTTACATTATTATATGAATCCCTACTTCTGTCACCCTTTAAATCTGTGGAATATGGTTTTAATAAGTTCATATATTTTGCTTTCCAAGCTTTTCTCATCCATTGAACGTTGAGTCAACATTTCCAGGATTCATCCAGCTGCCTAAATATGGGATAGATGTGTTAACTGTTAGTGATTTTATTTTCTTCCTTTCTTTTTTACTTTCTTCAAGGTACACTCCAGTCAAAATTCTGCACACGCAGCCTTCACTAGATCCACCTACAGCTAACAACACCGCATTTAACCTTATCTGTGCGTCCTGTATCCTACAGCAACAAAAAGAAGGCAACCTACAATGCCCACTACTCCTTATTACACCCTAGACCACATCATGAATTTATTTTTTTTATATAATTTGCGGTCAATATATCTTTTATACTCTTCTTTCAAAGCATAGTCCACTCTTTCCGGTATCAAGATAGGGTGTTACAATCTGTCTCAATGTCACACAAATATGTCATAATGATTTTTGAAATGTGTTCACTTACTGTACTTACAGAGCATCTACTTCCGGTCTGTAAAGTATATCCAACTTCATTGCATAATTATGGGTCTAAATATGACTGTAGTCCATCAAATCTCCACTTGAAATGAAGGCCAGGGGACCTCTCAGACATTTTCCTACTTCTGACGATGATATCCCTTGTAAAATGACCGATATGTCAAAAGAGCAATCGTAGTTCTATTGGGACCCAAATTTTGGTTTTTACAGTCTTTCTTGTTTTAGGTTGACTAAACAGTAAAACGAACCCACATGACGAATCAGAGCGGACTCGGCTGAAGACGGAGCGGTATGGTTTGGGAGCATGGACCCCCTCTTGGGAGGATATGGAAGCTATTCATTGTGAGAGGGGACTCCCCGCTGTGCTTGTAAACACACTGGTTCATGGAGCAGAAAGAAGCAGAGCTCACGGTCAGGAATCTCCACACCAAGCTTTTTCGTGCCAGCGAACAGTCTTTTAACTCCAGAATATGACATACTGGAGAAGAAAGAAGAAGTTTTTATCTGCCTTTGAGGTAGTTGAAAGACTACAAGAAAAGTGGATCAGAAAATGCCCTGTTTTAGTATGAGCCCTCTTAGAGTGTGATAGATTGGAAGTTATCTGAAACAAATTTTGTTTTAGAGATTGAAGACATGTTGGGGATGAACTCTGTGTTGTAATTTTCCCCCTAGCTGACTTGGATTTTTCACAATAAATTGTAATGTCAAAAAGAAAAGGTTTTCTATTTTCTTGCACTTTTGTGCATACTTATGGTGTTCCATGAGAAGTTTCATGAATTTTGAGTCTTTTTGAGACTTGATGGCACATTTGTTTCCTTCAAAACAATCCATGAACCATGTCTCTACAATGTTTATTGACAGTTATAAGGCTTTAATTAAAACTAGTGAAAACCAGTTTTCCTTGGGTCCCTATTTAGTCTTTGTGAAATATCCTGGATTTTATAGAAATGGTCTTACAAAGCACAAATTACATCTTCCACTCCTTCTTTGACCTGTAAAGCTTACAGTATTACATATTATTCCTTAAATTACAACAGACACCACAAAGCTGTCCATAGCAGCCACAGGCACAATGATGCAAAGACTAAGACAATTCCCAGGCTAAAGGTAATATGTTGAGGAGAACATGCATGTCTCTCTATCAGGCTTAAACAGGATAACAGGATAAGAGCAAATGTGAATTTTATTACGATAACCACATCTCTGGCCAAATATGCCACAAACTTAGTCTATGCTATTTCCATCACCTCTGCTCTAAAAATCAGCCTGCCGCTCTAAATTTTGACCAAATCCGAACGGCAGGCCAGCAAATACAGTTTGCTCATGAGCACAATTCCAGCTGTTTGGACTGACCAAACCACAGTTTGCTAATAGTGGCATATGAACTTGTTCACACTGACTTCCTGGCAAGCCCACTCTGTGTAAATCACCCGGTAACAGGCACTGTGATAAAGTAGATTTAAGGCTCTATCCTCTTTTCTCGGATGTTTTATTGCACCATTCTAACCTTTAGAGTTTCTGCTTAATTAAGCATGGATATAAATAGGCGGCACCAGAGAGATATTGATTTCTGTCTCTGGCATTTAAGGTACATTGGACTTTGTTATTAGTGCAAAAGAAACACTCATGCTAGCTGACCTTAAAAGCTAATGGGAAATGTTTCATGGGTGGAGGAAATGTTGAGGTTGCAGACAGAGAAAGAGTTAAGGACAATATGTATGATGGCCTTGCCTGCAACATTAAAAGAACGATATAAAAGTAGCCCTAAGTCTTAAGTTACACATTGAAGTGAATGACTTTTTTCAGGTTATCTTTAATCACATTATGCACTGTCCTCATCTTTTTATTTTAGTCTGTTTTAAGTATTTAATTCCACGATGTCTTGGAAAACCTTTTCCATTGACTTTGGTGACCACCAAACTTTATGTAGAAGAAAACTTTGGCTTAACTCAGTTACTTAAAATGAACAAACTACATTGCAATTAGACTTAATGAAGCCTTCCTATGACTTTTAATTTCAATATTAATGAAGACCAAAATATCCATTCTGATCCGTGTCATTGCTTGTAATAACTAGTTGATTTATTACTCATCAGTGCAGCCAATTATCTCATCTCAGTTCAACAATACTGAAGGCCTTGCATAATGTATGGAAAATGACTTGTGTTGAAAAAATTACTTCAAATTTTCACATCTCATGCATGAACTTCTGCAGATTCTTTAAGGAAACATTTTGAATCTTTTCTTTGCACTCCATTTGTCTGCCATTCTCCTGCTGCCAAAAATACAATATGGTGCACAGTAAGAATACACCCCTACAGATGTCTGGCCGTTCATCGGGGTAAAGGTTACCAACCACCACAGCAGGGATGCGAATATGTCTGTTCACAGACCGATTTAAAATCGATATGCGAAAACTTGGATGAATACCTTGGCTGGGGATTGGCTACATAATACATTGGTACCACTAAGCAACACTTTCAGAATGACTAAGTAGTAACTGATATGTCATCAAATGTGTAATATATCAATGCTACAGCGTCAGAATTACCTCAGACAGCTTCGGACAAACAGGTGTCAAACAATGTCTAATCTAAGTTGGTATTGTACTGGTTTGCTTAAAAGCTCTTAAACAAGATTATGGTATAGACAGCCCCTTGTAGAATCTTCATGTTCCTCACTGGTTTAATTGGTACTCTGAATGTTCAATTAATGGCCAAGTCAGATCAAAATATAAAGTCCCTGCCAAAAGGGAAACCCTATTATGACAATTCAAGCCATGACTAACCCATTTACTGATTTATCTATTTTAGTTTTTACCTATTTTCTTTGAATTTGGATAGCAAAATGAATTGATACTAGCTACAACCTCTTTTGTTAATTCAGAAGAGTGTTAACAAGCACGTGCTATGCTCTGAACCACACAATTTCAGCTGCTGCTGTTTGAACTTTGCAAATTACGCACAGATTTTCAGTCAATGCCATTCTGAGTTGGCCGATTGAAAGCCAAGATTAACCAGAGGGGGTTTCTGGTGTATGGTGAAAGATGGGCACTAAATGAAACTCCTTCCTCCCCGGATGACTGCTATGCCCAATTATGAATCAACCTGCTGTGTTGCGGCCACATTCTGAACTTGCACAGCCTTGACTTGGGGCTCATAATTAACTACATCAACCTCACCTCTAACGAGAATAAACACCCAGCCATTTATGTTGTTCATGCTGTAAAACCAAAACAGAATTTGCTGCACCATACTGTATATTTGAAACTCACTGTGCCACCAAACCCATCAAAAAGCTTGAGGTGAAATGTAAACTCAGTGCTTTTTAATGTTGTGGACATGTTAGCTGACCAAGTTCAGGTGTGTATATGAATGTGAGAACATTTTTCTAGCATATAAAAGGGCACAGAATAGACATTTCCAAGTAAAAAAAAAAACAACAACAGATCAGGCAATTAATGCATCGCTGGTTGTGGTTACTTGTGGTTTTTGGGCCAACAATAACAAACAACAAAAACAACAACAACAGCAACAGCCAAATGCAATGGGGTGTCAAATACACTTGTGTGCTCGGGTCCCTGAATATCGTAAGTAGAAGGCAAGCCAAACTAATCATTTAATTCTTTTCTTTCTTTGTGATGCATCTTACTTATTTTTTCCCCATCCTCCACAGAACGACTTGGAAGGCATTCTATCTCTCAGGGCTCAATTAAAATGTAAATTTCTGCAGCCTACAGCTGTAATTCAGAAGTGCTGTGAGCAAGAAATTTCAACAGCTTTTAGTAATCTTGGTGACGTGAGGAAAATAAGTGGTCAATTCCTAGACAGTTTTGAAATAAATCTGTAACAGTTGCCAAGGCTTTCCCTTGCTTGGTGTAGATTAATGTATCAGTGTCATGCCTCAATATTTTGGAGGGAAGGGGAACCCCCACTGGACCACTAGAAGAGATGGAGAAATACAGAAGAAAGGGAAGAAGCGGAGATGTTGAGAGGAGGGATGCTGGAAGCACTGAGCGTGATGGGACATCAAGGACGCGGCGATTTAATACCTGCCTCGATAACCGGATTGGATGGATAGAGGTATTTGAGTGAGGGGTTGTCTGAAAATACTTCTCCCAAACTTTTGTTTTACCGTAGCATCGCATAGCTAGCAATCTCAATCTCCATACATCAACCCGTTACCCTGGCAGGGAGGTTAGGGGGTTTCTCCCATGCACCCACAGTGTGACCCATGGCTGTAGATGGTAGGAGCTCCCCACTGTTCTTGATGGCAGCTGCATGCTCATCAAACAACAGGTCCCATTCCACACCTTAATAAATTATCTATGCAATGATAGGAGTGGTACAACGGTGTTGGTATGAATTTAACTTTTGTTGTAATGTTACCAGCTGTAGTATTATCAGAGTGAATTGACATAATTACGATTCTGGTGCCTGCAAAGGACTACAGTATAGGATGCAGGGCATAGTTTAGACCACTGGGGTGTAGCAGTGAATGTTGAGGTAGACATGAGACTATGTTGAGTAGCGAGGAAGCCGAAACGCGGCTCCAGCAGTATGACAAAGGGGGAGACCAGGGCTGGGACCAACGGAGTGCTGGGTGGTGGGGCAGCCGACAGCACAGGCGGGGGAGGGAAGTCTGAGGGAGAGAGGTACAAATAGTGTCTGGGAGTGCCTCTGTAAGATCATAGGCATTCATGCACACATGTGCGTGCGTGCAACAAGAAGAATCTGGATATAGAAGAGGGGGCAGTTTGAAAAAGAATGGGCAGCCAGTGGACCAGGACCATGGGGTTTTGAGTGGCTGGACCACCAGAAGCACGGCTGCATGGAAGGGTCCTTCAACTGCATGACACAGTGTACGTGTGTGTGTGTGTGTGTGTGTGTGTGTGTGTGGGGCAGGGACAGAAGTGGGGAAGGCAGTGTGCCAGGGTGAGGTGGAAGTTGTTTCTGGGAATGCCTGTGACTGCTTGTGTGGAAATGTGTGGAGGTCTGTGGACATATGTGCATGTGAAGGAGAGAGGAAGAAGGCAGGACAGGGACCAGCAGAACATGCAGCATGGCTGTTAGGTAGAATCCACCAGCTTTGGGTACACCTGCAGCTGGAAGACCAAAGGAAAGCTTGCAGCATGGCCGTCGGGTGGGATCTGCAGGCTCCAGTTGCACCTACTTGTGTGGATGCAGCGGAGAGAGGAAGAAAGAGGGGGTGGGACCAGCAGAGCATGCAGAGGCGGGGCAGCTGTCAGGTTGGCCAGGACCATGAAGCTTGCAGGTGGGCAGGAAGCACACCGGCTGCAGGAAGGAGAGAAGGAGGGGTAGGGCTGGACCCACAAGTTTAGTGTGCAGAGGCAGGGCAACTGATGGCAAGGCCATAGGTGAAACCCACCGACTCCGGGGGCATCTGCAGTGGAGAGGGAAAGAGAGGGTATGACTTGTGGAGCCTGACATCGCAAAAATCAGGTGAATCCGGCCAGCTCTCAGGGTCTGTTGGGAGTCAGGGCTCGGCTGGGAATAGCTGTTTTCGGAGTGGTGCAGGCAGTCGAGGCTCAGGGAAAAACACGCATAGCAGAGGGCAACTCCAAGAATGAGCGCAGGCTGAGGGCAGTGCAGTCACACCAGTGATGTCATCAGAGGGCTTAATTTGTGCACAAAATGTAATATGATCAGGATTGGTCAGTAGGCCTCCTGTAGCCTAGCAATGTCGAGATCAGTCTGTAAATAATGGGCATTAGGGAAATGTTTCTGAGATTTTGAAAAAGAAAAAAACAATAAAACCCTTGAGCAGTGCTAGTAGCGTACAACAAAACAGTGAGTTTGTATCACTTTCCTCGAAAGATAAGCTCACTTAAAATGGAATCCAGTATTTCAGGATTAAAAAAAGAAAGAAGAACTTGGTTCTTTTATATGGAAGTTGTCCCGTACGGGTCGAAAATCCAGTCTCAGAAGGGCAGAACTGCATGTCTGTGGTGGAGTGGCAAGTGCTAATGGCACACAGCACTGTAAATGGAAAACTATGCTGGAAGCAGTGAGTGTAATGGGAGATCAGGTATGTGGTAATTTAACACCTGCATAAAAAAATGGATTGGACGGATAGAGGTATTTGAGTGAGGGGTTGTCTGAAAATACTTCTCCCGAACTTTTGTTTTAACAAGTCGTATTCCAACAAACCCATTTCACTGTTTTCCTTCTATCGACACAAGCAACGCCAGGCTAAAAAAGATAAATACATACAGGAAAATGTAACAGAAGTTCTTTCATTTTAAGTATTTAATGTTTATTCAAACCTGACTACAGCTTGAAATGCAACAAATGAAATTCTGAATGACTATTTATGATTGTGAATATTTATAATGATTTAGTTGGTGCCGATGGAGGGTGAGTGGATTCATATGTGTTACAAGGTGTTAACTGTATGAATGAAAATCTTACTTAATGTAAAAATAATAACTTGACTGAGTACAATGCAATTCACAAAATTAAGATGTACAAAATATGTAATGCATAGTATTACAAACTCCACCATTCTCTAACCTCACTTTATCATTCATAACCCATGACCAAGGTCTGTCTTAAATTATAAATGACATTAAACTAATACATACTGGGTCTCACTAACAGTGGTCTGTGTTTAGCAAATCACAACACATTTCACCCACCCATTTAACACAAAGCCATGCACGTCATACTTAAGTATAACCCAACCTCTTAAAATGTGAATTTTGTCCACATGTACTAACAGCAACACAGCAACAGGTATTTAAGTATTTCATTATATTGTGACTCATCACAAAAACTTAAAATCGCTGAAACATCTGTCAGAAGAAGTCTGTGCAGTTTGTGCTGTTCCATTCACCCCCTCCCCCAGTTTCATTGGGACCTCGATCCGTCCCCTTCACTTTTGAGAAAAAAAAAAAATATTGTATAAGTTTAAAAGATGTGATCTTTTGCTCACAGTTTGGTCACCCGCTCTTCAAACATCTCTCCTGCGCTGCTAAGTGGCACAGCATATTGCCAGCCACTTCAGGAAGTCTTTGCAATGTGCTTTGAAACTCCAGCTTTCCATTAGTAACAGGAAATAAAGTGAAAATGAAAAGAAGGAAATACGGCCAAAACTTGATGATTCACAGTTGAGGGGCACTTTTCACCATTTTTTATCCAAAGCTCACATTGTGCTAACTTGTTCAGCATAAAGTCCTAACCAATTTTTAATACGTTTAGATGGCACTCTCCCTGTTGTCCTCTGTCAACCTATCATCGCTCCTTAGCTTCAGGCTCTGTGACTACATGTGTTCCATTAGCACATGTTCAAATATGTAGTCCTGTTTTGCATAATGTGGACCGATATCGTAAATAAAGTACTAGACACATCTTAACGACTATGTATCTAATAGCCTCACTTGTTAGGAACATACGTTTGAGCCTGACTATGTTCCCCACTTTAATTTCAGTCTTTCAAGCCCTCCCTACGAATCAGCAAGTGGGATGGCAACACTGTAATTAGAGTACTGGTATAACTTGTTATTGGATTCTCCGGCAGCACATACAAAACTATTCTGAAAACAATGACAAAAAAGATCTAAGGCATGTTCACTGAACCCTCATTATAGCGGACCTTATCAAAATGTGTGGGCTATTCTGGTTAATACTGCACAAGTTCAGACCTCTAACCACCAAAGCTTTAGTGTCGGCAGTGTGGGGATGATTCAAAGGTGGGTTTAGAAACACAGGTGTAAGATCCACTGTGCAATAAACTGTCACCCATCCTCAAACTTCCTGTCTCTTTATCATACCTCATCCGTGATCACCCTTCGTTTAATATTTCTCTTCCCATCTTATTCTCTTCTTTCTGTATTCTCATTTCCCTCCCTCACTTTTCTCCTTGCTTTGCCCTTTTTCTTTTTTATGGCTTGGTACCACAGACAAGGTCTATCCTTTTTTTGTTTTTATTTTTGTTGTTATCACCTGGTAATATCGTACTATCGGTTATAATACTCCCTTTCCCCCCGGTTATTCCAGTTTAACGAAGGTTCAGTGTATGCACAAGGAAATTGGACATCTCTGTTGATAGCAAACCCCCCCACCCCCAACCATGATCATCATTGGTCGACTGGTTCATGTACACACGATCATGTACACGCTCCCATATGAACCTTTAGTAGGCCTACATTAACACCACCGTTAGCAAGGGGACAACTACTAACTGCAACATGCAAAACACTGGTTGAAACAGTGGTATTTTCACTAATTTCCTCTCGATAATAAAGTGCATTTATATAAGATATTGGTTATGTTTACAAAGCTTGCAGTCACGTTGTAACTATTTTGTTAGCGTCGCTATAGTACCATCAGCAGTGACTCTATTAGCTAGCTAGATTTATGTGACAGTACTTATGACTTTGTGCAGTGTGTTCCCTGTCATTTTAGATCTAAGTAAAACAGTCTCTGATCTAAGTTCTGTCTAATTCTTTCTAAATGAATGACTTTTTGATTTCCCAGAGGCCAATTCAGGGACACTCCCAGGGACAAGTCAGCCAATTTGGGGAATGTCCCCGTAAAATGGGTACGTCTGGTCACCGCAGAATATAAGCATGAGAAAATAACAGTCCACAGAATACTGAATATGCTATCCTATACACATACCCTCTGGGTACCGTGTAAGCATCTGATAAATGTTTCACTTCCATACCCCACAAATATCCCTGTAGATTTTAATGCCTATTAGAGAAATTATTCTGATGCGAGGCGATGTGTGAATATGCCATTCATGCGAATCAATGCTTGTGAATTTATAATCAGCAGATCCTGACCTTAGGCCTTAAATGGTGTGCATGGATGCACAGGTCACAGTCTAAGCAGTAAGCAGTGCAGCAATGGTTCTCTACATTTTAAGACATGTTGCAATGCCAATGCGGCTCGGTTTGCATTGGACGTGGACAGCAGGATGAATAATTGCAAACAATGGTCACAGTGGTTTGAATCAAATGCCACAATGGCTGTCAACTCAACAACAACGAAACCACCAGTCATCAAGTCCTTCTTTCAACCTACAATGGGAATATTAACCCAATTCCTGTTCATATTCATAGGGCAAGGAGATATTCAGTTTGCAGTGAAGAAGCCTCTTTGAGAAGCCTCCACTCAATGGAAAATAAGCCTGTGTGTTTTGGCCAGACAGAAGTGACAAATCTGTGGAAGGAGCTTCCAAGAGAGGATTAGCTGGGCTCAGCAGGGCTCCCCCACCCACAGTACCTGCACGGTTAACCATGCCAGCCAGGAATGGCCTCCTAACGGGGTACATTCCCATCACAATTAGTTGGGAGACAGACAGGCTAGGCTGTCGCTGTGCTGGCCGGCACACAGCCACAGACCTGGGTGACATGCCGTCCTTGTCAGCAGATGGGCTGTGCTCCGCTAGGCTGATTGCGTTAAATGATGTTTAGCTGGAAATAGATTTTTTCCTTTCTTGCCCGCAATGCCATGTGGCCCCCATGCATTAACAAATGAATAATCAATCCTTTTGAATAGACAAAGAACCGGAGTGACTTGTTGGCTTGGTTAGGTGTAAACTAAGGATTCGAATGAGGGAAGAATTTGAAATTTTGTTTTTGGTAGCTCTACTGGGAGTGATACCAAAGGGTATTGAAGGACAGGTACATACCTTCTTCAAATAGTATTAGCTGCAGTTGTCAAATGTATCACTATTCGCTGGCTAGATACAGATCCTCCTACTTGTGATCTGGGTACAAAAACTACAGGAACTGTACTGTATGGAACGTATTATTCATTATTTACACTTTGATAAATAATAGAGCCCTGTTGAGAGCATAATTATGCCTGAACCTAGATAATTAATCAACTGTTGTCTGTTTGTATACTACTATTTATATACGCCTACTATACCCTGTTTAATTTATAATTAATTTACTTTCCCCTCACGTTTGTATTGTTATTAATACTGTCATTATTATTTCCTATTTTCATTATTATTTTACCATTATGATTAATGTTACTCTTACTTTTCTCAACCATGAAATGTAAGTAGGTGATTTGAGCTGGATGAGGTTGTGGGTAGTAGGAAGGTATGGATTGGTAGGGGGGTGAAGTGTGAAGGGGGATGGGTGTTGAAGCCGACAGTGTACGTGTGTATGTTTTAATGTGAACCTGAACAAACAGCTTGCACTCACAGCTTGTTCAACGGTCACATTTGCAGCAATGGAAAAAAAAAAATATATATTTTGGCAACAACATATCACAAGAAGCAGATGGGAATTGGGTGAGTGAAGATGCTGCATTCTATGCAGATGATGCCAGTGAGAGAGAGGGGTCCGGAAAGGAAATTACTATCTCCAAGTCACGTGAGAACGCCACTGGTGGGTACAAATCCAATCGACAAACATGGTAGGAGATAAAAATGTATGTGCCAAAGTACATACCACTGGGTAAAAGACTGTCCGAGAGAATATGAGAATAACAGGTGAAAATGTAAATGTGAAGGAGTGTAAGATCACACTGTTTTCAAACGACTCCATGTTTGACAACGAAATCCTCATGCATGAACCGCTAGGATCTGCAGTCATAGATACAGCAAGCACAAGAGAAGTACATGGAGAAGGGTGGTTTGACGAATATATCAGTGGAATCAATGCCTGTGGTGTGTTTTACAAACAGTCATACTGTTAACTCCACGGAGTCAGCGACAAAGAAAAAAAACTGCGCCTTGAAATTAGCAGCATCAAGGAGCTCATCTGCAGTGGAAGGATTCAGTGTCACTGCCAAGAAACAGCTTTCTGACTGTTTGACAGAAAAGGAGCATCAGCTGTGATGCTTCTGAAGGATTGAATGAGAAAGTGAGGAAGTTTGATTAGAGACCAAGAACTGGTAATTTCATGAACACTGAAAATCTGAATTAGATAACTGTAGCGATGATGAATGAAACTGCCTAGTCATTTGACCAGTCATTGCATAAAACATCACTATTTAAACAGAGAGTGTACATATGTTTGTGAGTCAAAACTCTGTAAGGGTCATGGATCAAATGTCTGAATGTGTTTTAAACGTCTTTTGTTCCGCCCGCTGGGCTGTAACAGACAGCGTCCTTGCTGCACATAGATCATTAAAATAGAGCCCTGAGAGGTAAAACTGGGGAGAAGAAATCTCAGCAATTCAGATTAACAAAATTCATAAAAAAGGGAAGGAAAAATTTGTATCATGCCTTGAATAAAATGGACAACAATAAATCTTTACAATAATGCTTTTTTCATTAAATATAAAAACAAGTTGTCCATCGTCCTTCAGACTTGATACTAATGTTGTCTTCCCTTGTTACCTTTGTTCATTTGAATATTCTAAATTGTTTATCTGACTTTCCGCAAACCATAATATTTTTACCCAATCAGCCGAATTAACAATAAACAACGCAAATACTGATCTTTTTTTTATTGAAATTGTTTCTCGAGATTTAGTAATGATAGGTTTACTTGGCAATCTCAGCAATGAATATCAACATAAAGCTATTTAGATATGGGTTATATCAGTTGATTGATGATGGAACTGATGATTCTGAAGGAGGAAAAATGTTGTCTGTGGAGCATCCCAGATTGTCAATATCAAAGGTTGTAATATTGATTGCTCCCGCTAAAAGATGGAGGTTCTCAGCAGGGAGACTTCCCCCTAACTCATTGTACAAGGGTGACTCATCTGGTCGATCAGACACCCACAGTCTGCTCACACCAGCAAAACAGGAAGTGCAGTCCTCCAACGCGATGACTACACACCCAAGTTTTTGGACGACACAGCATAATATATAGCTGGTGCAGTCTGTGCTTCTGATGTCAGTTTTTTTCCTGCATCTGCCTCAACTGAAAGAGGACATCGCAATGTTGGGAAGTCTAAAAACACGATTCATTCAGCAAATGGGAAGAAGTAAAAAAATAAAAGTAACTTTAATTTGACATGAAAATGATTTTGATGTATCGCATGCCATTTTTTTCAAGGAGTCGTTTCAAACTCACCCAGAACGGAGAGTTCACACGAGCTGCTGATGTTCTCATATTTGTTTTGCGCCACGCAGGTGTAACTTCCCGAGTCATCATCTGTGACGCTGCTGATCAAGAGGTTACTGCTACCGAGAAATGAGTACTTCTTTAATCTGTGGAGACATAGGACTTTATTTGATTAAAATTCAGAACTGGCAAATGTATTCAATATAGATGCACTGCCATGAAAAAGTATTTGTCCCCTTCTTGACTTCCTCCAAGCAAACATTAAATATACGTTTTACATAATTATTCAATTCATTTAATAGATAGTCACCAATTACTAATATTGCTCCTGTAAAAAGTCATTGCCCCCTTAGATTTAAAACTAAGGAATCAACAAAATTTGTAATTGCAAAACAGATGCAAGTGATTGGATACCTTTTTACGGCACTGTTTATACATATTAATACATGTACCATGTAACCTATGTTTACCATCTTAATTCAACAGCATTTAAATATTCACTTAACTATTGAGAGAATGTTGGTTATTATTGTGAAATGTTGACCTCCAAATATTATGGTACTTTTATAGGCTTATTTATCATGACGGTAGGCATGCTATTTGTTTACTCAGGGATTTTGCATTTATTCAGTCGAACCTTCAATCTCTACTTCTGGCATACACAATTCAATCAAAAATACCTTTTAGAAAGTTTTAAAAGGCATGTGTATAGTATTTCAAAATTCCAAAATTAAAAGCACAAATTACAGATTTGTCTGTCTCCAGTAATATAAAAATTCCCAAATGAAATTACATAGCAAAGAAAAGTTTGTAAATTTTGATTCAAGATGACTGTAAAGAGAGTTATTTGTTGAATCTTGTCCATTATTTTCAAATCGGTTCCTTATCCTCCTTCAGGTGATAAAGGTGTTATTCTGGGATTGAATACATTATAGCCCAGTATATTATATATTATATATACTGTATATAGTGTACATGCATGTGCCATGTTTAAAACAGATGCTGCTGCACTGCTTTGTAACTTCAACTCATATTTCTGATTATGTCCCAATTACCCCAGTTTGTGAATGTATTACATTATGATGGTGCAAGAGTTCAAAGTTAAATGCTTCTGTTATATTTACAAAGATTACATGTCAATGACAGCATTTGTCAAAGTGGAAATCCATTTGATGGCTAAGAGGAAACCTCTCCTTGGAAAGACATTCCACCCCATATTTCTGACCTTGTCTGGATAATCTCATCACCCCTCATCCAGAAGAAAGATGGCGTTGGGAAACCAGATGCAGAGCACTCCAGGACCGCATCGTTGCCCTCAAGAGCAACCACCCGTGCTGGTCTCTGGAGGAACACCAGGCCTCGGGTGACACCAGGCTCTGTTGAGTAAACATACAGCGCTAAGAATGGACAGCAATGAACACGCACATAATGTTAATCGTGTATCAATAATGGACAACAACAGTACCTATCTACTCCTGTAAACCACAAATGTGCTGTTTAATTTATTACAATCTGCAGGCTCATCAAATACTGGCTTAGAGCCGAATACAAACCTGAGTTAAATGCCACTTAGGTGCATTTTCCACATTAATACTAGGCCTCCGAGAACATTTCTCCAAGAATCTCCTTTATGTGCTCCAGACCTCGCCTGCTTCAGTACCAGGGGGAGTGTTATGTTTTTAGTGGAGCTGAAAGTAATGTCTTTTATTATTTTTCTGAGTTAAGTGCCCCGAGAGGTGGTGAGCGTTGCTCATAAAATACCAGAAATTGGCACTACAACTGTGTTATTTTACTATAGCATGTTTTATACACAAATAAATGTAATTTGTTATTTAAATGTAAAGTTGCACTGACAAAATATCTCTAATATCGACTTGAGGTCCCAGTCGTAATTTATAATAATACAAATCAGGTGTTTGAACAATATTGTAAACTTACCATGCTATGGTCAGCTAATTAGGCTTTCTTAAAACATTGATGTAAGCATATTTACAAGTGTGGAGCTATGTCTTTACATAAAATGTTTGTACAGTTTCTGTACTCTAAACGAGCCTTTCTCAAACTTTTTTGTCCTGGGGACCAGTAATGGTTGACTTTGGGGTTACAAGGCCTTATATATGACCCTATATTTTTAGTTTGATTTGTCAATTCATCCCTTTTCCTTTCAAATAAATCCCCTAATTTGTGTATGTTTTGTCTCTAAATGCCAACGCAATTCCGATGGTTTCATAGCTTTGTTGCTTAGCATGGTTGGGCTAATGACACAGACTTGCTTTGGGGGGAAGTTATCGCTGGAACTGAAACAAAATGTAATATATAATCATGAGTAAATGAGCGATGTTTTTTGCCTCTGGTTTTTTGTTTAAATTTGCATTGTCAGATGCTGGTTGTTTCCAAAACAAACTAAAAAAAGGAATCTAGCCTTGCTTGCTTGGAACATGCCAATGGCTAAATGACAGCTCAAGTAGTGTGTGATTGAGTGTGTTCTGAAATGACTGAGAGAACAAGGGGAGCAAGTTCTGGCGGGCGGGAACGCTTAACATTCTAGAATCTTGAATAAAATGATATGCTTAGGTATGCTTAACATTCCAGAATCTGGAATAAAATGTTTCTATTTTTGAAGCAAGAAGTTCAGTCAAAGGGGAGGCATAATTTGAATGGCACAGATGCAGGGCTTTGCGAACCGCCAGTCCGCAGCCCAGAGCTATGATGCCTGTCCTTAGCCATTCTCCTTAGGCGTCGCTTAAACTGAATGTCTTCATTATTTCATAAAATGGCCTGTTTGATGTCCATCAATATGACAATTTCTCTGACTAATTCGTATTACACGTCTGCTATTCATCCAGTTTCATCCAATCTTTCCCTTTATTTGTCTGCTCAAGAGGGAAAAAAGTAGCAGCCTGAACATGAATTTAAGTTTCTACTTTGTCTCAGCTCTTCTCTACTGCAGGAGCATGACCTGTTCACTGCAAGAAATGACCAAAGCTGAGGAGAATAACAAGCGAGAGATGACATCCTCAGCGAAGCCTTGAGGGGGAAAAGAATCCTAATGTGTTCTTATTTCACAGGAACTGCTAATAGCGGACTTGCTCAAGATGATCCATCCACCATTACCAGAGGGATTCAGCACGAGCTCTTTCTCCTTTTGTGTCTCACCAGCAAGTGGAAGTGCCACCTTCAAGCTACAAAATCAGCAACAGAGTCACAGGCTGGTATATTACATCTGCTGCAATGGAGACAACCACAGCCTCTATTTAAACCAAGGAGACTTAAACACAATTTTATCATTCATTTATTTTACTTAGTGTAATTTATGTACATTTTTACCATCCATCAAATAATTAGCCATACTGGTTAGACTAAACATGACCTGTGTTTAGTTTATTTTTGCAGAACAAGTAATAGGTACATATGTGTTCATGGTGTAAAAACTTCAACAGTGCTCGAAGCACTTTTTTCATGTGAGAGACCTCCAGATCATAATGATTTTGTCTCTTTTAGGTTCTATCTGCACTTTCCAAATACTCAACACTTGCTTGTTATTTGGATCAGAGCAAACCATCTGAGACTTATGATAAAATGTTTACCACAGTTATGGCCTTCCCATCTGCAGTGGAATATAGATTTTTGAAAGTGTGTGCTATGTAGTTGTCGGCCATCTTGATTGCCACAGTTTTATGTGACACGGCAGCCATCCCGACTGGAGTGAACCTCTGCATCCAGACTCTGGTAAGTGTGATAATGATTTGAGACTGACATTTTGTTGTCAAATGGTTTGAGCAGGTATGCAATTGTAATCGGTTTCATAATTATTGTACTGTGGAGCATTTCCATTGCCTGTGTTCAAAACAGAGTGACAGATACTGCTGATATAATGTCATGAAAAAAACACCTACCTGACAGCACATGAAGCTCTGCATCACTTCCTGTCCGGGAACTTCCCGGATTCTCAGCCAGGCAGCGATAGGTCGCAGAGTCGGGGGGCTGAACCCTGCTGACCTGCAGTGACCCTGAAGGCAAGACCACCATGCGACTGTCCTGGCTGAACTGGAGTCGCAGGTTCTCTCTGTTCTTCTGCCAGTGCACAACAGGGCTGGGCTCACCAGTTACCTCACAGCGCAACAGTGCAGTGTCTCCAAGATGGGCTGCAACAGACTCTGTTGGACTGATCAAACGCAAGGGGCCTGAAAGAGAAATATCGAGACAGAGATCAGCACGAAAGTGTTGCAATCCACAACTGAGGTGGGAATGTTGGACCTTACCAGCGCTCGCTGCCAATAAATGAAACCTGTAAGTAATGACTGACAACTTTTTCACAAATGAATGGATACTCTGGCCAATCACATATGTCCCACATGAATGGATACTCTGGCCAATCACATATGTCCCACATATGTCCCATTTTCTTAAATTCAAGCGATCCCTGACAACTTGCAGGGAACTATAAAGAATAGAAGAAGATTTAAAGTCATAAAATTAAATTTTTTTGTGTCAACCCATTTTTCGCCAATTTTGAGATAAGACAATAGTCTTATGTCTTTTCTTGATTTTTCGTATGACACATATGTCCCATTTTTTCCATTCAAGTCATCCCTGACAACTTTCTCTCACATGAATGGATACTATGGCTATATGAGGATGATTTAAAGTCATAAAATGAATTTTTTTTTGTGTGATCCATTTTTCCTCATTTTGGAGATGAGACTACAGTCTTATGTCTTTTCTTGATTTTTCGTATGACACATATCTCCCATTTTTTCCATTCAAGTCATCCCTGACAACTTTTTCAAATTGAATGGATACTATGGAATAATAGAGGATGATTTAAAGTCATAAAATGAATTTTTTTGTGTCCATCCATTTTCCTCATTTTGGAGATAAGACTATAGTCTTATGTCTTTTCTTGATTTTTGTATGACACATATGTCCCATTTTCTTCCATTCAAGTGATCCCTGACAAATTTTTCTCAAATGAATGGATACTATGGCTATTCGAGGATGATTTAAAGTCATAAAATGAAATTTTTTTGTGTCCATCCATTTTTCCTCATTTTGGAGATAAGACTATAGTCTTATGTCTTTTCTTGATTTTTCATATGACACATACGTCCCATTTTCTTCCATTCAAGTGATCCCTGACAACTTTTTCTACACAAATGGATAATATGAATAATGGAGGATGATTTAAAGTCATAAAATGAAATTTTTTTGTGTCAACCCATTTTTCCTCATTTTGAGATAAGACTATAGTCTTATGTCTTTTCTTGATTTTTCATATGACACATATGTCCCATTTTCTTCCATTCAAGTGATCCCTGAGAACTTTTTCTCATTCAATGGATACTATGGATGATTGAGGATGATTTAAAGTCATAAAATGAAATTTTTTAGTGTCAACCCATTTTTCCTCATTTTGGAGATAAGACTATAGTCTTATGTCTTTTCTTGATTTTTCATATGACACATATGTCCCATTTTCTTCCATTCAAGTGATCCCTGACAAGTTTTTCTAATTCAAATGGATAATGATGGATAATGGAGGATGATTTAAAGTCATAAAATGAATTTTTTTGTGTCAACCCATTTTTCCTCATTTTTGAGATAAGACTATAGTCTTATGTCTTTTTTTGATTTTTCATATGACACATATGTCCCATTTTCTTCCATTCAAGTCATCCCTGAGAACTTTTTCTCATTCACCTGGGTACTATGGATGATTGAGGATGATTTAAAGTCATTAAATGAAATTTTTTTGCGTCAAACCATTTTTCCTCATTTTGGAGAGAAGACTATAGTCTTATGTCTTTTCTTGATTTTTCGTATGACACATATGTCCCATTTTCTTCCATTCAAGTCATCCCTGACAACTTTTTCTAATTCACCTGGGTATGATGGATGATAGAGGATGATTTAAAGTCATTAAATGAATTTTTTTTTGCGTCAACCCATTTTTCCTGATTTTGGAGATAAGACGATAGTCGTATGTCTTTTCTTGATTTTTTCGTATCAAACATATGTCCCATTTTCTTCCAATCAAGCAATGCCTGACAAGTTTTTCACACACGAATGGATACTATTGATAAGCGAGGATGAATTAAAGTCATAAAATAAATTTCTTTTGTGTCCATCCATTTTTCTTCATTTTGGACATAAGACTACAGTCTTATGTCTTTTCTTGATTTTTCCATGACACATATGTCCCATTTTCTTCCATTCAAGTCATCCCTGAAAACTTTTTCTAATTCACCTGGGTACTATGGCTAATAGAGGATGATTTAAAGTCATCAAATGAAATTTTTCTGTGTCAACCCATTTTTCCTCATTTTGGAGATAAGACTATAGTCTTATGTCTTTTCTTGATTTTTCGTATCACACATATGTCCCATTTGGTTGCATTCAAGTCATCCCTGACAACTTTTTGTCACACGAATGGATACTATGGCTATTCGAGGATGATTTAAAGTCAGAAAATGATTTTTTTTTGTGAGATCCCAAGTTCCTCATTTTGGCGATAAGACTATAGTCTTATGTCTTTTCTTGATTTTTCGTATAACACATATTTCCCATTTTCTTCCATTCAAGTGATCCATGACAAGTTTTTCACACACGAATGGATACTATGGATCAGCGAGGATGAATTAAAGTAATAAAATGAAATATTTTTGTGTCCATCCATTTTTCCTCATTTTGGACATAAGACTATAGATTTAGTCTTTTCTTGATTTTTCGTATGACACATATGTCCCTTTTTCTTCCATTCAATTGATCCCTGACAACTTTGTGTCACTCGAATTGATAATATAGCTCAAGCACAATGATTTGAAGTCATAAAATATTTTTTTTTTGGGTCAACCAATTTTTCCTCATTTTGGAGATAAGACTATAGTCTTATGTCTTTTCTTGATTTTTCGTATGACACATATGTCCCATTTTCTTCCATTCAATTGATCCCTGACAACTTTTTCTAATTCACCTGGGTACTATGGATAATAGAGGATGATTTAAAGTCATAAAATGAAATTTGTTTGTGTCAACCCATTTTTCCTGATTTTGGAGATAAGACTATAGTCTTATGTCTTTTCTTGATTTTTCGTATGACACATATGTCCCATTTTCTTCCATTCAAGTAATGCCTGACAAGTTTTTCACACACGAATGGATACTATGGCTCATTGAGAATGATTTAAAGTCATAAAATGAATTTTGTTTGTGTGATCCCATTTTTCCTCATTTTGGAGATAAGACTATAGTCTTATGTCTTTTCTTGATTTTTCGTATCACACATATGTCCCATTTTCTTCCATTCAAGTGATCCCTGGCAACTTTTTCTCATTCACCTGGGTACTATGGATGATTGAGGATGATTTAAAGTCATTAAATGAAATTTTTTTTTTTTTTTTTGCGTCAACCCATTTTTCCTCAGTTTGGAGATAAAACGATAGTCGTATGTCTTTTCTTGATTTTTCGTATGACACATATGTCCCATTTTCTTCCATTCAATTGATCCCTGACAACTTTTTCTAATTCACCTGGGTACTATGGATAATAGAGGATGATTTAAAGTCATAAAATGAAATTTGTTTGTGTCAACCCATTTTTCCTGATTTTTCGTATGACACATATGTCCCATTTTCTTCCATTCAAGTAATGCCTGACAAGTTTTTCACACACGAATGGATACTATGGCTCATTGAGAATGATTTAAAGTCATAAAATGAATTTTGTTTGTGTGATCCCATTTTTCCTCATTTTGGAGATAAGACTATAGTCTTATGTCTTTTCTTGATTTTTCGTATCACACATATGTCCCATTTTCTTCCATTCAAGTGATCCCTGGCAACTTTTTCTCATTCACCTGGGTACTATGGATGATTGAGGATGATTTAAAGTCATTAAATGAAATTTTTTTGCGTCAACCCATTTTTCCTCATTTTGGAGATAAGACTATAGTCTTATGTCTTTTCTTGATTTTTCGTATGACACATATGTCCCATTTTCTTCCATTTAAGTCATCCCTGACAACTTTTTCTCACACCAATGGATACTATAGCTATTTGAGGGTGATTTAAAGTCATAAAATGAATTTTTTTTATTTGATCCCATTTTTCCTCATTTTGGAGATAAGACTATAGTCTTATGTCTTTTCTTGATTTTTCGTATGACACATATGTCCCATTTTCTTCCATTCAAGTCTTCCCTGACAACTTTTTCTAATTCACCTGGGTACTATGGATAATAGAGGATGATTTAAAGTCATAAAATGAAATTTGTTTGTGTCAACCCATTTTTCCTCAGTTTGGAGATAAAACGATAGTCGTATGTCTTTTCTTGATTTTTCGTATGACACACATGTCCCATTTTCTTCCATTCAAGTAATGCCTGACAAGTTTTTCACACACGGATGGATACTATGGCTATTCCAGGATGATTTAAAGTCATAAAATGAATTTTTTTGTGTGATCCCATTTTCCACATTTTGGAGATAAGACTATACTCTTATGTCTTTTCTTGATTTTTCGTATCACACATATGTCCCATTTTCTTCCATTCAAGTAATGCCTGACAAGTTTTTCTCACACGAATGGATACTATTGATAAGCGAGGATGAATTAAAGTCATGAAATGAAATTTTTTTGTGTCCATCCATTTTTCTTCATTTTGGACATAAGACTACAGTCTTATGTCTACTCTTGATTTTTCCATGACACATATGTCCCATTTTCTTCCATTCAAGTCATCCCTGACAACTTTTTCTAATTCACCTGGGTACTATGGATAATAGAGGATGATTTAAAGTCATAAAATGAAATTTGTTTGTGTCAACCCATTTTTCCTGATTTTGGAGATAAGACTATAGTCTTATGTCTTTTCTTGATTTTTCGTATGACACATATGTCCCATTTTCTTCCATTCAAGTAATGCCTGACAAGTTTTTCACACACGAATGGATACTATGGCTCATTGAGAATGATTTAAAGTCATAAAATGAATTTTGTTTGTGTGATCCCATTTTTCCTCATTTTGGAGATAAGACTATACTCTTATGTCTTTTCTTGATTTTTCGTATCACACATATGTCCCATTTTCTTCCATTCAAGTAATGCCTGACAAGTTTTTCACACACGAATGGATACTATGGATAATAGAGGATGAATTAAAGTCATAAAATGAAATTTTTTTGTGTCCATCCATTTTCTACATTTTGGACATAAGACTACAGTCTTATGTCTTTTCTTCATTTTTCCATGACACATATGTCCCATTTTCTTCCATTCAAGTCATCCGTGACAACTTTTTCTAATTCACCTGGGTACTATGGCTAATAGAGGATGATTTAAAGTCATCAAATGAAATTTTTTTGTGTCAACCCATTTTTCCTCATTTGGAGATAAGACTATAGTCTTATGTCTTTTCTTGATTTTTCGTATCACACATATGTCCCATTTGGTTGCATTAAAGACATCCCTGACAACTTTTTGTCACACGAATGGATACTATGGCTATTCGAGGATGATTTAAAGTCAGAAAATGATTTTTTTTTGTGTCAACCCATTTTTCCTCATTTTGGAGATAAGACTATGGTCTTATGTCTTTTCTTGATTTTTCATATGACACATATGTCCCTTTTTCTTCCATTCAATTGATCCCTGACAACTTTTTCAAATTCACCTGGGTACTATGGATAATAGAGGATGATTTAAAGTCCTAAAATGACATTTTTTTGCGTCAACCCATTTTTCCTCATTTTGGAGATAAGACTATAGTCTTATGTCTTTACTTGATTTTTCATATGACACATATGTCCCATTTTCTTCCATTCAAGTGCTCCCTGGCAACTTTTTCTCACAAAAATGGATAATATAGCTAATGGAGGATGATTTAAAGTCATTAAATGAAATTTTTTTGTGTCAACCCATTTTTCCTCATTTTGGAGATAAGACTATAGTCTTATGTTTTTTCTCGATTTTCGGTATGACACATTTGTTCGCTTTTCTTCCATTCAAGTGATCCCTGGCAACTATTTCTCACACAAATGGATAATATAGCTAATGGAGGATGATTTAAAGCCATAAAATGAAATTTTTTTGTGTCAACCCATTTTTCCTCATTTTTGAGATAAGACTATAGTCTTATGTCTTTTCTCGATTTTCGGTATGACACATATGTTCAATTTTCTTCCATTCAAGTGATCCCTGGCAACTTTTTCTCACACAAATGGATAATATAGCTAATGGAGGATGATTTAAAGTCAGAAAATGAAATTTTTTTGTGTCAACCCATTTTTCCTCATTTTGGAGATAAGACTATAGTCTTATGTCTTTTCTTGATTTTTCGTATGACACATATGTTCCATTTTCTTCCATTCAAGTGATCCCTGACAACTTTTTCTCACACAAATGGATAATATAGCTAATGGAGGATGGTTTGAAGTCCAAAAATGAATTTTTTTTGTGTCAACACATTTTTCCTCATTTTTGAGATAAGACTATAGTCTTATGTCTTTTCTCGATTTTCGGTATGACACATATGTCGATTTTCTTCCATTCAAGTGATCCCTGGCAACTTTTTCTCACACAAATGGATAATATAGCTAATGGAGGATGATTTAATGTCATAAAATGAAATTTTTTTGTGTCAACCCATTTTTAAAGTCAAAACATCTATTTTTTTGTTTCAACCCATTTGACCAGATTTTGAAGATAAGTCTTATGTCTTTTCTTGATTTTTAGTATGACACATATGTCCCATTTCCTCCCATTCAAATAATCCCTGCCAACTTTTTCTCACACAAATGGATAATATAACTATTTCACTGTCATTTGTCGTCAAAAAATGAATTTTTTTTGGGTCAACCCATTTTACCAGATTTTGGAGATAAGACTATAGTCTTATGTCATTTCGTGATCTTTAGTATGCAGAATAAAAGGCGCAGAGGGATTCCTGTATGTCTTGTGTCCTTCTTCCACACCTTCTTGACACGCTGCTACTGGAGCGATCCATCACACAGCATCGACTGCACAAGTCGCTCATTTTGGAGATAAGACTATAGTCTTATGTCTTTTCTTGATTTTTCGTATGACACATATGTTCGATTTTCTTCCACTGAAGTAATCCCTGACAACTTTTTCTCACACAAATGGATAATATAGCTAATGGAGGATGATTTAAAGTCATAAAAAGAAATTTTTTTGTGTCAACCCATTTTTCCTCATTTTGGAGATAAGACTATAGTCTTATGTCTTTTCTTGATTTTTCGTATGACACATATGTCCCATTTTCTTCCATTCAAGTGATCCCTGACAACTTTTTCTCACACAAATGGATAATATAGCTAATGGAGGATGGTTTGAAGTCCTAAAAGGAATTTTTTTGTGTCAACCCATTTTTCCTCATTATTGAGATAGACTATAGTCTTATGTCTTTTCTCGATTTTCGGTATGACACATATGTTCGATTTTCTTCCATTCAAGTGATCCCTGGCAACTATTTCTCACACAAATGGATAATATAGCTAATGGAGGATGATTTAAAGTCATAAAATGAAATTTTTTTGTGTCAACCCATTTTTCCTCATTTTGGAGATAAGACTATAGTCTTATGTCTTTTCTCGATTTTCGGTATGACATATATGTTCGATTTTCTTCCATTCAAGTGATCCCTGGCAACTTTTTCTCACTCAAATGGATAATATAGCTAATGGAGGATGATTTAAAGTCATAAAATGAAATTTTTTTGTGTCAACCCATTTTTCCTCATTTTTGAGATAAGACTATAGTCTTATGTCTTTTCCTGATTTTTCATATGACACATATGTCCCATTTTCTGCCATTCAAGTGATCCCTGACAACTTTTTCTCACACAAATGGATAATATAGCTAATAGAGGATGATTTAAAGTCATCAAATGAAATTTTTCTGTGTCAACCCATTTTTCCTCATTTTGGAGATAAGACTATAGTCTTATGTCTTTTCTTGATTTTTCGTATCACACATATGTCCCATTTGGTTGCATTCAAGTCATCCCTGACAACTTTTTGTCACACGAATGGATACTATGGCTATTCGAGGATGATTTAAAGTCAGAAAATGATTTTTTTTTTGTGAGATCCCAAGTTCCTCATTTTGGCGATAAGACTATAGTCTTATGTCTTTTCTTGATTTTTCGTATAACACATATTTCCCATTTTCTTCCATTCAAGTGATCCATGACAAGTTTTTCACACACGAATGGATACTATGGATCAGCGAGGATGAATTAAAGTAATAAAATGAAATATTTTTGTGTCCATCCATTTTTCCTCATTTTGGACATAAGACTATAGATTTAGTCTTTTCTTGATTTTTCGTATGACACATATGTCCCTTTTTCTTCCATTCAATTGATCCCTGACAACTTTGTGTCACTCGAATTGATAATATAGCTCAAGCACAATGATTTGAAGTCATAAAAATTTTTTTTTGGGTCAACCAATTTTTCCTCATTTTGGAGATAAGACTATAGTCTTATGTCTTTTCTTGATTTTTCGTATGACACATATGTCCCATTTTCTTCCATTCAAGTGATCCCTGACAACTTTTTCTAATTCACCTGGGTACTATGGATAATAGAGGATGATTTAAAGTCATAAAATGAAATTTGTTTGTGTCAACCCATTTTTCCTGATTTTGGAGATAAGACTATAGTCTTATGTCTTTTCTTGATTTTTCGTATGACACATATGTCCCATTTTCTTCCATTCAAGTAATGCCTGACAAGTTTTTCACACACGAATGGATACTATGGCTCATTGAGAATGATTTAAAGTCATAAAATGAATTTTGTTTGTGTGATCCCATTTTTCCTCATTTTGGAGATAAGACTATAGTCTTATGTCTTTTCTTGATTTTTCGTATCACACATATGTCCCATTTTCTTCCATTCAAGTGATCCCTGGCAACTTTTTCTCATTCACCTGGGTACTATGGATGATTGAGGATGATTTAAAGTCATTAAATGAAATTTTTTGCGTCAACCCATTTTTCCTCATTTTGGAGATAAGACTATAGTCTTATGTCTTTTCTTGATTTTTCGTATGACACATATGTCCCATTTTCTTCCATTCAAGTGATCCCTGACAACTTTTTCTAATTCACCTGGGTACTATGGATAATAGAGGATGATTTAAAGTCATAAAATGAAATTTGTTTGTGTCAACCCATTTTTCCTCAGTTTGGAGATAAAACGATAGTCGTATGTCTTTTCTTGATTTTTCGTATGACACACATGTCCCATTTTCTTCCATTCAAGTAATGCCTGACAAGTTTTTCACACACGGATGGATACTATGGCTATTCCAGGATGATTTAAAGTCATAAAATGAATTTTTTTGTGTGATCCCATTTTCCACATTATGGAGATAAGACTATACTCTTATGTCTTTTCTTGATTTTTCATATCACACATATGTCCCATTTTCTTCCATTCAAGTAATGCCTGACAAGTTTTTCACACACGAATGGATACTATTGATAAGCGAGGATGAATTAAAGTCATGAAATGAAATTTTTTTGTGTCCATCCATTTTTCTTCATTTTGGACATAAGACTACAGTCTTATGTCTACTCTTGATTTTTCCATGACACATATGTCCCATTTTCTTCCATTCAAGTCATCCCTGACAACTTTTTCTAATTCACCTGGGTACTATGAATAATAGAGGATGATTTAAAGTCATAAAATGAAATTTGTTTGTGTCAACCCATTTTTCCTGATTTTGGAGATAAGACTATAGTCTTATGTCTTTTCTTGATTTTTCGTATGACACATATGTCCCATTTTCTTCCATTCAAGTAATGCCTGACAAGTTTTTCACACACGAATGGATACTATGGCTCATTGAGAATGATTTAAAGTCATAAAATGAATTTTGTTTGTGTGATCCCATTTTTCCTCATTTTGGAGATAAGACTATACTCTTATGTCTTTTCTTGATTTTTCGTATCACACATATGTCCCATTTTCTTCCATTCAAGTAATGCCTGACAAGTTTTTCACACACGAATGGATACTATGGATAATAGAGGATGAATTAAAGTCATAAAATGAAATTTTTTTGTGTCCATCCATTTTCTACATTTTGGAGATAAGACTATAGTCTTATGTTTTTTCTCGATTTTCGGTATGACACATTTGTTCGCTTTTCTTCCATTCAAGTGATCCCTGGCAACTATTTCTCACACAAATGGATAATATAGCTAATGGAGGATGATTTAAAGCCATAAAATGAAATTTTTTTGTGTCAACCCATTTTTCCTCATTTTTGAGATAAGACTATAGTCTTATGTCTTTTCTCGATTTTCGGTATGACACATATGTTCAATTTTCTTCCATTCAAGTGATCCCTGGCAACTTTTTCTCACACAAATGGATAATATAGCTAATGGAGGATGATTTAAAGTCAGAAAATGAAATTTTTTTGTGTCAACCCATTTTTCCTCATTTTGGAGATAAGACTATAGTCTTATGTCTTTTCTTGATTTTTCGTATGACACATATGTTCCATTTTCTTCCATTCAAGTGATCCCTGACAACTTTTTCTCACACAAATGGATAATATAGCTAATGGAGGATGGTTTGAAGTCCAAAAATGAATTTTTTTTGTGTCAACACATTTTTCCTCATTTTTGAGATAAGACTATAGTCTTATGTCTTTTCTCGATTTTCGGTATGACACATATGTCGATTTTCTTCCATTCAAGTGATCCCTGGCAACTTTTCCTCACACAAATGGATAATATAGCTAATGGAGGATGATTTAATGTCATAAAATGAAATTTTTTTGTGTCAACCCATTTTTAAAGTCAAAACATCTATTTTTTTGTTTCAACCCATTTGACCAGATTTTGAAGATAAGTCTTATGTCTTTTCTTGATTTTTAGTATGACACATATGTCCCATTTCCTCCCATTCAAATAATCCCTGCCAACTTTTTCTCACACAAATGGATAATATAGCTATTTCACTGTCATTTGTCGTCAAAAAATGAATTTTTTTTGGGTCAACCCATTTTACCAGATTTTGGAGATAAGACTATAGTCTTATGTCATTTCGTGATCTTTAGTATGCAGAATAAAAGGCGCAGAGGGATTCCTGTATGTCTTGTGTCCTTCTTCCACACCTTCTTGACACGCTGCTACTGGAGCGATCCATCACACAGCATCGACTGCACAAGTCGCTCATTTTGGAGATAAGACTATAGTCTTATGTCTTTTCTTGATTTTTCGTATGACACATATGTTCGATTTTCTTCCACTGAAGTAATCCCTGACAACTTTTTCTCACACAAATGGATAATATAGCTAATGGAGGATGATTTAAAGTCATAAAAAGAAATTTTTTTGTGTCAACCCATTTTTCCTCATTTTGGAGATAAGACTATAGTCTTATGTCTTTTCTTGATTTTTCGTATGACACATATGTCCCATTTTCTTCCATTCAAGTGATCCTGACAACTTTTTCTCACACAAATGGATAATATAGCTAATGGAGGATGGTTTGAAGTCCTAAAAGGAATTTTTTTGTGTCAACCCATTTTTCCTCATTATTGAGATAGACTATAGTCTTATGTCTTTTTCGATTTTCGGTATGACACATATGTTCGATTTTCTTCCATTCAAGTGATCCCTGGCAACTATTTCTCACACAAATGGATAATATAGCTAATGGAGGATGATTTAAAGTCATAAAATGAAATTTTTTGTGTCAACCCATTTTTCCTCATTTTGGAGATAAGACTATAGTCTTATGTCTTTTCTCGATTTTTCGGTATGACATATATGTTTGATTTTCTTCCATTCAAGTGATCCCTGGCAACTTTTTCTCACTCAAATGGATAATATAGCTAATGGAGGATGATTTAAAGTCATAAAATGAAATTTTTTTGTGTCAACCCATTTTCCTCATTTTTGAGATAAGACTATAGTCTTATGTCTTTTCCTGATTTTTCATATGACACATATGTCCCATTTTCTGCCATTCAAGTGATCCCTGACAACTTTTTCTCACACAAATGGATAATATAGCTAATAGAGGATGATTTAAAGTCATCAAATGAAATTTTTCTGTGTCAACCCATTTTTCCTCATTTTGGAGATAAGACTATAGTCTTATGTCTTTTCTTGATTTTTCGTATCACACATATGTCCCATTTGGTTGCATTCAAGTCATCCCTGACAACTTTTTGTCACACGAATGGATACTATGGCTATTCGAGGATGATTTAAAGTCAGAAAATGATTTTTTTTGTGAGATCCCAAGTTCCTCATTTTGGCGATAAGACTATAGTCTTATGTCTTTTCTTGATTTTTCGTATAACACATATTTCCCATTTTCTTCCATTCAAGTGATCCATGACAAGTTTTCACACACGAATGGATACTATGGATCAGCGAGGATGAATTAAAGTAATAAAATGAAATATTTTTGTGTCCATCCATTTTCCTCATTTTGGACATAAGACTATAGATTTAGTCTTTTCTTGATTTTTCGTATGACACATATGTCCCTTTTTCTTCCATTCAATTGATCCCTGACAACTTTGTGTCACTCGAATTGATAATATAGCTCAAGCACAATGATTTGAAGTCATAAAATATTTTTTTTTTGAGTCAACCAATTTTTCCTCATTTTGGAGATAAGACTATAGTCTTATGTCTTTTCTTGATTTTCGTATGACACATATGTCCCATTTTCTTCCATTCAAGTGATCCCTGACAACTTTTTCTAATTCACCTGGGTACTATGGATAATAGAGGATGATTTAAAGTCATAAAATGAAATTTGTTTGTGTCAACCCATTTTTCCTGATTTTGGAGATAAGACTATAGTCTTATGTCTTTTCTTGATTTTTCGTATGACACATATGTCCCATTTTCTTCCATTCAAGTAATGCCTGACAAGTTTTTCACACACGAATGGATACTATGGCTCATTGAGAATGATTTAAAGTCATAAAATGAATTTTGTTTGTGTGATCCCATTTTTCCTCATTTTGGAGATAAGACTATACTCTTATGTCTTTTCTTGATTTTTTGTATCACACATATGTCCCATTTTCTTCCATTCAAGTAATGCCTGACAAAATTTTTTTTCAACCCACATTTTGGAATGGATACTATGGATAATAGAGAGGATGAATTAAAGTCATAAAATGAAATTTTTTTGTGTCCATCCATTTTCATTTTTCTTCATTTTGGACATAAGACTACAGTCTTATGTCTTTTCTTCATTTTTCCATGACACATATGTCCCATTTTCTTCCATTCAAGTCATCCGTGACAACTTTTTCTAATTCACCTGGGTACTATGGCTAATAGAGGATGATTTAAAGTCATCAAATGAAATTTTTTTGTGTCAACCCATTTTTCCTCATTTTGGAGATAAGACTATAGTCTTATGTCTTTTCTTGATTTTTCATATGACACATATGTCCCATTTTCTTCCATTCAAGTGCTCCCTGGCAACTTTTTCAAGTTTTTCACACACGAATCACAAAAATGGATAATATAGCTAATGGAGGATGATTTAAAGTCATTAAATGAAATTTTTTTGTGTCAACCCATTTTTCCTCATTTTGGAGATAAGACTATAGTCTTATGTTTTTTCTCGATTTTCGGTATGACACATTTGTTCGCTTTTCTTCCATTCAAGTGATCCCTGGCAACTATTTCTCACACAAATGGATAATATAGCTAATGGAGGATGATTTAAAGCCATAAAATGAAATTTTTTTGTGTCAACCCATTTTTCCTCATTTTTGAGATAAGACTATAGTCTTATGTCTTTTCTCGATTTTCGGTATGACACATATGTTCAATTTTCTTCCATTCAAGTGATCCCTGGCAACTTTTTCTCACACAAATGGATAATATAGCTAATGGAGGATGATTTAAAGTCAGAAAATGAAATTTTTTTTTGTGTCCCATTTTTCCTCATTTTGGAGATAAGACTATAGTCTTATGTCTTTTCTTGATTTTTCGTATGACACATATGTTCCATTTTCTTCCATTCAAGTGATCCCTGACAACTTTTTCTCACACAAATGGATAATATAGCTAATGGAGGATGGTTTAAAGTCCATAAATGAAATTTTTTGTGTCAACCCATTTTTAAAGTCAAAACATCTATTTTTTTGTTTCAACCCATTTGACCAGATTTTTGTTTTTTGAAGATAAGTCTTATGTCTTTTCTTGATTTTTAGTATGACACATATGTCCCATTTCCTCCCATTCAAATAATCCCTGCCAACTTTTTCTCACACAAATGGATAATATAACTATTTCACTGTCATTTGTCGTCAAAAAATGAATTTTTTTTTTGGGTCAACCCATTTTACCAGATTTTGGAGATAAGACTATAGTCTTATGTCATTTCGTGATCTTTAGTATGCAGAATAAAAGGCGCAGAGGGATTCCTGTATGTCTTGTGTCCTTCTTCCACACCTTCTTGACACGCTGCTACTGGAGCGATCCATCACACAGCATCGACTGCACAAGTCGCTCATTTTGGAGATAAGACTATAGTCTTATGTCTTTTCTTGATTTTTCGTATGACACATATGTTCGATTTTCTTCCACTGAAGTAATCCCTGACAACTTTTTCTCACACAAATGGATAATATAGCTAATGGAGGATGATTTAAAGTCATAAAAAGAAATTTTTTTGTGTCAACCCATTTTTCCTCATTTTGGAGATAAGACTATAGTCTTATGTCTTTTCTTGATTTTTCGTATGACACATATGTCCCATTTTCTTCCATTCAAGTGATCCCTGACAACTTTTTCTCACACAAATGGATAATATAGCTAATGGAGGATGGTTTGAAGTCCTAAAAGGAATTTTTTTGTGTCAACCCATTTTTCCTCATTATTGAGATAGACTATAGTCTTATGTCTTTTCTCGATTTTCGGTATGACACATATGTTCGATTTTCTTCCATTCAAGTGATCCCTGGCAACTATTTCTCACACAAATGGATAATATAGCTAATGGAGGATGATTTAAAGTCATAAAATGAAATTTTTTTGTGTCAACCCATTTTTCCTCATTTTGGAGATAAGACTATAGTCTTATGTCTTTTCTCGATTTTCGGTATGACATATATGTTCGATTTTCTTCCATTCAAGTGATCCCTGGCAACTTTTTCTCACTCAAATGGATAATATAGCTAATGGAGGATGATTTAAAGTCATAAAATGAAATTTTTTTGTGTCAACCCATTTTTCCTCATTTTTGAGATAAGACTATAGTCTTATGTCTTTTCCTGATTTTTCATATGACACATATGTCCCATTTTCTGCCATTCAAGTGATCCCTGACAACTTTTTCTCACACAAATGGATAATATAGCTAATAGAGGATGATTTAAAGTCATGAAATGAAATTTTTCTGTGTCAACCCATTTTTCCTCATTTTGGAGATAAGACTATAGTCTTATGTCTTTTCTTGATTTTTCGTATCACACATATGTCCCATTTGGTTGCATTCAAGTCATCCCTGACAACTTTTTGTCACACGAATGGATACTATGGCTATTCGAGGATGATTTAAAGTCAGAAAATGATTTTTTTTTGTGAGATCCCAAGTTCCTCATTTTGGCGATAAGACTATAGTCTTATGTCTTTTCTTGATTTTTCGTATAACACATATTTCCCATTTTCTTCCATTCAAGTGATCCATGACAAGTTTTTCACACACGAATGGATACTATGGATCAGCGAGGATGAATTAAAGTAATAAAATGAAATATTTTTGTGTCCATCCATTTTTCCTCATTTTGGACATAAGACTATAGATTTAGTCTTTTCTTGATTTTTCGTATGACACATATGTCCCTTTTTCTTCCATTCAATTGATCCCTGACAACTTTGTGTCACTCGAATTGATAATATAGCTCAAGCACAATGATTTGAAGTCATAAAATATTTTTTTTTTGGGTCAACCAATTTTTCCTCATTTTGGAGATAAGACTATAGTCTTATGTCTTTTCTTGATTTTTCGTATGACACATATGTCCCATTTTCTTCCATTCAATTGATCCCTGACAACTTTTTCTAATTCACCTGGGTACTATGGATAATAGAGGATGATTTAAAGTCATAAAATGAAATTTGTTTGTGTCAACCCATTTTTCCTGATTTTGGAGATAAGACTATAGTCTTATGTCTTTTCTTGATTTTTCGTATGACACATATGTCCCATTTTCTTCCATTCAAGTAATGCCTGACAAGTTTTTCACACACGAATGGATACTATGGCTCATTGAGAATGATTTAAAGTCATAAAATGAATTTTGTTTGTGTGATCCCATTTTTCCTCATTTTGGAGATAAGACTATAGTCTTATGTCTTTTCTTGATTTTTCGTATCACACATATGTCCCATTTTCTTCCATTCAAGTGATCCCTGGCAACTTTTTCTCATTCACCTGGGTACTATGGATGATTGAGGATGATTTAAAGTCATTAAATGAAATTTTTTTGCGTCAACCCATTTTTCCTCATTTTGGAGATAAGACTATAGTCTTATGTCTTTTCTTGATTTTTCGTATGACACATATGTCCCATTTTCTTCCATTTAAGTCATCCCTGACAACTTTTTCTCACACCAATGGATACTATAGCTATTTGAGGGTGATTTAAAGTCATAAAATGAATTTTTTTTATGTGATCCCATTTTTCCTCATTTTGGAGATAAGACTATAGTCTTATGTCTTTTCTTGATTTTTCGTATGACACATATGTCCCATTTTCTTCCATTCAAGTCTTCCCTGACACCTTTTTCTCACACGATTGGATACTATGGCTAATCAAGGATGATTTAAAGTCATAAAATGAATTTTTTTGTGTGATCCCATTTTTCCTCATTTTGGAGATAAGACTATAGTCTTATGTCTTTTCTTGATTTTTCGTATGACACATATGTCCCATTTTCTTCCATTCAAGTGATCCCTGACAACTTTTTCTAATTCACCTGGGTACTATGGATAATAGAGGATGATTTAAAGTCATAAAATGAAATTTGTTTGTGTCAACCCATTTTTCCTCAGTTTGGAGATAAAACGATAGTCGTATGTCTTTTCTTGATTTTTCGTATGACACACATGTCCCATTTTCTTCCATTCAAGTAATGCCTGACAACTTTTTTCACACACGGATGGATACTATGGCTATTCCAGGATGATTTAAAGTCATAAAATGAATTTTTTGTGTGATCCCATTTTCCACATTATGGAGATAAGACTATACTCTTATGTCTTTTCTTGATTTTTCATATCACACATATGTCCCATTTTCTTCCATTCAAGTAATGCCTGACAAGTTTTTCACACACGAATGGATACTATTGATAAGCGAGGATGAATTAAAGTCATGAAATGAAATTTTTTTGTGTCCATCCATTTTTCTTCATTTTGGACATAAGACTACAGTCTTATGTCTACTCTTGATTTTTCCATGACACATATGTCCCATTTTCTTCCTTTCAAGTAATGCCTGACAAGTTTTTCACACACGAATGGATACTATGGATAATAGAGGATGAATTAAAGTCATAAAATGATTTTTTTTTTGTGTCCTTCCATTTTTCCTCCTTTTGGACATAAGACTATAGTCTTATGTCTTTTCTTAATTTTTCGTATGACACATATGTCCCATTTTCTTCCATTCAAGTAATGCCTGACAAGTTTTTCACACACAAATGGATACTATGGCTCATCGAGAATGATTTAAAGTCATGAAATGAAATTTTTTTGTGTCCATCCATTTTTCCTCATTTTGGACATAAGACTATAGTCTTATGTCTCTTCTTGATTGTTCGTATGACACATATGTCCCATTTTCTTCCATTCAAGTGATCCTGACAACTTTTTCTTATTCACCTGGGTACTATGGATAATGGAGGATGATTTAAAGTCATAAAATGAAATTTGTTTGTGTCAACCCATTTTTGCTCATTTTGGAGGTAAGACTATTGTCTTATGTCTTTTCTTGATTTTTCGTATGACACATATGTCCCATTTTCTTCCCTTCAAGTAATGCCTGACAAGTTTTTCACACACGAATGGATACTATGGCTCATCAAGAATGATTTAGCGCCATAAAATTAAATTTTTTTGTGTCCATCCATTTTTCCTCATTTTGGACATAAGACTATAGTCTTATGTCTCTTCTTGATTGTTCGTATGACACATATGTCCCATTTTCTTCCATTCAAGTGATCCCTGACAACTTTTTCTTATTCACCTGGGTACTATGGATAATGGAGGATGATTTAAAGTCATAAAATGAAATTTGTTTGTGTCAACCCATTTTTCCTCATTTTGGACATAAGACTATAGTCTTATGTCTTTTCTTGATTTTTCGTATGACACATATGTCCCATTTTCTTCCATTGAAGTGATCCCTGACAACCTTTTCTAACTCACGTGGGTACTATGGATAATAGAGAATGAATTAAAGTCATGAAATGAAATTTGTTTGTGTCAACCTATTTTTTCCTCATTTTGGAGATAAGACTATAGTCTTTTGTCTTTTCTTGATTTTTCGTATCACACATATGTCCCATTTTCTTCCATTCAATTGATCCCTGACAACCTTTTCTAATTCACCTGGGTACTATGGATAATAGAGGATGATTTAAATTCATAAAATGAAATTTTTTTGTGTCAACCCATTTTTCCTCATTTTGGACATAAGACTATAGTCTTATGTCTCTTCTTGATTTTTCGTATGACACATATGTCCCATTTTCTTCCATTCAAGTGATCCCTGACAACTTTTTCTAATTCACCTGGGTACTATGGCTAATAGAGGATGATTTAAAGTCATAAAATGAAATTTGTTTGTGTCAACCCATTTTTCCTCAGTTCGGAGATAAGACTATAGTCTTATGTCTTTTCTTGATTTTTCGTATGACACATATGTCCCATTTTCTTCCTTTCAAGTAATGCCTGACAAGTTTTTCACACACGAATGGATATTATGGCTCATCGAGAATGATTTAAAGTAATAAAATAAAATTTTTTGGTGTCAACCCATTTTTCTTCATTTTGGAGATAAGACCATGTCTTAAGCCTTTTCTTCATTTTTCGTATGACACATATGTCCCATTTTCTTCCATTCAATTGATCCCTGACAACTTTTTCTAATTCACCTGGGTACTATGGATAATAGAGGATGATTTAAAGTCATAAAATGAAATTTGTTTGTGTCAACCCATTTTTCCTCAGTTTGGAGATAAGACTATAGTCTTATGTCTGTTCTTGATTTTTCGTATGACACATATGTCCCATTTTCTTCCTTTCAAGTAATGCCTGACAAGTTTTTCTCACACGAATGGATATTATGGCTCATCGAGAATGATTTAAAGTAATAAAATAAAATTTTTTGATGTCAACCCATTTTTCTTCATTTTGGAGATAAGACCATGTCTTAAGTCTTTTCTTCATTTTTCGTATGACACATATGTCCCTTTTTCTTCCATTCAATTGATCCCTGACAACTTTTTCTAATTCACCTGGGTACTATGGATAATAGAGGATGATTTAAAGTCATAAAATGAAATTTGTTTGTGTCAACCTATTTTTTCCTCATTTTGGAGATAAGACTATAGTCTTTTGTCTTTTCTTGATTTTTCGTATGACACATATGTCCCATTTTCTTCCATTCAAGTGATCCCAGACAACTTTTTCTCACACGAATGGATACTATGGCTATTCCAGGATGATTTAAAGTCATAAAATGAATTTTTTTGTGTGATCCCATTTTTCCTCATTTTTGAGATGAGACTATAGTCTTATGTCTTTTCTTGATTTTTCGTATGACACATATGTCCCATTTTCTTCCATTCAAGTGATCCCTGACAACTTTTTCTAATTCACCTGGGTACTATGGCTAATAGAGGATGATTTAAAGTCATAAAATGAAATTTGTTTGTGTCAACCCATTTTTCCTTAGTTTGGAGATAAGACTATAGTCTTATGTCTTTTCTTGATTTTTCATATCACACATATGTCCCATTTTCTTCCATTCAAGTCATCCCTGACAGCTTTTTTCTCACACGAATGGATACTATGGGTAATAGAGGATGATTTAAAGTCATAAAATGAAATTTGTTTGTGTCAACCCATTTTTCCTCATTTTGGAGATAAGACTATAGTCTAATGTTTTTTCTTGATTTTTCGTATGACACATATGTCCCATTTTCTTCCTTTCAAGTAATGCCTGACAAGTTTTTCACACACGAATGGATAGTATGGCTCATCGAGAATGATTTAAAGTAATAAAACTAAATTTTTTGGTGTCAACCCATTTTTCCTCATTTTGGAGATAAGACTATAGTCTAATGTTTTTTCTTCATTTTTCGTATGACACATATGTCCCATTTTCTTCTATTCAAGTAATGCCTGACAAGTTTTTCACACACGAATGGATACTATGGCTATTCGAGGATGATTTAAAGTCATAAAATTAAATATTTTGGTGTCAACCCATTTTTCCTCGTTTTGGACATAAGACTATAGTCTTATGTCTTTTCTTGATTTTTCATATCACACATATGTCCTATATTATTCCATTCAAGTCATCCCTGACAACTTTTTCTCACACGAATGGACACTATGGCTATTCGAGAATGATTTAAAGTCATAAAATTAAATTTTTTGGTGTCAACACATTTTTCCTCATTTTGGAGTTAAGACTATAGTCTTATGTCTTTTCTTGATTTTTTCATAGATATGTCCCATTTTCTTCCATTCAAGTGATACATGGGTACTATGGATAATAGAGAATGAATTAAAGTCATAAAATGAAATTTTTTTGTGTCTATCCATTTTTCCTCCTTTTGGAGATAAGACTATAGTCTTATGTCTTTTCTTGATTTTTCGTATGACACATATGTCCCATTTTCTTCCATTCAAGTAATGCCTGACAAGTTTTTCACACACGAATGGATACTATGGCTAATAGAGGATGAATTAAAGTCATAAAATGAATTTTTTTGTGTCCATCCATTTTTCCTCATTTTGTACATAAGACTACAGTCTTATGTCTTTTCTTGATTTTTCTATGACAAATATGTCCCATTTTCTTCCATTCAAGTCATCCCTGACAACTTTTTCTAATTCACCTGGGTACTATGACACATATGTCCCATTGTCTTCCTTTAAAGTGACCCGTGACAACTTTTTCTCACACATTTATATGGTAACGGTGATTTAGATTTGCAGACTCAACACACGCACCTAAAAGGCAAATTATAAGATTTATTGAAACAAATATTGACAAATTAGAAACCAAAACCAAATTTTAAAAAAAAGTTGGAAGTGAAAACGAAAAACATATAATTCCTCATTGTGTGCTCAGGTACCTTGATAATTCCACCTCTCATCTGGAGGAGAATTAATATTATTAAGATGCAGTGGTAAGCAGCGAACCGTTGTAGTACTCACGCAAAACAAATTCATTGTTGATGATGCAGAGTTTATTTTTTTTTTCCTTTTTCAATAAAATAAAATGAAGATGGCTGCCACTCTTCAAGATGGCCGCCATTTCTAACCCAGAAGTACTATTTTTGAGGAAACGTTGTGTTGAATTGTCCAATTTGAATGATCTTGCTGTCACATCATACTTTTTGATCAAAGAGAACCCAGAGTTCTAACTCTGGAGATGCTACGAAGAACACTTCTACCATTTTAGCTTTGTGCTGCTAAGTTGTGTTGTGTAGGTGGTAGAAGCTTTTGGGCAGCGATGCAATCCATCTGCTGAGTATTTCTATACTTTTGGCATATTTGAATTGTCTGCTGTTGCGTACTGTTCAACAAGATGGCCAATGCCACTGCAGTTTCAGTGCCATCTACATGGTAAACTGACTGGAGCAAATGTTGCCTCTGTCAAGGACGAAGGGAGCTCTCAAATCACCACCAACACATTATCCATGTAAACATAATGGCTATACCATCATTGCCACCAGTGTTCCCCTCTTTCAAACCATCTGTGTACTCCCAATAAGACAGGATGAGGGTAATGGCATAGAGGAAACACTTAAAAGGAATGAGGCAAAGTACCACCAGACCTGTCACCTTCTCTTTCACAACACTAAACTGGTACAGGCACAGAGAAGAAGAGCTGCTGGTCAAAGTAATCAGCTGGCAGAAGGGTGCACAAACCTGAGAAGAACCAGCCATGAAGGCCGAGCTTCAGAATACTTCCTTTGTGAAAGAGGAGCTCCGGAATCTTAACTGAGCCAGGTAATGACGATGCATCTTAATGAACGATTGACTGAATGTGCCCAAAGTCTGAATGATGGAAAACTTCTGACAAAATTGGGTGGTGGGGATGCTAATTCACAGGAGTTCAAGTACGATGTGACATGTGTGACAGACCAATATCCAACCAAAGATGAAGGAGGGGGAAGAGAGTGAACAACCCAGCTATGAGGAAGAGAGAATGAAAAAAATAAAGGTTTTGCTGAAATAATGATGTGTTTATGCATATTTTTCACATTACTTTAAAAATATTCAGAGTAAATGGCAGAAGGAGATATAAAAAGAGTTTCTGATATTAAAATTGAATTTCTATTTCATTCAACACCAGATTCATCAAAATTGGCCTGGACAATGGAATTATATGGTAAAAAAAAATGACCGAAATGGCAGCCATCTTTAAAAATTTACATGGTAATGGAATAATTATTTCAAAACAATTTGGTGCTTCTTTCCAGATTTGAAAGATTTGTTTGCTTATCTGCTGTAATATTTATGCTGGGGGCTGTTTATGTGCCCTCATTGTTTGCACCTATGGGTTAGCGGGATAACCAGTGGCACTGCACGTTTTCTCCTCAGAGTTGGAGAGTAGCTGACTGGAGTCTGGGCTCCAGCAATAGGATGATCCTGAGAATCGTGGCTGTGGCTCTGTTATGTAAATAACATAAATCATTTATATTGTATCGCAGCAAAAAATTATATATTTCCACTGTGTAAGATTTTTTAAAATATTTTTTTCTCCCTCAGACCAGGGAAGAGCAGGAAGGTAAGGCAGTCGTGGAAGATTTTGTTTTGGCCTTGTTGTTTCTGAGCGGTCATTGCATTTCAGTTCTGTGCAAATATCATATTTTTGTTTTGTCATCACTTTTGGCACTGCTTGGCTGTGGTTCCCTTCGTCTCAAAGGGGGAGCTCTTCTGAGGAATTACCAATCAAGAGATATTAAGTGGTGTGCACGATTTTGTAGAAAATTCTTCTTGTGCAAACAGAACGTACAGGGATGGGAGAGGATACAGCTAAGGAAGATTTCACGGGAGATTAGCTGATATTGTGGATGGCGTTGCTTTCTAGGACTTCAAAATATACTTGGGCGACCCTTAATATGCCTTTAGGCAGTCCGTCTAAATTAAGCTTATGTGTGGGACACACTGCAGATTCACTCAGGGGTATGCAACTTCATCCAGGTTCGTTGTGTGTGTAGAATCAGTTCCCTGAAATTCCGCTTCAACCTTTTGCCATGTAATTAATTTTCAGGGGGGTTCTTCAGAAAAATTCTCCACCAGAAAAGGAAATAATTTTTTTTTTCAGTTCTTTTTTTTTTGTAGTTATAGCTGACATTCATTTTCAATGAAAATGTTCTTTTGTCGTGGAAAAATATGGCTAAATATGATAAAATGAGGTGTCCTACAAATGGCATAAGTTAGGCTCAAGAAAGTACACAGGTCAAGTTTTGGAAAAAAATAAGAATTCGTAACTTTAATGTCATATTTTAACTTGCAAAAACCACAGTATGGAAAGTGTTGCTCGTAAAATCATTATTATTCAAATTTTCTAAATGAGCATCTGTGCATGTTCGTTTTCTTCATCTTTATCCTCAAGTGACTCTGCTTCATTTTCTGGTGGCTCATTTTCGACATCAGAATCACTTGTGTGTGTGTCTGTGTGTGTGTGTGTGTATGTGTGTGCATATACACCTGGAAAAATGCATATGTTGTTTTATATGTATGTGGGCCAGCTAGAAGCAGCTGCATATGTTGCCTACATCTCAGATTAGTCTGTGGACAATTTTGTTCAACAAAATAATTTAAATTAATTCATGTTGAAACATCTTCCATCTATTACAACAAAAGCTACAATAGCAAATAAATCCCATTATTGATGGGATTTAGTTCTAGCGTGGCCAGCTATGTTCCTGAAAGACTTGCATAAAATGCCCGCCATGTAGACGTAATCAAAATATAAACATCCCTGTGCATTTGTGGGGAACGCTGCAGTTCACTGAGACATTGTTTGAAAGATAAATCCAAATATGCAGTTATCTGCAGTTATCAGGCATGGAGGTCAAAATCATATCTGCATCTTGTTACTCAGACTATTCTTAAAACTTTGGGCATGAAGCTTTAATAGAGATAAGTTTATTTCATAATTTTAATAAAAAAACCCACCGTGAAAAAAAAAAAAAAAAAAAAAAATTTTTGTAGATCATTTTGGTTAAATCTAAACATTCATTTAAATCAACACTTTGGCCAAATTGCAATCAAAAGAGAACTCTAACACTTTGCCTTCCTGTATTATGCACTGTAGTCTAGACACAACAATATAAATATCCATGGCATTCAAAGCACAAAGCCATTTCCAAGTTATTTCAGGACCTATCATCACTAGAATGCCTTTTAGGTCAACCACATTTCTGTGAAATGTCACAACACAGCATATGCTATTATGCTGTTCTGCTCTCATATTATAATAACAGCAATTTATATGGTTCCACAGAATGACATTAATGTCTGTGAAAGCAAACACAATTCATTTTCTTCATTAAAATCTCTAGGGGGAAAAGTTATTTTTCTCTTGTTTCTTGGAACGAGGAGCAAACTTTCAGTACATCTGAAACATTATGCTGTTATCATTCATTGAATTCAAAGAACTTCATTGAAAGCCCTACTTCATCAGAAACTGCCCCTCATTTGTTTTTCTTGTGTTGAAAACACAAATAAATGGTGAGGCCATTGGGTAAGCGTGTTTATGATAATCCATGATATGCATATTCACATGTGAGAGAGAATGTGGACGCATGTCATTGACAGAAGAAATTTTAATAAGTCTACTGAATTGCCTGAGAGCCAAATGGATTTGGGTCCAGCTTTCTAACTTGCTGTTCAAGTCTGGTTCAGACCAAAGCTAAATCCTTACTGGCCTGTGTCTCTTTACTGTAGCCACCGTGGCTGCTTTCTTTTGCTTGAATTTGTGTTATGTTGAATATGCAGATAACTCAATCCCACCTTTACTGAATATAAAGGTGGGTACTTGTACCTTGAGGGATATTGCCAAGCCCTCTCAGTGAGAATCTGCTACCCAGTGCTCACTTAACTGTCCCACTCCTAATGAAATTAAATGAAACAAATCTACCTTGCTTGAATGTATGCTCTTCTCGGTGAATAACACAGAGAATAGGCCCACACGACTGGTCGGAACAGCATAAAAAACACTGGTCGTGTTAGTTAAGTTTCATTCTCAATAATTTATTGCTACTGGAATCCTTTCTGCTTCTGATCCCTTTGTGCTGTGCCCTGGACAGCTCTGCATGGACTGCGGAGTGTCGAGAAGCAAATAAGCTGAAGTGTTCCTAAATTCAATTAAGCAGCGTGTTCAAAAAATAAGCAGCTTTTCCTTCAAGTTCTCCAAAGCCAGGATGACAGTGATTAGAACGCTTGTTAGGATGAGCTGAGAAGAAATTCCGTGCATCAGCCCAGGCCAACAGCAGATGCCTTAATTGAATGAAGATCTCTTTCTTACCCAGTACACTGATTTCCTCATTAGAGCAATAATCTCTACTTTGCAACCCATGCGATACATGAGCTCCAAGGCTTTAGCCAGCTCGGGTACTGCTTCTCCGAAGGTATACTGTGCGACGGCATTAAGCCGAACAGAAACAAAATAAAACATCGGTGACAGAGGTTTCAGTTGACCTCGGTGACACACTCCTCTGTAAAGCTGAGGCATAAAGATTAGCATAATGCTACGTGGGCTTAACGTTCAGTCACACCCCGCGCCGAGCTGGTTTTAGTATCAGGGGAGATGTAAATCCTGCTTCGGTAATGATTACCTTTGACTCATAAATTCAAGGGGACCAACAGCAAGCAATATCTGTGACAGGCACTGACAGTCATTGTTCAACATGCATTGCAGGTCTAGGGGGTGGGGTTGGATATGGATGGGTGCGGATGGTGAAAAAGAGAGATATCTCCCTCTCATTAAACATTACATTTGCCACTGTGCTGGTGTTTTGAAACACTGAGACAGGTTAAAACTATGAAGAGCTACTCAAGAGGCACATCAAACACAATCTAATTAATCTTCATCATGCCATTTGACACACCGCAATCTCCCACAATGCCTGGTGTGACATTCTCTTTCATATGTTTCTGCACATTGGTTGCAACAGTAATTTAGGAAATATTAATTTTCAGGGAACATTTTCCATCAGTGCACGATCAGGGCACATAATTACCTTAACGGATCTCAGTCTACCAGACACAATGTTACCCTCTTTTCTCATGAACGATCAAACAACTATTGACTCTGATGTAACAACTCGACAGAAAGCCTTTCATTTCTTGGTAGGGATGTAGTTTTCCTTGCTCATTAAAGTGAAAAGTGGAGTTGTGGGCAGATGCAGGACATGTTCTTTAATAACCATTTGGATTTACCCTTGGAAGACATGATTTAGTCTTTATTACACAATAAAAGTAGTAAAAACGTCTATAAAGTATGGATGAACAACAGTACACATGGGAGCACACAACTTTCGCATAAATACTGCATTATGCTCTATTTCCATAGACACATTTGTAGTTAATGCTGTGCTTCTGGATACTCAAATCACAAATCAGAACAGAAAACCATCAACAGTATAACAAATGGGTAGAAAATGGAAAATGGGTTGGACTTCTGTGAAATTTCCAGCCCTACAGTGAAATGTGTGTGTGAGGGTTCGTTCTTTCTGTGTAATGTTCAATATAAAGTCAGAACATCCACTTCTCAACTTCAATAGTTCCTTTGTCTGTTCCCAACTCAGCCAAACTTTTAAGATCATCTTTTCCATTAGTGTAGGCTGTCCTGAGACAGTTGGCTTCTTCTTCTAGGCTTTTTCCAATAGAGCAGGGCTCCTTGATCTCATTATCACACCAAACTGCTTAATGATGAAATGAATTATGATTGCACGGTTTTATATACTTCTGGGTAGTTGCAATCCATTTTGAAATAATCCACCCAAACCTGTTTCAGGTGGGATTAGCCCTGACTTGTTTTATGATGCAACTAGTTGATAATGTCAAAAATTAGTTCAGGGCTCTGAGTGGCTCACAGGGTTGGATGCTTCCTTGGGAGTCCTGAGCCTGGGGATTTTAACTGTGACTGTTTACATGAATACATGTTGCAAATTATCCTTAGGGTTTCTTGGATGTTCATTACAAATGAAACTCAATCCATTGAAAACTAAGCAATTGGTAAGGCTTACAATACACATACAAAAATGATGAAATTTAGCTCCAAACGGCCAAACTTCAAAAAATCATAACTAAAAAAAAGTATTTGAAGTAGAGGTATGGGGTTTTGCAAGGCCCCACACATTTCATAGAAATTTTTACATTCTTTTTTTCAAGAAAATCCATGACATGAACTGGGAAAAGTTCTGAATTCTGGATGAGTTGGCATGGAATGAACCATTTAGTAGTCAGTCCTTTGTTTCTGATAGCAAATTTAATTATTTAAAACCTTGATGGTCAACACCAAATTGTACATATACATACTTGTATGCATTATTTAACTTATATACATTTTTTATTTAACAGTATAAAGTGACTTTTATTCCAATTTATTTGAAAGACAAATGTCGTACTTTTGACTCCACTACATTTCTATGAAGGTTCCTGTTACTCGTTACTTTGAAGCATAACTTTGAAGTCAGTGGGTGAATTTCCTTTTCTCTTCTAAAATGTGATAGGCCATACAGTGTGTCCATCACAGGAGAAAAGCCAATCACAGTAAACTATTCCTACGCTGTCAGTCAAATTCAAAGTACTTGCTGCGTTTTCTGAACAGTTCAATTTGAGCTTGGTGGTGGTAATGATGGCTACGGCAGCTAAAGACAACGATTCCTCATCCGAGGCCATATCTGAAGTCTTTTTGAACAAATTTTTGAAATGAAAAAAATCGCTTTGATTTGGGACCAACTTAGTGCTTAATGTCCCCTCTTGTCCAATCAGAGTGTGACAATGCCCTTTCTTTTCAGCTAAACAGAGGTAGGAAATTGCACATCTGGGTTGTGCAATTTCGGATCCTTGCACCCAGCAGACTGCATCATAAAAAAAGCTCTTCAGCTTGAAACTCTAGCCTTAGGGCTCTTACTGATTATTCTCGGCTGTCATTTGTTAGTTTGGTTTGATTTAGGCTTATTGTGAACAATCTCTCGCCTTGTTTGTGGAGGGAGTTTCGTTTACGCTCACTCATCGGTGTTTGGACAGTTTGGGCAGAGACATTTGTACCAGTCTTTCCAGTTCGCCTCACGCTGACCTAACCACCTACAGGCTTTATTTAGTTTGTTTGGTTTATCTTCACATATTCCTGATATTTCTGTTCCCTTATACATCAAAGAGGCATTTGTTCCTTATATGTTGAAGAGGCATTTTTTTCAGTTTTGTTGTGCAGCATGTTGAAATTCCTTTCCCTCAGTTGATTGGAGGGTTATTTGGATCACCTGTTGCTCAGGGTGTGGAGACTGGCTCCTAATTGATAATTGGGACCAGCTTAGTGCATTTCCCCTCTTGGCCAATCAGGGTGTAACGACGCCCTTTCTTTTGGGCTTAAAAGAGGTAGGTAATTGAACACCCAGGGTCCATTCTGACCTTACTTCTGCTCCCAGCAGACTGCAGCATAACAAATCTCTTCAGCTTGAAACTCTAGCCTTATGGCTCTTACTGAGTATTCTTGGCTATCATTTGTTTTGTTTGGTTTGATTTAGGCTTATTGTGAACAATCTCTCGCCTTGTTTGAAGAGTCTTCCTGGTTTGCCTCACATTGGCCAAACACCTGCAGGCCTTATTTTATTTAGTTTGTTTGGTTTATCTTCACATATTCCTGATATTTCTGTTCCCTTATATATATCAAAGATGAATTTGTTAGTTGTATATCGCATCAGCATTTGTTACATATTGAAGAGGCATTTTTTTCCATTATTACTGAATGAGAAGGTATTTGACTGTCAAAGTAAACTTATCCACCGTTGTATCCTTTTCACTTTATGTGGTTGGGACAGGGTTCTCAGGCTTATGTGTGATCAGTTGAGGCTTAAGGGATCAGTACTGCCACACACTTCATGATGATTAGTTTGGTAAAAGAGTGGCTTTATTGATTTTATTATTCTTTGGAAGACTTGTAGTGTTTCTGCTTGTCATGACATTTATACATGTCTGGCAATGGCCACTGTCTCTAAACATTTACAGTGTCCAGGGGCTGCATTCACAAAACACTGAGTAAAAGATTTCTGTTTTCAGGTCTTTAACTGTTCCGTTTACCACTCTGAGTTATGTCTTTGTGGTTCTACTGCATCAATACATGTTTGGTTGCAATTAAAATGGTTTCACAAAATTAGACTATATTGAATATAGACTAATCGCAAAAATATTGGAAGACAGCAATTATTCAAAAAGGGTACAGAGTGTCAGAGCACAATGATCCCTTTAGATCTGGAGTAGTTATAATGAGCTAAGTGGCTTCACTCCTCCCGGATGGTAAGTTGGCAAACTTTAGTGGACAATCTGCCAAATGGCATTCGTTTAAAAAAAGGTATCCGTTTTCATCAAAGTCCATTATTACCTTCCATGTCACATTTAGGAATTTTCATATTTGGATATCAGGCAAATACTTCTAATTGATTGAATTGTTGTAGCTACTCAGCTCTACTGCTCTCCATTGGATATATTTTCGCTACGTAGCATGAGAATCTATGAATGTTATTTGCATGTACAGGGGGTCCTCGGGTTACGACAGTCTCGAGTTACGTTTCGTGGTTATGACGCACTCCCATAAATTAATTTTAAAAAAAACGTAGTTTTGACCTACATGGTTTGGTTCATACATACTACCACAGAAATAAAGATAAGAAATTGTTCTTTTTTTTTTTTTTTTTTTTATTACTGTTTCATTTAATTACTGTATTTTATATGTCCTTCATGTGTTGTGTGTACAGAGTGAGTGACAAGTCGTAGGGACGGAACTTGTTTGTAAATCGAGGACCCCCTGTATAGTTATATACTATTATCTGCATCTGTGGTGTATTACTGCCTATTACTATTATGGGGCTTCTAGTTAATTTAGTTATCTGGAGTTTTTTATTAGTGGCCACAAATAACCTGGAGTAAAAGGATTTGCCCGATCAATAGATTCCAATGTAATGCAATTCAGCTAAAGCACTACTGATTCCTGATCACTACTGGATTACACATGGTTCTGCATTGTCACTATGTCAACCATGCATTCTATGTACAATCGAGGGATGAACCATTTCGCCTTCATATAACCTAAAGGTGTATTAAATTTACATAGTTATGCAACCTTCTATGTTTCCTCAACCTGCTCCGACTGAATTGAATTTGAGCTTCACAAAGGATAACGGTAAAAAGGGAAAGTGTCCTCTGATCCTCCCCCACTGGTACCTGTATGACTGCACTTAGGAGCTGGGCCCAGCGGAGGTTTATCTGCAAGTCCCTATTTGTAATTACGATTTATCATACCGCATTTGAACGACAATTGGCATGTGGTGTTAGTTTTTGGACAATTCAAGCATCAGCTTTGTTTTGTCTAATCAAATTTGCAATTTACTTCTGGATTACTGTGGCCAAGGATTATATACGGCACAGTAGATAAATCGCTACAAAGAATTATGTAAAATGTGGAGTGTTTTGCTTACACCAAGTAGCCCACATTATAATTTCCAGATTCACATTGTGAAGTGAAAAAAGACAGGCTCAGTGATAATTGAATTTTCAGGCTTTTTCCATGATCACCTTTTGAAGGAAGTTTTTAATCTCCTCACTGGCAGAGAATCAGAAACAAACAGCTTGACAGAACTCCAAGAAATGATTTGTTTCTTCAACAGAATTAATATGGGTCTTTTGCTGAGGATTATGTCCATTGATGACTGCGAGGGGAATAATAATTGAAACTTTGTTCTGTTTTAAATGCTGGGTTTATGGTAAATCAAAAACATGGAAATACTTTTTTCTTTGTTTCTCACATTTTTGATTGTGTCGCATCTCATCTTTCCACATCTGCAACTCCGTTTCAGAACTTGAAAGACGAGCAATGAAAAAAACTAGCAGATAATTTCCCAACTGAAAATGATACCCTTTTCATCTTAAACAACTCATCAATGAAAGTGGGTCTGCCTTTCAGAAAATGACAGCGCAGATTTACAGGAAGTTAAGCCACCTGGCTTTACTGAGGCTTACCAGACACTGTGACTTTGGCCGTCCTACTGATAAGAGCTCCGGAGCCCTCCAGGGAGGCCAGGCACTGATAGGAGCCCTCGTCCGGCCTGTGGTGCCGTGAATGTACTATGTTTTGGACGACTAGAGAGCCGTTGCTTAGCTGCCGCCTTCTGTCATCCACCACGGTGTTTAGCAGGACCCCGTCCTTCTTCCAGGTAATGATCGGTGTGCCCCTGTCTGACCGGGCCTCACAGTCCAGCTGCAAGTCACCCCCCCGCACTGTCACTGTGTCCATGGGCTCCAGCACAAACCGCAGGTCTAAGAAGTTCTGCATCTCCCTGGAGCCTGGAGGGGATGGGGAACAGGGAGAGATACAAGTGAGTTCCAGAACCACAACAGATTCTCCACAGTTACACTCTTTGGAGAAAAACGGTTTCTTCATCTGTCCTCCTGGGGTCCAAGAACTTGGAAGAGGAGAGAAGACGAGAATGTTAGAATCTTATTTTCCAAAGATGATTAACATCTGAAACCATATTTGCCCTACTAGACTTAGAATTCAAGTTCCCAAACAAGATTAAAAACTAATTCTGTACACAGATAATACTTATGTTTGGATTTATTCCAGAAGTGATGCATGGGGCACTGTTTATAATTTTGGATATAAGATTCAAAATAATTTCAAATCCACGAAATTAAGACCAACTAAACTTTGCCTAGATCTAACTTCCACGACTGCTATTGTTGTTTTACTGAATGGGGAACTGTGTTTGCCTCGTCTAATTACTAAATATAAAATATATAAAAGAAATATAAAAGAAAACGGCAAGCATTCCTCATTATATTCAAATGCATGTGGGTAGCTGGCTAATGCCTGCTTTCAGGCTGGTTGTGTTGCTTTCTGCTTTGGTACTTAATTGTCATGATATTGACTGATTAGACTGGCTGCTAGACTGCTACCTTTTGGTTTTAGTTTGTTTGTCATCCGAATGTGAAGAATTTTTGTTCAGGTGTTGCTTTGAAGCCACTCGACAACTTAACAACTACAAGGAACCAAGCATCTCTCGACCTCGGTTGTTACACCTGCACTCGTCTGCACAGTAGTAATGGAAGCTATGACAAGGTAAGCAAGAGTTCTGTCTGGAACTTGCAATCAGAACAGCCCATAAAAGGCAAAGAACGATTTCAAGGAGATCTGCAGAGACTCAGGGGACAGTTGTCCCAGAGACCTACTGCCTCGTCCCAGAACATGGCAGCTGTGAAAATTCAGTCTTGCTGAAGCTCCCAGCCCAACCTTGGGACTGTAAGAAAGCTTTAGCCCTGAGAACCTGACAAGGGATCCAGTCCATGCATACAAACTAATGTCTCTTACAGCCTGCCAGTGAGCCCTCACAGATGTAAAGAAATAACTTTCTAAGGATGTGGTGGTTATCTGCAGACCTTGCATCCTCCCTGGTTGTGATTCTCTCATGTGCACTGTTGTTATGGTGGATTCAAATTCAACTCTCTGAAACCCTTTTGCTTCACTGCTCATAAAAGACCACATCAGATTTTCCAGGCACTTAATTCTTAGTTGAAAATTGAAATAGGTTTCTTACATCCGACTGCAATGTGTAGTGCATATTGTAAGTCAACAAGTGGTTGCTCCAACTTTTGTGGTTCTTTTGACCAATATCAAACTGCCATCATAAATAAATTGGTATTTCAGAATCACTCAAATCTCATAAAAACGGTCCATATATGTGCTAGTATATTTGGATGCCTCTGCAACTTTATGGGGCACATAGAACATTGCAATTACTCATGCACTTTGTTAAGCAGTAATCATTTCCATCTGAACTCTAAGAACTTTCCTTTGTGGTAGCACTTCACTATGGTTACCTCTGCAATTTACTTGCCTCTATTTCAGTCATTTTTTTTTCCCAAGAAGCCATTGCTCTGTGTGCTCACAATATCTTTGCAGCCTCTCCTCTTAAAAGCACTTCCACAGCCCATTCCCACCAGGTGCTCCAATTTTCTCTTTCATTTCAAACAGAAACAGAATTTACTGACACTGCCATTGCATTGTTCAAAAATTGCACCATTCCTTGCGGAGGAGAGTTAAACATGTTAAAATTAGCATTTTACTGTTGTAATTGTCAGCATGACATGCGGAGAACATTTTCTCACGGCCCAGGATTTCTTATTGCAGACAAAGCCATCCAGGGTCTCACCATTCGGACTCCTTTGTCTCCACCAGCAGGACACTCACTGTGTTGACAAAGCTACCGCGACTAATCGGGAGAACCAGGAGAATCTCCGGTGGATCGCGTAGGATTTGGGCTGGATGAGGGTCGGCAAATGAAATAATTTTATGTTAGTACTACAGTATACTTGATGCACAGCATGCTGCAGCTACACTAACCACCTCTGGCCCACACACATACACCGATACTAACTAAACCCTGGTCCTCCGACAAGCCGCAACGCAAAACACCAAAAACCTTAATGATGAGATGGCTCCGATTGGTCAATTCCAGGCTGGTCACAAAACATAGAAGTTGGCGTAAAACGAGGAAAGGTGATGTGAAAGTTTAAAAAAGAGAAAAGCATTCGAGGAGGACATGACAAAATGTGCAAGAAATTAAGACATATTTTTAACACGAGTCTTCATCTGGTGACTCAGAAAATGATGATATTGGTGCTGAGTCGGGTAACTATGGCCGACAGATATGATGTAAGGACAATGTAGCACTGCACATGAACACTGATGGGGAATAGCTCATCACAAGTAGCAATGCTAAGTTAACTACATTTTTTGAAGTATGACAATAACTTTGCTATTTTCAAAATGATGTCTCTCTTTCTAGCACCAGTCTCCCTTTCCCCAAAATAATGGTTGCATATTCACCAGGGGATGATCTTGAGTTTAGTACTATTTTAGTTGTGCATTTATTTCTTCTTAGAACTGATGTGGTAAAGTGGTGAATAATTAGAAGTGAATTGTAGGGAGATGAAAACAGGGTCAATAGCTAACATTAGTCACATTTTACTTTTAATCCCATTTCTTTTATATTTTTGCATATTAAAATGAACAGTGGTCTGAGTGCACATTTTCACATATTGATTCAAATGGCTAGTTAAGGTGGTTCCATGGTTAAATTAAGGTTGACTAAGAGTGGTTTACAAAATAGCAAAGGCTCTTATACTCCAACAATGATTGTTACCTGATCATCCCTGTACAAACCAATAGCTATACATTATTGTGCTGTATATTATATTTGTTTCAAGCGAAAAAGACACTGCTACAGTTGAGTCTGCTCAGACTTTGGTGAAGTAACTTGTAACTAGTGTAGTAAGCTACTTTTCTTAGCACCTAATAGCTTAGCTTAAATCAAAATTGTAGCTTAGCTGTAGCCTTCCTGCTTGAAACTTTGAGTACCTTGTAAATTTGCAAGGAACTTTGCACGCTACAATTTTAAAGTGGCTTTCCTCACCACTGCATATACAGTAAACCACAGTTTGAAAGTTTAATGTCAAAGAGTTTTCAAAGCCTTGGATAATGAAGCAGTAATAGACAATTCTGCAGAAACCACTGCACTGCTCAGGCATTTGTTAGGTTGGCATGACAACCTATTCCAAAAGTGTTTTAATGGAGAGCCTAAATGGCACAAACAATATTCAGAAACCTGTGTACTACTTCTATTTTTTTTTTATTGTGTCATTCAGTACTTAATTTATTGTTCATTATGGAGAAAGACAAGTACTTGAGAAGACCACTTATGTGGAAACAAGTTAAGTGTCATTTAATTTTTATATGTCTTATAATTTGTTAAAAAAATAAGTGTATGGTGGTAATATAAATAGTATGTGGGAATATTCAAAAGATCCAATTGTGATTATCCCATTGCGATTTTACCAACCGCCCACAGAATTCCACCCTACCCGCCTCAACTCTGGGGGCCAGTTGGAGGCATGAGACTCCTCAGAGAATAATCTCTCCCTCCCTGGCCCTTTGGTGGAGATGTGATATTCCCTTGTCTGCTGCTTCTTATTCTGCCTGTTCTTCCTTGCACTTGTTATGTACTGTTTAGCATGACTGTATATGGTTATCTAAGTTACCCTCTTGTCTGACTGGAATCTGTATAATGTTTAAAGGTTTGATGTTGCTGTCTCAATAGCCATTACTGCATATGTACAATCATGTCATATATTTCAAACATACTATAAAAGGACAAAAAGTCCATAAAATCTCAACCTCTTTTTTTTTTTTTAAAGAATGCCCCTTTTTAAATGACAACATGGCCACTGCCTTGGACAATGAAGTGAAAAATAAAATATGAGATGAAACTCACAAGAAATAGGATGTCCACAAACATTCATACCTGTCAACCTACCTGTAATGGAAACAGGATGATTTGTGGTAGAAAACACTCAGAAATCAGCCATCCCACCCTGAAATTTATACCCTGAGTCACCCCATCCTGTGGTCTCTACAAACACATTACATTTTTGTCAAACTATTGTAGGGACAAAGGAACGACATTCACTCCACAGCAAAACTTCAAAGACAGTTAAGGTGACATAAGACACCAGCCATAGCCGTAGTTTCCATCACTGTAACCATATACAGTACAGCGGAGTTGTAGAAAAACCAATAAAACCTGCATTACAAATGGACAAACAACCTTTAACTCTCTCTCTCTCTCTCCTGACCCTGGTGCATGCAGGTATTCTCGCTCTCTCTCTCTCTCTCTCACCACTGGCATGCATGATTCACACTAGAACTCAATCTCCCTTGCATGCAAGACAACCCTCTCTCTCTCATTTAATGAAACTGTGCAGAGATGCACAGTCACAAGGCTAGAAGATGAATGGAACTCTGCAAAGTACCACGGAGAGCCATTCACGCAAAACAGCAAATCCAGCAGAGCGAAGACCTGCAAGTCCCCGGAGGTCAACAGTCTGCAAGAAGGACTCTGCTATGTGTATGAAGAGAACCATCCTCGGATTCCAGAGGAGTGAATGCTTCCCCTCTTCACTACTGCAAGGACAAGTGACCCAACTTTGCACCTTGGAAAACCAGAGATTCACTGGAACAAGAGGAATGGACTGTCTAAACAACAGGGAAAAACCCCAAACGTAAGGCTGTAACACTGGGCACTATGGATGGGACGATATAGTTATCTCATTAGTTTGATTATATATACGATATGAGGTTCACGATTCAATATCACCACAATTTGATAGAGCCTAATAACAGTTCAGTGACAATGTATGAATACAACATAAATTTCTCCACCAGACAACACATAAAGAGATCAAAGTAACAATATAAATTCTTACGAAAATGTTTGATTACCACCTACAGCCATTTTCAAGTCCTAGTAATCTAGGGGTGCATTCCAATACTTTTTCTCATCTTCTCCACTTGTCATCTACCCTGGAAGTATGCGGAGGAAATGAGGGGAGGAAACGAGTGGCAGAGACAAGGAAACGAAGAGATGAAACAAAAACTGGAAGAGCAAAATCAATTAGCCCTTCATGACAGTCGATCTCTGCTTTTAAGGAAGTTGTGTAACTGATTCCCAGGAAACCTAAGCCAATCATGTTTGTTATCCACTGCCAGCCTTTTTTATGCATTAAACTATGAATATCAGTTACTCGCATTCTGCTCATGATTTAAAATAAACATATGTACAAGGAAATAAATACACATGTTGCTACAGTAACTTGCTCAATTTTACATTGATAAAATAACCATTCGCAAGTCAAAAAGTGAATATGTCTCATCAATGTGGATATGTATGAAAAAGCAAATAGTTATGTTTCCCTATTAATGTAAATTACCCAATTACCTTGTACTGTTCTGGCACTGTACTTAAGTGCTGGTATATTCTTTGTCATGTTTAAAACTTTTTGATGGTGAAATATTCAGTGGGATGGTCTTTTAATCTGACTGGTTGTGAGCAAAATGATGTCACCCAGTAATGTGAAAAGACTTCTGCGGTGGGATACACTGATGTTTCCTTCATTTGAAAGAGTGACCGAGATTGTAGTGGTTGTATGATCATCCCAGATCATTTTGTTTGTGGTTAAATACCAGGGTACAATACAAAATGGCGGTAGCGGCTGACCATGGAGTATCAGCGAGTGAAGTGTTCGGTGGAGTGACATATGCTGCGAACCAAAGCTCTCAACCCCAGGAAAACCCGGCAGTACAAGTCCAAAAACCTCCAATAAGGACACACATTAATTTGCGACACCTTCTCAGCAGACTTAGCTGAAAAAAGCTTGTGATATGAATACAAATAGGAACCCCCAAAATCGACAGCTAAATCCACAATAATACCCAGGTAATCTTCCAGCTCTCTGCGACTGTGAGAGTAAACCGAGCAGACAATGTCAGTGTACTGGAAAAAGGCTAGGCAGAATTCAGGGGAAGTCAGGACTAGATGTAGAGAAACGTGGAGTCTTAAGACTGATCGTAATGTCGTCATACTCTAAAACCTTACGCTCAGAGAGGGAAGAAGGTGAAAGCAGAGACGTCAAGCACCGGCCGGGGGGAAGGAGGGCCGCAAAGCTGTTTGCCCTGGGAGCGTGCAATGATGAGACAACCAGCACTGAAGGCACCAACTGCGGCTTGTCTGCCCCGGCAAGGACGGCTGCAGCATGAGGAAGGAGGGACCGCTGTGCTAATTTCTCATGAGTGTGCAAGGGCGGGTCACCATGCACCAAATGCCCCTGGCGGAGCCCACCGGATCCAGCCAGGACGGCAGCAGGAGCGGAGGACGTCTCCTCAGTCAGTACAGTCGGCTCTGTGCCTTCCTGTACACAGCCTCTGAGTTCATTGGACCAGTCCAGCTTATTGTCCAGGTGAACATCCAGGTATTTATAGTCCTAGACAATTTCCACCTCCGTCCCCTTGATAGTGATTGGAATTAGGGACGTTTTCACTTTCCTGAAGTCAACCACCAGTACCGTTGTCTTGATGTTGAGCTGCAAATGATTCCGCCCACACCACTCAACAAAGTTGTCCACCAGTGTTCTGTATCCCTCCTCATATCCTCGTCTGATCCTGCCAACCACCGCTGTGTCGTCAGAAAACTTGCAGGTGGAAGGTCTCAGAGTTATAAATAAAATCCAAGGTGTAGAGGGTGAACCAGAAAGGGGGTAGAATGGCTCCCTGGGGGGTGTCCATGCTGCTGACCGTGGTATCTCAGGGGTGAACAAATCAGTTGTCTGGACGCCTGTTTGCATCTTCTGTGCGGTTAGTCCATCCATCTCATTGCGGAGCGTTTCCCATGTTTATGGATCCACTGTCTCCTCCATCCTCTGTATTTTCTCCTCAGCTCCCTGTTGATTTCGGGTCTTCCAACGGCCGATGCATGTTGGCATATATCCAGCAGCTCATCCCTGGAGTAAACCATAGATGCGTTTGCTGCTTCTACAAGGTTGAACGTTTTTGACAAGCCACGTTGTCGCCTAGGAATACACTTCTCCAAGTAGGGAAGGAAAAAAGTTACAATCAGAAGAAAAGTAACAAAACAGTATAAAAGACAGAGAGTAACTCGAGACTGCACCTGAAGTAATTACACCATCATTCATAGAATATCTTCTAGAATTTTCTCCACATAAGTGGCGCCCCCTGTTGTTAGGAATAGCAAACATTCCCACACTGTCGGTGCCCTGTGTGAGGAATAATAAAACAAATTCCTACACTATTGTTATTGTTATACTATTTGATGATTCCAAAAGTTTGTCATCATCACCAATATTGAACTTCCATTAGCTACAGTATGACAATCTGCCACTGTTTTCTTAAAACAGTTCTTGAAATTTACATTTCAAGGCGTTGGGATGCCAGCAAAGGCAACAAAAAATGTGTAAAACATGAGACTTGACGAATTTGTCTAAAAGCTGGTTTTCAATAGCAAAACACAATGTTTGGTTGAGCTGCACCAGGTACTGGTAGGATAGGGTAGGTCAACCCATTTTCAATGCATCAAACCTCCCCCACCACACTGTTCTAGACTAACTCTACGACACCTGGTTAAAGCAGTCAGGGGCTTCATGATTAGGTGATTGGCTACATCATGTGCATTAGTGCTGGGCTAAAATGTGCACCTCTCTGAAACCCAGAGGATAAAATTTTAAATTCAGTTGCGTATAGTACTTCCACAGCACTAATAAGTGGAGTACTCATCATGATAAAACCCTCACCCTAACCCTAAACATTACTGGTGACATGTTTTTATGAATGAATGCTAGGTTTCAGTTCCACTATTCCATTATTCCGTTTTATGACTTTGATCAAATACTGCCAGCAGAACACTTGCTGAGTGCTCAGCAGTCACTGTTGCAGTGAGATAGCTCTCAGCTCAGGTGTGAAACAGGTACTGATTCTGCTGGTTTCCTGTCATTGGGTCCAAAAATAAATATCGCCAACTGAGGGTTTGCCAGTAAGGATGAGTTATATTATAGGATAACTCTTTTGCATCTCAATAATTGTAGTTGTGTCATGCATAACCAACAAAGATGATGATCCAGTAGTTATTAAAGATCAGATTCATATACTACAAAATGTATGTTAAGATTCACCTTAGAAAGATATAAGTACACAAAAAGTGTTGTCTATGTCAAAAATGGTTTAAGAAATATGACACATTTTGACATAATGCATGATAATTATGTATTGTATGTTTAGTACATGGCTCTCACATTTTAACATAATGAATATAGGTTTATTAAGATAAACATGTAACTATCTTTAGTAGGGGATTGTCAAAGTCCAGACGTGAAATGTCTTCCTGAGAGCGTTAAAGTGAGAAACTGGGTGCCAGATAGAAGGAAGTGAATCGGTTTTGCCACCAAATCCTGCCAGATATCCAAGTATCAGAGGATGTACGGCTCCATTAAAGCCACAGGGATCACAGACAGCTCCTTTTCTCATGCCATATCTCTCACAGGACTGGACTACCACAGGCAGGATTAGACTACATGGCAGAAATGTGGAAGCGAAAGCCATCTGCGCTCCTGTGAACCCATCCCTAAAGGGATGAATAAGAAGTGCAACAAACTAGGTCGAATAACCAGTTTATCACTGTAGAACAGTGTTTCTCAAACTTTTAACAGTCATGTACCCCCTGAGACACTCTACATCCTATTGAGTACCCCCAGAAGCTCAGGGGTACTCAGCGGGCAGCTCACGATGATGTTTTTTGTTTGTAAATCTGCTGCATAAACAAAAAATAAACACATAAATATACTATACATACATATAAATATGAGACAGAATAACCAATAATTCCTGCTTTTTATTTGGATTTCAAACAGGTGATGTACACCTAAACTCACACACAACATTCCACATAACAAGGTGAAAAAACTGGTTAATACAAACTGGACTATAGCCATACACTGTACAGTACCTGCCAATTTGAACTCGACTACATGGTGGACTACAAAACTGTAAAATCTGTAAAAAAAGAACACACATGCAATACAGCCTGTGTACCTGGATCAATAAGTCTGTACATATCCTAAATATGCAGAAACACATGCACTGTACTGTACATATTAACTTCTATTACTATTACTTTACCCACTGTATACACACACATTTGCACAGTTGGCAGCAGAGCATTTTGCTGCAAGTTGTACTTGTGCACAATTAAGTTGTAGTTTTCATCAGCAGATGGTAAACATAGTGCCTTTGCTAACTGTAGAGCAAAAACGGGCTTTAGCCCTTGCTTTGTTGAGGAGGAGGAGGAGAAGACCAGCTAAACATCTTCTGGGTAGCAGCTAGCATTTTGGTGTAGCTTTTAGCAATCATATAGCTAACCTGATAGTTAATGGTAGTAACCAACAGCCTATTTTTACACATTTGTATGATTTCACGGTTTGACTTGAACGACGAGATCCCTTTAAGGATCGCCTTTAAAAGCTTCTTGCCCTTTTGTATGTCTGTTACGATGCTATAACGTTAACCCAGGGTTGCCAGCTCTCACGCTTCTGGTGTAACACAGGCTTTGTCTCACACTCTCACACCGACAAAGCATATCTCACACCATAACACTCGGCACCATTGTCTCTCCGTTACTGAGATGGAAAACATGCTGAAAAGGTCTAATGTGTATTGGGTTTTCCGGCAGCACCGTGGAGTGATTCATGTAAACAGCCACAGATTCTTGATTGGACCGTATCAAGGTTCTCCACCAATCAAATTGCAGCACGGAGGACTGGTGTGTTATCTGCAGCAAAGTAGAAGCTGCTACATTCTTGTTATTATAACAGTATTAAAGGTCAGACAGTATTTTAAGCCTAGAGAAAGCAAGTATGTCACACATGAAACCACTGGAATAATTGTTCTCTAACACTATTTCTTATGCTTGCCTGCCAAGGAATATATTTGAGAAGAGTACTGATTATTTGAATGTTAATCGCTTAAAGACAGCTCACTCCCCAAAAAAAATGTACTAAAGAAAGACGGACTATTTTTCCTGCTGTTTTGTAGACGTCTTCCTGCTTGGGTACAGCTGATTGGACAGCACAGAGACTGGACTGCACCCATTGTAACACCTCTAATGTGAGCTTCACACGCTTGAGGGAATCTGGTGAAAAGCAGAAATGGGTTGGCTCTGCTGCATTGTCGTCACCCTTCCCTCTGATCCCAGATCAATAAATCTCCAGTTCTTACCCAGGACTCTCTCCAGCACTTGGCTTCTCACAAAATGGAAATTTTGAAAACACACAAGACACTATTAATCTGATTCTGTGCAAATCAACCAGGTCAGATCAATTTCATCATTTTCATTTATATAGAGGCAAACAACCGTTTAAAATATTTTTCAGTGCTTTGCATGACGCCTAAACAAAGCGACTCCCATTGCTTGTTAGCACATAAACCATCGTGATAAGACTGTCGTCATACTGAGTTCCAGTGCCAAAAAAGGTGAATCTGATCAGGGAGAATTGTCTCGGGCTTCCCTAAATTACCCTTTAAAACAAGCTTGAACTGAGTGCAGACTTCACTGCAAGGAAGCAAATTTATTGCGTACAAAACTTAGTATTACAGGCAAGAAGAGGCGAAACCTCTGAAACCTCTGGCCAATTTTTATTAACTATGTAAATGTCAAACCAGAAATAAGGGGGGTTCTTGATTACGGAAATACAACTAGTAGGTACTTAGGTTGTTATTGGTATTATTTATTACTTATAGACTGTGATTACCAGTTTTATTATGATCACAGCCTTTCTGTGACACTTATCACTGATAATGTAATACAAGGTATTGTAGTTAAACATTGCTGGAGCTGTGCTTTTGTCCAGGAAATTTTAAAAAGAAAAGAAAGTGGTGTAGACACGGTAAACATGCTATAAAACGTGATATCTAACTGTAAGACCCTAAACGTGGGGTGGGGGGGGTTGTTACAGAAGAGGCAGAGCAAAGCAAAGGCAGACTATGCCACTCCTGTTTTGTAGAGGCGGGACACCTCCAACGTAACACCCCATTATACAAAAGGCTACCCAGGTTCTTTTGGGTGAGAGGGTAGCCACAAAAACACACAATACCAGCCATACCCACCTACGCTGAACCAAGATCCTACAGCCTCTTTTCCACTCGTTTGTGTGCGCTTATATAATGTTAAATGGACACACCTTTAAGGAACAAATTAGTAGAGCCAATAGACCTATCAGGAACAAGACTGGCAAATTAAGACTGGTGAATTCTAATTAATTTAAAGAGACTCTGCGCCCACACGAAAAGTGAAATTAGAAAAACACATCAGTACAAGTTCACCTTGTTACATAATGATGCAAGACGTTGCAATGTTTCCCCTTTTATATGCTATGATTTCACTGTACTCTACACATAAATCATGTCTTTGTAGACAGAGCAGGCAACTTTTGTAGGAAGAGTGCAGTATTACATTTAGCAAGTGCAGAATTTGTAAATAATATGTAATATGTGTCATGTTGAGGGCTTTTTTTTAAACCTGTGTGGTTCCTCGCTCAACCTCAAAGTCCTGTAACACCTGGCTCTTACTAACACCTTGCCTGCTACAATGTTAGAGACTAGGCAAGCATACACATATGGACAAACATGCAGATAATTTATATCAATATATTTAGCTAGTTAGCTAAAATGGGTCCCCATTGCCATAATGGACCATGACAAGCAAGTTATCTAGAACTAGTTAAATAGGATAGCCTGTATTTTATAGGTCATAACTATTCAAACAATAAAATACATAAATATCAGTGCATGCTCTTTTCTGTTGGTGGTAAGGTATGACTTTAACCCAGTCTTTTACTCACCCAAATGATGTAAATGAATATAACAAAATTTCAATCAATCAAACCTGTGTAGTTAGGTCTTGACACAGAAAATATATATTTTTTACCCAGTCTAATGTTAAGGTTTTTTTAATAGTCTACATAGTTACGAGACACCAGCACTAACTGATTAGCATATGCTAATATGCTATATGCTAGCGAAACAAGCATATTGAACGCAAATTGTGTGGAAATTTGTCAGGAAATTTAAACAATTCAGAGTTTTTGGGCTTAACAGGTAGTGACAAGGAAGAGATTGAATTAATGGAAAATGATGAGGAAGAATTCCCCAGGAGAAGAGGCAGGCCAAGGGATGTGGCGTGAAGTGACAGGCAGGCCAAGAGTGCAACAAGGGAGTAGAAGAGAAATTGAATATCATACAATTCAGGGTATCCTTGAGCCGTAAGAATGAATGAGTCTGCCTTTTTTATGGCAGAGGTCCAACTGGATGATGTCCTTGGAGTGGTAGTTTGAAGGGGGGGATGTCACGGTTACGGTGCCTTCCTATGCCTTAGCTCATCCATGTTCTCTTGGGAGCGGTGGGTGAACTTGATTTCATTGTATGTTACACTCATTTTGATTGGCTGAAACATGCAATGTCATGCCTATGCCCTCTAATTGATTTTAAAACATTACCCCACCCATTGCAGCCTGCGCCATGTGAAGGACCTCCTATTGCCAGTAGCGGAATGGACCCACCCAATTTGATTTATCACCTTGAACTTGTGTCCACGAAAATAGCTTTGCACTGTTGCCCCTCCCATCAAATACTGTCAGAATCAGTCAATGATTTCCTACTTTTGACGTATGACTTTCAAAATAGGGCCCCCTATGTCATATGTATTGCCTATATTTTTTATATCTGCTTTGAGCTGATTTCACTATCCATACCAGTGGTTGTACTGTTTTTAATAAATTATTAATATCCTGGCAAACAGACAGCTCAATTGTTGGCGATGGTAGGGGCAATACTTTTACATGCGCCTACTGTCCAGAAATTATTTTAATGATTTCAAGAGGTGTCCTACTTCATGCCATACGTTAACACTGAAAAAATGTAAATATCAAAGTCTGATCAATAGGAGTGCAAAACGTAATACAGCGTTGTGGTACTCACAGGACACAAGCCCTGAAATCTCAAAGCCTGAATTCACGCAGAGGATGCCCCATATAAAAGCAATGTCCGCCGAGTTTCTACTCATCTATATGTGTTAATATTTCAAAAACTATTTACTGTGCACACATGGTTGATGGCTTAAAAGAAAGATGAGTCTTGTACCTTGTACTAATTTATATCAGCGCATTGCGTGTAGTGTATACAAAATATACATCAAAAAATGTACAAAACGCCTAGGTACTTAATATTTGTGGAAAAACATGATGTAGAAAATATGGTACAGATATCTGCAGGCATTTCAGTTCCACTTGAGTTTTACCGACACTGCACCCAGGTATCCCAAAGTGTCCCAGAATCTCTCCAAATACAGAACATCTGCATATCTTTTTTATTTTTACAGGCGCATGCATGATCAGCAAAGTTGACCGGAGGTCCTCAAGTTAATGCACAAACCTGATGCTAAAATATGGCTAAGATATCTGCAGAATTCAAATTCCACTTGAGCTTACCCAGGCATGGTGTCCCCTAACCTTCCCAAACAGAGAACATCTCTATATATTTTTTCTGGGAAAATGAATGATTTAAAAAATGACTGGAGGTACTGAAGGATGGTGGAGTGTCAGTGGAGGGCAGGGTTTTCCTCCAATCAGAGTTGTCAGATGGAGAATAGGTGTCATCACTGTCCTCCCTATAGAGACAAATGCACATTTATGACTAAACAGAATACATCATATATAGAAATGTATAAAAATTAATATACTTTTCAAAAAAGTTAAAGAATAGTCCTTAGACTAGTCATTTTGGTTACAATCCTTATAATCCTTTGTAACACAACCAAATTAGGTTTTAAATTCATTTTAAATTCGTTTTAAATTCATAATATAGAGCGGACTATCCCTGGTTTATACTGTCATGTATTGTCTGAAAAATAAATAAATTGTGTCATGTCTGAAATGCCTCGTTTTGGGATCTTCACAACACCCTCCCCCTTCCCCTCCCCCTACCCATGCTCAGCATGAATGTCTCCTGCTTGCTGCAGCAGAAAGGTTAGCTAACTCATACAACAAGCCAATGAGCGTAAGAACACTCAGGGTAATGCTGGGTTCCATAACGATGATATAACAATAATTGAAAAACGTGGTAATAAAAAATGCACACCTTACTTGTGCAGAAGCAGGTCTAATCCATCATCGAACGCCACTTCTACCACGGAGTCATAGCTTTCCGGCACTAAAGAAGCACTATACTTCGTCGATTTGGTCGAACTCTAGATACCCCGTGGGCTTTAAATGAACTTTTTCTTGCCATTACAGTTTGGTGTATAGATTGAAAACATTTTTATCTGCCTGGTGTATTGCAGTGATGAATCATGCAGTCATGTATGCCCTACAGCACGTTATATACCCCCAGGATAAGCTACAAACATAGTTTTACAGCACTATAGCCCATCCATCTTACTCAAGCTTTGTATATTTTGTGCAGATTTCTGTCGGACAAAAGTTTGCCCGCAATGAAATTGCTTATTGTCTATTTACGCATACCTGCGCATGCATTCCAGTCTGCGAACAAAGTGATTTTTTTTTTGTTTACAATAAATAAAAGGAGGTTATGGACAAGTTCTGCTTTAAGTTTGGTGGAGAGAAGATCCCCACTATCACTGAAAACCAGTGAAGAGCCTTGGAAAGGTCAGCAGCTGCAGCTTGAGGACACAGACTCCATCAAGGCAACCTGTGCAGACCATGAGCGAAGGTTGAAGGCTGTCAACAGATCAAGTCCAATGCCTGGACGTATCAGCACGGGACCCCTCCAAGACTACTCCAGCCCTTGCTGATCTACGTTGTCCACATCTCCTTGGTGGAAGGCTTGGAGAGATGGCTGGGACCACCTCACAGCTTGGGCAACATTGCGCTGTATAAGAACAGCAATAAGCTCAAGCTCTCCTTCAGCTTGTTAAAGCAGGAGATGTGTAGGCATCACTGTGAGGATGGGGAGGAAGTGAAGGTGGCTGATGCGGTAAGGCAGGCAGAGTCCCGCCCCTAGCACAAGGGGAGAGTGGCACAAGGCAGGACAGGTCTGGGGAGTGCGACAGCAGCCCACTGCAACACCACCAGCAGAAAGGAGACTGGTGCTGCATTGGAGGAGGAAAGAAACAGCAGAACAGTGGCCATGAAAAATCAAGGTAACTGGAAGAGGTGAGAACAGGCTTTGGAGTGGAGTGTCCTGGGTGGACAGATTATTATCTGGGGAGTCTATGATGTTCTCCCAAGCCCATCCAACCTGTTTGCATGGGGCATAACTGTCCCTTGTGTTCCAACCCAGGAACCATGGAACACAGCTTGTCCAGTTGCTCCAGGGTGTTGGAGAGGGATGCTACTGCTGGCGGCATGACCAGATCCTTAAGACCTTCGCTAAGGCTGTTAGCAAGGGGATCTGGAACAGTAGGCAGGTTCACCCAACATCCAGGAGAATACCATTCATTAGGGAGGGGGAGCAGCTAAATAAGGGGTAGGATTGCTGCCCTGGGGGTCTGCTTACCTCAGCAGGTGACTGGGTGATGTCAGTTGACTTGGAAAAGCAGCTGAAGATTCCACCTTCCAGCACTCAGACAACATTGAAGCCTGACATCGCTCTGGTCTTGGAGACCACCAAGCAGATTATCCTGCTGGAGCTCACTGTGGTTTGGGAGGAGAGGATGGAGGAGGACCAGGAGAGGAAAAGAACAAAATACACAGAACTGGTGGGCTGACTGAGGTTGGCTGCAGGGGGTTCGCAGGCCAGTCCCTCAGCATGGCCTTCGGCACTTTGGGCATTGCCAGGCTAAGCAGAAGGAGAGCCGTCAGCTATGGCAGCAGAGAAAGCCTCGAGGTAGATGTGGCTTAAGAGAGAAGAGGAGTGAGGGAGGAAGCATGCCACTTGGACACTTGGCTTGATCAACCCCGGTCGGGTCACCTAAACGAGGGTGTATAATGTTTGCAAGACCTAAAACACCCAGCGACACCAGGCAACATCACTGACGATGTATCCAAGTATGTGCATCAGATGATGTATTGTACAACTTCCCAGGTAAAAAATAATTATGTCTGTCCTAATGTCAGTGCCAAAAAACAACAACAAAGAAAAGAAAAGGTTGCCAAACTAGATTTGGCCATACCTCTTTCCACTGTTGTATATTCTCTGAAGAGCAAAGAAAATTATTAAGAGTTATTCCTGAAATGACCTCATTATTGACACAATTAGTCGATGAAATGTGCCCAATAAGAAAACAATATAGGATGCTGATACTGGCATTTCTATAATGTCATTGTCACTTTTCAAGGCTTTAACGGATAAATAAAAAAAATCGTCTATTCTTATACAATGATAGGTCAGTCCTTATCTGATGTGATTGGTCAATACCATGTTCCAATGGTATTGACCAATCACATCATATTGCATGAATATGCATGAACCCAGTCATGGGAATACCACAATAACAAAAAAATGAATGCACAAGCAAATGTCAAATTTGCATCATTATAGTATCAACATATTATACATTATTGAGTACACAGTCAGCAATGCTGTTTTTGTCTCATTTTTTTTCCACCTAGCATTTTTACATTCTGCTGCAATTAAGAAAGTAATTTAATTTTGAAAGTTTTACTAACTTTAAATGTTATTATACAATTTCCCTGAGTTCACCTGAGTCTGAGATTTAATGTTTAACTTCTTGCCAATATGAACAACTAATGTCTTACTGAAATGTGACTATGAAAGAAATGCCTGTTGACATTTCATTAATTTAATTCCTTGAGATAAAAAAAGTCTCTGTTGAAAAAAATGTACTTGTTTTCCTACATTTTAATTCTGTGCTTCTAATTGCCTCTAATTGTGTACCTTTTATCAGTTTCCTTACGAAACATTTAGTGAACTCTAAGGTAAGATGGACAATTTGAGTTGGCTGGGCTGAGAGTTCTGTAAGATAATACCTGTACATTGTGAGTGCTGTGTGCTTCAGTCAGATCTCATCCGTACTAATTACCTCTACTGCACTGAGGGCTGTCGACAATATTATATTCAAGCCGTCAGGAGGAGCAGCTACTGTGTCATGTGTCGTTAAAGCCATACACAGAAACATGTATAGGTAAATATAAACTATTTGAAGTGGATACCTGTGCACCACATTCATTTTCCTGGTGCCACATATTTCTGTCCTCTTTCATAGCCGACCCACTACACCGGATTTCCATTTAGGCTTCATGGAAAAACTGCACCAGACGCTGGCGTAATCAAGACGTAACGGGCCTGGATGCAATGATGAGTTGATATTGGGTTCCATTCCCGACCCCATACAGTGTTATGATCATCAAAGATATGAGTGAGCAATGGGAGTATCTATGCCAGTACTGGACAACACAGTTCCGTGTAGAATTTGCCTTTCACAAGTCCTGTCTGTTTAATCCACATAAAGCAAGTTATCTTAATACAAGTAATTATTATCCATATTGGGTAAGGAGGACCTCGCAATGTTTCCAACACAGCTTTGTTGATCTAGTTAATGAGGTGATCAATCATGCAAAAAGGAGTATATTATAAATACAGACATATGCGTCCATGTTATTGTGAGTAAGTGGTTTAATGGAGTTGCAGGTATTTGGTGTTCATTATCATTCAATCAAGGCAACTTTTTGGTAAAAATTCTGAAAAATTAATCTATAACTTTAAATAAATGATGATTTTTTTTCTATCAAATATAGTCCTCTTTTGATAGAAATTCTTCTTTGGCAGTTTGAGAGCAGTAGTACCATGGCAGAAAATCACATCAATTTATGCTGGACTAGCGCACTGGACTAGACTGTTGAAATTGAGTGGTTTGTAAGGATCCCGTTGCTCTCAAAAGTAAATGGACCACAATTCTCCTGGAATATCTACAGAGCTTAAATAAACTTTAAATGAAAAAAGAGTGATTTTGTCTCTGGGAATAATGAGGGATTCAAAATATATCTAAAGTAATCTAAAGTACCAGAGATGCAAAGAGTTTACAATCAAGAGTTTGATTCCCTATTTCTAAAGGAACACATGGGGTCTCCAGATGGCTTAAGCTATAAAGACGTTTGCTTTGAAAGTAAAGCCCTGTGATCAATTATTCATGTCCCATTCGCACACTTGCTGCTTATGACCGAAGATCCACATCGGTGAGGCAACCACCTGGTCCAGCTTCGCCAGGGAATGACGGGCATGGTAAGCTGGCTAGTTAATTTGATCTCATTGCTCTCCTGCAGCCATGTTTGGTCAGGGTGGGCACCTGGCCTCATAATCCTCCAATGACATTGGCGGTATGTGACTGGTAATGTGTCGGCGGTGTGTAAAGGAATTAATTGGGATTGTCACAGTAAATAATTGTCAGATGAATTGGAGGTGTCACATGCTCACAGCTTCCTCTTCCTGAAGTTGGGAGGCTATTCCTGAAAGTAGTAATAGCTGAATCGAATTCTCTGTTTATGGATTCAGAGCAAAGAGAAACAACCTGATGCTAAACTGATCTCGTTGGCACATGGGAAAATTGATGTGTTGACGGCAGAAAAAGTTGAATACAGAAGCACATATTCGTGTAATTAATACACACAATCACTTAGATCAAAATTTGAAGAATTTTCACGGCAATGTGGTATAATGGTGTGAGGTATAGTTTCCACTTTAATCTCCACCTCTGGGGCCAGTTTACCCTTGTACCTCAAAGTACCAAACACCTGGATTGCTTCAGTAAAATATGCGACAGTGTAAATGGATTCTATGTAAAGAAAATGTAAGCTGTGTCACCTTGAAAAATAGGGGGTCCTAAATGTAATGGATGAGTTGATGTGAGTTACAGCAAAATCACAGTGGGAGACAGTGTGTCCTTGTAACAAAGGCACGTTATAAAGGCCGATATACTGGGACTCACTTGCTATTATTTCTTGAATAAATGTAAAAAATATCATATCGTGTCATTATGCATTTGACACCTTTGCCACAATGTGACTTACATAATGCATGATTCTCAGTGACATTTTTCATCCGGACCAATAATTTATGACGATTTGGGATTACAGAAAAATTTTATTTATTCAATCCATAAAATTTGAAATAGAGTAAACCTCTCACTTTTGATTTCAACAAGCAAATTCATCTGTCTCAAAGCTCTCATCTGAATAAAAAGTCATTTCTACTTTTAGAAGAGTGCTAAGGCATGTAAATGAAACACAGAAAGGGATATTAATAACAGTTAAAGTTGTTTTATGTTAAGTACAAAAATCAAAAGGTGCTTGGTTTACCTGGAGATATACTGCAGTACTGACTGGAATTTGTAATTTCGTATGTGTATAAATGCTACTGCTGTAACTTGGCGTAGTGTGGAGTTGTTGTTGGCAGCAGCAGTAAATGATGTTTAAGATGTGATGCTGTTTCTGTGAAAACTTCATTGATCTGGCGGGAAACTGACAAAAGCTCAGCTAATCTGGGGGAGGATCAAGGGGCCAGCTTTCAGCTCTCAACCTATGCACCAGAAAAACTGTCACCCTCCAGTAGTTTGTGTGCAGAAACGGTATTTTCTGATTAGACTCGATTCATTTCCAACATTAAAAATATTTATTCTCATTATGATATTCAATCTTGGCTCAAAATAAAAGGAACACTCTTTATTGAAGTAGTTTTTACATTTTGTTACAATACAAGTAAAAAGATACAGACATTTTTACTTCCCCAAAAACACAAGCGCACATTAGTGGGTTGCAAGAAACTTGAAATTTTTTTGCTTGCTGGCCTTAGTTGTGTGCGGGCTTGACCGGCAGGAAAGCTTATTATAAGGAATGCAGATTCTTTGTGCTTGTCTCATGGAAAGTATACCAAAATGGAAACCATTACCATAATGATTGCATTATTAAAGATCGTTTGTTAATATACATGATTGTTTATTTTCTGCTAAATTCGGGTACACAAGACATACACTGAAACAGCATTTGAAATGCGTTCATGTTAGTTTTGAGAATGTGCAGCTGGTTTACATTCACTGCAGTGAGATGACAAAAGGGAAAAAATGTGAGTCTTGGCTAGTATTAAGATGTTTTGACGATTTGTTGATGTACAGCTTCAGCCTATGTAATCCTAATAAATAAGTGTGGGTATGCGTAACGAAACATCTGTGATTTATCTTTTTTGGATTCAGCACCTTATTGTGTTATGTAGTAGGAATCCAGTCCTTTTTTTGTTTCTTTACCAACACTTATTATATACGATTACAAAGGTTGAAATTGTGTATCAACAAATCGTCAAAATGTCTTAATGCTAGCCAAGACTCCCTTTTGCCTTCTTACTGCCGTGAATATAAATCTCACTGGTTGCACATCCTCAAAACTATCACAAAAACTTTTTCAGTCATTGTTTCTATGCATGTACTGTATGTCTTGTGTACTTAACATTTCTGAAGGATGTGAAGGACAGGTCACGAACAGTGAGAATCACATTTACAAGCTGTACACAAAAACAATTTATAACTATTTACAAAATTATTCTCACCCACACATCACTCTCTGCTATTTGTACCAAAAATAGAAAAAATTAAGAAGCAACCTGCTGTCAACAACTCACTGGTTGTTTCATTGATTTAAACAGAGAAACCAAATTCATTAAAAATAAACAAGTAAAAAAAAAAAAATATATATATATATAGAAATTGAGAGTGGTGAACTTGCATTAACATTGATTAATTTATTATTGAAAAAAACAGTAATGATGCTCCCATGGACTGCCTTTTGAAATAAATGTTTTTAAAAGCCTTGTTTCTCCATGGGGGCTTGAGAAAACTGCCTGTAGTCAGCCCTTCTGAACGATCACTCACTGCTGACACCCACTCAGTGCAGTTCTTTTGGCAACAATTAAATATGAGCTGATCATGGTGCCTCTTTCCTCCTCTCTCCTCTCTCATTCCTTTGCTTTGTTCTGAAATCCTGCCGAGGGACAGAGTCTCTTTGCCATGGACTTATTATCTGTCCTTTCACCATCATTGCACACTTTTACCCCTGTCTGGTTAAGGCTTGGACATTTTGAGTGAGTCTTTTTTTTTTAAAGCTTAGACATGTGTTGAACTGTAGTCTAAACCACCCGCCCCCACCCCCTCTTTCTGGCTGGCTGCTGGCCGCAGCCCATGGCGGTGATCAAAAGAGCTCTGGCTCTGGTTCTGATGAGTGGAGACTCGCTCTTGTTCTCTTCCACCCTGCTTGGAAGATTATAATTTGCAACCTGCTTCCCTGTGCGCATGGCCTTGGGAAGAGAACCAGAACCAATGGGCCGTATGTTTGATATTATTCTCTGCTTAGCATCGGCTGCTCATTCCATGCCGAACGCCTTTTGTCACATTCGTCCCACACTTGAAATACATCCCAGTATGCCTCACCATTCATGGCTTCCAGAATTTCCTTATTTCATGTTTTTGAAAGGTCTATTTGATTCCTTCATCAAAAACTCAGCAACAGAGCTTTTGTTTTGCGCATAAAGCAATCTATGAATACTAAAGTTCGCCACACAGATCGAAAGAAACAATGTCTTAAAGCACCACACGTTATGTAAATACATAAATTGACTGTATGAGAGGATTTATTTTTCGAGGGTGTCTAGGATGAAATAAATCAGGTAATCACTTTGATCCCATCCTCTGTGTTTCGGAGTGGAGAAGCAGAGCAATCACAGAGAGCATTGTTGGATAACGAGGACTGCAGCTGTGCCAGATTGCCTTCCCAGCAGCGGGGCACGTTTTGTCGTCCAAGTCCCGCTGACTGTGAGATTGCCTTTCCCCTGGATCAATCAAGGCGTGTGTCCCCACGGGCTGGGAGGTGTTGGGGGTGTCCCGGATCTATTAAACCAACACACCCTGCTGATCCAAGGTCGGATCTTGACAGGAACCGGTTCTATCGACCCTCCTACAGGGCAAGCTCCACAAGAAGTTTACCGACCTGACCAGTCATTTACATATTATTTCATTAACAAACAGATAATTCTTCATTCCTTCAGTAAAAAAAAGGATTTGTAATTTTTAGGGAAAAAGGGTTGTCTCCCATCCCATCAAAATCACTCTGGCAGTCTGCAAAAATTGTCAGTGCATGAACACTACACTCAACATAATACACTGGCTCTCCAGTTGATTTCTTTACGAACACCTCTTATGTCACACATGAAACCTACACTCTTCTACAGAGTAACAGATTAACTTTAAAGCAAAACCCAATGCCAAGCTACACACAGCAACTGATAAAGTTGTATGTAGTCGCATAATCAACTGTAACTTAATGAAATAAAGAGTGGCAAAATTACTACAGCATTATCCTTTTATCCACAGCCTGTGTTGCAGTTTCCTTCCAAAAATAGCGGCAAAAGTGACCATTAACAAGGAAAATTGGATCTAATTAACCCTTAGAACCTAACAGATGTCCATTGGTATCAAATTACTCCCTGTAATCAGTGTAATACATAGCTCATTATATACCATAGTTTTAGTGTGCATTAAAAGCAGACACACAAAAACTTTAGCTGTATACTTAAGATCTATATACACTAAGTTCTCCACTTAAATCATAGCGCAATGTCCTGGTAATTCTTTAAAGCAGACGCTAAAAGCAAACAAGTTTAACAATATCAGATAAGGTACCTGAACTTAGATGCCTACTTTTCAATTTAAAATTGGCAAACACATTTGTTAACAAGCAAGAATAGTTTTACCTTATAGAAAAAAAAAAAAATCTCCGTTCCAGAAGTCAGAAGCGAAATGATTTATGAAATATCTTGATACCTGGTACAAAACCGCTATCAATGCAAAGCTATTTACAAATGACCTCCCACCCCTTCTGTGTGTTTGCCTCCTCTAAGTGCTCTTATCATTCTAGTTGTGATTATGACTCACACTTGTCTTTCTATTTGTAATTATCCTTATGTTGAGAGTGCCTCAAAAATGTTATAAGAATTCTTCATAGGTCTTAGAGTAGCCTGGATTCAACAACGTATTTCTAAAGTTTGGAAAAGTAATACAATTTTCATTATTTATTTTCATACACTCAACACAATGTGCTTATAATGACCATCGCACTCTCCCTTTACTCTTGCAGAATTTCATATTTAACCTGAATGAGTCCTCCAAATCAGGCATTTAGGTGGCTACCCAGGTTATGTGCTAACCAACACCAGCTGCCATGGTAACATCCTGCCTCAACTGGACATTGTCCAAGAACCATTGGTCCTATCCCCAAGTACCTTCCCTCTCCTTGGTAACATCAATGAAAAAAGAAGTGAAAACTGTGTCAGTACACTGATGTAGCTACTGTGTCACAGTGTTTGATACTCCTGCTTCATGTAGTTTTTGCAAAAAATATGCAGTCTAATGTCCACTGTAATTTTCTAATACATTAAGAAAGTCATAATGTTCCTGTTCAAGAGTTAATAAACACATGGAGATACAGAATGATTATTTATCCATTATTTTAAACAGAGATTCTATGGGCCCTATCTTGCACTCGGCGCAACAGGTGTTCCGCCTTTTTGTAGCACTTTGAATCTCCACCCTCTACATAGCATAAGTCATTGCATGTCAAGGATTGAGAAAAGGCCAAAATGTTGTCCAGTGAATATTGCATTTTTTTGGAAATGTTACATCACAGGAAATGAGGACGGCCTTGCTTCACCTTAGGGAAGCTGCCAACTCTTTCTCATATTTCTCTGCTCCCTGTCTTCCATCCTGCTCAGGAGCAGCTTTCTTCTGCAGTGAATCAACTTGTTCTTCCACTTAAGGCACAACGCTGTTAAAATGGCAATACACCAAGGCACAAATCTTATCCGTGTGTAAAGGTGATGGAGCATGACACTCTGATTGGTTTATAGCCTGTTACGCACATCCATCCTTTTCAGATGTTGCGCCAGGGTTCTACGCTTAAGGATATCCCTGTTGAACCGAAGAAGTCACTTTGCCAAGCCAATAATTTTTACCTTAATTTTATTAAGGTAAGGTATAACTTTATTTATATAGCACATTTCAAACACATTGCCATTCATGAAAGAAAGATGAAAGAAATAAAAAAATAAGTACATAAAAACAGACGTAAGAGGAAAATAGAAAGGCTTTAAAACAGCAATTCGATAAATTAATAAAATACAGTGCACAATAAAATGGATAGACAAATTAAAAATAATAAAAGTAAAATGGTTCCTATGGAAAGCACATTTATAGAGGTAAGTCTTCAGATTTATCTTAAAGATGTTCACTGAATCAGATGCTCTCACATCCATAGGAAGCTTGTTCCACAGTTGGGGCATAAGAACTAAAAGCAACCTCTCTATAAATTTTAGTCCTAGATCAAGGGATGGATAGTAGGAGGGAATCCGAGGATCTGAGAGCTCTGACAGGAACATATTTAACCAAAAGACCATTCAAGTAGTCAGGGGAAAGTCCAGGTGTTGCTTTAAAAACCAATGAGAGCACCTTAAAATCAATTCTAAAATTCTATAATGATTTTAAAATGGGAGTGATGTGTGCAAACCTACTGGTCTTTGTTAGTACCCTGGCAGCTACATTTTGAAGTAGTTGTAGTTTATTAATGTCTTTGGCAGGAAGGCCAGTCAGTGAGGCAATACCATAATCTAGGTGACTAATAATGAATGCATCAATCTTTCAGTGTCTTCTTGTGAGATGACAGGCCAAATTTAATAGTCTGTAGGTGGTAAAAGCTATTTTGACCACATTTCTGATAAGTGCATCAAAGACCAGGTTGCTATAGGTTTTAGCCAGAGACGTGACATCAAGGGCCCTGCTTTTGAGATGAGACACAACCATCTCCCTATTTGCCTTATCACCAATTACCATAATCTCTTTATTAAAAAAAGAGCCATCCATATATCTATGTCAGAAATACAGTTAATAAGAGAGTCAATGTGGTGAGAATCATGAGGCGAGACCAATATATTTACCTGGGTATCGTCCACATAGCAGTAAAAAGCAGTTAATGCCATGTTTACAGATGATAGTCCCAAATGACAGCATATGAAGACTAAGGAGGATGGGACCTAAAATTGAACCATGGGGCACACCACAGGTAATGCTGACTTTTTGTGAGGAGGGAGACATAGTATTCATGACCCATTTGCTGAACCAGCTTAGAACTGTGCCTGAAAGACCTACCCATTTTTAAGCCTGGATATAAGGACTTTGTGGGTCAAGAAGTACCAAGACAGAAAGATTTCTCTTATCCAAGTCAACTCTGATGTTGTTTATAACTGTAATTAGGGCTTTCAGTAATATTCCGATACCCTTGACAGAGAAAAAATAGAAAACTGTAGTTTACTGTACTTCATCTATAAATTAGGTTCTGTACAAACCTTTGTAGGATTTTTAATACAAATTTGTGCTCTAACTGAGGTAAAATACTTTCCGTAAAGGACCAGTGTCACCAATGAAATTAAAAGCTACAGGTTAAGGCTCTAGTGATTCAATCATTATTGTACCTTGTGTGTATTCTTCTACAAATATTTTATGTAAAAGGTTCTGAATTATGTTAATGTGGAAATCCAAACATGTGCGGGATGTGATGTGAAGGACACAGCACATTTGCAAAGTGTAGGCAACAGGATTTTCTATCTGTGGTAATTGCACTTCTAAATAGCCATTTCAGTCCTATCTGGAAACACACACATTTGTGAAATAACTTGTCATGCACAATTACAATGGCAAATCGGAGATGATAAAGCATAACAGACATGCAAACTTCCCTTTCATTTTCATTCGCAAAAATCTTCCATCTGAAATTCAATTCAGCACAAAAAGAAATGGCTTCAGGGTCAGATTTATTTCAATTAACACTGGTAATACTAAGGAGGATTAACTGCTCAATCAAAAAACAAAAAAATTATCTTAATTAGGTCTTTCCACCATAATATATAGCTTGGGTTTGAAATATTATTTAAAAGGTGCATAATACTGTTCTGTTCTGCTTATGAGAATACATTACCACACTATTTAGAACACAAATGTCTGAATGAAATATCTAATAAGTGCATATTAGATAATCAAAACTACATTCCATATAGGGTTGATCTTTAGACAGGCTAGGCACTTCATAATCAATTTCAATAAATAACAATATGAGGGGAAGGAGACTGCCATATGTCCTTTCAAAGATGTTTAAATACACAATTTTTCAGGCGGTGCTTTTCTCCTTCAGCATGACCTATGCCTGTCATCAGGAAACAAACTGGATAAATAATAAATATACCAAATCAATATCAATTATGAGAGATAAGATAGGTACAGTTAAAAGATCCATGTAGAAACGGTGAGCTACTACACACTACCAGTGATCTGGTTGCCTTAAAAATATGCAGGGTCACCAATCCAGCTTGCCCTTTACTGAAGAAACTTACTCAAGTCTTAGCGCCATGCTGAAGGCCATGGCAAATACTGCCTGAAGACTGAAGCCAGTAATCCTTGGATCATGGAAAGATGAGCACAATCGTGAAATGCATGCAAAAAATATGGTGCAAACTTTTATTCTCATATGCCACTGCAGAGGACATCCCATGTTTATATTTATATCATTTATGTATGTATGCAGTTCCACTACCTTATAAAACCCAGGTAGATGTTAAACAAACAAAATGTTTTTGAAATTCCTTGCTGAGAGACACGGATCCAGGTGTAAGAAAAACAAACCAGACTCACATCAGTGTAGAGTATGCATGCCTCCGGTATTTTATTCAGTCAACAATTCTGTGTGAGCTTAAAGATACACATGGAATGAATTTGGTCCTTGAAAGTTTTGTTTCTGCTATTTTGATCCTGAATTTTAATCTAGTCTAGATTTGTGGCTTCGTACCTCCTGACAGTGCAGTTTACACATCTACTATCTGCGGTTTTTACCAAGGTGATTGCAAATTAGTTTGGGACATTGAAGCATGTCTTCTGTTTCAGGCGTGGGTGTATAATTACCAGTTTTATAGCTTTCGCTGACATTGTGTAAAGGCTATCAGTATGGTCCACATTTTCTGAAATACTGACACAGATGATTTTGGGAGGCTAATATAAATCACCATTGTCTAGTCTAGTACCCACTAGAATGAGGTCTCGGTGGTATGGAAACTGCATTGTAAATGTCAGAATCATTTATGATATTGCTATACGATGACAAATTGCCCTTAAGATATTCCTGTGTGCTGCTCAAACCTCAAGTGTTCTGTAGCAGGCTTCTCTTCTTCTCTGCTCAGCAAACAGTCAAAAGCCAATGATACAGAATTTGTAGAATGAGATGCCACACCATGCATGGAAAGATTGTTGCTACACATCTCTCTCTCTCTCTCTCTCTCTCTCTCTCCAACACACACACACACACACACACACACTCTCTCTCTCTCTCTCTCTCTCTCTCTCTCTCTCTCTCTCTCCAACACACACACACTCTCTCTCTCTCTCTAAGTATGTTCATTATTCAGTTAAAATGAATAGAGAAGTACACTCATCCTTCTCTGACTAAATAACTCCTTCTGGCGAAGCAATTACTTTTGGGATCATTTCCTGGCCACAGAAATCATTCTTAAATTGGATTGAGAGGATTGTAGTTGATGGATTTTCCTTCATTCTTGCTTTTTCCTTGTTCGACAGCTGTCTTCTTGGCTGACCTTTTCAATCAGCCATGGCTATTTACATGACACATTCCTCATGATGGTAAAGTCTACTGAGGGTGTGCGAGAATCCCCCAGAACATCACAAATCAGGTTTACTATTTCAAACTTTTCTAAGGACAACTGCAATTTAGTTTTCATTTCTTGCCAATAACATCCCATGTGATATAATTCAGTATGGCTCAACATATTGAATGCTGATACAACGACATGTTGGCATTTACTTATGTATTTTGCTGTAAGTGTAAGTGTTACATTAATACTATATTTTGTCTGACACTCATCAGATTTCTGATCACAAATCAAATTCCATAATTTTATTTCGTCATCATATTAATGTTGATCAGATTACTCTTCTGTTTTCTGCCCCTCTTACTCTTTTAATATACCCACTCATTCAGAAAGCATGACATGTTAGCCAACATGCACATGTATTACTGGGTTAAATAACTTGCAAAATCATATTGTTCAAGCAGATACAGAATTTATCAAGGCTGGCAGGGGAATAGTATAGGTAATGGCATGTATTTTACTTTCTGGGGCTGGCACATCTTAACTTAAGATAAAACGGGATAGCATTAACATGGCTGCAGTAGTTCTGAGAAGGAGACATTGGTGCCATCTGAGTTTACCTAATTGTATTTTATATTTAGACATCTCAGTGCCAGATCCAAACTCATTAAAGATAATAAGCTACCAAGTATACAATTTAATTCTAGGTTGTGTAAAATGCAGGATGACTGCAGTCTCTCTATGTCATAAATTCTACTCCTGTAATACTGACGATTTCTTCAAGGAGGCCATTTCAGAGTTTTCAAGAGAGCTGGATTAGGTTCTGAAATTAACATCAAAACTATGACTTACTATGCTAGCTTATGTTTTTTATGTTTTCATTGTTAGGGCATATGGGATTGTGTACTCATTACTTCACAACACATATGTATTAATTTGACATCCTCAAATGAACATAAGAATCTTATCCATTTATGTATTTGTCATAATTAGACCAATAAGTGACACATATAAAGCTGCAATTTACAGGGTACAAGCAATTCATGGGCATGACAAGAAAGTACTGGGATTGAAACCCAGGAACATTGTGTACTTTGTATTGTGTGACTTACTGATTGAGCATTGAAGAGCTGGCATCACACCTGCTTTCTGATAGCTTCAGGCAACAAAGTGACAGAAACCTGGGACATAGTTGTGGGATTAACTTAAAACATTTACAGCAGTTAAAATGTACATAATTTTGAAAAGAAAATGAAGAAGGAGAGAGGGAAAAAGTATCCTTGTAAATGCTTTTGCATTTGTGGCTACAGGCTATTATTAAGTGAATGATTATTTTTTTTTAATCAAAATGATTTTCCAAAATGTTTGTTGGTCTTAATATAACTGAATTGACTGACCATTTTTGCCAAAATAAACAATGTTAACCAGGACGCCTGTCCCAGGATTTGAACTAAACTCCATTGTATCCGTGAGGCAGTGGTTCTACACTTTGTGCCATGAAGAACATGACTTTGTCTAGGCCTTCAAACTTTAGAATTAAACTTAATAAATAAGTAAATTCTGAAATTCATGCACATTTTTCAAAGATTCAGCTTTTCAAATTGGTAATTTGTTCATCTGTTCAAAATGGAATGATAAATGGATGGATAATAGAAGCACTTCCACTCAGACTTTTAAGCCCCAACGGTGAGTTTGTGTATATACACAAGGGTAAGTCAAAAAGGGATGCCTTTAAAAAACAAATTACTTTTTGTGCCATGGAACAAGAAAATTGAGGTCAGGGTGAACATCAAATTTTTTAACAAATCTCAAATAGAAATCTTCTTAGGGGGTTATTATAAAGAGGTTTTTACCAAAATTGAAAACTGCATTGGTGAGAAAAAGGCCAGGAAAGTTTCACCGAGGAATTCTTTCCATCACGACAATGCACCTGCTTAATTCTTCGAGGGTAGCAAGGGCTGTCCTACGAGAATTTTGTTGTTAAACCTTACTCCATCCACCCTACGGCCCTGGTCTTGCTCCTTCAAACTTTTTTGTTCCAAAAATTCAAAACATTTAAAAGGAATACGATTTGAGTCCCTTGGTGATGCCAAAACTGCCGTTTTTACATGGTGTAAATCAAAGAGCGCAGAATTCTTCAGGGGAGAGTTAGAGAGATAGAAACACCACCTTCAGAAGTTTATAGACCTAGATGGAGGATATGTCGAGAAACAATAGCTTCACATTTTGACATTTTTGTCTAATAAAGGTTTCTATTATTTTTTTAGCAATACCTTTCAACTTACCCTCGTATATACATGGGAGTGAAAAATGACTCATAATCATTTCTCCTCCAGGACAAGCAGCATGGGTGTGTGTGAATGTGTGTGTGTGTACATTTGGATCACAGTACCTTTTTATACCATCCAGATATGTTACATTGATGTTAAAGGTTTGAAAACTTGAAGTCTTGTGATGACAAGTGTGTTAATTTGAAGAATTGCCTGTTCCATTCTGTGAACTCTCCTCCATAAACTCGAGTATATTAATGTTTCATATCTTTGCGATGCACACAAAGAGCAGATTATCAAAAAGATAATCTTAAAAAGGTAACTTGTGTTCTCGTAGGTTTGTCTCATATGCATAAATATAAAATCCTGTGTAAATCTCCATGCACTCCTCTGCCATATAATTAATGTGTGGACCAGAGAGGAGGGGAGAGACCCTTGGGTTGGGTTGGGTTGGGTTGGGCCTGGAACAGACCTCATTGCTCAGTTATTGTCACTCTATCACTCTGCTTTCTCCAGTGACATTTGGATTTTTCCTTTTTGGTGTTTGGCTGCTACTGTGGGTGATTCCTTCATATTTCCTCAAGTGAGATAGAGAATTGGCGGTGGTAAGTTTCATGTCAGGTAGTGTACCAGGTCTGTAGTGTAGACTCTGAGTTGTGTTTCTCTTTTCCAATAAACCTAGTCTATGTATTTATTTTGTAAATGTACAAGGTCGATCCACCAGACTGTGCATCCCTATCTTGAACTCAGTGATTTAGTTAACAGTTAATATTTTTTTAATAAGTATTATTTAATTAAATGTATTTTAACTTATTTTAAGTGTTGGTTATGTATTTGCATTTGGTATGTGTTTGGTGTTCAGAGAGCCTGACATTAAACGAGGGCATGAATTGCTAGAACCAGCTGGATTCAGGGAGCCATTAGTTTTATTAAATTCTCATTTCCTCAACAATATATGTGTGTGTGTGTGTGTGTGTGTGTGTGTGTGTGTGTGTGTGTGTGTGTGTGTGTGTGTGTGTGTGTGTGTGTGTGTGTGTGTGTGTGTGTGTGTGTTAAACAACAAATATTTTCACACACTACCAAATATTCACTTTCTGGAAGCCTTCTTGTTAATCACTATCAAAAAGTATGTCATGTACGATTTTATGTCATTGATCATGCCAAACTGCTTGCCATACCTCATTTGTTTCAATATGGTCAACCACCAGAAATTGCATGGTAATGACGATGTGGTAAGATTGTTCAGAGATCCATTAGTAGCAGCACCATTCACAAACTCTCTTTTCACCCCCAATTACAGTTTAACTTTTATAATCATATTGGCAATACAGATATTTTGTCATTGGCTATTCTTGGCTGAATTAAATTTTACGTTCTCTAGAACTCAAATACATGAACGATGCTGAACTGGGATTACCTTGTAATTTGCAATGAATATCTTGTGATTCTCATTAATTCCTTGCATTACTATTTCAGCTGGGAAATGAAATCACACAAGATGTAGCATAGCCTTTTCTATGTCTATAATATAAAACTCACATCCTTTGATTAGAATGCCTGATTAATTTTCACCTTAATTGTGCTTGACTTTCAGCAGGATCTATAGATGTGTTTGTGACTCATAAAATCAAACTCAAATCTGTACTTTCAAAGAATAATGGGATCAGAGCGCTTTTACTGTAAAATTTTGCGATAAATTATGCCATGAGCGTACCAGGAGCTGACTGTACTTTCAGTGCTGAGATGGCCGGCGAGAGTTGAAAAATGTTAAACTTTGAAAATATGCTACGCTCATCGCTGTCACTTTTTACTCAGCTGTCCAATCACATTGAAGAAGGGGTGGAACATACAGTGCACAACACAGGATGGTTCATTTGTTTTTGCCTGTATCACTAGCGATAGTGATACATAGTTAACCAGTTTGTAATACAGTTCGTAATGAAAATAAAGTGATATAGTAAATGCATTTGACTTTTTTCCACTAGTAAAATGCATCTGGGAAGTCATTGATTAGCTGATTAACATTAGATAGCAACACAGGCTAGTATTGCAGTTTCCTCATTAACATACTCAGCTATTTAAATATCTATACTTGAGAACTTAACTTTTTTCTTTCTTGTACTTCCACAGTCAGATGTATGAAAAACAATTCAGGAAGAACAAGGAGGGTTTTTCAGGAAACAAGTCAAAGCATTCAGGTATTCCAGTATTCACGAAAGACACACAAGTCAGACAACTGGGCCAAATCAGGTCCTCTCCTTCACATACCTGTGAGTAAATCATGCTGTTATCACACAGAAAGGCAATATTTTGAGCACCTTGGCTGCCTTAAAAGATTTGAAACTGTGCCTTGTGTTTTTAAAGGTTTTGATTACAAGACAAATATATATACAACATTCAATTCTCATAAGAGGACAGAGCATAATTCACATTCGCTTGAAGGTTTTTAAGGCCTCCGTTTTTCAAGAATACCAAAGCCAAACACGTGAGATAGGTGACTTTGTTGAAAGTGAAAACAACTGTGAGTCTGTCCTTGATGAGGGTGAGGATACGAACGAAACTATTATCAACAGAATGGGTTGCCTCTTCCTTAAACTGGAATGCATTTTCAATGTGTCTAATACATGCATAGATGAAATATTGGAGGAACTTAATTTCCTTACATCATCCACATCCGGCCCAGTTATTAAAGTAATTTTACTGAGTACTTTGAGGAGACATGGCTGCACTTTTGAAGATTCTGTGATTTCAGAGATGGTGAAAGATCTTTGCCAGTTAGACCCTTTCAGTGCTGCTTGAGTGGTGGACGGGCCTTTAAGCACACGATATAGGAGAGGCCACTTCATGAAAGAGCATCTCTTACTCACTGAGCCAGTTGAGTACCTACTCGATGGTTGGGAGAACAAAACCTTTCACTTTGTATCAATTCTCCCTTTATCTCAACCTGTGAACAACAGACACATTCAAGACGCAATACTCCAGAACAGAAGGCCATCTGATATCTCTTCTGGATTCAAATCAAACAGTTTTTCATCTGGAGATAAGCTAAAACTCCCATTCCTTATTCATTCCTATTCCACTGACTTTTGCATCACAAAAGAGTGTAGGAAGCAATGCACATGAAACATTGCCATAACAAGCTAATGTGCTTGTTACAGATTCAAGCTGTTATGTTTGGTGACAAAGTATCAGAAGATGACACTGCATGACAGGTTTTGATGACCACACAGTTGAGACACTAGGATACCTAGACAGCAAGATCAGCGAACACCATCATAGGTATTTGGATGTGTTCCCACAGGAAAAATGAACACTGAAATATCGGTTTCTGGAGCATTATCCATGACTTATGGACAGCTTTTGGACCACTTGTGGGTCTCTGGACCAAGCAATTTGAAGCCAAACATCTTTAAGAGGATTGTGAGGCATACTTGGTCTTTCAGGAACATTCTTGGCAAGAAAACACCAATCGATGATGCATATCACATGCATGATTCTAACATTCAAAGGCCAACACTATCAGTTTCTAGAATGACTCAAGTTACAGTGGGGGTTCTACAAAAGAACATTAAGCAGTCAATAGCAAGGACGTTTCCCAAGGCAGTCGTTGTGAACATGACAAACAAGGTCACAATTTTAGGCACCGACTATTGTGTTGGAATGTTGTTGCCTTTTAGATCAGCAGGAGGACCGGCTGACTTTGGAGAAATACTCCAAATAATAATTGTGCATGAAAACCCTGTATTTGTTCTGAAGTTGTGAAGTACATGGTATCATAAGCACTTGAGGAGCATCAAAGTAGAGCCCACAGGGAACATTAAAGTCCTTGAGCATTCAGAAATGATGGATGCATACCTACGGTGGCCCTGAAGTGCAAAACAAAACCACAAATAAAGCAGCAAAACGCATAGCAAACCAGAAAAAAAAACACAACAAGATACACAGCAAACCAGAATAAAACACAACAAACCAGAAACCTATATGCAACAAACCAGAAAATTAACTGCAGCACCCCAGAAAAAAACACTCAAAACACCAGAAACCAAAACACAACAAACCCAGAAAATTCAAACCAGAAAAGGTAGGTACATGTTGTATAAGATTCTTTCTCGCTGATTGGATACTTAGTGTCAATGTGAGTGTTAAGGAAGTAGTTTTAAGCATGTACAACTTAGCTGCATTTCACTAGCAGTGCTAAGCCCACAAAATCCATCCTACTTAACTTAATTAATATTAATGATCATATTATAGTTATAATCCTCCCTGGGGTTAAGCGTTCAAGTTTTTCCTTTACTCTGTCAACTGTTTGTTCTGGAATGCTGATGAATGAAAATCTTGAAATACTACATGACGTTGTTAGTCAAGACTCGGGTAGCTTGCGTAATACCTGTGGACTGTGGAATCATACGTGTACATTGTATATTAGTCAGAGGTGCTGTGTGCATGTGTTTAGCTAAATGGCTTCACCAAGACAACTGAATTGTATTGGAATGCCATCTTGTCACTATGAATAACTTAGAAAATACATATGCTTGTGTTTCTTTCTTTTTAACAAGGAGGATGATCGAGAGAACCATATGGACCACATAATGAAGGTCCTTCTGATACATAACCCCAGCACTGAGGACGGTCCAGCTGATGTTTCCATTGTGATAGAGGGCAACGAAGTGCTGACCACATGTGCATACAGAACCAAGGCGCACATGCCTTTGATGCCATTGATCTACACCCTCATTCTAGAGCAGGGGTCGGGAACCTTTTTGGCTGGGAGAGCCATAAAAGCCAAATATTGAAAAATTATTTCCATGAGAGCCATACGGATTGTTGTCGGGGGGTGGGACGGACTCATCCGTACGGCTGTCAAGCTCTCCTCCGTCACATCGGCTGCTTTCCAGTACTCAAATTTGTCTCCTCCTTTCCTCCGTGCCCGAACAGTAACCAGTCATCCGGTAATTTACAATAATGGGAAAACTGTTGTTTTGCGTTTTAAAACATATCCACATTGACGAGATATATTCACGTTTTTGATTTGGAATGGTAATTTTAACAATGTAAAATTGAGCGAGTTTATGTTGCGGTAAGTTTATTTATTTATTAATATGCACATTTTTATGTTGCATCAAGGAGGGGAGGAAAGGAGGAGACAAATTTGAGTATTGGAACGCAGTATCCTACCGCAGAAGTAAGCGGCGGGAGGCTAAAATTTTTCTTCATTAATTACCGTGTTAAGAATTGTCGGCAAAAAATTTTCTGAGAGCCATATGCAGTCATCGAAAGAGCCATATATGGCTCGCGAGCCATAGGTTCCCGACCCCTGTTCTAGAGTATTCCAAACAACTCAAATACACATTTGATGTGTTTCAGAAACTGTTTCTGGACCTGGATGGAGTAAAGTTGTTCAAAAAAGTCCCACACCCTGAAAAGTAAGCGAATGGGATGACTGTGGAAAGACTGTTACCTTGTTTATCCCCAAGTTCAGGCACAGATGTCTGACTGGGAGGGGAGGTTTTTTTGTTTTATTCAGGTTTTTTTTTTTTTTGTTTTGTTTATCACTCGCATCTCCTTGGATCCTCAAGGAATGTTGTCTCCAACTTCAGACATTGGGAGTGAAGCCTTTCTTGGTGTTTTTACATCAAACAGTCTGAAAAAATAATACATTTGAAGGGTTCCAGAAACCTTTTCCTGGAACTGTATTTCTTTGTTAACAATATGCAAAGTACAGCAGAGTGCTTTTGGGGATTGTATGTTATGACTTTTTCATTATTTTGCTAAGTTTGGTCTATAAAAACAGTTGTAATAAATAGAAAGAGTTGACAGCACATGCTTAATAAAATTTAATTGAATGGTCTCACACACCAGCGCAGATGCGTTTCAGCTCACAGGCCTTCTTCAGCATCTTCACTGAACAAGAATATACCACAAATAAATTTCAATCAAAACTATTTCATGGATTATAGGATATTGTCAGGAACCAAATCACAAAAGTGCACAACTAGATTTTCTCATTTTCTGTTCTAAAAAGTTCCAGGTTTTCATCTCTTTCCAATGTGTTAACTTACACAATATTCTTTTGTTTCAAGCAAAGATAAAACAGAAGAAGTACCTTAGGATAGATTATATAGAAAGATGCATCTATTGTATTTATTATGCATTAATTGTACTTTCTGTGTGTAGAGTTGGACTAACTATGTAAATACTTATTCTGAAGTTTACATTACACCAAACATAATTCTTAGAGAATTATATACAGAAGTTCAGAACACTTCATACAGAAGACTCCAGCACACAACGTAATATAAAGCAATAAAGCTAAAATGGAAGTGTCAAGTGCAGGAGAATGCAATTAATCACCACAAAGAATTCACTTTCTCTTCTAGAGGTAACCTTTATAATACAAAAGGCACATGATTTGGTCGCTGGAATGTACTTAATGAGAGCTCCATTGAAGAGTTAATTTAAAACTAGAGTGATGTCAAATATAAATCCATCTTGATCTACTTAATCTTGTATTGCGCTAGTCAAAAGATTTATAGTATGTAATCTTGGGGCTATAGAGGACCCCTTGGCCACATTACAATACCAAATAAACTATTTAATCCTTAAAGATCAAATTCGTACATTTACCTTTTATATTTTACCCATTGTAAAGAATGTAGTTTTCAGATATTCTGAACTCTGCCTACATTTTAGGCAGGTACTCAGAAACAGTAATAGCTATGCACTATTTCCAATAGTATACTCTTTCTTGCCCTTTCAATCAGCAACAGCGAAAAATAAAGTATAATAGATATAAAAATATTTTGTTCGTAATGACTGCAAGTGGTAAATTAGTTGACTTTTTATCGTATTAACCATAAATTAACTTGAAGGTGAAAACTGGGTGGAGTCGGCATCTCTCTTGAAAACCATATGATGTCTGGAGATAACATATTCTAGCCTTCCTAAAGCCACAGATTTTTTTCACTTATGTTATAAATTATTATACATAGTTATACATCATTCAGCATGATAAACTGAGAGGTTTGTTACACAGAGAACAGATGGAGCAATGCAAAATGCCAGAATCAGAATCAATCAGTTTTTAAAGGTTAAAAGTAAAATCATGTTGAATAAGTCAATTAGTTATAGTGTATTTCATAAACTGTATGGTCCTAAAATACTCATTTTTAGGGAACTGAACTTCCCTTGAGTCCTGGAACCAGCCACTGACAGGCAAAGCAAGGGAAAACAGTGTGTTTAATGGAGATAAATGGGGTCTTGTAGATGGAAAAAGTCTGCCACATAGATCCAGAGATATAATAGTTTAGATTTGCGCATGTAACAGAAGCTACGGGAATTACCAACGGTTTAATGGACAAGGTAAAAAAAATAAAATTTGTAATTAAATATGATTTAGAAATAAATGTGTCTTAAATTGTCTTGTCAAATTGTTAGAAGAGTAAATGAACACATGCATTTATTTGTGTCTCAAAGTGCAGAAGAACAACCTACTGAAACCAGGCCTGTAGACATTAGAACAGTAGAACATTATTGTTCATGCATTCTAATTGTACCACAGCCAAATATAAATGAAGAAGATAAACAACCATCATTTAAAGTCAGCTTCACTCAGACACACAACTTTCACTGCACTCAAGCATGACCCGTATAAGCATAAATTTAATTTAGTACCTGCAGAACAAGAATCAAACCTTCATCAACTTTTAAAGCACCTCTGCACAGTCTGTACATAGCATGCTGGGAGGACAATCAAATAATGTTACAGTATCTTATCAAATATTCCATTAGCCCTACATTAAAACATGCAACCCAGTTGTTCTATGCATGTATATTAGATACATTCTGCATGGGAATTTAACTAGAAACTGCCTCCCCTTGGAATTACCTTAGAACTCTTTTCTGTTTTAGTTGGATCAACAGTTTAAAATTGTGAACACTAACTGCAGTAAACAATTATCTTGTCATTCATCTAGCCAAGATTCAGGTTTTTTTTTTTCTTTTTGTCTTCTAACAGCCATGAAAGTCAATCTCACTGGTAGCACATCCTCAAAACCAACACAAACTCATTTCAAATGTCATTTCCATGTATTTACTGGTACCATTCAAAAGTTTGGACACACCTGATATTTAATGCTTTTTCTCTGTTTTAGCTATGTTATTAGCCTTATAGTTGCAAGAGGCAATGACGTAATACAAATCAAATATTGAGAAGTGGGAAAAATAAAGGAAGTGTTTGACAAGTCAAAATTATCTTAAATTTTAGACTTTTCAAAGTGTTGCTTTGATGACAGCGTTTCCGACTCGTGGCATTCTTTCAGCCAGCTTCCAGAGGCAGCCACCTGGAATGCTTCTAGAACAGTCCTGAAGGAGTTCCCACAAGTTCTGGGCACAAGTTGGCTGCCTTAAACTTTCTCTTTAAGGCCAACTCATCCTAAACCAGCTCTGTAGGGTTTAGGGTGGGGGTTTGTGGGGGCCAGGCCATCTGTTGCAGCACTCCTATTTCTTTCATTCTAACAGAACCTTGGAAAACAAATGATGGTCCAACTAAGCACTGACCAGATGGGATGGCGTGTTGCTGGTAGCCATGCTGGTTCAGTTTGCCTTCAGTTTTATATAAATCTCCAACCACATCACCAGGAAAACAGCCCCACACCATTACACAGCACCCCCCCCCATGCTTCCTAGTGGACACCACACATGCTGGTGTCATCCATTCACATTCTCTGTGTCTCAAAAAAACAAAAAGGTTGGAGCCAAAAAAATGTAATTTGGACACGTCTGACCAAAGAACATTTCCATTGTGCTCGTGTTCAATTGTGATCTTTTGCCCAAACCTTTTGCCAATCTTTCTTCTTGTCTTCATCCCCTAGAAGAGGTTTCTTTGCAGCAATTCTAACTTAAAGACCTGCTCTCCTCTGACCAGCTGATGTTGAGATGCACTTGCTGCTAGAGCTCCGTGAGGCAATTATTCAGCTTTAATCTGCGGTGCTGTGAACAAGTGATTTCTTAGGTGAATGACTCTAATTAACTTGTCATCTGCAGCAAGGTAACACTCTTGATTTTCCTCTACTGGGGAGATTTTAGTTTCGTTGTAGCATTTGATGGCTTTGGCCTCTGAAGAACTTTCAGTTTTTGTGATTTTCCTGACTGATTTGCCATCATTTTTTGCAGTAATTATGGACTGATTTTTCGGTTCAGCAAAGTTCAGCGTTTGAAAGTGAAAGCTTTATACCAGATCCCTTGGTATCCACTAAACCTTGTCATGACAAATATATATGTAAATATAAAAATTACGCTCGGTTGTACGTCAGCCGGTGCTAATGGCTGCGTGCGTACGATAGTGACCATCAGACGATTTTCCGGCATTGTGTACATCTTCCATATGCTACATGTGTACTTCTACATGCCATGCTAACATATGTCCGTCTTACGCTCATTTTGAGATGCAACTGGTTGGTCAGAATGGAACTCTGATGTATGCCGGGGAATGGCTGTATATGCAAATATTCCAAAATCGGAAAAAAATCCAAAATCCGAAACACATGTGGTCCTAGGCGTTTGGGATAAGGGATACTGTATTTACAAAATGATTCTCACCTACACATCCTATTCATTATTCACACCAGTCTCTGCAACTAAAAATATTAAAATTTAAGAAGTAATCTGCTGTCAACAGCTTGCAGGTAGTTTCAGTAATTTTTAAAGGAGACCCCAAATTCATTAAAAAATAAATATGCATATATATACATATTAGTATTATACCAATAGTCATTAATAATACAATCATAATGGTAATTGTTCCTGTTTTAGTATACTTTCCACAAGGCAAAGATTCTGCATCACTTTTAATAAGCTTTTCTGCCTGTCAAGCCGTGCTACTGAGGCCAACAAGCCAGAATATTTTAAGTTCCTCGAACCCTTCTCTGTACATGTCATAGACGTGTAAATATGGCACCTTTGGGGAAATAAAAATAAAAATATTGTAACAAACCGGAAAAACTGCTGCAGTATCAGGTCTTGAGTGTTAATTATATTTTGAGCTAAGATTGAATATCATGATATAAGGATAATTATTGTTAATATGCTGTCGAAAATGAGTGGAGTTCGATGGTAAAACTGTGTTTCAGCCTGCAACCTACTGTATGGCTACACAACTGTATGGCTAGTTTGACCCGATTGGATCAAACTGTGTGAGCAGCTGTTTCAGTGCTGAAAATATCATGGCTTTACATTAAGTGTCAGTGATGGAGTAATCATAGTTTAAAAAATTGACTTGTGAATTCATTCTGAGTTCAGGGGGATATAAAACTGAGCATATTAATGTAAGGAATTTAAAATTATGATTTTATGTGCTGTACGTAAAAGAAGTCATGCAATCCTAAGGGGGGTATGCAGAGATGCTGGCTATATATATATATATATATATATATATCTGTTTATATCTAAGTTATCTATGCCATCAACAGTGGCTGTCTTCTGAAAATGTTCTTTGGCCCCAAGAAGCAGGTTGCCAGACATTGAGAACTGATTAACATTGCAAAGCTGGACAGAGAAAATCAATAACATCACCTGTGCTGCAGTCGGCCCTTAAAATATTCTCTCATAAATGATAAATCGTGTCTGTTTAGAGACCTGGTTCGCTACAACGCATGCCAGTATTAACATAAATCTAATTATGGAACTGAGTCACTCCAGAATGAATTATTATGATTAAGTGCACCTAATGATATTAAATGCAAGGTTATCTAGAATAATACTCTGAATAACAATAAGCCCTGAGGAAGTGGTTAGTTGGACTTTGCTGGAGATTCTCAAAATGTTCCTAAATGACAGTCTTGGTGGTTGTCTTTATGTATTGCTTCAATCACTCTGATTGGAGTGGTTACATCAGTAACACCATGGCCACTTCATGTTGCATGAATAATTGCTGCTTTCATAGATCATTACTTGGGTCTATATGCATGCATTAGTATGATGTAAGTATGTTGCTTTTCAGGATGACTGGTCAGCATTATGTACGTAATATGAATTATGTGTTTTGAAGCAGTTTTTCAATTTTATTGTTGCTGCTGTTGTTCTCCTACAAAAAAATAATTTAAAGTTTCTTGCCAGGAAAGCCTTAAGTCATTTGCATGGAACTTCAAGCAAATAAAAATGAGATTTTTGTTAAATGTACCATTTTTTTTTTTTTTTTTGCGAAACATATGCTCAAATAGAATATTTTATGTCATTGCATGAAATATTCTTGTGTCGTTTTACTTTATACAATGACTTAATGACTCATTCATACCATTACTCTTCCTCCACACAAAAGTACTGTGTGAACAAAAGATGAATCAAGGCAAGTCATCTTCTACATCAATAGTATTTTGGATCTGACGGGATGTATACAGAGACACTGGTAGATAAGTGAGGTGAATTTGCATTAATGCAGACAGGACATTGTGTTCTCGTACCTCCCTCAGCTGCACTGGTGTCTGCAGAACTGACTACATCACACCACCGCTTTCTCATATATTCTGTCTCAGATGTTATGTTGGATCTTTCAAAGAATATGCTCCTCTCTGATTCTGAAGTTATATAGCTGTAACCGAGATATTCCTCTCTGGGTGACTCTGTAACAATTCTATATAATTATCTAAGGAATAACTGGCGAGTTATTAATAAGGCTTCATTCAGGTTGTGTGAGAATCCCTATGCTTGACAGATATGAATTTGTTCATTTATGCGAAAACATGTCCATTGTGGACTCTTCAACATTGTGATAAATTCAAAAGTGATGAATTATGTCAACTGTTCACTCATAAATGCACAGATCTATGCACTAATGAAAGCAGATAGTAGTTAGAGCTTCTTCATTTGTTTAGGATTAACAAAGAACTGTCCCAGCAAGCAAACAGCTCCTGGACCTCCATCGGTAAGCAATACAATGCTCAGAATGTCATGACAGCAGTCCACAGCAGGACCATTCACTAACTATGTTCCCTGTTCCCACAGCTGATCCACATTTTGACTGCCTCTCCTCAGCTGTCTGGTGGCCCACTGTAGTATCGATTTATGATATGTTATTGGACCAAAGGCCATGCTTACGGCAATACATAATCACTGTTTGGTGACTGGCTGGGGTATTTTTGTTAGATTCTTGGAGGTAGTGCATTTGACTGAAAAACCCATGACAGAATTTGTGTCTGTTGGTCTGGCCTGTCCAGTTGTATTAGCTTTAGTAAGGAGCAAATTAATTCTTCTGAATTCTCAATTTTTAGCTTTTTTATCCTACCTTTCCCGACCATGAATAATTCAGATGGCATAATGATGTTTGCTACATTATTTATATTGTACTGCAGCTATACAAATTTTGTTTATTCCCCAATATCATAACCTGTGAACACAAAGTAAAATCTTCCACAGTCTGTATGATTTTTGGTTTACAGCATATAAATGAACTATAGTTTTTATTTATCATTGCTGATTTCATAAAAAGTGTTGTTGGCTCTTTTTCTTTCAATGTTTTGAAAGTATTTTATACACTAGCATGGCACACAAGAGAGCGCACCTCCCCAGTGCCTTGCTCAGAAACAAGTCACCTTACCTTCCAACGAAACAGCCTAACCCTACTCCATGGACTCACCATAGAGGCTTTAACGGGCACCCTCCTCGTTGCTTGGGGGGCTCCAACACTGGTGCAGCCCTGATGTTAACAATTTCCATTGTCAATCTTCTGCAGATTCCAGGTAAAGCTGAGAATTGTCCTTCACACTAAGCCCAGTAGACAAGGACTTGAAGCCAGTCAACACCTACCAGCAGTAGTTTAAAATTCTGTGCAATCGCATGTATTTTGAGTTACTTAGAATTTTTGGCTGGTTTTTGTGTTTTGCTGTCATTTTTGTTTTGATTTATTTGTAAAATGATAGCAATGAAAAACCCCTGCTAGGCTCACAATGCAGAGCTCCTGTCTGTGTGGTCTATACTGCCCCACACATACTTTATGGTGCCTTCACTGGTATTCAATTAATGTCATGAATGTTTATCAAATGCAATTGTGAGATGGTTACAGAGTGATTGTGAGGGGAGGAAATTGAACCATCAAGGTTCTTGCATGCAACACAGTTTCAGAAGCAGAGAGCAGCCAAGAAGACACACACACACACACACACACACACACACACACACACACACACACACACACAAACATCAAGTAAATCAAAGAAAACAGGTTTACTTCACTCAAGAAACAGACAAACCAAAAACACTATCAAGCTCAACTCAAGACCGAGCGATTAGGCTCAAACAAAGCAGGGCTTAAATAAGGTGAAAACAATAACAATACGTGCAAAATTCAAGATTTGGCAAAGTCATACATGTTGCCTTCTGATGGTGAGAAGGAGAACTGCAGGCTGAGTTGTTACAATGATGTTGCCCTTGCTCACAGCTTATGGTAAGAGCTTGTGGCAGAGTTCCTGTAATTGAGCTGGAGCTAATATTAATATTAATGACAATTTCTCCTTCAGCTCAACTTAAGTCAAACTGATGATAGCGACACTGAGAAGCACCCATCACTGAGACAGACAACACAAAGTGCTAATACATGGCATTTGCCAAGGGAATTTGCATACATTTAACTCATGCCAAGATTATTAGTTTCTTGTAACTTTTTCTTTCCGCTACATAACCAGTTTGGCAATGCAGTATTGATCACTGCTGAAATTTTAAAACTGTCTTTAGAACTGTGTTTTAAAAAAATGTACTCATGTAATATTTTTAATGATTACACAGCAAAATTTCGGTGTTAATTTAACACTAACAGAGTACATATGAGAACAAAGAGCCAAACGTTGACCTGTCTCTGGTCAATCAGTTATTTGGTAATCCAGCAGATCTGGTATAGTTAAACTAATGGAGCGTAAAGACAAGGCAGCTGGCTGTGCATGTGCTTGGGTGTACCTGACCATATTCACAGAGGACACTGAAGTGATGTGACAGTCCCACACTGTCAGACAGAAAAGAAAATCAGACACTGAAGTAAATTATGGAAGCGACTGCTTCCGTGGTGAATATAAGAATATCTGCTCTCAATGGCAAATATTTATGGTTCTGGATGTTTTCATGCTGAGTCACTTTGTTTTCATTATGTAAGTGTAAACTGGTTAGAGTAAGTGAGTCATTATATATTTATCTTCTGATCTTCCTTTAATGATACAGTGCCATGACAAAGTTGTTGTCCCCTTCTTGATTTCCTCTTATATTTCATGTCTTGCTAAATGGTTTCAGATAAGCAAATAAGAAATACTATCAGACAAAGGGAAACATAAATCACAGTTTTACATCATTATTATATTCACTCATTACAGATAGTCACCAATTACCAACATTGCCCTTTGAAAAAGTAATTGCCCCCTTAAATGTAATATCTGGTTGGACTATCCTTAGGGGCAACTGCAAATGTTTCCTATAATTTGATATGAGCCTCTCACATCTCTGAGGAGGAATCTTGGTCCACTCTTCTTTGCAGAACCTCTTTGACCCTGACAGATCTGTATGTCTTCAAGCATGAACTGTTCTTTTCAGGTCCTGCCACAGCATCTCTATTGGGTTCAGGTCAGGACACTGCAACACTTTACTTTTGCTTCTTTTCATGTGTGGATTTGCTCGTATGCTTAGGATTATTGTCCTACTGCATCACACAATTATGTTTTAGCTTAAGCTCACTCACAGATGGTCAGGCACTCTCCTTAACAATCTTCTGGTACGCATCAGAACTCATGTTTCCTTCAATGATTACAAATCATCCATTTTCCTGAGGCAGCAAAACATTCTTATACTGTCACACTGCCACCCCCATGCTTCAGTGTAGGTATGATGTATTTGCTTTATGTCAGACAAAAGTTAACTTACACTAACTTCTTAGTGAATGTGAGACAAGCTTTTATGCTTTTCTTGGAGAGGAGAGCTTTCTGCCTTGCCACTCTTCCACAAGACCCAATTTTGCCCGGTGTCTTTCTTATTGTAGAGTCATGGACACTAAATTTAGCTGATGCTAGAGGGACCTGCAGTTTTTCGGAGGTATATCTGGGGGCTTTAGAGACCTCCTGGATGAGGTTCCAACACGCCCTGGCTGACATTTTGGCAGGTTGACCACCCCTAGGAAGATTCACCACTGTTCTTCTCCTTTTGGAGAAAATGATGTGCACAGTGGTAATTAGATAATCACATTTAGTATTAACAAGAAAGCTGTTAGCTCAGGTAGTCTTGACAGGCAAGCTGGGCTGTGACAACGTGATATGACAGAGATATAAAAGTGGACTATGTGATAAAATTATGCCAGCTATAAAAAAACACATAAGCAATACACTTTACATCTTACACTTCAGTCATAAGGAATGATTTTGAATCTTTTAGCAAGCAAGGCTTGCCTATGAGTTGTAGCAGTCATTAATAATCTGGCACTTGTGTGAGGTGTTTTCAGTGTTGCTTGTTTTGAGGGGGGTTTTGTCTCCAGATTTTGTTGTGCAGCATGTTGAAATTCCTTTCCCTCAGTTGATTGGAGGGTTATTTAGATCACCTGTTGCTCAGGGTGTGGAGTCTGGCTCCTAATTGATAATTGGATCCAGCTTAGTGCATTTCCCCTCTTGGCCAATCAGGGTGTGACGACGCCCTTTCTTTTGGGCTTAAAAGAGGTAGGTAATTGAACACCCAGGGTCATTCTGATCTCACTTCAGCTCTCAGCAGACTGCAGCAAAACAAATCTTGTCAACTTGAAACTCTAGCCTTAGGACTCTTACTGAGTATTCTTGGCTGTTGTTTTTGTTTGGTTTGATTTAGGCATATTGTGAGCAATCTCTAGCCTTGTTTTGGCAGGGAGTTTCGTTTACGCTCACTCACCTGCATTTTGGCAGTAAGAGCCATTCATCCTAGTCTTTCTGGTTTGCCTCATGCTGACCCAACCACCTACAAGCTTTATTTTGTTTGTTTGGTTTATCTTCACATATTCCTGATATTTCTGGAACAGAAATATCAAAGAGGCATTGGAGGCATTTGTTCATTATATATTGAAGAGACATGATTTATTATTACTGATTGAGATGGTATTTGACTATCAAAGTAAACTTGTCCTCCCTTATATCCATTTTATTTTATGTGGTTGGGAACTGGTTCTCGAGCTTCTTCCTGATCGGCTGAAGCTTGAGGGATTAGTACCACAGCATATATTTTTTTATTTTATGTGGTTGGGAACTGGTTCTCGAGCTTCTTCCTGATCGGCTGAAGCTTGAGGGATTAGTGCTGCCACATATATTTGTTTTATTTAATGTGGTTGGGAACTGGTTCTCGAGCTTCTTCCTGATCAGTTGAAGCTTGAGGGATTAGTACTGCCGCATATATTTGTTTTATTTTATGTGGTTGGGAACTGGTTCTCGAGCTTCTTCCTGATCAGTTGAGGCTTGAGGGATCAGTACTGCCACATAGTTAGCATGTTAGCATACCAAGCCATGATTAGCACATTTTCTTGGTCATGAGTTGATGGTGCTGAACTATGTCAGTAATTTATCAGCAAATACAACTGTTTCATGAATTTCATGAACTATGGGAATCCAAATGCTGTTAAGTTAATGTATGCACTTGCACAAGTATTAAGAGCAATGAGCAATCTTGATAAAGAACTGTCTAGGTTAAAAAAAAAAACCAAAAAAACAAAACTGACTTTCTAAGTCTGGAGGTACAAATGCAGTTCCCTAAAGTGCACTTATTTCCATTGGCTGTTTCAGTTGTCTGTCATAAACATCATTATGATCTCAAAAGAGCAAGGATCTTAATATGGACCTTCATTGTGATGCTATCAGAGGGCTCAAGAGTAAAAAGCTGACTGAAAGAGGACAGTTCAGAGGAAGTGTTTCTTTGACCCAATGGCCTAAATACAGCCAATTACTCTGACATATGCTGGATTGTGAGAAATGCAGTGATGTAACCATATTATACTTTGTGTACATGTCAGTTGCAAATCTTCACATTACTTATAATAATCACACTGACTGCTAAAAAGGCAGCCTTTTAAAACAGATTATCTTGCTTGCCTCATTTTTGGCTTAATATTTTGAAACCACTCTCTTGCTTTTCTCAGTCAGGAGCTTTGTCATCGCTGCATAACACTTATCTTGCATCAGTTATCTCCAGGCACCTCCAGACAGAAAAGAACGTTTCTGATGAGACGCTGCTCATAAATTGAATACAACCCAAAATTTCAATCTCATTGCTGTAGGAGGGCGGCCAGACGAGGCAACTTCGGCTCAAAATATCTCCACACAGTCTGTGAGCAGATAATCCTCTCTATAAAAATATGTCATAAATCTTTTGCGTCATGTCACTCCAAAAGTGATTCAAAGTGAGTGGGTGTCATGTGCACATCCATGTTAGCACCAGAAGTGGTATACGGCACACAATGCACCAGTGTATTCATTTTTGACAGACTTCCTCAGTGACAGTTGCAGAGAAAGCAGGTTGGAGAATGTACAGTTATTGTTGAAAGTATGCTCCAGCCCTGGAGATTGCCTATTGTAGAATATGTACATTTGAGAGAGAGCTCAGCTGTTTGTACAACACTGTATATTTTTACAGATGAAATGTACTTTCTACAAAACCCACCGGACCCACTTTATGTTTTTCCAGTGCCCATTTTTCTCCCAGGATTTCACAGACGTCTTGCTTCCTAGAAAATGTTCGCGTTCCCTTTTTTTAATAAGGTAAAACATCCAGTAAATTATAATATGATCCATCAAACATGCATTCGGTTTGTCAGGGAAAGCTGTCCTACCAGTTTGAGATGAATTGTGTACACTGTTTTATGTAAAGGATTTAGCTGAGTGAAAGGCAGGGGGGAGAAAGAGGAGAAGTAATGAATCAGTCGGTGCCGCTCTGCTTTCCAATGGCTTGTCTCTCTGCCGTAATGCAGTACAAGGAATAAGATTAAATGGCTTATTCCGATCTGCAAGATCAGACCTGACCAGACCAAAAACGAGTCTGGGCTCTGCAAAATACAGGAAAACATGAGGGGTTTTTTTTTTTTTCTTTTAATAGTAATTTAACAAGACACCCTTGATGGATGGAACCATGAGCATGCATTTTTAAACCATGAATGATTCCTAAAAAGGTCAACTGAAGGACCTGCCCACAACCCTCTGGCTACCTTGTGTCTCTTGCAATACTGTGTACATACAAACAACATCTGAACCTCTAGGTTAATATAGAGCATACTAATACTATGTTATGATATATGGTAATGAGTATTTTAATGATACTAGAATTTAATTAGAATAACTTGAAATAAATGAAAAAACACTGACACTGTACCTCACTTTACATGGGAAAATTTGATTTATGCAATGCACATTGCTATTTAGTTATTTCACTTTTTCTAAATTGAATTAAAATGGTTATTGACCTTGTGGTAAACATCATATACAATGATTACCTTTGATGAGCATAGAAAATTGGTCCTTGATAATCAAGAATGCCTTGGCAACAAGGAAATGATTGACAGCTGCAGCAAAAATTCAGATCAAAGGTGTCAATCAAAAACAGGTATGAACAAATGTGGTGTGGTTGTATTTTGATATGATACAATAAAAGAGCTAAAGGAATCTTAAAATGTGAAAAGTACATTTGCAAAACATGAAATTCCTTTGTAAATACATTTTAGCCTTTGAGTAGTTCAGAGTAAAAGTCACAGATTTTTGGTGAGGCTTTGTATGTCCCACCTCTCTTTAGCAGTCCCTTCTAGCAAGCTGATTACCCACAGGTTTGAAAACTGGTCATACATTGACTTTGTGCACCTCCAGTGGCACTGGCAACATACGATTGCTGTCACTTCTGACTTCAGTTTTGGTTTGAAAATGTGAAATCTATGTATTAAAACCCTGCATTACTGTTACTGTTTCATTTTTATGACATTTTTGTAATTGGCAGACATCACATTTCAGTGCTCGCTGCAGTTTCTGGACAGAAATCTCTTCTTTCTGTTTTCATCTCCTGTGTTCTTTAAACCCTGCTAATACTGCTGCATGGCTTCCTTTTGGTATTCCTGGTGCTCATGTCACACCCCTCGTCACCCTCCGTCTCACCTCATGGACTACCTTTTTCAGTTTCCTGCAAGTGTAGCACCATGGTCCTAGCCTACAGGGCAGCGAAATGAGCATGCTGCCAAATATATTTTCAGACACTATGCCCTGTGAGAGAACTTTCGATTCTACAACGTCAGTGCAAACGACTGCTCCCACCCTATACTGGTGTGCCTCCTAGTCACAATGCTGGCCTGTACTGGCACCCTGCTCCAATAAGAACAGGAATCATAAGAGAAATCATTGACTATCTTCAGATAGCATCTTGGTTCCCTGCCTGTCTCCATCCTGTAGCAAAACCATGTTTTATAGATTAAGTTATTTCATGGTTTTGTTTTTCTGATTAGGGTTTATTTGTTTGTTGTTGGTATTCAGGATTTGTATTTTATACTGGCTGGCATAGTTAAGTTTGTAGTGGTTTTGCCCTTATGCTCATTGAGCTGAGGATTTTGTTAGCTATGTTGTTAGCATTATTGCTCATTTTCAATTTGTGAAGGACATTTTGCTCAACACAATTGTAAGTTACTCTGGAGCACCTGCTAAATGACTGTATTGTATTGTTTATAATGGGTGACTTACATTTGTCTTTCATGAAGATTTTCATGCTGGTGCCGCAGTGAATTAATATTGGTGGTTAGTGAACTCTCTGAAATGTGCTGGAGAAGATTTAACGCCCACATTGAATTGTGTGTTGACCCTTACTGTGGCTGAAATTCATTCAGCAGTTGATTTTGTAGACTAATCCTTGAGAAGGAAACAAATGCAGGCAACGTTGCCAGGTCAGAAAAACACTTCAAGCCCAATGGTCACAAATCCCATCCACAGATGGTTAGAAACAAACCCAGTGTTTCTCACTCAGCAAAGACAGAATTATATTTTTCCTTCTCTAGTACTCTTGTTTTGTCCCCAGCGTGTGTATCCATGCAAAAGTAAGCAGACAGTGAACAAGGCTTCAGAGAAAGGCAATCATGAGAAAAGTTAATTGGATTTTCCTGGTAATCTTTCTTTCTAGGCAATTTTGTAAAACTGAAAATAACATAAGTAACTTTGATTACACTGAGATATGCAACAATACAAACCATAATACATGTGTTTACTTGAGTTTGTTTTGTGTGTGTGTGTGTGTGTGTGTGAGATGTCAGATGTTTTTTTTTTGAGCAAGAGACAATATATTAGACCCATCTCGAGGTTTCAGGGTAAATGCCCCCCCCCAATTTATCATCTCTGCATATTTTGTTCGTCATTAAATACTGAAATATTATTGTGTCTATTGTGTTGAACTATCTTATCTAAAGGTGTGGAATCGCTCAGTTGGCTGAATAAAGCCTCCTGCATGCCCTGAGCCTATCTGTAGCTGCTGCTGTTGTGACGGACAATCAACCATTTTGTTAGTGTCAAGATTCCAAAAGTATATTCTAAAAAACACATACAGTGCACTCTATGTGTAAGAGCTGAGTAGTTCAGTTGAATGTGTTAGTACATTTAAGTGAATTGGATTTCATTTTTAACTGATCTGGTTAAAATATACTGAAATTATTTGTCAATACCACTTACTAGTTATAATACTAATGGGCAATAAAATTTCCATTTTTGATATGCACTTTTGTAAAGAATCAGTGGCTGAATATCTCCTGTCATACTCAGAATTTCTCATTTTTAGCTTTATTCAGCCTCTCAGTCTGTCCAGTCAATGTATCCCAGCATCCAATAAACAAACAGTCTGTCTCTCTCGCTTGTTGGAAGTTAATCGGCTCAGTTACATTAACCGTGTGTGGTGGTAATGATGGTAATAATAGTAATGTTGTTTGTCGCCGTCGTTGTTTTAAAGGGGGGAAAATGGTTTACTCCATCATGGGAAGGAAACGAGCATGCATAGTCCACTTAGACAGGCATTGACTCTTTTTTTTTTTTTTTTTTTTGGATCTAACTCCATGTCTTCCTTTTCTCTATGTGTATTTGTATTCCTCCCCCTCTATTTTTCCCTCCCTGTGCTACCTATCTATATGTCCTCAGTTTGTCTATGTGTAAGTTCGGTTGTGTTGTCCGGTTGTTCAGTCTGTTAGTCTCATGTTACCCATCTGTCCTTTGTCCGCTACCTGCTATAAATCAGCAACTTCTCTTACATAGTTATTATGTCTCTAACAAAGTATCACTGAATATTTGGAGCATCAGTTCTGTTATTAAAAGGACCAAGACATTTTACACAAACTTAAAGCTGGTGTGGCCTAACTACAATAAACACACCTCTCTCCAGAAGAACACCACAAACTCCAGACTAGGTGGAAATCGGATGTCTTCTCGGTGTCTTATAACAGCAAGCGTAGGGGAGTGGCAATACTGATCCACAAATCCATCCCCTTTTCACTTATAATGAAGGACAATATGTGCTACTACACTGTCTGCTATATAATCAGTTATTTACTGCAGCAAACATCTACGGACCTAATGAGGATAACCCCAGTTTCTACCTCAACTTCTTGTTGGAACTCACTCAAGTTCCCAAAGCTTGCATAGTGATCGGTGGCAACTTTACCTTAACCCCAGATAACTCTCTGGATAGATCAAATGCTTCCAAATCATCTCAGTCTAAATCCTCACTATAGTAGCGCAGCAGTTCATGGGCGAACTGGGACTCAGTGACATTTGGCGGATGCATAGCCAATCTCTCCAAGAATTCGCCCATATTTCATCTGTCCATAAAACTGCCTCTGGCATTGACTTTTTTTTTGTAATTAAAATCTGCTGGTCTCCCAAGTTCAGTGAACCACAATTCACCCCATTACTATATTCAACCACTCCCCCATTAGCCTACAGCTGCTTCTTTGATGTGGGGTGGGGGGACCTGCTAGGTGGCAATTAAACCATGTCTTAAGGATAGACTTCTCAGATTCCATTGAGAGATAATTGAGAACATTTATTAAGCTCGACGCAACTGCCGATATTGCTCCTTCCACCTTATGGGGAAACTGGAAAGGTTATGAGGCAAAATTATTTCATACAACTCCCACAACAACAAAAATAAAGAACAAACTACTTAGGGAAAAAGTTTAAAAGACCTCAAACCAATTCAAGTCCTATCTCAAAAAAATATGATGCAATGATTCAAGCAAGATACACATTTAAACAAACCACAGTCATAAGAAATTCAAAATTTAACGATTAAAACAAAACATACCCAATATGAATTTTTGCAAATTGGACAGTTACTCACTAGTCAATTAAAAACCACATTGGAAAAAGTGCTATTACTACAATTACAGATGAAAGCCTAGAGACAAACAAACCAATAATCCAGAAGAAATGAATCAGGTATTCAGACACTTCCAAAAACTTTACACTCCAGACTGCAAACTCCATCTGTGAACAAAAACGCAGTTTTTCCAAAAACATCAATCTCCCTCACCACTCTGTAGAAGACTCACAGGCAATTGACTTTCCATTTTCTCTCAATGAACTCAATCAAGCACAAGCCCAATGGTAAATCCCATGGCCTGGATGGACTCCCCACAGAATTCTATAACACATTCTGGCACCTTTTATCCCCTCTGTTCCTTGACACGATAACAGAAATCTCATCTGCTTTCCCTCACCATATGAATACAGCTTTAATCACACTTATTCATAAAGATAAAGAAAAATCACTCTTTTCCAGCTACAGACCCATCTTGTTAATTAACGGCAACATTAAAATAAAATTTTAAAGCTCCAGCCCTCAGATTTGAATCTATATTCACTAACCTAGTCCAGGCAGGCTTCATTAGAGACAGACATTCACATGACGACACACGTAGGCTGCTTAATATAATTATATATATTTATTTTATATTAGGTTCCTGCTGTGGTCATGACACTGGATGCCAAGAAGGCATTCGAAATGGTCATTGCTCACAGTCCTAGAATGCTAAGGCTTTGGCAAATACTTTATCAAACGGTGCAAGATCTTATACTCTTCTCCTACAGCTTCAGTTATAACTAATGGAAGCCGTTCAAAACCATTCCTACTGGCTCGTGGTAATAGGCTGTCCACTGTCTCCATCTTCCAGTCCTCAGCATCATCTCCGGCGATCTTGAGCACTGGAAGAAACTCCCCATTTCATATTCCCCATGGGTCATATTTCTGCCTGAAGAGTAACTCTGGGTAGAATGGACAATTACTTACTCTCCATGATTCCAATCGGTCCTCAAATCTCCTGGTTCAACTCTCTTGACAAAGTCATCAATAACTTCGACTGGAAAAATAAGCCAGCTTGAATCAAATTACACACCTTGCAGAATTATCCAATTTACTTCCCTACTGTCTTTCATTCCAATTACAGTTCATTACCCACTGGCTGGATCTGGATGCCATGATCTTTCTCGGCCAAATAGACCTCCACACATCCCCCACCCCTTGTAGATCTTCTATTCATTGAAAAAATAAAATCTGTCCAGTGCTATCAGAATTCATGCATCAGAGTGACCATGGTGGAGAGTGAACAAAATCCTCAACCACAAAATAACCCTGTCCTCATCATCCTAAATCTGGTACAACCCAGACATCACCGTCAACAAACACTCATTTATCTTCAGGACCTGGTCTGATTAAAAACATTACACATCTGAATCATGTTCTAGTAATAACTGCCTTGGGTCCTTCTCTGACCTACAACACAAGTATGGACTTCAACAAACAACATTTTTCTTATTTACAATTAAGAAACTCCATCAAATCCAGTCTCTCTGCCTCCAAATCTAATTTTACCTTGCCACCTCTTTTTGACAAACTTGTAGAAATGTACCACATACTCCATACTTCAATCAATCAATCAATCAACCAATTACTCTTTCAACTACCAAATGGTCAGAGGTCCTGAGGGTAAGTGAGGGTAATGTCAACTGGGCTACCATATGTAACAATACCTTCTGTTCAACTGCAAACTCCAACTCATTCATTACAAAACCCTGCACCAAACACATTACATATGAAACAGACTTCACTTAATGGGTCTATCTGAAACACGTCACTTTCAGCGCTGCTTTCCACCCATCACTGATTCCTACCTTCACTTCCTCTGGCACTATCCACCTGTTCATTCATTCTGGAATTGGATAATCTCCACCATGTCTCAAATCCTGGCCCACAGTGCCCTCCCCCCATCTCTATATGACAATGGATCCAACTCATCACAGATTACATTCATATGGAACAGCTTTTAATAAAATCGGAAATCCAATAATCACTTACATAAATCTCCCACCCACTTGACCAACTTCTCCTGAAGCTTTGTGGAAAACTTTTACCCCCTCCCTGCTTTTTATGTGGAATTAGTCCATACACACACATGCATACAAAATCGTATGCTGTTATGTAGAGCACACTATGAATTTGATTTCAACTGAAATCGTTTTATTCAAACTGTAATGTCCTCCATTTTGGAATGGGAAAGACTTAACTCTACTTAAGGATTATCCTCATACGAAAGCACATAGAGGAGATCCTATTCTTCAAGCTGGCATTAAAATAAATGGAACTAGAGGAAGTGACCTACTGTGAGGGAGTGTTATTCCCAGGTGAACCACACTTGTAAGGCCCTAAGGACAAACCAAACCTAAGTTAACAACCTATTGGCATCCATCTGAACTCTTCACTGCACCAATGAACATGACCGGAAAGATAGGAAGGCAAGGGGAGGTGATGGTGAATGCTGGGTAATAGGTGTGATAGCATTATTTTTTGAAATGTGTTGGGAGAGTTAACTCAGGGTGACCCTTTTCGCTAAAGCCGTCACACATCCCAACTCGGAGAGATGGAGACGGGGCCTGCGGCTCTCTGACAATTCGGCTTCACATTGATCCAGAGGAGGTGCAGAGCCCTGTGACTGGAGACGGACCTGATTATAATCAGTGGCACAAAGTCGCTACAAGCTTGGAGGTATTATTACATCAAACTGAAACGCAGAGAGGTGACCTGGGCTTACAGCCGACCTTTATTAAATGCTGAAAAGGGTGGGCTTTTTGGAAGAGTCGTCATAGAGCCTGCAGTGCTTACAATGGGAAAAAAACAGAGCTCTGTGACAGAGAAACTTTGCTGTTTGCCTGTTTTTCCTTTTCCATTTTGTCATGACATTGAATTCACTTTTGGCCCAAAGAGGCAAAAATTGCCATCAAGTCAAAAGGCAACCGGAGAGTGTTTTCAGAAAAGCTATCAATATTTTATCCTACAGTGGATATTTTTCATATCTAAGTGGAGCTTGAAATTAATTGAAAAATTAGTAATTGAAAGTAAACTGCAGCGCAACCATTTTGGTGGAACCATCAAAGCAAGTACTGTACATGGAACACACAAGATTGATTTATAAATGCTTTTTTCTTTTTTCTTAAAATCTTTCGCATTGGGTTTTATTTCTTCAAAATGTTGCCTTAGGTTCCTCTAAACTGCACACACAATGGTTACTTATTAGCTACATCCACCTCTGTACTGCTACAAATACTTTAAGGTATCCCAATGGACAGAAGTAAAATGTATCGTACAAATTGTTTACATCGTTGAAAGCATTTATATTGTTCAGACACAATTATAAATATAAACAGCAGCAAGCTTTTTTCTGTGACATTACCCTCCGTTCAGGGAACGAACCTGTTCCCTGCTCCTCTCTCCTGAGAGCTCTTGCACACAAAGTGATCAATTAAGGGAATAAAAACTGTTTCCTCCTCAATATATATTTCAGTCCATTGAGGAAATTATGTATTTGGTTGTTTTAAAATGTACTAAAACAAACTATGTTTTCACTTTATTATAATAAAATGACCTGTAGATGACTGCAGTAACAGTTACACTTAAAGGGAAAGTCTTTGCTTGTGTAGTTGTCCTTTTCTCCCTACATTTTTTAAATCAATTTATTTATTCTGCTTGACTGTGGTAAGGCAGGAGATTACAACTAGGGCAACTTATAGCCTTGTAGTTATGATCTAGGGCTCAGCGTTCGCTGTTAGAGGGCACAACGTTCTTTTGGAGAATTATTCAATCCTTAATCCTTGACTGAGATTAGACCATTTCAGTAAAAGACTACCTAAATGTATTGCATTATAACAACGTTTGAAGCACCAGTTGGCTCACACAAATATTTTAAATAACACTTTAATCTACATGTTTGTGGAAAGTAAGATGACATTTTCTCCAAAATGGCAGAACCAAGGGCATAAATTCATCTTCAAAGGCTTATTTCTTCTCTCTCTCTCAGCTAAATTTTAACCCAAGGTATAATATTTCCCTCACAACCACTCTTAACTCTTTCTGGATTCATCACTAATTAACTAGGCTAGTAAATATTCAGACCCTTAAAGCTAATTGTTTTTGATGTGATCATGATCTAATGGTATGAATATAACCTCACATAATTATACATTGCCCAGCTAGTTTACGAGTGACTTGGCTGACCGCATCATAGGAACCGTAAATGGCCTAACCAAAAAAAAAAAAAAAAAAAAGTGATTTAAAACGCTTTGGGCTCAGTGTTCTTAGCGGAGCACTTAGAATTTTGAGCTGGGAGCATACAGCTTACAGCTTAAGAGTCCACCCTAGCAAAAAACAGCTCTCCTTCAAAAACTGTACTGAAGAGATATCCCATAAAGATGTAAAATCAAGCTCAGCTACCTTGAGACCACAGCCATAATATCAGCTGCTATGGAGTTCTAGGTTTGAATGGCCTGGACATTCTGGAAATGCCATGGGCCCACCAACAGATAGTCAAATGACAGTGGCTGACTCATCCCAACTCTCAGCCAATCATAACCCGTAAGAGGTTCATCTGTAATCGAAACCACACCTCCCAAGAATTCCCCTTGAAGCAATGTCATCCGCATATTTAAATTTACTACCATTAGCAACGGTTTGCAAAATAGTTTAAGAAGAATGTCATTTAAATGGTCCTCAGCCATTTTTCCTCCTTCAAAGCTATATTGCTCAAACCGTTTTCTTTCCACAGATCTGTATTATCCAACTTCAGTCCACTTTCATTGCGATTTTCTGTTTTATTTCTAAGCATTTGATCAAAACACTTCCCACAGAGCATACTAAAATGTGACCAGCCAAGTCTAAAAATATTTGTAAAAGTGCAATTAGTACAGTAGCCTTAGAAAACATCATTGATTGCTATGATGACACCCTCACCTTTTTAATTAATTTTACTTGGTTTGATGAGCTGTCAGGCGGTGAGACAGAATGTGACATGGTGAGACGGTAGCCAGAGGTGAGATTGAACATGGCAGCGCTCTTGTTAGATGCCGAGAGCAACAAATTCAGGTGTATTTAATAGACTTTTTTTTTTTTTTCTCGTTTCAAAACTGAAAAAGTACACTTATTTAATTGTGGAGACGGGAGGACTATATTGACAAGTACTTCATACTCACGGAGAAATGCGAAGATGATGCAAACTACCCAAGAAAGAGAAAAAAGGACTCTGCCACCGACACACATCTCCTCATTACTGACATTGAACTTTGTTTGGAAAGTTGTTGGTTAGATCTCCTCACAGGTATGCAGAGTCCGAGTGTAAAATGGAACAGTTGTGGTAGGTTAAATAGATTAAACGTAGCTTAATTTGTATTGAAAGCAAGGTGGGTCATGTTCTGACCAGCTGTATAATATAAGTATTTGTTTCACTCACAAAAGATGACTTCTGCTTATTTCATTCTTTTACATTAGACATGGGCATTGGCCAGAAAGAAAGCGGCAAGAAACACCAAATGAATACATTCACAAAATATATCATTCTGATCCAATAAAATATCGTAAATCAATAAACTGTAAAATAAGTATTACAGTATAACCAAAATATATGTTAAATAATACTTATTTTTATACATTTATTCATTCATCCATTAATTTGTACCTTGACTCAGAATGTCATTTTGAAGTAGAAGAAATATATTTTCCCAAATCCAAACATTATCCAAATGCTGTGTTTTAGATACTGAGAAAGAAGTACACAACAATAATTGTATCCAGAACAAAGGGCGGGTTTTGTGCTATGGCCTGTATATCATTTCATTGGCTAGAATACTACTTCCACTGTATTGATTTTAAGTCCACTCAATGTGTGGAAGTTTCATTACACAATGGATTAATCTGGAAGCTAAATTCTGTTTTGATTGAATTGCATATGGTTTTAAAGTGACAGAAGACTATTATTAATGAAATATACTTTGGCTGGGATTCAATCACATCTTTATGAAGGAATATTTCATTTTAGAAATAAAAGACTACATTCAAAAGGACATGTTTGCTGATCTCTATTAAAGCGGAGAATACCTACAGACATGTTTGTATTTAGGCAAATACATTTTTATTGAATTGTATATGCCCTAAATGAGACTAAGTATGTTTGATTGGGTCGCCAACTCAGTCTTTTTAGGTGTATATAGTTTTAGCTTTCATTTATACAATCTACTTTGTAACACAATTCTAAAGAATCCCATTTCACAACCCAATCCTTCTCAGCCAGGTCCATGGTCATTTTTCAAAAACGTCAAGCAAACAAAGCTTTGTTTTTGTTTTACATTTAAAAGCATTGTGGATGCAAATAGAACATTAGTTCTAGACAATTTATGTTTCAAACAATGGAATCTCTATTGTACACGGTACAATGGAGATTCCATTGCCATTTTGTCCAAAGAATTGCACTGTGAGCTTTTGCAGTTGAGTTGACAATGACTTCAAGACTAACAAGTTTAAAAACTCAATGTAATAACTTTGCATTAAAGCTATTACATCACTGAAAATGTTGAATGTATAATGCAATAAGCTATTGCATTACACACTGGTTATTGTTTCATAAAATGGTTAGCATTGTTTCTGGATTATAATGTAATTACGTATACAGATAATGTAATAAATAATGAACATAGTGGATTCAGGCCTTAAACATGACTGGTGTACAGTGTTGGGGAGTAGTGAACTACATGTAATTGCATGAGTAGTTTAACTACATTTTGCAGTAGCTTGCTGGTAGTTCAACTACATTCATATTTGCATAGTGATTGAAGTAAAAATGTTCATAGTGATGTGAGGTTTGGTTTCTTAATGCCTACTTAATATAAGAAAAGGGAAGACCTCTGACTACTTATAGAAAGGCCTGGCTACTATCAATAATAAATAAATAGTACTGTTGATTATGCAAGAAAGGAGTCATCAGAAAAACATAAGATGTTCAAGGAATGACTGGTAATACAGTCTTTATAATAGTTTATTTGAGACTGTCTCTCTTATATAAGATGTATTGACCATATATGCACATTATTCCATGACTTTCCTAAAGCTACTGTTACAAATTATACAAAATAAATGCATCCCTGAGGGTGCTTTACATAACTATGACTGCTTTCTCTAACCATTTATTTATTTCATTTAGCAATGATTAATTGGGCATTTTGATGTAGTTATGTAACCCCTGCTTTAGTTCTGCAAAGTAAAGCAGTACTGATTTGCACAATAAAGAACTTTCAATCTCAGCTGCTTTTATGTAAAACCTATGTTGCTAACTGTAGTTATGTGTTATTAAAGGGAATTATCTTGAAGCAATCTATTGATTACATTCATACATTTATCTGAGGTCATATTATATTCAACAGACGTAGCAAAAAAATAGATCCATTGTGCTTTCCTCCTCCTTTGACCACACTGTGTAAAAGAAAGTGTCTGAAAAACACTGAAATTTGAGTACCAAACTCAAAATCTTGATTATGTTTCAACTCGCTTAGGAATGGGCCTCAAACAACAGAAAAGGTGCACACCCATTTTATGCAATATTAAATATTTTCCATATCTCTGTCAAGAGTCTTCGATGGACTGAACTTATTTAGCTTCAGTAAACTGAGTTTAAATGTGGGTCCTCCTTGAAGTTGCTGTGAATGTATCATTTACTACGATTTACAAAGTTAAGTAATTTACCCACATTCATTTGACTACTCAACTACGAGACTTTGTGCTTGTCAACCGGGGTAATTAATTACCATTTTGAACGATGTTACAGGCTTTTAAAGACAAATGATTTCATAAGAGATATGAGGTTCTGGTAGAGCATCGAACTCCGACCCCAGGAGATGTTTGGAGAGTTTGTCACTTTTTGTCATGAAAAATTGCAAAGCACATTTCAATGTGCTCTCATCGTACACATCACATACGCATAGACATCACAAAACATGCACAGCTATTTGGGATGAATTTACAATCTATATTAAGGCAGAAACAACACTGATTGAACATAATGTTTGTGAAGTCACTGAAAACAGTGAGGATAGTAGAGATGTTACACAAGATGTAACAAAACATATGGCTACAACATTTCTAAAACTTCAAGAAATCAACTTGCTTCCTTATAGTACCATTCAGAGCCTCATAGAATATTGTTCAACATCTCTGGAGGTCTCCAGTAGCATGAAAGAATATGATAGGGCAAAAATATGTGACTTGCATAATCTCAGCAATAGTGTAAAGCATAAAACATTCACATCAGTTTTCCAAAATGTAATCCAGACAGGTTTGTCAGAACTTTCCTCTCAATGGAAAATAAATGTTATGAGAGACATTGCTCAGTCATCAAAAGCAGTCAATAAAAATTCAGAAACAGCTGTGGAGATGAAAAGAGAACATTTCGGTCTGTACCGATACTTGACACTCTGAAAAATGTATTACAGAATGTTGATGTCAAATCAGAGTTTCTAAATCCCTCTAAATCCAACAAAAAGTGATAATATCGACCTTCCAAGATGGCCAACAATACAAGAAGCACCCTGTTTAAGAAAAAATGAGCCAATTCAGATAACACTCTATTCTGATGAATTTGAAATTGTCAACCCACTGGGCCCACACAAGGAAAAAGCATAAAATCCTTTTACAATGTACTGCGGAATCTAGGTCAACAAAGCTGTTCGAAAAAGGGTGCCATGCAACTTCTAGCTATGTGCACATCAGAGGATGCTGGGAAATGTGGGCTTGGCAGCATAGCTGATGTAAAAAATGCAGACTTGGCAGACCTGGAGAATGAGGATATTGAGGTACCAGGTATCCCAAATAGGCTGCATGGTGCATAGCCTTACATTTGTGGAGACAATCTGAACAGCCATATTACTGGAGGGTTTAACGCTTAATTTGTTCAAGCCATGCAGACGTTGAACGATCTCCAAAGATGAGCTGCAAGACACTGTTGAGGCTGTGTCAGTGAATATGAGAACTGTTGGCAGCTACAGCAAAGATGTTCTTGCAGTTGAAGAGGATCCTACTCGGGCAGCATTGTGTGGTATTCAGAAGAATTCACCCTTTAACTCTGGCAGTTTTCATGTTGTTCATGGTCTACCCCCAGACATTATGCATGATCTCTTGGAAGGCATTGCGCCTTAAGTGGCACAGGTGCTGGGAACTTCGCCCTGTCTAGAGGAGGACCTTCACCGGAGGTTACAACTCAAGCTTAAAGACATTGTGGAGATGTCTTTTGCTTACAAAACTAACAGAGGGTCATGTAGTATTGCTTCAACAGAGAATCCAAGATCACATCATTTCATTCAAAGAATTGCTCCCTGACAAATTAAAGTAAAACAACACTTTCTTCTCCATTACCCACACCATATCAGGCAATTAGATGCTTTTAGACCCTATCGGTGTGTGCGATTTGAAGGAAAACATCGCTACTTCACTCGTCTCCTCCGTGCAGTGAATTTCATCAATCCATGCTTTACGCTTTCAATGAGACGCCAGTATCAGCAGGCCTACTACTTGTCTGGATTTTAAAGGATGACATAAGCTTCTCTAACTACAGGAGTTGATGTCACCTTTTCATCTGAGGATATTCTGAATTTATTGATGCCAAGTGGAGTGTCAAAGGGTAAGCCTCTATATCAGAGTAAATTTGTTAAAATACATGGCATCACATGTCACTTGAAACTGTATGTTGTGCTAAGAATGCACAATGACAATTCCGTTTTTGGCCGAATTGACAACATCTCCATACAAAACATGCAGCCATTTTTTTTTCTTTTCATCAAACAATTTTCAACAGACTGTCACAGATATGCATATTTCCTACAACCTCCCTCAACCTTCTCTTTTTTTTTTTAAGCTTTCAGATCATTTTGATTACTATCCACTTACTGCATAAATTATAGGTGAAAACAGATCTGTGACTGAAGAATTTCTTGTTTGAACAGTCATTTAAGGAAGACGGTACAGAACTGAGGCAAGCTAAACTCTTTCCCTATGGCTCCCCTGATTCACCCTGTGTGGTAATTACAAGTATCATGCTGTTTAAGCCTCTTCATGGTTCGTCATTTTTGGAGGAATTACGCTCTTGTCTGATCTATTATCGTTATGAATATTGTATGTTGAAAATACATTATCTACATAGTAGAGGTCTTGTGAATTCATTGTCGTTCTTGTTCTTAGACGGTGAAACAGACCACTATTGCATTTTTCCATTTATTCATTGTGTATATCCTGTACATATCACTTAACGGATGCTATAATATTTTGGTAATTAAGCCGTTTTGTTTAATTTCCCACAATGGAGAAACCTGCTGGCACTGTTGTAACTTCTGTTTGTCCATTCCAAAGAAATCCCCAGAATAATTCACTAGATCTCAAATTGGATAAAACTCAATGCAGGGACAAGAATGGTCCTGAAGAAACAAACACAAATTAAAATGGTAGATTCCGCTACTCTTGGTAAATGACCGAAAGGGATTAGGGATTGCTAACATGGTAGAATGTTATTTTCAGATTTATTTCTTTATTTCGTAGCTGTGGGAGACTCTATGAAGCCTTGAGCAGGTAATTCTTCAATTTACATTCATTCCTTGTGGGGTTGCTGGAAATTCATGACAAATGTTGAGCAAGGTGCAGTGTGTGTGTGTGTGTGTGTGTGTGTGTGTGTGTGTGTTTTTAAAAAAAACAAACTTTTCTCTTTAAAAATTCCAATGCCATTTATTTGTGTTAGCTTGACTGGCCTTCATTCATTTTATTGACATATGATTCCCCAGTCCCCCATGCTTGAATTTTTTGCACCCCCCATATAGATCCAAATATGCAGGCAACTGAGCTCTGTGCTACTTGGGCCTATTTTAAAATGTTTCAGTAAAGAACATTACCGAAGGTCGGTTGATCCAAACAGCTTTAAATATATGAGTGGATAAATGAATTATGTAATTGCCGGAACTTGATAGGTCGAAATTAAAGGCCGTTATTGTTGCAACTTCAGATGCCACTCCAGCATTGAAGAAATGAAGAATGAGATGAGGAAGATGGAGGAAGAGAGAAAGTAAGGCATCTTTTTGTATCCACATTTCCACATAGATAAAGTATCATCAATAATAAGTCCATTGAACATGTCATGCAACAAAAAAAAAGGTTTTTCAATGGACTTACCGTGAAAAACATACCTAAATCAACAAACGCATTAAGGGATTTTTATATAGAAGCGACTACAAGAAGTGGAAAAATCATGGAAATCGGAAGAACAGAAATAGAGACGGGGTTAAAAGGTTCCTCAGTGAAAAACAAAAACAGGAAAACAGAGCTGGAAGATATTTTAAGGTCGATGGAACTAGCACTTGATGAGGAGAGAAGCTCCCTGGAGCCAGCACAACAAGTGACACATCACCAGACCATTTCTGCAATAGTGATGCAACCGCATCTATCAGGAGAGGATGCAACATTGTTTGTGCAAGAGTTATAAGTAAGCTGTATTCTTTATCTTTTTAGCGATTAGCGATTAAGATCAAGGGTTGTTTAACTGTACTCCTGTACTAAGATTTTAGTACAAGAGTTTTGCCATATTTAACATAATCTATGGTATGGAAATGGAAAACAGAATGAAAATATTCTGAGACTGTTAATAGGAAGATTGTCTATGTGCTAAACCACTGTGCAACATTGCAATACCATGTAAGTACACTGTTTCACAATAGTGACATAAGCATTACACTTTATATTAAGAGAACATTTCTAGTGGAGTTACTAAGTACACACACTGTGGTACCCTGTGTTTTAGGCTTTACATATTACACAGTAAATTGTAACCATTTTACACTTTATATTAAGTGGACAGTTCCTGGAATTACCATGTAAGTACACAGATATTACACAATAGTGGCCTAAGGATTACACTTTATATTAAGTGGACAGTTCCTGTGTTGTTACTTTGTAACTACACTGATATTACCCAGTGGTACCCTGTGGTATAGGTTTTACATTTACATAAGTGGTTGGTGTCCAGAGTTTTACACTTTATATCGAATGGACAGTTCCTGTGGAGTTCCCATGTAAGTACACTGGTATTACAAAGTGAGTCCAGTCTTCAGCATTAGTTCTTATTCAACATTAGTCCTGCAAGTTATAAGGACATTGCATTTACATTGGAATCAAACTGTGAAGTTTCAATTGTATTCACTGGGGTTAAAGTACTTTGTTGTCTAATAATAGACTGCAGATTTTAAGTATTTGGTTGACTATCCCTGCAATCTGAACCAGAAATTGTTCAATGAGACCCTGATAAGAGAGTAGACTTTTTTTAATTTGATTTTTGATTCACTTTGGAGCATTTCAATGACCAAACATTTTGTGCAGCGAAACACCAGCTGGTGTTTGAAATCACTTCACCGTAAGAGAGTTGATGCTTTACTAACAGAATTTGAAAAATGTGATTGCCAATGTGCGTATACTCTTCTACTTTTTTCATCTCACCAAAAACAGTGCTTGGAAACTTTCTTTGTTGTGGCAGCGTAGTTGGCACCTAGTTCAGTGTTTCAGGAAACTTTCTTTTAACCATGCAGCAAGAATGCTCGTAATATTCTCTTTGATCTTATTTCTTGTACCCTAGGTTCTACTGTTTCCAGTGTTCCATGGAAGAGATACTTGCAACAAAAGCACTAACTCAATCCCTCCTGCATTTCCACTGGGCATAGTTTTTTTTTTTTTTTTTTTTTTTTTTTTTTTTTTAAATATTGTAACACATTCGCAAACTGCAACTCCAAGTTTACAATGTGATTCCAGACTAATAAAGGATTTATTTGTGACAGTGTTATTATTGGTGTGTTGTATACCTTCATTTGTATGGTCTGTGAGTGCCTGTTATCATGTATTTTGGCAGTGTTAGTAAATAGGGAAATTCTCAAAATGAGTAAAACAACCATGTTGTTAATGAAGAGACAGATCCCATGTTCACAGCTTAAGAAAGATGCTGTACTTACACAGTCGGCCACAGGAACACAAGAATGGAGCAAAATGTTCAAAGTGTACATCATGTGGTTAACATCTATACAGTTTAAGGGAATTTCATTAGCATGTGGTGGCTCATACATGGTAATGGGGAACCCACGTTCCGCAGACCACAGATAACAGGTCGTTAACAGGAGGTGCCATTTTGGCCCTGGTCGGATGCAGCAACTGTCTCCCAACAGCAGATTACTTTTGTGTCTTCCATTTAATTTCATTCATTTTGTGCGACTAGCATTGATTTTTCATGAGGAGGATAGGTAAAAGTTCATAGAAACCAGTAAAGAAATAAATCATGAAATCCTGAGCACTAGAACATCAGATCTAATTTTGATGTTTTTCGTTTTAAAAGAATGTTTTAACAGTCGGCTTGCTGTGGCTCATAAATGTTAATCTCATTCAAATAGTGTAAATGAGCTGTTTTTATATTCTATGATGTTATTCATTTTTACAGCCAGTTCATCAACGTTACGTTCATAAATTTGAACATTACTGGTGGTTCAGTTTTACCATTTTCTTGGCAGTCAGGTTATGACTAGTCCAGAACCCCAATTCTTCCATGCAAGAGACTTAGAAGCTAATAGGTAAAGGACTTCTATATATATTGATCCCAGTCTGGGGAATTGAAATAAAAGAAGAATTGAAATGAATCCTGGGAAAATGCTGATGGTCAATACAGAGAGGACTGAACAGCCATCAATCTCCTGGGTGCAGTGAAAGAGAGCCCAGTATCTCTTTCTGGATCCGCACAGACGAGCTGTAGAGTCGTGGTTATCTGAAGCCAAGGGAAAAATCCATCTTTCTCTGTCAATCCCTTTCTCATTCGCCCTGTTTCAAATAAAATGGACTGCATTGGGATTCTCTGTATAAAGACAGTGCAGTCTCAACATCACTCAGGAGGACTGAATGCCACGGTGGAAGCAGAATTTATGGTTATTGACTGCTTTGCCCAAAGTCACCCCCATTTCATTTAAAGATATGGGATGGGAAATTCCCCAAAACCACAACAGACTGAAGCCTTTTTTTATCATCAAAATTTTAAATGGCATGAAAGTGTAAATGTGTTATGGTTCTATGAGATTCACAAGGAAAGCTAAAGCGTTTATTGTTTATAAATGAGATATGATGGATTACAGGGAAGACAAATCAATATAGTGCAGATAGTACAATGTGCATACAGTAAATTAGGTCCTTTGGACATTATTCTCAGGCATGATTACTGTGATATATCTTTGAATATATAACGGTGTATGCATTTTGTTTATTTGACAGTAGTACTTATTCTCCCCATACAAGATAAAGATTAGCAGGTACTATGTATATTTCATGTTGGGATCTAATCTCTAGCTTTGCACAGTGTCGTTGCACCCATTCTCTGTTTCATAAATGGTAGTTTACCGATTTAAAAATGTCCCATTGCCATTTTTTTTTTTTTTTTGCATTCTATCAGCTTTCACCTACCATTGACATTGATGTGATTTATGAATAACATATCCAAAAATAATTCAGTGATCATATGTTATTTTGCTGGCAATTTTCCCAATAGAATAGCACTTACAAGAAAGGTAGAATTTTTGATTAAGGAGCGAAAGAATGGAAACATTTTGATTGTTGCACTTCTTTTTTTGGGTAGGTAAGCACATGGGCGCAGGCACTAATATGCTGGATTTTTTTTTCTTAAACGTGGTATTGAAGTTGCGTTACACAGGCCTACAGAAACAGAAAGGATGCTGACACAGACGCACATTGTACCATTATAAAAGGACCTTTCAGGACAGTTAAATATTCAACCACAACTAGCTGAATTCCTGCACCACTGATAGCGCACTGCTGTTGCAAAATTAGTTTTTAAATTTGCTCGGAAAACTAATTGCACGGCCCAAGTTAAAAGCATGGTAAAATATCACCAACAACTTTCATGAATAATCCCCTTCTCAACAGACCCTGGCCAAATACAGATACTAACTGAATATTTTTATTTGAAATATTTGTTTTTCAATTATTTGCAAATTAAGTGGGCCAAACAAATTACTTTTATTATTACTTTTTAGCTACACTGATGTCCATGGGAGTATTGTAATCATTACAACTGAAGCCATTAATTCTACTTGTGCAGAAGTCTCTCTCCTTAATTAATGGGGAAAGTGCATATTTATGTCTAAGACTGAATGTGCTTAAATCTGTAGGGTACAACCATTTAAAATACTTTTTTTTTTTCCCTTTTGTCTGGTACTTCCTGCCATCACATCCACACCATTCTCTTTCTCAGACCATCAATGCTGCAGGTGAGAGATCTACCAGAGGATCTGCTTATACGATGCTTATAGCTATATGTCTGTGTAATACAGTTGTGTCCTGTAGAAATGAGGAAATTAGACAGTGGCTTGCAGATGAATGCTGCTACCTGGATGTGGGCGGCACAGCAATAACACCAGAGCCACAATCTATTTGAATTATTCAAGGAAAAAAAGAACATACAATGACGACAATCAGCCATGCGGCAACTCAGCACATACTTTCCCTGTATCATTTTAAACCAATGAAAAAAGGGGATAGGATGAATATAAATAAATGCATGCATCGATGTGATCATGCACAGTATCATAGCAACAGTGAGGTTATCAGTCCTGTACTGTGGCCCCATTGGTCACACCGGTAAGAAACTAACATTTTATTTTTAATCTTTTCTTGTGAAGCATGACCATATTGGGCAGTCTTGATGAGTGCCTATGAATGTGATCTCTCCTTCTCCTTTCCTCTTCTCTCTCTTCCTTCCATTTGTGTCTCTCTTTTCATCTCCCTCTCTCTGTCCCTCTCTCGCTTTTTATTTAACTCTAACTCCCCTCCCTCTGACTCTCTGAATGGAGCTTGGATCTTTGAAATACTATTGGATTGGTTTGCACCGCTGGGGGGAGGTGCCCTGCCGCACAGTGATGGAAGAGGCCTGTCAGTTCACCTTTGATTGATTATGGATCGTAATCAGTTCCCCCTTTTGGTGTGGAAATCTAGTGTAATTTCTTTGTTGGAGCCAATGATAAGAGGATATGCACAGTTATATTGAACAAAACCAATCACTATTATTGGCACTCCATGAACAAATTTTTATGTTTTAAGTCATGAAGAAAATTCAACTAAGGCATGGTCCTTTTTTATGTTTTACTCTTAAATTGATATAAGTGTTGAGGAAACTTTAAGCAGTAATCCATGACTTCCTGTTTCACTGGGGCGCACACATGAGTTGACACAGAGGCCAAATTCCCTTAGTCATTCATCAATACGTGGAAGACAGTTGAAATGAGGCTAAAGCTGTTAACCTTAACAAATCAGACAATAGCTATAAAGTATCTGCTTGCCTGAATATGCCCATATCCACAGTTAGGTCAATAATTAAGACACAAGTGCATTTTGCAGACATCATGAGGATGGTCAGAGAGGCAGAAATTTCTCTAAGGATCACAGATGGAGATTTACAGAAGAAGGTCGCATCTTGGGGGTCGCCAAGTCTCCGAAAACCACTGTGGGATGCCAAATCCATGGCAACAAACTATTTAGAAGGTGCCAGAAAGAACCTTTCCTTTCATTTATCCACAGACCAATAAGCTAAAACTGGGGCGTGGTTGGATCTTCCAGCAGGACAATGATCTCAAACATATGTCCAAATCCACACAGTTAAGTGTTAAGTGAACAAAGAATTAAGGTTTTGCCTTGGCCAACTGCTCTATGCCATCCCATGTAGGGAGCTGCTGCTGTAAGGCTGTTTGTTCCGACAGATTTAAGTTATGATTTACCTGCTGGTCCTCATAATCATCAGTAGCTGTATCTCTGGATAACCTGTTCCACTTGCATGAACCCCTTGGGTAATAACAGGTGCCACTCTTGTTTTCTTTGCTTTAGTCAGTTTGACTGCTTTAGCTAATCTAATGTTTGGATCTTTTAAGATAGAATTTTGAGTATGATTCGGATTAGAAGCACGGCAATGAGGGGAATATCTTTGTCCCTCTGTTGACTCATTACCATTTAAACTTGCCATTTCATCACCAGTAAACTCATCAGAAACATCTGAGAGGTAATAACAGCTTTTCTAATCTCACTCTCATCACCAGACCTGTGCTCTGACCCAATTTCCTCATTAAATCCACCTAGACCCAGTGCTGCTACCCGCCTTTTCAATGTTTAATTTTCCATTCTATGTTGCTTTATTTTTTCCTCTTTTTTTCAGTTTTTGTACAATTTCTCTGTCTTTATTCTCACTGTACACATTCCATAATTCTCTGTATGCTATTTGCACATCACGTAATTGCCCCTGTGTATTTTCTACTTCCAACTTCATGGAATACAGTTTCTCCCTCAACTCAATGTTTCCGCTCCTAAATTCCAACTGTGTTGTAGCATGAACCATACGTTCTGCTTTAGATGCCTCCATCTCCTTTGAATTAGCAAATGAGTTCATTTTCAAAGCTTTCTATTTCACTTTTAATGATGAAATCTCTTCCACTTTCTGCTTTAATATTCTTATTGTTTGGCACATAGCCATTACACAATTAGCCAGTCTTATTTGGTTTACTTTTTGGAGGTATACACAGGCATTTGAATCATCTGGGACACTGTAAAAACCTTTTGTGCAATATTTGCCTAACCAGTGCATAGCCCAAGGATTCCAACCCTCCATTTTCCCTATACTCCTCAAGCAATAGACAAACAAAGGTCTGGTACTTGAAAATCGGCCAAGGTCTGTGTAACTTTATACAAGCCCTGTGCTTAGAATACTATATGCTGTATAATCAATTCTAGCCACTTGTATTTTAAAACATTACACAATTTTCAACACTATTCCTCTATCATAACATCTCATTCATAAATTATACTCACAGATGTATGTCTTCAAGTTGGTTTCCTCACTTTGGGTTTGCAACTGGATTGACAGCAGGCTCCTATTCTTCTGAAAATGTGCTTCAGTGCTTAATCCAAAAAGTTCAATTTCCCGCTTTAGAGTAATCCAGCTTTATAGTAGCCAGGTATCAACCTCCCCGGTTTTTGTGAAGAAAAATGCAACAAGAACGACGGATATGGGCTGGCTCGCCAATGTGGAAAAAGAGAAGATCCCTTTGGAAATATGGTCCTTGTACCTTGTGAGTTGATGCAACAAATCCAGACTAAAGTCTTTGTTTTGCTGAAGAAAGATATATTTATTACAATAGAGAAACTTCTTCAAGTAGAGACAAAAAGACACCAACTACCTAGTCACACAGACATTTAAACGCAAAACCCCAGCTCTGAATTGTGGGCAAATGGCTGAGACCAGCTAGTGGGTTGCTGACGCCCTGAATATCTTTCCTGTTCATGCAAGACCTGCTCCCTTAGCAACCCCAAAATGACATTATGCTAATGATCTGCCCTAGCGTTTATTTGATCTTATGTACACAGGAACTTACAGCATGAAAGACACATGTTGTTTCCCAACAATATTGCCCAGAATGCAAGGCGATGCTTGCCCACTTGTTAAACTTTATGTGAATATCATCCTCTTGCTAGAACTAGTGAGTTTACTAACAAAGTTTACGAAGTTCAAAGACTTCTGTTGCCGATTGATTATACAATCCATTCACTAAAACGCCACTTTGTTCTTTGTGATCGTTATTTAATTCTTGAAGATTCACTCACTTAATAGTATATGTATATAAGATATAATAGTATATATTTATATAACAGAGTAAAATATCTTTCCATATGGCAAGCCACAACTCAACAATTCACACTCAGCCACAACAAATGAACTACCCTACCTATTCCAATGATGGTCAAATTATTCTCCAGAAATCCTAGCTAATAAAAATTTGGTGAATTAATGAGGCAAGCATAGCATTCATCAACATGGCTAGGCAGTTACGGTAATTGGTAATTTACTGCAGACAGCTAGCATTTATAGGGCTTAATGGGGCTGTAAGTGGCCTAGATAGTGCTGTTGTCTCAGTTAATATTAGCTAATAGAACTGTTTACCTGCTGTATTTTGATAAATGAGTGCGAAAGCACAGATCAGCTAGCGGCAAATATGATTTTCTTAATAAACAATACTCAGCAATGGTGGCTAAGCTTGTTCTTTGTCTAATGAAACTGATTAAACAAATTGCTGTGCTGTGAGCTACTGAAACGTATTTAAAAGGGGTCTTTGATAATTTATGTATGCGTAATGCATGTAAAGCTTGAGAATTTTTATTCTCAAAACCTGTCCCAGTTTGCAGTTTTGAGACTCAATACAACAGTAATTGAAGGATGGATGTAGGCTCAGGTTGACAGCTACTTCAGCTAGAAGCATCACACTCTCACAGAAAACAAGTGCATTAAATTCAACATCATGACAGACAAAATGAATGATTTATTTCGGGAAAAAGCATATTAAAATATTCATCTCAGACTTGAATGGTCACATTTGTTCCTACAACACAATTGTCCCTCACCACATATTTTCTTTCGCCTGCTTAAACTGAAAATGAGCTACTGTACATGCAAGCCACTACTGGCTGATGAAAAAGTTACCTTTTTGAAGGTAAGCAAGACCTGTAGTTCTGTTTGGAAGGAATGCAGCTAACATCCACTTCTATTATCACGTCACTTTCTGAGAGATCCGCAAAGGTACGGCCATGCAGAAATGTAGCAGATCTGTTGCAAGTGGAGTCCTAAGCATCTATATTGAACAAAATTCCTCTTGAAAATGTTTGTTTTAATCAATATGTCATGCTTTATCTGGCTTGCAATTAGGCATACTTAGACATTGTTTACTAAAAATGAGTATGAGTTGAACTTAACACTGCACGTAAGATATTACTCAAAGAAGAGTCACATCTTTGTGGAAAATCCTGACAGGAGAGTTCATGGGTAGTACCTAGATAGTGCTAAAGTGGAACAGTCTACCTCAGACGAGAGGCTTAGATATTTCTCTGCGTGTTGGAAGTACAAAAGACCAAGCTTTGCATTATCAGCCAGTAAAGTTCCATTTTACCTCCAGCGGTATGAGCAAGATATCATAGTATGTTTTTCCCGAACCTATTCTCTAATATATTCACTACCGCCAATGGATATTAGTGAATGACTACAATGTTACGCAACTTCAGTCAAACTATGCTCTGTTTCATCACAAACCTTTAATCATACTGAGTACAGAGGATAAGATGAGAGCGGTGCAGATGTTTAATTCTTACAAATGTGTAAAAACAGCATTAAACAGGTTTAACAACTACATTTACATAAACAGACTCTATGCTTGAGGTATGTAATGAAGTTGCACAGCTGAATTTAATGACTAGAACTAATGAAATTGCTTACAGTTCCACTAAAATGTGCTTCATTAATCAATATTAGTTAAAAAATGTAAACCAGCTTGTATGCTTTTATAATTAATTTACAGTTTTGTTTAAAGGCTGTGTATGTACATGTTTGAGAAATCTGGTCAGTCTTTTTTTCCATATCAACATGCCAATATTGATAATTACCAATTGCAAATGAGAAGTGTGTTCACAGAATAGGAGTAACAGGGTCGGCCCAATCCTTTATGGGGCCCTAAGCAGAATTTGATTTGGGGGCCCCCCACCGCCTTGTGGAACATTTCAATTTCTGTGGTGGCCCTGGGGGCTAATGTTTGCTAGCTATCTAGCAACAGTAATCTCAGTACAAAGTCAAACTTCCTCTAACGCTGGTGTCACAAAGCTGGCCATTGCCTCAGACAATAGCATAGGCCTTTTTATTAAATCACCAGAGCCAATATATTAAAAGGTTTATTTGATAAGCCTAGATAGCCTCCATTCTTAAGTTCATGTAACCAGTTACAATTCCATGGACATTGAAAAGCATATTTTAAAAAGGCTACAAACATTTCAATGCCATTTTACAAATGGCCCACAATCACTCAAATGTGACCATTCCATTCAATAAATCAATTTCAGGTAATACACAAGGCTGGCAACTAATCATGTTCTCAAATTGACAAAGCAATGCACCTGGCACACATTTAACAAGCAAAGATCCACCAGCCATTTCGACAGTGAAGGCTACTCCTTCGCAGCTGACACATCCGTTAAGCCCAGTTCAGCTGAAAGATCTGCTACGCAACAAAACCATTTTAGTATGTTACAGAGAGGAGTTGTAGTAGTGTGAACTACTTGTCTTAGAATGCCTGAGGCCAGTGCTTGCCTTTGCAAGTGATTCAACTTGTCTAATAGTAGGTGGCAAGTTTTAAAATGCTGCAAAGTGGATCCGGATGGAGCTCATGGCAGGGTGAATCTTTGAACTCTGCTTCAGTTAGTATTCGTGAGGTAATTCCTACATGTATATTTAGTAACACAAGTTATTCATTCTACAACATTTATCCTTTACTTTCAGCAGAATGACATAAAGGCGGAGATGACTGACTTTTTTTTTTTTTTTTTTTTTTTTTTTTTGCTTTTCATACCCTCTTTTGGGTCAAGGAGTTTTTGCAAAATGAAACATTTACAAGTGCAGTTGTACACTTGAATATAAGGGAAAGTTGCTCTCAAGTGAGATTGGGTAGTAGTATAGAGATGACACACATTTTTTTTTATAATACATAATGGTGAAATCATTTATGAGCACTCAGTTATATCATGTATTATTTTGTGTGTGTGCTCAGCAATTGAATTCAATGGCTGGGATCCCAGATCTAATCATAGATATTTTGTCCTTGAACAGCATGGATGCCACGAAAGACGATGGGTCACATGTGCACCTGGTCAATAACAGTGCTACACCAAACGCAAAATTGAAAGAAAATTATAATAATAACATCATCTGTGTGTTTTCTCTAAATAACAGAAAAGGGTGAGCAAATTGTATATGAATATGGAGGTGCAAATTTACAATGGTGCTGCCATCCTGTCACATTGAGGACAGGGTTTGGTACATAGGGACTTGCTGTCAAACTAGACAGGGTGTTAAAAGGGACAGTCTTTGTCCACATTCATATTTGTTTAATACTACTGGGAAGTACTGTGATTATCCAATGTATTAGTCTTGTACATTTTTTAGATTAATCATCAAATATTTATTTTGATTTAAAATACATAATTTATCCATGCACTTTATAAACTTAAATATTAAGTAAAAGAATACAACTAAGGCTCTTAGCGGAGTGTCCCTTAGGCTCCTGGTTTTCGGGCTCCTGCTTGAGTCAGCCCCTGTCCCTGCCTCTCCTCTTGCTGCCTCAACAACTACTTCAATTCTCCATTTTTATCCTCAGTTGCCTTCCTTTTGAATAATTGAATCATGGTTTTCTGCATTTTCCTTTGATATCTCCTTTGATACTTTAATCTTCTTTAGTATTCTTTAATAACCTTCAATTTACACAACTCACTGTCTGTACTAATAGTCCTCAAGTGACACCCTGACATTGAGCCCTTCACTATTTCCTTATTCAGAAAATGTTCTAAGAGTACATTAGCCAATCAAGTGAAACGTCTCGTATGCAAAACTGTGACAAATTTTTAAGGTGGTTTTCAATTTTTGGAATCTTTTTATAGAAATTCAATCACATATTTGCATTCGTTGCGATACAGTTGTACAGCCTCGTCGGAGCGGTGATAGAGCTCAAAAATGATTACAAAGAGAGACCTTTTGGATTTATAGATTTACAGATTGAATTCCATGTCATCCGTTGGATTGAATGAGGATTTTGACCTCTCGGCTTATCTCTTATTTTCTAATTTTCCAACGTACTATGATACGTTTAGCTTACTTTTCAAAAATCCTACGATTGTGATGCATTCCTTGCTTACAGGATGGCTTTTTGCCTGACTGGTTGTGTGGTTCACAATCCTATCATTGAATTTTCAATTTGTGGAGGTGGCTGAGCTTTTGTACCTTTTTAATTATCATCAACTTGTTATCAATTACTCAATGATTAGCTCTCATGATTAACACACCTGTGCTATAATGTGCAAGCTGCATCAGAAAAAAACTATCGCACACTGAAGAAGGCCGCTTGCCAAACTGTGTGTGTGTGTGTGTGTGTGTGTGTGTGTGTGTGTGTGTGTGTGTGTGTTGTTGTTCCCCTGTTGTTCTTAGATTTTTAAGTATATAAGCATTATTTGCAGAGTGCATTGTTGTGTGTTACAAACATGGATTATATAAATGAAAGGTTTATTGACTTAGACTTTACATTTGCCATTCGATGGCAAATTAAGTATCACTGTAACTGACTGGGTTTTTGATTCCCAGCTGCACCATTACCAGCTATGACTGGAAGTCTCCATTGGCGATGCAACAATTGGCTCAGCCTTGCTGGGGCAATGATAGGAGTTAAATGAGTAAAGTCAGTCTCAGCTGACTGGCCATGCTCTCACAGGCACTCCAGGTGAGCTGGGCACCTAGAGGTGTACAAACGGAATGTATGCTCTGCATTTTATTTCATCATTTGAATTAAATCGCGACAGAAGAGCAGGGGCCACAGTCAAGTGTAAGTTAATACAACTCTGAGGGCTGATTACACAAATAGTAAATACCGAGAAATAATGCCGTAATTTTATGCGGTACAGCATTCCTCTACCGCCATAATCGAGGCATTTAAGCCAGCTCTTCAAAAAGTCCACGGTGCGCTCGATCATGATTCATGCTGCGTATCCAGACACGCGCCTGATTGTAGCTGTCCGTCCTTTTATTTGATGGATCACCAAAGGTTGAAGGGGAAATCTGCCAGTATAAACCACCTGTATCATACAAAACAGTTCAACTGTTTGCGCATCATTGCATTGCATTGTGGGAAAGGGGATGGGATGTTTTTCAGTTGCATCCAATGTAAAAAAAAAAAAAAAAAAATTGTTTTGCTTGGTCATTTTATTTATGTTATAAATATACTTAAAATTTGACATGTACCAACACCATTGTGTACAATTACCATATCAATAGAAGCAATTCAGTGGGCTTTCTGTGCACTGAGCCTCCTTTTTTTGTTATGGTTTCAAAGGCCATGCAACTATTTTGTAAATTCAGCTCTGGCGGTTTTCAGACTCACAGACATTGCTGTTTGCACTTTTCATCTTATTCACTCAGTTTTTTTTTCTTTGAAATGTTGTGAATGTTTGGAGTATTTTTTGCCATTTTTTTTTTTTTTTTTACAAACTTTTAACATTAAAAAAAAAGGCTAATACAAATGGTAAAATGAGAAATGAGAAATCTTAATTGCACTGTAATTGCCCGTCCAGTAAAATACTGCTGAGTATTTGTCTTTGTTATTTGTCGGATAATCTTGAATTAAAGTGATTAAGAATACGTTTCATCTGGGGAATAATGTTGATACAGATTCTGAAAGTAACTCTGACTTTGAGGATGAAACATCATTGACTTGGGTGACATTTATCATAACTCTATGAATAAAACTTGTGAAGAAGACAGAGTAATAAGTAAGAGTCCATATCAACACAAGATCAAGCAAGCAACAAAGCTTTCTTTGTCTGCCACAAACAACAATCAACGATCGTCCGCCATTTCAAAGTCCCTGAATGAGAAGAGACGAAATTGCTTGACTCTTTAGCCTTCCTAAAGTTTTGAAAAGAAAAAAAAAAAAGAAATAATTCTGGACAAACTTATAAACAAGGGCAAATTTATCTGCAATAATGTAATGTCTCAAGGGTTAGGGACTGTTTTTATTACAAGGGTATATTTGTTAGGAAAGAACATTAACTTTTTGCATGGATACCACATGCAATACCTATACCTATTTATTTTTTTCCTTGACTGACTGGACGTGCATGTACTTGTTGTGATGTTGCGCTCAAAACAGTTGCATGTTCAAGCCGTACTCATTGGTCCTATTATGCTGCTTAATGTAATTCTGAAAATCATTTTGCAGACCCACTAAACAAAACCAAACAATGAGGTGCATTGGTTTGTTCGGTGTAGCGCTTCTTGGAGACAAAAAATCCAGAAGAACGGTAAGTGGAGACCAAATTCAAGTAATAAAGAACTACATGAGCACATCAGTAAAGGTCACCTGACCAGAAAGTCAGAGAGTGAAATGTGCTAAAAAGCAGAACATCTCATTTTAGAAAGAAGCATCCAAAACATCAGAGACTTCGCAAGAAATAGGGAGGTAAGTTGAAAGAAGCGCAATTTTAGTTTTTTGGGTTTTTTCCAGAAGGGTTCGATTTTATAATCATAAAATAATTAAATCCTTTATAATATGGCCTAATATTTTTTAAAAAATAGGCCTGAATTACTGTGCCAGTAAGTGAATAAGAGAATGATAGAAGTCCTTTGTTGAAATAATACTCTTAACTACTAGTGTGAAAATGTTTTTATATGGTTAATTAAAAAAATACTGAAACATTCCATGGAAAATATGCAAACTCTATTTGCATATATATTCCTAGAAGGCTGCAAGAGCAAACTTCTCTGAGGTGAGGCAACACTCCGCCAAAAAATTCAGTTTAACATGTATTTATCTATTAGCTGAAAATTAAGTGTTCAGCTGAAATAATTTTCAGTGTCCAAATGCTATGGGTCAACAATTTATGTGTTTATGTAATGCCAATGGAAACTTATGTTTTAATGAGACAATCAAATCATTTGTGTTTTAATTTATATGAATATAATTTATTGCTAGTCTAAACAGAATTTAAACACTTCTTGTGCCAGCGGCTATTTTTTTTTTTGTTCTGCTAAATCTTCATTGTCAAAGTCCTTTTGTATTGAGGAACCTGTTTATTTTCACTCTTCTACATACATGAAATGGCTTTATGATAGAATATGAATTAAACATGTCTGTATCTGCATTTTTGTTGATTTCTTATCTGTGATTATGTCCCTGCATATGAGGGAGTCTTTTGGAAGGTGTTTGGAATTTAAAAATTGGATAAAGGTCAATCAGAGAACATACATCTGACATTGGTCTTTCTATGCGCAAATAATCCATGATTGGGAATCAATCTTTCCAAATCCTTTTGATATTGACTCACAGAATTCACCTGTTGAAAACTTGCAGGTACCCAACGTCTTTCTCCATAATTCATAAATTGAATGAAACCCACGGACTGCAGCAAGTAATATGGGGAATGCTACTTTATGTCGGTGTAAAAATAAGATATTACATAGCAATATCTTCTTTTACACTATGTCTCAATGCACTGCATAAAAAATGGCCAAGATGTAAAAAATGTATAAAGATATAGTAAAACAAAAGTACGAAACTGACTTGGAATTAACCTTATTTTCAGTCCATGTACTGTAATCTGTTCTGTAAAATATATTAAATATATAAGTAATCTGTGTAAAAAATATTTGTGCTAGTTCAGTATTTAAACATGTATTGTATAAAGATTATGTAGGTTACAGCCTGTCCTACTAATACTTGTTAAGCCTTACAGTACTGTCTGTGATCTTGTTTTCATTGTGTGTGGGTGTGTGTGTGTGTTGTCCTTTTAAAATGTTTCTGTTCTCTTCATTCTGTATGCAGACATGTTTCTATGATGAATGTGAATAGCCCTTGAAAACCTTGTTGGTCCTTGTAGACACATATTTTAATTTGTCACTGTTAACCTGTTGAATCTCAGAGGTATCATATCTCTGTGATCATAGGTTGAGTTTTGAAAATTGAGTAGGATGTATTTTTTCAGATGAAGAAAATTATTGTTTCAGCATTCTGCCCACAGCTAATCTGTTTGATTCCTCCTTCCTTATTTCTGGTGGTAGCCAGTACCCATCATTCAGAGGGGAGTTTCCCCTCGCCCTGGTTTTTAACTTTGAATTAAACAAATTAAACAAATGTTATATTAACTGACCGTAACCTCTGTACAGTCCTGGCGCCAGAGGAAAGTAACTGGCCGGGCATTTGGTTTTTATGGGCGGGCCCTGATGGTCAAAGTCTTTCTTTTCTGAATTATTTCATAATGATTTCTCCTGGGAGGATTTCTACCAATTCCTGGATGGGTGGACCCCAGAGTCTGGGTCTACCTCTGTATAATAAAAATTTGTTGGATTTCAATTCTGCATCTCCAGTTATTTACAAGCTTATCTGTGAGAAGAATTATGTTTCAGTACAAATTAGTACTAAGCATTTCTCTAATCATCTATTTCTTGGGGCGAGAGTCCCCTGGTGGTGTATTCAAGCTCATTAGTTTCTAACTATTTGCTTCTGCTGGGCCACAAAAAGAAAATGCAAAAAAGAATGTACTGTCTTGGAATTCAAAGTCTTGGAATGAAAAGTTCAGATTGAATTGCATTGAAGAGGCTAAAAACATTCTTGCTGGGTATCAGTTGTAGTCATTTAATAATTATTAATTATGTAATATTTTTTACATATGTGTATGTAATTCAATTAAAACAGATTTTACATTTAAAAATTTTACATTTCTCTGAATATGTTTTTCTATTGGAGTCAAGTCTTGCAATGTCTTATGTAATGTGTTAATTCTAAAATCGTATAGGATATGCTGTTAAGTCTAAAGACCATTTTGATTGAATTACTTGTGCTCGTAGGGGAACTTGGGCTATGATCCAATCGAACCCACTTAGCCAATTTAATGGCACATGCAATTTAATCAAAACAGATTTTAGCATCCAGTTTAATCCAACGCAGTAAAAAGATACTGTGAGTCCATCGTGCTTATGGAGACTTGCTTGATACAAGCACAGATATACATTCCCACAACGGCATATTCACACTGTAGCCAACACAGAAAACTGCAACACATAACCCTTCCCAAGCAATCCTTGTAAGTAGTCACTGTTTGAATAAGTGCATTATGCTTGTGTGTTACTGGCAACGTTAAAACCCACAACTGCACCCACATATGGTTTAGTCAAAAGAGCAAGGCAACAGAATTCTTGGATGGATATTCGTTGACGGGTATTTAAAGGGTTTGGTATTTTCATTTAGGATGTTGCCGAATAAATCCAGTGAACAGGTGAATAGTCATAGCTGTTCGACAAACTAATGGCATTCATGATTTAGCATAGCCTTGTGGTTTTGCATGAAGTCCCTAATCTGCAGAGACTTACTCCCAAACATCACCAACAGCCAAGCTACATAAAACAGGCACACATACTGATTCACTGACATGATAAAATAGCAACAGTTAGATTGTAGACAGCACAGAACATCCTTCTCCTTACGGGTACTGTTTCAAGAGTGCCCTCATGTCAATGGGAGCCCAATTCCAGTTTCTAAACCCATTCGACCAACCTAAAGAACTGTCCCCATTGGTAATATGTTTAACTGGGATGGGAATAAGGTGGCTGACATGGTTGATGACAAACTGGGTGGCTTTAAGAAATCTCATGTAATTTAAGATTGTTTCAAGTACAGGGCAGGCACGATTGGGGAAAGGCCCTTTACGTTTTCTGACCTCAACAATTCTGCGTAATGGGAAAAAAACGATAGAAAGGTACAGTTACTGAAGCTCATTAACCAGGGTGACCTCCTTTTTCTACTCTCCACAAAAAGGCATCATGCGTTTGCTCCGTAACGCTGCTCTACAGCTAATCTAAAAGCCGTATAGACACAAACCTCACAGGGCACATATATTGATCCCAGCAGAGATTGTACCTTCTCTGAGATTGCTCTACAAAGCCTCGGTCTCCCAAGCATTCAGGGGTGTTACAGTAGAGGATATCACATGACATTGTTGCCATAAACCAATTTGCGGGTAATGTCAAGAGAGGTGTACTCTTGCACTGGCTTTGAAATTGTTTCTTGCTTGTTTATCAGACTCACTGTGATTCTTTTTTTTTTTTTTTTTTTTTCTTTTCAAAATACTGAACAGGACCAACTCTTCATGTTCTTATGTTATTTTAACAACAAATATTTCAAGGAGAAACCTTTATCCACACGATTCTTTAAACTATATCATGGTACTATACACAGACACCAGTTTTACAGTCCTACAGATTTAAGTCATTAAATATACATTTTAATGCGTCTATTTTTCTATAAATTTTATATTTACCTTGCACTATGCTCTGTACACCTGCGGCTGGACTGACCCTCCTCTTTTAAGGTTAGCAACTTTTAATCTTCCCCTTCCGTGTCATATTCAACGGTAAATCATAACCCCTTAGTATTAAGGATTATGTATCTCAATTAACCGTCTGTTTTCTTCAGGGGTAATAAGGGACTAAGACAGGCATCTTTAAAGCTGAACATAGAAATATGAATATTGATGTATGTAAATGGTATGGTACTCATTTTTTATGGTTTCATAGGGTGGTGCACTCAATCATTCCCTCATTAAATAATATTTCTTTGACTTGTATGGTAGTACTGTACAAATGTGAAATTAAAATTGGCTTTTTCATTTCAGTTCCTCGCTCAGATTGGTAGTCCTTGCCATTTTTGGCTCTGACTGACAACTATACCATTCCCGCTGGTGTCACTCTGGGAAAAGACATTTTAGATTGCTTTCGAAATTTTCAATTTCTTTTTATACTTTAAAGTTCAGCCTTGAGGATTATCTTTCAGTATGCTGACAGATGGATTGTTCTCTCCCATGTCATCATCTGTCTCCTAAATGTCTGACACATCTGGCTTGCTGTGCGTCATTTATTTATGTTTCCTCGTCCTATGTTCCCACTTCAAGCCTGGTCTTTAAAATGAGATGAACTGGAATTCCACCACGACAGGACAAGTCCATGACTAGGCACAGTTGGTTCACTGAAGGGGTCCTGTGTGAGTGAGTTCAACAGTACGACTTTTAGGGGCCACTGGGTATCTCATGCTGTAAAGACGCTTGTTCTGAAAGCAAAGAGTGGGCTCTGTGATCAGGAGCTCATGCCCTTGTTCACGCTATGACCCACAGTCCTGCTTTGATGAAGCAACGACTGCGCAATCTTTTTGGGGAATGAAAGGGGGTCAGCCAGCTAATCCATTGGTCTCATCATTCTCTTGAAGCCACTCCTGGCCAGGCTAGCAGCCTGAAGACTCACAAACTGAATATGCTGGCCTTTTAATATTCTGACAACATGAACAGTATGTAAATAGTTGCAAAATAGAAGCAAAATTTGCCATCAAGTGAATCGGAGGAGTCATATTTATAGGGCTCTCATCCTGGGGTGCATTTCCTAAAAGCGTTGTTGTCTAACTATGGTTAACCTCCGTTGTGAGAACCGACATGACGCAGGAGAGTTTCTCAGCCGTTGTTAGTAAAACTACATTAAAAAGATTATCTTGTCAGTGTATCTGTTAGATATTACATTACCTTTTTGATAAACCAGTTTTGTGTTTATACATGTCGTATTTATTAAAGTTCGTAATGTCCATTTAGGCTATGTGAATAGTGTAGTCCAATATGGCTTGTCTTGGCAATAAATAATTTGTCCAAACAAATATAAATCAAAAGCGTAGGTGATGCAAAATTCCTCACTAAAGCTGAGACAACATGCAATTCAAGATGCACATGGGAGAGGAGGGAAACATGCTTGATAAAGTAACAGTTTGAATAATTATTTTTATGTGGAAAAAAAAATATGATAATGCATGTTACTTAAAATGCTTTTCTAAATGAGCAAATGGGCTTTGCTGAAAAAGGGCCTACTGCCTGTCTCTTCTCCCTTTCAATCCCCTTTTCTTTTATGGAATTAGCTAAGCTGTTTATTGCCTAATCACGAAAAGACAAAACCTCAGCAATATTTAAATGTCAATCTTAAGTTATTTGTGCTCCAGTTTGTGTTTTGTATCCTTTAAGCCTTTGTGGCTTTTAAATGCTTATAGCTTATTTGATTGCTTATAAGTGACCGGTTCAGCAGGACCTTTTTATCTTTTAGTAAAGAAGATGAAAACAATGGGTGACATGATAACCAGTCTTGTGTATTATTAATACATAATATGTACCTTATCTAACAAAATTTAACAAAATAAAGATCAGCCAATGCTTAATCTGGAATGACACAGTCACAGATAATGACATGTTCACGTGTTAGTATTAATAATACGAGAAATAATAATTCCACAACGATTTTGGTTCAAAAGTACGCTAAGTTTAATAAATGAGGCCCCTGGTTCTTTAGGTTTCACGGCCGCAAACCACAAAGCCAATACAACACAAAACATGGAACATGAAAAAGGACTCATACCAAGGAGGACGAAACCATTAACGTCAGTTATGAACATCGATGCACTTTAGTGATGTTTTCTTAGCAAGGATCAATCTTTACTTATGTATAGATAGATTTCCTGCTCACCCAAATGAAAACCATACAGCTTTGCCCTCTACCTAATGCATAATACATTGTTTGCACTCTTGGTGGGAATGCATAGAGGTGTTGCGTTCAATGTCATTCCAGACCACTTCAATCATGGGCAGACCTCATTCCAAATGTGTCACAGCCCAGGCGGGGGGCCATTTTAACATGGGAGCGGGTCCTCCGAGCTAGACGACATCACTTACCCCTGCTCTCAAAACAAATGCCAACACATCAGTGTCCACCTCTCTCGGTAAATATTGAGAGGGTGTTGGAGGTGAGGTGGGTCAGCTGCTATTTGTCAAAGCCCTGGAGCACGGCGAAGTAAATGTCAAGCCAGTTGCTCTGGGCTGATTGGTATGCAAGCAGTATTTATTGGAAAGCTGGAGGCCTGGCTTTCTTTCTGTCCATCCTCTTATTGGATGTCAGAAACGCAGCCACATTGTGCGGAATCGAGCCTGGGGTAAATGCCACACCGAATTTCCCACTGCATACTGATTTCAGTGGTATGTTTGGGGGTGGTCCAACATTTCTGTATCCCTTTACACATTTTTTGAGCAGCACTGTGAAAGAAGAAGAACAAATTAATCCAAGGACATATTGTTCATCAGACTGAAGCCATATTCTAAATAGGCTACACTGATTTTGTAGCTAAAATGGGGATAATAAGCAGGAACCATATTAGAAGTAATTGTAATTGTATTTAAACAAAACAATATGTGTAATTTTAATAACTTGCTATCTTATGTTGACAGTTTCATCATTGACTAATTCATTGCTCATTCATTCCCTACTTTACACTGGTTTTTTACTCTCATGTACTCTTAAGCAGAGTGCTAAAGTATCCCTTGATAGTAGAGCCTTAGAGATATGAACCTTGGGGTTAAAGCTTTGCCCTTCAACAAAAGTGAAACATGAATATATTTCATTCATAATTACCCATCACTTTATCAAGCTCCACATTATAACCATTTAACAAAAATTAATCACACTTTACCATAAATATTTCAAAATATTATCACAATTAGATTAAGTGACATTTCTTCACACTATTACTAAAAATACAAGAAAAAAATACAATAAAATTCCAGGGACTACCAAGGAGTGGGTAAATGAAACTCTTGTCAACACAATTGACTTCAAAATTTGCATATGTAAACATGCTTTCACAAAGAATATTCTTTTTGATTATGCTGCTCTATGTACAGCTCTGTTACTGATGTAGAGTGACATGTTAATATACAAATCATTTGAAAGGACAGAAAAGCAGAAAACAAAGAGAATGATTTAGTAGGATTTCACTGGGTCTTCTCTGATCCATTCTGTTGAGTCCTTTCTGGCAAAGGGTATTGTCTTTACTTTCATCATTAACTGGTCATCAGATACGAACTTCACGGCCAATAAAAACTTGAGTCACTCTGAGAGTTCCCGAAGGACACAATGTTTTTATCTTTCAGACTAGAGCAATGAGCACAGCGAATTTGAGGCTGCCCTCAAATTCTCTAACCTCTGTGTTTATTTAAATAATCTAGTTTTTGGTCTTCTTTACAACAAAAACTACTCAATAATCATGTTTTGCCTGACATGAAGAAGTGGTAGATGCTTTGCATATTTTGGCTAAACGGTACAGTTATGTATAACAACTATATAACTATATAACTACAGAAAGGATGCAGTAGTGAATATATGACTGAACATGAGGACACAGATGATTGTTGTTGAGTAGTTTGTTCAAATGAGACCAGTCTATGAATTTCACCATAGCATATAAACCAGAGCCCAGTTACGTAAAACTGTTTTAGACTAGTCTGAGAAGTTAGTTGTCTAAAATTTTCCTTTAAGACCGGTCTTCACTTTTTCAGTCAGTTGCATAAAAACTTAGAATGGTCTAATTTAAGACCAAAAAATAAGACTCCTACCCCCAGGCTAAATTTTATCTACATTCTACCGCCATGTAAACAACTAACAGTCGGTTGAGCTAGTCGTATAAACGTGGCTTAGATTGTTTTTGGCTAATCTAATATTTACAATGACAGATTTTAATATTTGGGTTTATGAAAGGGCAATACAAAGAGAAAGGGTCTTCAAAGACCTTTCAAACCCTCTGGAAGGCCTTTCTGACAAAGAAAAAATTATGGAGAGGCAAAGATTTCCAAGAGGTACAATTTTGGAAATAACGTCTGACCTTGAGGAGCATTTGAGGCCTGCTAACCTCAAGAAACTAGCGTTCCTCCACTGTTACAGGTATGCCAGGCTTTACGCTTTTCTGCCACAGGAAGTTTCGGAAACTATATTCAACGGACATTTCTACTTTGAATAAAAGGATTTTTTTTTTTTTTTACCATTGCTGGTAAAAATGTCCAGATGTCGTCGGTGAGATTCATGGAACACACATTAGATTTCAAGAACCTCCGACCCATGAGCCACTATCTGTTAACAGAAAAGTCTACCACAGGATTTACGTGCAGGCAATTTGCAATGCTAAACTGAAAACCCTTAACTGTGTTTGCCCGCTGGCCAGGATCAACCCATTATTCAAGAATTTTGATGAATTCCCAAATTTCATGATGCATTTTAGAGAGGACAAGTCCAGGGTGTGCTTTTGGGTGACTCTGGTTATCCATTAAAATCCTGGCTTCGCACATGCTTTTTGGACCCAAACAACGTGCCTCAAAGCTGGTACAGCAAAGCCCATGCCAGAACAAGAAATGGGACTGAAAGGTGTTTTGGGTGCTAAAACAAAAATTTCATTGTCTGCTTGGAGAGCTCCGAATGAAACTAGACATGGTCTGCAACGTAATCTGTGCCTATGTCATTCTGCACAACATGGAAATACATATAATGTGACTGTAATTTGAATATAATTCACATTTTCCCATAGCTTTATTGTTTTCAAACGCTTTAAGAGTTAAAATGATTTTCTTTTTAGCAGAGATATTTCACTCCCAGACCTGGACGAAGAACAAGTGCCCAAAGAACCAGATTTTGAGGATGTTGAGGCAGGAGATGAGGATGGATCTGGACGTTACCTCTGACAAATGACTGTGGAAAACATTTTCCCTGTTTAACCCTTTCCACACTTTTGGTGGTAGTAGTAGTGTTAGCAGCAGTAGTTTTAGTAGTAGTTGTCACCAGAGGTGAAGTAGTTGGAGTTGTAATTATTCAACTACCTGTAAATGTTACCAATATACAGTGATTCAATGATAACAAATAATATTTATTATTATTTTTATTTTATCAAACGTGTCAAAATCATTGTGTTTCTGTTTTGCTCACTTTGCAGCACTTTGAGACAATATAACAACACTACAGAAATAAATTATGACATGGTCTGAACATAATGGAATGTTTAAACATCTCCCATCTGGAACTGGTTAACTCTGCTGAGAGAATGATAACAATGAATTGTTTGAAATATGTTACTTTATTAATCAAACCATCAGACCACTTTATTAATTTCAAATCTTTGGAAAAAATATGCAACTTAGGATCAGTACAAATAAATTCATTAATTTAAATACAACTAAATTCTGTGTAATAAACAGCACTTTAATATAAATAGTTTAAATAATTCAACTAAATTGGAACATGTCTGAAAATATACAATTAGTTATTGACCTTTCGGGGCTACAGTGATATCTATGATTCATATACAAATCTCTGTAGCTCCAATTTTAGCTTTATTTTCTCCAACTCCAGTTTTTGTATTTCTAAAAGTAGTTTAATCTCTTGCAAAGACAGTACTTTATACTGCTTTCCCATTAATTGCCTCATGTTGATGTTCTTGCATGGAGGGTCATTCCCAGTCTTGCTGCCTAAGCCACTTTCCTGCACACTCCTTACTGGTGGTACCTGACCGCTGCTGCTGCTCCCCAAAACTGAATTTGTCTATTGCAACCACAAGATTATTTTCATAATAATGAAAATATTAAAAATTAAATCTTTACATTACATGGGTCAGCCTGTAGTGTAGAGCAACCTTTCTCAAACTTCTTTGTTCTGGGGCTCAGTCATGTCAGTTTTTGGGGTTACAAGGCCCCAAACCAGCGGACAGATTTATTTTGAGTTTGATTAGCCAATTCATCCGTTTTCCTTTCAAAGAAATCGTCCTGATTTGTCTTTGAGATGTGCATATTTTGTCTTTAAATGCTGGCACAATTTCAACGGTTCCTTTGCCTCGTAGCTAAGCGTGGTTTGGCAAATGACACAGATTGGCTTTAGGGGGAAGCTATTGCTGGAAATGAAACAAAATGTAATATGTGATGAGTTGTAAATAAAAGTAAACGGGCAATGCTTTTTGCTTCTGGTTTTTTGTATAAATTTGCATTATTAGATGCTGGTTGTGTCCTAAAAAACTAAAAAAGGAATCTAGCCTTGCTTGCTTGGAACATGCCATGACTAAACGACAGCTCAAGTAGCGTGCGATTGAGTGAGTTCTGAAATGACTGAGAGAACAAGGGGAGCAAGTTCTGGCGGGCAGGAACGCTTAACTTTTCTAGAATCTTGAATTAAACATTTCTATTTTCGAAGCAAGAAGTTCAAGTCAAGGGGTGGGGACCTAACAAGTGACAGAAGCACCAATGGATAATTTGACTGGCACAGTTGCAGGGCTCGGCAGACTGGTGCCAGTCCGCAGGCCAAAAGCTTGAGAAACACTGGTCTAACGGCTAAGGAACATTATTGGGACTCCTGAGGTTGGTGGTTTAAGCCCCAGTCCAGCCACAGCAAGAACGCCAACCAGTGCAGTTGGATAAAAGTTGTAAATACATAATTTGTAAATACATAAATACTTTGAATGAAAGATTCATTCATCAAAAGAGTGAACAATTTTTTTCTGCCCGTTTTGCTCATGTTTATCAGGGGTGCCAATAGTTGTGAAGGGCACTGTACCCCCTCCTCCACCCACCCATCAGGAGACTATGCTGAATTTACTGATGCCAAAAAATCAATAAAATGTTTTTCTTACTGAGTCCTTCATACACATACACACACACACACACACACACACACAGACCCTGTGAGATGTTTTCTGTTGACTTTAATGGCAAATGAAAGGCAATGGAACATCCATACATATGTGAGTATAAGGAAAGGGACAGCAAATTGCTTGAAACCCTGACAGACAGTCACAAGCAGTGCCAGACAGCTCTGTAAACTCACCCCCTGGCAGCCCAGTCTATATGACTCAGTCTGAGTGACCTGGCTGGTCATTGTTCTGTCTGTACCAAAAGAGTGGGGGGGAGGGGGCGGGGAGGTTAATTTGTCCCATATTCAGTCTCAGGAGGGTTGCCAGCTCCCGTTGAAGTCTGTCTCTTCACCCGAAATGGCCTGATAGCAAAACACAATGACATAACACTAATGACGCTGTATGAGTGAATGTGTTGTATGAGTGAATGCGTGTTTCCATGTGGATGTGTAGGTGTGACACCTCAATACTTCTTCTTAATATGCCAGACGCTAGAGTTTATTTGCTCTTCTTGGGTCACATAGAAACATGTCTCTGTTGTACGCCCCCATGAAAATTAATTGAAAACTGTGAGCGTTTACCATTTTTCAGCATAAGATTTGTGTTTCAGATAAACACAAGTAGAATGGCTCAAACTCAGTCTTGACATCCCTGTCAGGGTGAATCATATTTGAAATGTTCTTATTTAGGTCCAGGTGTAAAAAAACACGAAATCAGGTTTGCTTAACTGACAATATCCTATGTAACATTCTTCAGATGGTGGCAGAGTGGAATAATGCTTTTAACACAGCAGTCCTTGTGTATTACCCTTCAGATTTCAATAATTTCTCAGTTTTTGAAGGGTCACCTGCTGTAGGGTTATATTTCAAACAGGGGTACATGGTAACTAAATCCAAGGGTTGAATGCAGGTCACGTTAATAGGGTATTCACTCAGGTAAAACTGCGGGTCAGGCAGGTAAAGTCAATTTTCCTAGGGTGAAAGAACCTGAGGGGCTGGAATAATTGGATTCACACAAAGAAGCTGCAGCAGGCAAGAGAGAGGAGAGAGGAAGGAGAGGAAGAGAGAGAGAGAGTGAGCCAGTGATTGAAAGGGGGAGAGAAGACATCTTTTTTTTTTTTTTTTTTTTTCAAATGTGTCACCACAGCTTGTCTTTCCATTTGCCACAAGTAAGGGAAAGCATACATTATGTATTTTTCAGAAATATACACCTTTTAACCATAAGAGATGTGTATGCAATTGCCATATTGTGTGAATAAGCAATATACAAAATGCACAAAGAAGATACAAAATAAAGAATAAGTCAAAGCATGATTTGCAATATGGTAGGCTGACAAGTTAAAATTGTTTTTTTTTTTATTATTATTATTTTTTATGCAGCGACTGGATAAAACACAGACAGTCAAACAGGAATACACTTATGCAAAACTAACTCGTGACTATTGGACTGACTGTGCTCAGCCATTAACCCAATGGTCAGTTACTACCTTTGATGAATTGCCAACTAGAATGGCTTGCCAAATCTAATCTCAGGAATCTGTGGCTGCTTTTACACTGTGGGTTGCCAAAGCCAGAAAAGTTATTCAGATCCTCCATCCATACCAATGGAATAAAGACAACGAGCCTTAGGCCTGGCATTGGCATTCATATAACAATATACAATAAACTGAAATAAACTTTCCTGGCTTCATAGCTCTATATGTTTATGTGGATAGCTGACAGAGGTTTTTATTTTTTCTTTTGAACCTGCAATAAATTAAGCATCAAAATACAGTACCTCCTTAATTAAAGTGTATTAAGTGTATTACCAGCGATTACGATGATGAAAGCAACAGCATAATATGTACCTCCTTTCATGTTCCAGGGATTTCTTAGTTAATCAGGGGATTAAAACATGGGCGATATCAAGATGTTCAGTTTCATGTTTCAGTTTGTATCACATATGTTGTATTTGAATATTTATGAGGATTTGATGAACATACCAAGCAGTTTGTAGCTGGACGATCCACTTTTCAAATACAAATATGACATTGTTGTTTCTAATGATCTTGAAAGAAAACCTGCATGTGCCAGGGTTGACTGGAGTAGTGAGTTCTGTGGGACAAGTTATAGCATTGGCTTCAGCCAGCTATTTCAGAAGAATGAATTTTCAGACAACATGAATGCGCTAAGACAGTTTTATTGTGACGTGGCAAGTTGTATAACGGTACAGACATTTGATCTTGGGCTTGGTGGCCAAGGGGGCTGCATCATACCTCACAATTTTGGGTGAGGTGAACCCCCACCGGACTTCTACACGAGAAAGAGAAATACAGAAGAAAGGAAGTAAACATGAAGGTGGGGATGGGGAGGAGGGGGAGGGATGCCGGAAGCAGTGTGTGTGATGGTAGATAAGGTACATGGCAGTTTAATACTTGCGGAAAAAAACGGATTGGATGTACAGAGGTGTTTGACTGAGGGCTTGTCTGAAAATACTTCTCCCGAACTTTGGTTTTAACAAACTTCATTTGTTCTATATTGAGTCAATTCAAACCAGAGCATGTGACCTGCCTGTAATGGCACAAAATGTCTATGCAGACTAGCTGATTGATTGCAGACTGTTCTTTTACATTTCTGAATCTTAATACATGTAAGAACATTATTGTGTGTAGTATATGAAGAATAAACCATTAACTCTAATGCTTCCTCTACATACAGTATATATATATATATATATATATGTATATATATATATATATATATATATATATATATATATATATATATATATATATTTTCATGTGATATACCTTTATATGTTTCTATTAAGATAAAAATAAATGAATAAACTCATAACAACTATTTACATATTTCCATGACCTAAATATCTTTCATCTTCTAAAGTTGGTCAGTCTTTAATGTTTTGACCCACAAATAGTATTAATAAAAAAAACAGCTAAAAAAGGGAATGATTTCCCATGCTGCAGAAATAATAGTTTTAGTTTATTATGGTAATTATTTTACCTGTGTTTATCCACCATGAACAGCTTTGACTTACAAGCTAGTACTGCATCTTTATAATTCCACCAGTCTAGATGAATGTGAATACTACATGAATACTGTAGCTGAGAAGGACCGAATCAAATGCACAGTCAAGGAAGACGTTAATTTGAGTTCATCTTCAGCAATTTCTGTTTATGTAGCCCTCTCATTTTGGATGACTAGCTGATAACACAAAAAGAAAATGATGGCAAACTGAATTTGCTTTCCAACCCCTCTGCTCAGTGACACCGGAGGCCCTTCAATGAGGCGCAGATGGTCCCCCTGGCAACCAAAGGCAGCCTCTGTGAGGAACCAGCAGCGGCTATTGTGGAGCCCGCCTCCCCAGGAGACTCATCTCAAGTGCCTTTGTGTGATTCCTCTCATGCAGGCGCCCCGGCCAAGCCTAGCGGAGTCAAGTCCTTCGCCACTCTGCGGGTGACCACCACTCCTGACAGCCTTCTCGCTTCTGCCAAAAGCCACGCTGGACAATAACGGCGCGGCACCGGTGTGATGCCCCACTTCCGATATCAAAGCGAGCGGAGAGAGCTCCGAGATTTAGGAGAGCTTCAGGATGATGCGCTCTGAGAGGAAATTAAGGATGGTACCAGACGTCAGCCTCCTCCAGACGGGGGGCTCCTCATACCAGGGAATACGGCGGATTTCTGCTGGTTTTCTCCAAATCATTGGAGCCGGCAGAGGTCTCCCATCAGACATGAAACTCTCAGGCAATTTATTTTATCCACTGGTAGGGAATTGGGGTTCTTCCAGCCTACAGGGTGTGAATGACAAACAGGGAGCGCTAGGCAACAAGAGCGTATGGATGAGTACTGGGAGCGAACAATCTTTGAAATTAATTGCCAGCCTCCAAAGCTGCACAGCTTCATTACTTTGAGGTTATCAGTTGAAGGCAAGGCACTGGGCCTCCAGGCAGAGACCAATAAAATGTACCTGGGAAATATAAAAAAAGGGCAAGATTTATGGAAAATCAAAGGACATTGTCATACTAAAGACATTCCTGCACAGAACACAATATGTTTTGAAGACATCCGTAGGTGATGCTCTCCAGGTAATGTATCCTTGGAGCTGACTGTATACAAAGATGAATTATGGGCTAAACAAAATGCTAATCATTTGAAAGTTGTAAATGAAAATTTGGAAAGCAAATCATTCTGTTATATTTGTAATATGCAACTTTAATTTACAGTGCACTCAATTAATTACATCTTGCTTTAACCACAACACCCTCAGAGACTTATTGTTTATATAGCTGGAATTTAGGCATTGCATGATAACTGAACTTCATTACCTCATCACTGTGCAGCCGTTTTTACATCACGGCTACTTGCAGGGAAACATGTTTGCAATTGTTAACGAAAACATACAACATGTTTTCAATTGTTAACGAAAATAGTCATTTTTGAGATCAATTGCAAATGAGTTTTTTGAGCTCTTCATCTCACCAAGTGTCAGAAGACAAGACGTCTGCTTAGTTCAATTACACAGGGATACATATAAGAGATATAAGTCATTTTTGGAGAGGAATACTTTCTTAAGAGCCATCTATCCTAAAATTACAATAATTGCACTCACTTTTATACAACAAATTAATAGCTACTAAGTTGTTGGACAAATATGTATTTCCATGTGGCTTCACATCACTGTCTGATTTACAGCACTGACTGCAATCTTTGTGTGTTCAACCATTAAAAGCACAGCCATGCACAGAGCAGAAAGACGGCATTCTAAGATCACAGCCGCACAGCATGCATTGTTTGCCTGTCTGCATGGGGTCGGAAACTGAGTCTCACACTTAATGATCAGTCTGAAACTGACATCTGCCAAGTAAACGGAGGGAAAAGCAACCTAGGCACCCAACATATGCTACCCATATGATAAGAAAAAAAGTACTGCATGCCAGTTAATGACCCCACTAATGGTTTATCATCATCATCATCATCATCACAGTTAACCATACTAAAAATATAGATCTGTGATTCCAGTGTGCCTGGTTGCTCATTTAATTCATTTTCATTTGTTTGTTGCTGTTAGCTGAACCAGAACTGTAGCATTCACATGTGAGTGTGTGGCCTTGTTTCCTTCCATTAGTTGTCCTTCCATTCCACTTTCTCACTCTGTCACGAGGAGGAGTGATTGTTATCATGGAATTTAAACGTATTGCTACTTCAATGCATTTGTAAACAATTAAAATTATCGCCATATCCATTTCACCATGCAGTTTGCCTCAGTGAACTGTGAAGCACTCAGCCCATGGAGAACTAATGCCTATACTCTTTTCCTCTGCCTACAGACATTGCATTCATGTGTGCCCACTGGAACAGTACCCAGAGCACTCAAATATGGACAACCTGAGATGGTTTCAAATCAATTTGAAATATAAATGTTTACACAAATTGGGAAGTTATAATCGAAAAGACAGTGGCGTTTTTGAAAAATATGATTTCAAATTCTAGGACTATCTGCATTACTCATTTTGCATTAACAGAGCTGTCATTGCTTTGGCACAGTCAGCCACTACAGCCAAGCACTGGCAGAAGTAATGAAGACATGGGTACATTTTTAAATTGTAGTGGAGATGCTATTATGTTATATATTCAGTCCCTGGTTAAAATTTAAATTTCAAAGTCATTGTAGCTTTAGAAAGTATATGGTAAAATGTATCTTTGAGTTTCAGCTGACTGAAATGAAATGTCACCTCAATATATCTGGTGGATATTGAATAACTGTAAAAAACACAGTTTAAGATTATAATTAGTTTAATTATGTTTAGAGAAATTATTGGTTACATTTTGTTTATGTTGCAATTTTTGTAATTCCAGTGATTTGGATAAAAAAGAAATTGCATTGGAGAGACCATACATTAAGTCGTAAAGCACAATCACTAAATGGATCCAGTCTTTTCACATGGTTCACATCTGGCTTTTCAAAAAAGCAATTGTTCTGAATGTAAATACACCAACAATTACACATGTTTGACAATTCTTTCTCTGTCTCTTTGTCATTTTGGTCTTTCTGTCTGTCTCTGGTCCTGTATACCTCCTCACCCACTCATTCTGTTTTGACAAATATGCAATTTATGACAGGAGAGAGTATTTGGTTAGTCATAAGTTTCTCTGCTCACATCAGTACTAATGATTGCTTTGTCTTCTCCAGTACTCTCCAAGAAATTATCTATATTTGAGTGACAGGTAATGTATAATTTGAACCACTGAAGACCAGTACTATCTGCATGTTGTACACCATGTATGCATGCAGTAGGAAAACAATTTCAAGACAAATCAAAATTCATTCAGCTCTAAATACAGTTCTATTTGATATTTAATATTTGTGTGCAGTCTGTGATCATACAAAGCATATTACTGTATAAATAGAGTTCAACTGAAATAATGGAGTGCTGTCAAAACAATGAACATTTATGATTAAGAATTTAAGGACTATATCTACCCTCAAGTCTATGAAAAATAAGATTTTCTGAACATGGTCAGCTTTTATTTTAAAAAAAAAAAAATATATATATTGTTTGGACCACAGGAGGCCTTCAAATATTATTCATTTTGTGATGTTAGTCACATTCATGTTGTTGTTAGCTATTATTGCATTTTAGAAGTAAGTTCAATGTCTTAATTTAAGTCTGAATTGTTCCTGCTCTATCTAACACAGGGTTACTTTACCCTCATCCGGATAGGCACAGAGACTTCTGGTTTTTGTTTTCACTTTAAAATCAGCAACTAAAGCATACCCTCCAGGATCCAGCCTGGGGAACACTAATCTGACATATCCCATAACCGCTACAGTGAGAAATTGATTTTAATGGTAAGCTCAGTGATTCATACTGGCCAGACTGCATCACGTAATCACATCTCTGCTCCGGTTAAGAGAGCACAGCATCGACGGAACTGGATTACTTTAAGGGAGTAGCTGCTGCCCATTGTAAGTTTAAATGTTATTGAGGACTTGAAACTTGAAATGTCATATTCTGGATTGAATCACCCTCCACATGAAAGATGTACTTATCGTAGCATTCTACCCTCAAATAGACTCTGTTTGATTTCTGTCTGTTGGGACTGTTATTTCAGTTCCATTGAACTAAATAAATGTTTGATTATGATATAAATTTAAGAATACTGAATAATCTACAGTGCAATTTAGTCATTTCTGTCAATTTTGTTTATTCCTAATCTTGCTGTATTTAATGTAGATTTGTTGAATTTGCTTGAAAAAACCCTGCTTAATGTAATACCATAGACAACAGTGAGTTGAGAACATTAGCTTTCATTATAAACTTCAAAAGGTGGGTGGCATAATGTAACTTTCCTTCTACTTTCTCAAAGATGAGTAGGCCTGTATTCAAAATTTGCAATGAACAGTCCTTGCAGATTTAAAAATACATTTAAAATAATTGAGAAAGTTATTCAAACAACCTAGTAGCCTACATGCTTTATTTTCATTTGTAAAATTATCAGCATAAACGCCAATGTTCTCTTTTTTATGAGAAGGTCAATAACATGTCATTTTCATTTATTAAGCCTTAAATGTATTTCATTCAGGGTCTGATGCCCCATATAGTTCATAGTCAACTAAAGAATATTATGTTCCCTTGTAACAATAATTTCATAACCAATAGGCTTTGTATTACTAAAATATATTTCAAAAATATAAAATATATTGTAAAAACGTACTGGAGCACAAAGTTTGTTATGGAACGAACCTTGGGCTTCATTTATACATATGGTGCTTACCCACGAAAAAATGCTCCAAAACATACATATGCCACATGCTCCTCACAAAATTTGGGGTTTACAAAACCGTTTCCTTATTCCTTCTGATCAATTAGGATCACATTATCATTTGTAATCAGTGTTGTTTTTGGCCATAAATAAAACTTATACATTCAATTAACAGTTGTGAGCAAGCAGTACATTATTAATCAATGTTACATTACTGTCATTTAGCTGACGCTTTTATCCAAAGCGACTTACAGTTGATGAGACTAACCAAGGTGGCTGGACTGGGACTTGAACCGCCAACCTCAGGAGTCCCAGTCATTTACCTTAGCCACCAGGCTATAGGCTGCACCCCATCAATGTATTCTGTTCACATAAATAGATCTAAAGCATGAGACAAAAACAGGATAGCATGACCATGGCTGAATTGGCATTGTTATAGGATATTGTGAATGGTATGGTGCAACAGGAATATTTTCTTTTTCCCAACCCGAATGTTCAACTGAGCTGGTTGACCTCGCCGCAGCACCCGCCCCGACAGCTGTGGGAGGAGAAGACGAGCGTGTGACTCCTCTGAGTCAGCGTACAGTCGGTTCGTGCTGCTGCAGGCGTCCAAGCATGACAAGGAGGGTGCTATTGTGATGAGACCGACGGAGTAAATTAGGCTGGCGTACCCTGTATCGAACCCCGGTGAGGCTGGCCAACTTTTGCCTCGCCAAATGGGACTTCTGACCATGGCTGGGAGAGGTGAGGCTGGGAATCGAGCCCCTGGCCTCAGGGCTCGCAGGCAACAACAATTTATCCACCCAGAGGCCCAATCAGAGCCTGTTCTGACTTATTTTCCCATGATGATGATGTTGCAACCAGCCAATACCTGCCCATCTCCAAATCCTATAAACTCTGGGGTTCTTAGCCACAGGTATGTTCCAGTGGGACCGGTTAGGTATATCCCAGCCCTCAGTAAGTCATGTCATACCAAGAGCGTTGGATGGCATCATTCACCTGAGCTCGAAGTACACCAGATTCCCCCATACAGCTGATGAGTAGGTAAACATCAAAACTAAACTTGCAGCAAGGACTGATTTTGCCAATGTATTCTGTGCAATTGACTGCACTCACATTGCAATAAGGGCTCAGTCGGTTGATGAATATGTGAGTGTAAATCATAAAATTTCCATTCAATAAGCGTGCAACCGGTTGCCCGATGGACAAGGTCATGTCATGATTCGTTCACACTGATGAACATTTAAGTTGGAAATCAGCTCCGGTAATTGCAGCCAGCTGCTCATCGAGGGCGCTCAGTGGTAGCATCCGTTTACAGCTGGCCATTGCTCTCACACTTACCAGTTGAGCAAGTACATGGCTCTTTGCCTCAACCTTGACGTTGGGCCATTTGATTTTGACCAGCGAGCGGCTCCATATACCTACAGAATTGACAGCAGGTAACCTTCCTGCCATGCAAGCCTTTTTTTTTTTTTTTTTTTTTTTTAAATGTGTTATCCCAGTGCTGTGGCCACCTAACATATTTTTCTAATGCCTATTCTGGAGACTGAAGCTTTGGTTTTGCACTCTGAGAAGTTTCTATTTTTCCCCCTCTCCTCTACCATTATTGCATTTAAAATTAATCTCTCTGTCCCACACATTATTTAGAGAGCTCGCTTTATTGATTTACTGAGCACCACACATGGTGGATATTTTTTTTCTTTTGTATGTAACTGTTTAGTTAAAAAAGTTCAACAAATTCTAAAAATGAGTCCCCCGGGAGTAGGTTTTCTCTTCTGTGATTACAGGAGTTTAAGCGTAAATTGCTTCCATTCCACTCTGCTCACATACTCTGCTCCGTACTCTACAGCCAAATGGGCACCTATTCAAAACAGAGAGGTATGAAGAGCAGCTTTCCATCACAACCAATTTCCATTTTGTGGCTCACCATGTTTATGAACTAAATTTCATTACATGTGCAGCTTGCTTTCCAAGCTTTTATCAGACGGGTATAGAGAATGGTATCAAAGCTAATTTGAGGATTAAATCAAACAAGATTCCTTGTCTTTCTGCAGAACCTTAACTTAATTACTACGATAATTAATGGATTTAATAACTTTAGTAAATACAAGGGAGGAAGGACTGTCTCTCTGTTCCTCTTAGCTATACATCGATACGAGTACAGCATTCAATCATTAGTGTCTTTTCTAGCAATTTCTTTATCATTCTCTACATCCTCTGATCCTTTGTTTAGGGGATTGATATCAAACTAATCGGGGGTGAGTTTTCCAAAGCATTTGTTTGGCTAAAATTGCAAAATCAGTTGAATGAACCATCACCCCATAGTCAGCTATGAGGTCACTGAGGTTTTCCCTCTCAGGCTGATGTTTTGCATTATGTGTACTTGAATGAACCTGATTTTATTTCGTGAACAAAGGGGTTTGACATCATTATAAGACCCCCTGCCAACGCATCTGTTAGCATGGCTGTAGCTACCACAGAGGACACTGAGGTCATGTCCTCAGTATTTTTCGTTTTTTTATTTTGTGAAACGTGAATAGTGTTGAGCGGTCAGGCATTGTAAGAATTAGCCTGAATAAATCAGCGCATTAACGATGTATCCCGCTAGGTGGGCATATCTCAAAATTTTGTTTCTGATACATGCACGCAATCTGCTCAATACAGTTTTCTCACTGTTAAAGATAACTCTAATAACCACAATGCATTGCGCCTGACAAGAAGTTTCCGAGCCTCGCACAGAAAGTGGCAGGAGATGAAGACGATGAGTTCGAGAGGTAGGCTGCTGTTACCAGAAGCTTTAACAGGCCAAACATGATACATGTAATGAAATGAAAAGAAACGTCGATAGCTAACACAACACACAATTTCAAATTGTCAATTCAAGAAACTCGGCTCAGTTTTAATTAAAAAAATAATAGTGACAAATGCATCCCAGGCATATTGCATAATGGCGATGGACGACCATCTCCTTATACATCCAACTTAAGCCCATACTTTATATAGCAAATTGACACTTTATTCACTGAGACAGAAAGGACAAGGAAAGTCCAACGAACCCAGCTGATCTTTGGAAGGAGAACAGTTGAAGGGGGAGCTGAGACACAGAGAGAGTGAGGAACAGGAGAAAAGTGCAGGTGCGAGAAGAGATGTGATTAGAAATGTTACCCAGGCACTTCCAAAATGCTCCAATATAATGCATTTCAAATTAATTCCAATTTGAATTGATGGGGTGGATAAAGAGATGGAAATGTCTGTTTTCCATAAACACTAGTCAAGTTATCACATAATAGCACCTTAAGAATTTGTAATTGAAAATGTCTTTCTATCTCAGCAGGGGAGACAGGAGAGGTAGCACAGGAGATGTTTTTATGCTGTGGCTGTGTATCAACCTCAAATTATCCTAAAAGGTGCACCACTATTTATTGATGTTAACCAAATCTAAAACAGTAAAGATTAACAGGCATATTCAGGGCAGACATGGTGTCTATTTGACCATTAGTTTTAGCCCATTAATGCCACTGCTGGACTCTAAATTCTAGTTACATTTTTGTCTGTGTTGTCCCTGAAATTATTTTCAAAGTGACTATTGTTGCTGTCAAAATGAATAAATGTATAGATTTCCGCTGTAATCTTCAAAATTATATTTTGAAAAAATCAAGTATGTGTCTATCGATTAGCTACACTTTCAGGTGGCTTTCAGGAGCTCATGACATAGCTCTTAAAGAGTCTCTTTCTCTTATGATCATGTTTGGGAAACACAGAATTTCTGTGCGCATTCTTTCAATCGTTTGTGGAGTATGACTGGAACCCGTGAGGTTGGTGGTTCAAGCCCCAGTCCAGCCACAGCAAGATCACCATTGCTGTTGGGCCCTTGAGCAAGGCCCTTAACCCCACATTACTCCCAGGGGGATTGGCCCTTGGTTAGCCTAATCAACTGTAAGTTGCTTTGGATAAAAGTGGCAGCTAAATGACTACTGTAATGTAATGAGCAGCGTGAATTCTTAAGATTCATCCCACCCCACCCCAGCTTAGCAACTGAAGGCTCAAACCTTCAAACTAATTGTCAGCACACCACACATTCTCTCTCATTTGAAATTCAAATACACTATTTCTTTTGAATGTTCTGAACAAGCACTTTGTGTTGGGTAGTCCATGTTGTGATTCATAACCAATGTTCCAAATTACTGAAATAAATGTCCACCACAGCAGGCTGAGTGGTCCTTAGTCTACTGTGACTAAAAAATGTCAAACAATGAACTGAATAGTTCAGCTGGCAAACAATGATTTTAAATCATACATGGATTTTATCTTCTATCTGAAGGAGTTCAGAAAAAGAATATAACAGAAAAACATAATAATATTTATATTCATAATTGCAAAGGTGTCCTTGAAATAAAATATTGAAAATCCATCTGCAATATATTTGTAAATTGGTGTTCATTTGTATGTCAGTTGTGCAGTTTTAATAATTTTTTTGTATTTGATTTACTTTTCTTTTTGTTTACCATGACCATAGCTTGACCTTTAGTTAAGAGAACTTCCAGGGATTGTTCCTCTGATTGAGTTGTGTCATATCGTCTTTGACAAGCATGACAAGCTTTAGGCTGTTTAAAATTTGAAAACTTTTTGGTTTCGCTACCTGTTGCGTGTGCTGTCACAAACAATGACCACTTCCTGCACTATGATTCAGCTAGCGTTGTAGAGATCTGGAGTAAAATGGCGACAATGGGGGAAACAGGGTTTCAGTCTTACAGAATTCCCTTGCACCAGGTTGACGGTTTGATATGTTTGACTGCATCTCATACGGCATTGCCTCTCCACATTCCTTCCACAGCAATGGTCCAGATGTTGCTTTTTTACCATCAGTTAAACAAAGTGTGACAGGATTTTGAATCCATTAGGGTTATGAAAAGGCATAAACATTAAAAATTATACATATATTATTTGGTAAGTTTCGACACCTCACAAGAGGAAAAAAAGAGATGAAAAGAGGGGTGTTTTATCTATTGAATATTATTTAAAGATGGTGATTTATTTATCTATTAATTGATATTTAATAACAATTTGAATTAAAACTGACTGACATTAAAATCTGATCTTTTGCTTTACTTTAAATTTCTTTGCGTTTACTGTCAAACCCTGTCAAACACATCCATTAAGGAATAGTTTGATCTCTATGGGAGGAAGTGAATCAAGAAATATATAATAATTCCACCATGATGGATAACAGCCTGTAGTCACAAAGGACCACATACAAACACTGTTCTGCAAGTCGTCTTGATCAGAATCTGTTTAGTCCCATTCATATTTTATGTTGAAGAGAGCACATAGAGGCTTTACTGAGTGATAGGTGCTTGGGAAATCCAATCAAACCTCTCAATAAGTACGTCTACGGTTTATCTTTATGCATATTATCTCCAAAGCTTTCATAGAACTACTTTTAGCTATGCTTCTGGCCTGTTTAAAGCTGAAGAAGGCGTTCGTATTACAGTGATTACAACACCTTGACTATTGGCTATTCGTACAGCCAAGTAGATATTGAGCTTCCATCATTCTGCCTTAAATCAATAGTGGACTAATCTCAATAGCCAGGAGCAGAATACTGGAATTCCAGTCGGACTCCAGTATGTCCTCTGATCACAATTATCTGGCTCATTGACAGTTATTTTGTGTTTGCTGCCATGCCACTGGGCAATCTGTATTTTCTGTAAGACTCTTAGGACTAGAATTCTGCATTAAAATGCTTATTTGTATGAATTCATCTATTTAACACAATACAACCATACATGCATAACAAAAATGAGATATCATGTGGAGTTTGTTAAAACACATTTCGAGAGAGGTATTCTTCAGCCAGCCCTTCGCTCAGATACCACCATCTGTCCAATCTGTTTGTCTACGCAGGTATTAATTCGTCACGTACCTTATCTCCCATCATGCTCTCTGCTTCCTGCATCCCTCCCCCTCTCATCTCCGCCTTCGTGTCTACTTCCCTTTCTTCTGTGTCACCCTCTCTTCTAACGGTCAAGTGGGGGATCGCCTCACCCAAAAAATAGAGAGGCTATACCGATGTACAACATCATAATAAACTCCAAATGCATTCACGTTGTCTGAAGGTTCATTCTCCTGAACAATTATACAATCAATCACACTATAATTAATGTCAGTTGTCTTATTATAATCCCAAATAAGTCTGCAGTTCTCATTTCAAATTAATCCATTATGTATTCAAAATACATCCAAAACTCCCTCCGTGCATACAGAGTTCTGTGGAACAGGTCTCTCCCAACCTCTCCTTTAGCACTATCCCTTTACTCTGCAGGTGCCTCTCCAGGCCTTCTTTCATCCCTGTATAGCAAGTTTGTATCTCAGAACATTAACGCTCTTAGTGTTTCTACCGTCTGGAGTAGGGCACTTAACACCATAGGTGTTACTGTAAAATGGGGTTCAATCTGAAACAATATTTTTACATCCTCCAAAAATCTGGCCCATCAATCAATCCCATTTTAAGGTGGCACATGGATTCTACACGACCCCATGCTACAGATTTCAAATGGAAATATTGGACACATATCTTTGTACAGTTTGTTCATCTGGGGTAGTTGGTACATACAGTATGAGGTGGAAATGCCTTTCAATAAAGGATCTTTGTAACTGTGTGGTATCAACACTTAAGGATTTTCTAGGTGTGCAGATTCCAGTATGTCCTGGATTGTGGGTGCTTGGGGATGATTCAGATATTGTGCTCAGTAGACCAAAAAGACACGCTCTCTTGGCGGGACTGATGGCGGTTAAGGGTTGGGTTAAGCCTGGGATTTCATTGGCATATACTTGGTTACACTATTATTTAGATATATGCAGTTTGGAAAAGTCCACAGCAAGGTTACGCCAAGCCAATTTGAACGCATTGACTGTATGGACTGGGGTCATGTGCTGTATCAGGAACCTTTTACAAAGGTACTCTTCATTATGGCATTGCCATAATTTCTCTGATTTGCAGTGATCATATGCTATAATTATGTATTATTTATTTTGTATATCATTTAATTGTCTTTCATTGACCCCCCCCACCCCCAAGCTGATGTACATATGAAAATATGGAAAATTTAAATGAAAAGATGTTATCAAAAAATAAATACATACAAAAACAACATCTGGTGTGTTGTAATAACATGATCTACTGAAAACAGGTTTGCAGAATGACAATATTTAAGTGACATATTTTGAATTTCTGTGATTAGACATACCAGAGATAATGCAGATTTTCTGCAGTGATTTGGATATTGCATACTAGTAAAATGGCAGAAAAGTTTTTCAAAAAAATGATTTTGTATGCAGTACTGTTGATTTCATTCCATCTGAATCACTGTGTCTTTCAAATTGGTGTGAGAAAGTTGACATTTTGACACAGTTCATTTTATTGTGCTTCAACCTTTTTTGAGTGTCAGTTTGTTGCTGTTACTGGAGTTCGTCTTTCAACTATTTAATATATCCATCATGACTTCAAACACTCACCTCTTCAGGCTGCACCTCTCCCCTTCCCTCCCTTGCTCTTTGTACCTGTCACTGCTCTTATCTGTACTTGTTTTCAGCTGTAATTTGTTTTTAACCTAGGTTGTTGTTTATATAATTTTCTCCATTACTAGATTAGTCTATGGGTTTGGGGGTCCTGATCTATTGTGTCACCTTTGACCCTTGGGACTCTACCTCTCTCTATTGTTATCTTTGCACCTTTTTGTACCATTCATATGTACTTTGCCTTGTAAGTTGCTCTGGATAAGAGCATCTAATAAATGGCTTTAATGTAATGTTCTGTAATGTAACACATATTGAGTTAGGTCATCATCCCATTCATATTATTCATATATTTTCAGACATAATTTGATTCTTTTTATCAATAAATAAGATGCATTGATATAAGAGCATGTCAGACACCATGGGAAAGTAGATAGACTTTTGCTTTTGTATAGGAAAATTTATTTTTCTGACCTTGGAGTTTGAAATATGATTGGACAATTAGTTAAGGTTTTGTACTTACACAAATACACATGCATTACTTTTTGTATAAGAGGTTCTTCGCTTTTCTCAACAATACCCATAGACCATAATGGTACCAACAGCCTTACTTTATTACTGCTCACTATAATTACTTATGTCACTGGTAGACCTATTTTTATCCATCGAGCCACTTGTTTCTTCCAACCTAAAGTGATACCGTAGTTTACGTAAAGCGTGGGAGTGAATCTTTTTCCATGACTTTCTAGTCCACAGGAGACTGATAGTAGCCATTTGAGTTAGTTGTGCTACATTTTAATTGATCTAAATCATTAACGGTTAACTTTCATGACCTCATGACCTTTCAGCTCGTAAGAGGTGGACCTTATAATAACCTTCCATACTGCACAATCAAGGGTGTTAAGCTTATGTCAGCATGAGAACATGTAATGTTGCAGAAGATGATTTAGTGGACATTTAATTATAAAATATTTTTGTCTATAAATTAGCATCAGAATACACATTGACCATCATCACTCCCAACAGAATGTTTCAGTTTTCACAAAACCTCTGTTCTGCTCCGCCAACGATTTCCCATTGAACAAGTACATTTGGAATTCAATGTAACATGCCCTTTGCAGCCAGTCGGCTTCGTTTTCTTTTGCTGGTCATTAAAGTAATTCCACTATACATACATCCACAGACAGTGACCTCATGATTGACTCACTGTATATTTTCTGATTCCAAATATTTTCTCACCACATTCTTTGATTTTCCTCTCATGTTCATCAAATGCACAAAACCATTCATGTCGCATTCAATCATCCCCCATATAAGACGCAAAAAAGTGCGTTTGCAGGCTTAATCTGCGACTTAAATCAAACAGGAAGAGAAAAGATATATTCTGTGGGCAAATAGCTGCAGCAGTGGTCAGGAGCAAAACTAAAATGTTTGTCAGATGCTTTCAGCCTATTTTGACAGTTGTAAGAATCGAGTAGATGAAAGAGGAATCTCTCAGCAACAACGCTGGAGGAGCAATGTCTTTCTTTCAATACACTTGAGGACATAAATATGTTTGCATCATACATAATAATGATTTGAATGCAATCACTGTATGATTGAATCTGAAACATATATTCCCCCTCCAATTGCTGTGGTTAAGGTACTGTGAATTGAGATGTTTAATCATTTACTACAGAGGGCTTCAAAAGATTTTGCCATTCTTTTTGGAAGAGAAATTTAAAAAATGCATTAAGATATAGTCAACATGGAACCTTAAGTACGAAGGCAGACATACACAATTAGCTTTTTCCCTTGTTCTAAATGAAGGCTGTACAAATCTGGTATAAAATCAATTTGAGGTTTGAATACATTCTCTTGAATATCCATTCTTTTATGTGTACATCTTTGGAATCTAAGTTATCTAAGACTATTTTCATTTTAAGCTGCATTACATTATAAAATAGTTTGCAAGTTGTAATCTTTTGCAAGTTATACAAACCATAAAGTAATAGTCATTCTAAAATTACAGCCCTGTTCACAGTTACAACTTAATTCAAATACATTGTATTAGATACATCCAGAACAGTAAATTCAACAGAGCCACAGGCATACCTCAAGTAAAAAAAAAAAAAAATACTTGACAACAAGGAGTATTCATAATATCTTGTGTCAAACCTCTACAGGGAAAGGATTAATGAAAAGCGCCCTGATGACCATTCATCCATTTATGGGCACTTTACAAGATTACTGCCGCGCCAGGCTACCTCACTCACCTAAACCCAATTATTTTCATAACTGTCCAAATATGAGGAAAATGAAATTCCTCAAATGTACCCGACTATTAGTGCAAAAAATAAGGCCTATAATACATGCCTCTGGGTGATATACGCCTCTGGCACTCAGCCGTTTAATTTGAGCTGTGCCTTTGTCTTAATATGATGGCGAAAACAGAGGCCTGGCAAAAAATTTGGAGGATCCTCGATACACTTACCCTAGCACACAAAGCTGAAAACACACAATAGAACAAGTAAGTCTATTGACTGTTGAGAATATGTTTCTGTGGAAACCAAGTAGCTTTCGCTAAAATATTAACATACACTTTTATTAAATATGGGGTAAGCTATGAATTTTCAGGTTGAGGTTGAAATGAAGACTTTTTAGCTATTACCTGGTCTTATTTTTTGTGTACAATGTCATGCAATGTCTAACTAAGGTTTCTATTTACTCAAAAAGTGTTCATAAACTTGTAACAGGTTACTTTATTGCAAGTATTGAGCGTACACCACTTTAATATTTATAATAAGGATGTCTGTGGCTTGAAGCAGCACTATTTCCAGCTATTGCTGAAGGTCCAATGTGAGCAGTGAGCTAGGTCCACATTTAATCATTCCCGGTGATCTTTCAGTTTTGCTTTTCTGGATACACTAGAGAAGAAATGCACCTGCTGCAATGACAGAATTTGCTTAGGCAAACACTCATGATAAATGAAGGTATCAGTGTCACCTGACACAAAACACAAAGCATCACATTGAGTGAAACGACATCACAGCACCGATACCCTTAATTTCAATCTGCAAAGAGCAAACTCACTAAATACATGAGAGCTACAAAGTATTTTCCACACCCTATTCCTCAGAAATACATACTTATTGACAGGCCAATCATTCTTATCACTCTGCGGTATTGAGTGATAATTTATATTCATATAAATTAACAATAATTGGAGTTTAGACCATTTCACTCTGAGAAGCCAGAACATGCTTGCATCATGTACACTGAAGCCAGAGTTTTAATTCTTGGCTGATTAGATTCAAGCGGAAACGACTCATCAAAATGCAAAAGCACATAAAAGGGGAAGGTCTGGGTCGATATGCAGCGGGTCAAAGCATTTAGCAGGGATCTGTAAAATTAAGTATTTAATCAATTGCAGCTTTCTATGGACCGATTCGAGGCTCAGACAAAGTGTTTGCTCACAATCCTCGCTCCCTTGAGTGAGCCGCACCACAGCTGCTCATGTAGTACAAAAAAATGTAGTACAGCTCGGTAAAGACAGGTGTGGGTGTCGGACATGTGTGTCTTCACTTAGCGCCTTCTTTCTAAATTTATACTGTTCTGTTGTATTAGAAGACATATAACTTGCCAGACAAAAATTTAACTGCCAACACACAAATACAGAAGAAATTCAGAAAATCCTTTATGTGTTTTTGTTATCCAATAGCTAACGTCACTCCATCTGCTTGTTGGTTAGCATGTTCCATTCCAAGTAAATTCAGTTTGTTGTGTACATTACATCAGAATTTTTTTTTGTGGTGTTAATACCTGTCTGACATTCAAGACAGGCCACTCCCTTTTACTATTTCACACAAATGGAGAGAACATTTTATGAAAACCCTTACAAGCGAGCGAGATGTATTAGTCAAAACAGTTACACCCGACACATGGCTAAAAGTTGTAATCTTCGTTGGCTTGTACCCTAACAAGACATCAAATAATAAAACTGTTCAACACTAAAGCCCTGTTTATTATTTATGAGGATCAAAGGAGGAGTGTTATATTTCCATATAAATTACCAAAGATATTTGAAAAGAACAGTGTCTTACTGGATCAAATTATCAAAGCGCTGATTCTTTTAAGTCAGCTATTCTTAGACATTTAAGCATGTCATTCTTGGAAGAAATGCAGTATGGGAGTGAGGCTGATCTGCTGCTTTTCCTGTGTGGTACTTGACATTCTTTGAATCCTTGTCTTTGCTTCCCTCACCCCCCACCCCACACACACACACACACACACAAACACACAGGGTGTTTCGGCACACAGTAGGAGTAATTGCCTCTGTGTTTACTGAACCATTAGGCAACAGCTTGTGAGATGCTGCCTTCATTTAAAGCATCGTGGCTCGGTGATACGGCTTGTATCAATCTTGTCTGTTAATTAAGAATTCCATAATGCAGCTAACCCATCTAATGCTGGCATTGACACTGCATTCTGGATATGCATTAGGCAAGGGAATCACTCATTAGTCATGTGGTTTCCTTTCTAAATAACACCTAATAGGTAAATGAATGCACATAATCTAAACAAAAAGCTTTACCTTTAATTTAGGATAGGCTAGAATCTAGACAGAGAATAAGGCCACAGACTGCAGTTAATGAGTAACTTTAATTGTTAAATACCCCCATGCCTGTTTCTAACATTGCTTGTTTCGAGCAATAGTGGCAAGCGTTTATCTTGGGCAATTTGTTTTCAAACCCCATGAATACTGTAAATAATTAGCACGTTTGATTATATCATTCTGTATCGTATTAATACTGAAAGACTGCTGTCAAAAGCCACAGTAAATTCATTTCTGAATAGGGAGCGTATATCGTGCTGAACAACGCGGCACATAACACTGTTTCAAAACTGTTGAATACACGTAACTGGGTTATTTCAGACATGCTAATGCCGACATAAACCCTGCCCTTGGACATTCTTCAAAGTGCACACGAGTTGTAAAATCGCTGGTCGAGTGCAGGAGGCGGTAAATCAGAGCACTGGCATATGATTTTGTGTGCTGCCTACCAGTCAAAACTGGTCTTTTGCGGGTCTGGCAGGAGGGCTCATCTAGCGATATAGATACAGAGAGAAGAATGGAAAATTGTATCGGTCCTTCTTCAATTAAACGTTTGGAACAATGTATACAAGCTATGGTCATAAGACAACATTTTATTTGAACATTGTGTTTTGAAATAAAAGCATTCAATGCTTTACCTAAAGCCTGCCCAGAATGATCATTTGAACAGCATCAATTGCTAAACACTAGCATATTGCCAAAATAAAACCTATTCCACCGTCTATCTTTCTAAAACGGAAGAAGAAACATGTACGCCCATGTGAAATTAGTGGGATTATCTTTTATTACAAACTACACCCTTTTACGTACGATACGTCTTTAATAAGCGAACATTACATGTGTTTTAATGTAACTTAAGCAATATGAGCGCAGATGACAACTCGGTTACCAAACTGATCTCACGAACTAAACTTAATGACCCATACCGTTTGGCACCTTTCCACTGCCCCATAGCATATTGGCGCACGTTGCTCGCTGGGCAAGTCGGCGTGTGTGGTTGCTTATAAATATATTGGTTATTAGTGGGGCATTGATCAGCCTTCATTTATTTTATTGCACCGATTATACCAGAATACACCATATATGCCAGTTTACTTACACTGACCATCATATGTACCAAACATGCAGCCTGTATTTGATATCCGCGAAAATAAGGACAATTAACCTCAAGAGAAAATTGCAGCTGGATCGTATATTTTGTGATAGACTGTTGAGAAGTGTCTGCTCGATGATGTTAGGTAAGGTTAAACCTGTTTTACAGGAACTTTAGAAGTGAGTTAAAAAACCACTGGTTGTAAAAATTAAAATTGCACCGCTATTCCTATGACAGTTCACTGTCATTAGAACGTAGTAAGCCACCGTTGCATATACTTATCTGCGGCGCGCACGTACCAGAGGAGAATACTAATGTAGGTTACTGCGCGGTGACAGACTAGGAGTGGATATTAAATCGGTGCGGTTTACAATAGGCCACAGAAGTCTACACAATACAAGGACAGGTCCATGGGAAATTGGGGTTGATCAATGTGAAAATTGGTTAATTTGACAGACCACATAAAACCCATACAGTTTTTTCCCCCAGTTTTAATATTGTACGACGGTACACGTCCTTCAGATCACTTTCAGTACCAGTGACCAGACCTTACATATTCTGCGGAGCACCTGCATTGCTGATGAATACACAATTTTTATATGATGGCAATGATACAAAATCCGTACAATATGCATATAAAAAATGTAAACCAAACTCATGATAAAAGTACGAATTCATATTCAGTGCTGGCTTCTAACTAGAAGGAGTGGACAAAAAATTGATAGGTTCTCATGTTGACCATAGTCCATAAAAAGACACGCACCTTTACATGCCATTGCAATATATACCATTGTATACTGCCAAATTACATATATTGTAAATCCAGTTTACAGAACAAAGATTTAACCATGTTAATGCAAAATATGCACATGTCACATCATCACCAGCACATGTGTAGATATGATTACATACTCTGCATATTTAATTTAAAACATCTCACCATGCCCCTGTACAAAACAAGACATCGTTGCACACTCTGCCTAGACTTCAAACAGTACACCTATGCACGTATGCTACACCAATGAAATACAGTCTCCAATGATATGGAAGATTCGTTGCTAGTAAACGTCACCTGTTCCCCATGACAAACTACTGAAAAACTAAAAATCACAACGATTACAATATATTATCTTCAGCAAAAATTGAAAACCTTAATGAATCACAAAAATAGCATACAGTAGAATAATCTAAAAACCATGCTTTATTCGGATTATGTGTCATATTACCTATCCTAAAACAGTAAAGCAAGGATATATATGTACAGAGGGCAAAACTCCAGCTATGTATTAACAGCAACTGCACATACATTCTTATATCCAACTAAATGTTTTTCAACTATAGCCTACATGCCTCAGTGAAAACTGAGCCAGATACGTGTAAATCATGTACTCATTTTCTTAATTATCACCTTCAGAATAACCTGAAAACGCACCGCCAATTACGACTCAATGAAAGAAGTGCCATTTTACTTACCAGATGTTGTAGCTTCACTTCTGAGCAAAGCAAACCATACATACAGCGACAGAAACCTTTGCAGGGAAATACATCCAATTGCACGCTCCATATCGGCACCTCACCGAAGTCTCGGTCCCACCACAATCCTTCTTCGAAACACACTGAAAGTGGATTTCAGTTCATGAGCAGCTGGCAAAAGAAAAAACAACCATAAACGAAGGATAAAAAAAAAAACCTTTGCAAGTGTATATCCACTGGCCTTGCTGATGTTCACTGTACTATTCAGGTATTAAAACAAATTTATTTAAACGCGTTTTTTCCTTATGTTTGTCAATGCTCTAGAAGTAGAGCAATAATATGATATGCGATACGGGGTACGGAGATGACTTGCGAGGTTCACTTGTTACGGGAGCTGTCCACCAGCACTGCTTGAGAGGAGAGTAGGATGTAGATCCATTGATCTAAAGGGGTTTGGGGTAAAGCGTGGTATTAACTCCGGAACGGACTAAAAAGCCGACAGAAATCATGTGTATTCGGCATTCAGCCGTGCTAGCGTGCCACCTCTGGTCAGATCGGGAACTATAAGCGGGATCAGTAGCCCTGTAGAGCCGAGGATGCCTGAATTGTAATGAATAGATTCGGCCTCCAAGCGAACGAAATCTTTTAATTATTATCCCAAATTTTAAATGATGTCTCAGAGTTTAGACAGAAGGAGCCGCCTTCAATCCAATATTTCCGTCAGTCTAACTCGTCGGTATTCAGCTCTAATATTAATCAGACCAACAAATCAGACCAAACTGTATAGACCAACAATCTAATATTTTAGACATGTTTTAGTTGTGCTTTGAGATCAAAAGTCAGCTTGTCTGATGGACTGTTGTTGATGAAAATTGTCATTTGATAAAAAAAAGAGCAAAGGAAAATGGGAAAGATGACAGTGATCATAATTTTGTCCCGTCTAAACAAACCAATATTAAAAACAAAGCACCTGTTCATTTTTCATGTCTGCAGGATGACAACAACACAGTTGGCTCATGCAGTTATTCATATTGATAGTTAAATTAATATTTGTAAAGACAGACCCCACTGAATATAATAAAGCAAAACCTTTATTTTATCTCAGATGGATTTTGTACCATAAGTTTTCCCACAGTGCATGTGCACTGTATCTGTAGTAGTGACTGAAGAATTATTAAAGCAATAATGGATACCAAGGCCTTCCGTAATGAGAAGTCTACCCCCCTCTAGCACTTTAGCACCCTCGTCCCAATGTAATGCACTTTGTGTTGTAAGTCGCTCTGAGCAAGAGAGTCTGCTAAATGCTTATAATGCAATGAGAGAAAGCACCTCACAGTTTTGGCTTTGCATGGATAATTAATATTATAAACACGTAGCATGATTTATCCCAGCTGTGGGAGTTTTTAATATGCTATTGTATAGCCTTAGAGGGCATTGGTTAAACATACCTTCATCACAATATAATTTTCAGAATTGAAATATTAACTGTGGATTATGTTTCTCTTCCGTGTTGTTCGTAGAAGAAATACCAATTTGTTTTACACGGCACAAAACATGCAGTACTTAAATTGGGTTAGACTTTCTACCCACCCATTTAGTGTTTTTCCCTCTAGCTCCACATATGGCAGACAAAGATATAAGGTAGGTAGACATTAAGTAGATCTCAGTTGACTGACAATACGAATTGTGATAATGTGAATGCAAGATTTGTATCATGTCAACAAAGTGTCCTGGGATCCCAATCCAACTGCAGGCATTTCTTATTCCTTAATTTAAATGATAATAAAATATCAATTAAGATGAACAATAACAGATTATAAATAGCCTCAACGGTGGAAGAATTGATGAATCAGTTCACCCACCAGGATATATATGCATTCCCATTCAGCTTAATTACTTGTTTGGACCATTGCGTTTCCTTCTTTGACCGTTGTGTCATTGAAATTACATACCCATGCTATTCAATTAACTCAAGTTATTGAATGTGTAAACAATGCCGATGTGAAATAACAGTAAGCATGTTTAGAAATGTCTGGAGTAGAAATGTCAGTGTTATTTCAATGCTGCTATTCAGTGCTCTTGGTGGTTCCCTGGAAAATGAACAAATGTAAGCGGGTTGTATTGCCTATAAAGGACAATCTCAGGCACATTATTGCCCTGCCTGTTAAAAGTAATGAATCGCGAGCCGTTCCAAATCCCTTTTGTCCCTTTACAAATAATTTCTCTCTGTATGTCATCCACGTAATAGTTCCCATAATTGTGCCACATATGCAAAAACAGCCATAAGATATATAAAACTTAAAATAACCATTTTCATTTTCGATTAAAATGTTAATTGAAATCTTTCGGATTTACAACCAAAGGTAATTTTGCTGTGATGTATTTCTGGCTCTGCCAACAGTCAGACACACAAACAATGTGGTATGCAAAAACCATCTCCACATCCAGACTGCGGCCTGGTGGTTCAGGCCTAATGGTGTGCTTTGTGTGTATATATACTCTATACAAAATAACCTTAGGTTCATTTTAAAAGCTGGCAAAAGTCTCAGAAGATGGTCATTTCAGCTCAGCTTATATTGGCATAAGAAATGTTCTCCAAATAATTTCATTAATGACTATTATGGGTTGGCCGTGTTGTGCTATTTCACACAATATGGTATCACCTCAGGTGACGGCAGATTTAAAATGTCAATCAAACAGCTATTTGGTGCCTATGTTTACTTAAACATTAATATGAATTGTAAGAGCCACAATTTAAACTTGACATATTTACCTTGTTCCTGTCTATTAAGTAATGTGTGGTCATCTTGGAGGTACAGTATCTCACTGCACTAAGCAATAATACATTAAAATGAATATTTCTCTATTGAGATGATTATTTCATTGTCGTGTCATTTTAAGCATTAGGATAAAGTCACTGAAACTGTGAGCCGTATTATCATCTGCTGATACAAGTCCACCAGCCTCACCCAGTATGACTTTGGTGGTGTTTGATTTCGGGATCATGCAAAAGGTTTTGGAATTGGGAAGTGTCCTCAGTATATGTGTGCACATAGGACCCACAGCGGGTTCCGGCCCCAGGCATCCCCCACCAGGCAGGCAGGCATGTTGTTCCGGTGCAGGTTCCGCTCCTCCCCACCCCACCCCACTCCCTTCCGGCTGAAACACCGGCATTCCCCAACTTCAGCCGGCAGGCAACAGTAAATGGACAGGGGGACCATCTCGGGGCCAAATTACCTCGTTCCCGACGCCTGAAGTTCTGCACCACCGCTCGGTCACCTGTCATCAACGGCAAGGTCTTCGGCCAGCGATCATAGTTCACCTTGTCCCGCTGTTGCTGGCACAGCCTCCAGCACCCTGTGGTACACCCTGGACAATGCGCGATGGTGTGCCCGCACCCGCCCCTCCATTTCCCACTTCCTCAGGGCAAGGGGACACATTCGTTGCCAGGTCGACTGGCAGCAGGGCACGATGCCTGGTCAGGGCGCAGTGTGGACGTAGCTTCCAGATGCTGCATGCCCCCTGCATGCAGCATCTGGGGATGGGGAGGTGAACAGCTCCTCCAACAGGGCCCACACGAGGGCCACGGTGTTCAGCCGGGACCAGCACCACCTCCGGGTGGGCACACCCTTTCAAAACCCCCACCACGAAATCCACCTCAGTAAGCCCCTATGCCCCAAGCACAGTCTGTACCTGGGCCTGCCACTCAAAATTAGTCAAGTCTTCCTCGCCTGAAAACTCAAGAACACTCACAGGTAGAGAAGTGTTCTTTGGTTTGAAATTTGAGCTTTCAGACACCAATTCCACCCCTCTCATCTCTTATTCTTCAGTTTGTTTCCCTACTTAAGCTTCCACCTCTTGTTCTTAGGTAGCTGATGAAACTGTATTTCAGGCCTACAAAACCCTGTGAAATGTTATGAAACAAACAAGGTAATCAAGACTTGGGTTGGAGTGATGAGTGTGTGCTTCCGATGTTTGGATCAAAGCTGCTGTATCTGCAGCCTGGTAAGCAAAAATGGTTCAAATTATGTTCAAACATGATTTATTTGATTGAGAACAATTCCAAAATGTTGTCCAATTAATTTTGAATCCCATGTACATTTGGCATTCAAAATTGTAAGAAAACAGGGTTAATGAAAAAAGTTTTTTGATGGAAATTTGTATTACTCATATAAAATATATGATTTGCATTATTCATTCATTTTAATTATTGATCACCAGTCATTAATCTGAATTATCCATATACATGCAGTGAACTATTGATTTGTATTGGTCACACACATAATGATTTTACTTGTATTCATGTGTTATTCAACATTACAAATCGCCACATTCTGTGTGTCCAAAGGGTATTTGCTTGTGGAAAATAACTGAGATATTTATTTAGGCTCTATCAGGCCTGTTGTCCCTGAGCAACAGAAAATTAGTGTGAGTTAGTTCTACAACCGCCTGAGTGTGTGTGTATGTGTGTGTGTGTGTGTGCGTGCGTGCGTGCGTGCGTGTGTGTGTGAGAGAGTTAATATCCATTTATGCTGCTATTAACTCCTGACCTGGTGCTATTAACCTGTTTCAAGCAATTATCTACTATTCATGTATTAATATACACTGGTGCTATTATTCTATGTACTGTGATTACCATTGCAATCCTGTGTGTCAGAATGTTAACTGGTGGAAAAATAGTGGGCAAGAAACATCTCTGACCCTATTATATGTGCTGAAGAGCGGTGGAGTCTGGCTCTTTGTGCTTTGTAACTTTTACGACTGAGCGCAATCCAAATGTATTATCTGCCACGTAAGAGCTGTAACCCCTAGCAACAGGTGGCAGATATCTTTTAGGGGAAGAGGTTATGCTTGGATGATTCCCCTGGACCAATTAGAGAAAGGTAAACTAACGATGCCTCACCCAGACTGACTGTATAAGAAAGGTGCTGTCCTCTATATTTTTAGGAGGAAGCTAATACATTGTTGAATGTACTGCTTGTCCCATATTGCAATGTTAACAAGACAACTTCGACTCTTCCCCATTATATAAGGATAAAGAAAAATCACACACACATACACACACACGCGTGCACACACACACGCACATGCACACGCACACACGCATACACACACACACAGCAAATGTGTATAAGTTGGAAAATTCAGTCTCCAATTAAAAATCTCCAATTAACGGCATAAATAAGGCACAAGATTCCACACAGGTGGTCAAAGTAAATTTCACCACAGCAGGGAATGGAAAGCATTGCATCATAGCTATGAAATATTGATATTTTTCTCTCGAAAACCAAAACTGTGCCAACCATAACTTTAAATGACATCAGAAGTGTGGTGTGAATTTATGAGAAACAAAGTAAAAAAAAAGTTATTTAAAAAAAAAACCTTTGAAATAGTCCATATTTAATAACAAATAAACAAATTCAATATTTTAAATGAATTCTATAGATAATGTATTTATGTAGCTTATGTAATTCATTACACATACCCTGCCACACTAATGATATCAGTAAATTCACATCGATCATGTTTTCTCGCTCTACCAATATCATATGAGATACAGCAATTAGGAGGGGTCCACACAAGAGTTATGCCCTGACCTAATTGATTAGCTCATCCCTGACCATAGTTCCAGTCTTATCCAAACTGTAGGTGTCCATCTCTGGCAGTGCAGCTCTAAGACTGGCAGGCTGTCTTGTAATTCCCATTTCTGTGGAAGATGGCGCTATCAAGTCATCTGCATAGAGCATTTTAGAATTTTGTAAAGAGAAACCAGGGGATGCAGATTGTTCTGACATTATTGCCAATTCTTTGATAAATATTATAAAATTAGCTGATTTATGAAAGCAATGAGCCACAAGAGGCCACTGTTTACAGTTAATTTACCATGGCTAAGAATGTTTTGGCATAATGCTAAGCGGGGTGCCTAAAACGCTCTTAGCCTTGATAAAATCACTGTAAACAAGTGGCCTCAAGTTTATTAAACAATCTTAAACAGTCTCACTGCATGGGGTTAAATATTCCATTCCTTTATGTCCAGTTTTAAACTACATTTGTTTTTATTGTATATTGATAATATCATACATCTTACTCCCTATGCTACATGTACGAAGTTAAAAAAATAATCCTTCAAATAAAATTCCTTTGTCAAGCCAAAGAAGTTGACAAATATTGTCAATATTTACATTATTCTGTATTAGGATGAAGAGGTTGTATGTGTTTTCTATTATTCTAATATGTTTTTTGAAAATCAAGAGTGTTGTGATTATGGTTGATTTTTTTTATATATATATATATATATTTATATAATTGATCAGAGTTTAGATCAGTTTTTTTTTTTTTTGTTTTGCAAAGACTTACAAAACAGCTCTTCCATATGATTCCATTTTAAACAGCTTCGTCTTGTTTTTTTTAATTCTGGTTTTCATCCTAATTTAAATTTCAGGAGATGTCTTTGTCAATTGGCTCCTAAATTTGGTTGAATATTTCATCTGTGTACCGATGTATCCTCTTGCACAGGAGACATCTGTCCTTTATCAGTGTCAGTGAGTGCTTGAGGGTTACATAGATGAGCACTTCTGATTGGTAAATTCTCTGTATTTATTGTTGCCTAACTCTTACAGGACTTTTTGGCATGATTTCCATCTTCGATCCTTGGTCATAGTATTTAGCAGTTTTGAATTTATTTAGAGCAGATAATGTTTAGCAGGCCTGTAGTAGTCTGCTGTGGCTGTGAGGCCAAACATTTCTGTACTCTGGAATCTAGTGCTGAGGGGCAGGTGGCAGGTTCCTTAAGCCCTGAGAGTGTGACTGACTGCACTGCATCCTGGGACAGTGTCCTCCAGCACCTTGCCAAAGACTCTGCAGGCCGGCCTGTGGAGGTGAATGTGAATGTAAGCTGAATGTCCCAGCGGTAGGCCAGTTGTACGCTCTACATATGTGTGACCCCTGATCCTTGTGCTGAGGAATTTCTCTGCTGGCTATTGGTAGGAAGCAAAGCAGATTGAGTCAACCTAGAACAGGCCACCAGTGGAAATCAAATGGGACATATTGCTCTTCCAGTCAACACATATCAGAAAGAAGTGACTACTGAGCCAGTGACCCTATTGGATGTTTTATTCAGGAGCCTGTTCTCTGTCAAAAAACAAAATTACTCAGTTTAGACAAAATATCAACCCAAATGCAAAGTGAATAAAAAATTATAAAATAATGAAAACAATAGAACCTCTCTTGTGTTACTACAATTTACAGACAGCTGTTAAATGAAAATAGACTCATCAATAAGACCCAACGGCATATGAATGTCACAGGTTTCTATGAGGAACATCAAACGTAATGGGCTATGAGGAAAATCAAACGTAATGGCCCTTGGCGGACTCAATAAATTGAATGAAAGTATCAAGCAGCGTGTACTGTACATGCAGATGACTACATATAGCTGCCAACAGTTTTATTTGCTAAAATAAACTGATGGTTTTACTGTAAAACTATGAGTTACATTCAGATTATAGCAATACTAGATAGCTCTTCAGAAAAATTAAGCAGATCATCTAGAAACAAGCTAGTCCAATAATGACACAGGGCAAGTTAGCTGGTTGGGGTACTTCATAAACAGCTTCTGTGTCCTCTGAGAGCCATTTTCCTGATAGGATAATTATAGAAAATATATGGATTAAAGTCAATAAATACTGATTTAAATTCTTATACATTTTTTATACTACTTTAATTCAGAACAGTATGGTAAACCATATTTCAAAAAATAATGAACTGATTTTCATTATAATAATAACATGGATGTGCTTCAACGTTGGTAATATGGAAACAAAATGGATCTGGGTCAAGAGAGTCACGTAATCAATAGATTTTGTTAACACTCAGATCAACAGAGCGAAAATGAGGTGACCGCATTCATTAATATCTACAACATTCAGGTGAAGAGTCAATCAAGAAATCACTATCTTGTGCTGATAAACCTGCCTGGTTTGGTGTCGTGTTCATGGGATGGTTTATAGGATCATGGGAAAACTTAACTGACGTTATGTCCATCTCTTATATGATGCCAGGGCTATTTCATTTGAGGTGGTGAATCTGGATTCACCAACAGTACCCTAAATACTAATTTTGAAATTAAACCATTTATTGTAAATATTTTTGGCTGACTGGTCAAATTTTAATTTTTGGAATTAGAGTCTCCATCACTATTGTCAAAAGTCCAGACAAAAAAAAAAAAATATTGTCTCCCAGCACCTCTGGCTAACTGACAAGGCACCTCTTATGAGCTAAACAGAGAACATCCATCAAACGTTGCTATGCTGGAGCTAACTATTTTCCATAACTCATGACAGTGTATGATAAATGATAACGGAAATACTTAAGCAGACTTCATTTCCTTCAAAATAAATGAGTCTTTTTCCAGATGATGATGTTGCAAGGGTATAACAAGCTCTCGTATTCATATGCATGTGTGAGAGATTGCATATTATGATGCAGCGCTACCCATGCAAGGACAGTTGCATAAATAAAATCTTCAATTACCCGGCGTCGTGCATGAGCGCGGCACAGTAAGCTGGGTAGGCAGTGTTTACCAGAGGAAATGAGGAAAACATACAGAAACCATCCCTTTGTCTTACAAGCAGCCAGCTGACTATTCACTTACAACGATAAAGAATAGCAGTTATTTACTCCACATACAAACACAGAGAAGCAAGACTTTCTTTCTTTGCCTCAGTATGTGCTCTTGAAAAACAAGTAATAAAACCTGTAAAAAACAGGGGCATAAAGCAAATACTCTGTTTCACTGTGCATGCTCTGTTCTAGCATCATCTAATATTAAGCATGTGTGTTTGTGTGTGACTGCAGTGCTGCAACCCAAATGTCTGTGCAGCACATATTCTTATTTTCGTATTTTCTTAGTCATGTTTAAATTAGACTATAAATCACTAGTCAACGGGTAAAGCTCCCAACCAGCACTGTAGGACACATATAGAAGAAACCTCATGCATTTAATATGAGAGAGTACATGAAGCAATATTTCTGCTATATGTAATTATTTAGGGAAAAATGAAATGTAATGGTTCCAAATTGCCCTGTCATACTCAAAATCTGAAATTGAACAAATTTCTTAATATAAACTATGTTGCATCAGTAAACGTGCATTATGCCTGCTTTATATCCAGCATTGTGTTCTAGATATATTATGTGCTTAGATGTATTATTTGGACTGTCACAGCAGAGTTGAGACAGAGCTATTCACAGTAACCTATGTGACCTTGTAAATAAATTGCTTCCCTCGCCAATTTTCATCCAGGCGCCCAAGCAGAGTCACTGTAGGGTGTGTATCAAACAGGGCGAAAAAGTGTCGAATGCAATGCCGCCCTCGCGCTTATGCAGTTTACTGTCTCAGATAATGATGTGCTGAATCAGATCTCCAGCAGTGGCTTTTGAGTCTGTGTGTTTATTGATTATAACTCATCTGAGATGTGAGAGCTTCAGGAGTAAACCCCACGGCAGCAGTCATGTGGGATAACTGGACATGGGTTGAGGATTCTAAAATTGTGATTTCTGGATTCAGTCCTGCAACAAAAATCAAGGATGATGTGTATGTTTATTATAGCTTAGTCTGATTAATTATTGATTATTTTAGCTTGTGAACACCTGGCCATGGTTTGAGACGAAGCTTCGCTTGAATAATTGCATGGTCTGGTTCCAACCGAGCTCCCAGTTAAAAGGCTACAACTCCAGAACCAGAATTGTGAGTTAGTGAATATATTTCTTTACAAGAAGTTGCTGTGAGAGAGGAACTAAGAACATTTTAAGACCCACTTTGCGTATCATGCCAACAACATGAATATAAAAAAAAGATACGACTTTGAGTGAGTTCTAGTATCTTGTGGGAACTGTGACCCGTTAAGAGTGAACAATGAATCTGCTCTGTCATTAACAGCGCTGTCATCTACGCATGAGGCTGCTAGAAAATTTCGCTCTTGGAGACTCTTAGTGTCAATGCACAGTTGTGTAAAATGCATGGAGAGTTGTGGAACACCACAGTGAGAAATATTACCACAATAACGAACCCTCACCAGACAACCCATCGGTACGTCAACATAATTGAACAGACGGCATGAAGTTGCGGCACATGGGGAAATACAAATCTAATTTTAATGGTCTTCCTTCTTTTAGGGCGCTGCCTTAGAGTACATAGTCTCTGCCGGTATATTCAGAAACCAGCAGATTGCTCCTACCTCCCTAATCACTTTCGTCAGCTATGCGTTGAGAGAACGGCTGGCTAAACCTGTGGCTCCCCGAATCGAGGCGTATCGATAAATCCAATCTTGGCAGAGATCCTTAATGTGAAAACCACAGGTTAGCTGACACAGCCCGATTTACTGTAATCTCCTGCAAGCAGCACATATGTGTCACTATTTTCATAGCAGTAAGCATGTCGAAAATATTAAATATTCTTTTTAATGATTTGCCACTTAGCACACTCAGGTACAGTTGGGTAATTATTATGGCAAGATTGGACTCATGCCTTTGGGAACACTGCAGACACTAATAGTTATGGGGATATGTATTTTAAAGCCAAAAATAGGTGGAGTTGCCATGAGCTGTGAATAACCGACTTGTTTTGACCAAGTAAGGTTTTCCTCTTCACCACAAAATACAATTATTGATTTATCTCACTGAGCTGCTGGTTGCAGTAACTCAATCAATTTATATATTTTTCATGATATCTCATTCCCCCCTTGTTAATATTTAGGTTCATCCCATGCAAAGCTTGAAGAGTATTTGTTTTATTGACCTCTTATTGCCAATTATAATGCAACACCAACACAGACTTGAGGCTCGAGTTTGGAAATCCAAACCTGTGGCACAATAAAAAAATAGGTAACATTTTATTTTGATAGTCCCTTTGTAGATATTCAACAGACGAGACATATCATGTCAACAGCATATATGGATTGTAAGGATGATCTGTAGAAATGTCAGATATTATACAGAAATACACCTATATACTATCAACTAACTATATTAGACATTAATAAACCTTAATATTTCTATAAAAAAGGAGATGGAAACTGAGAGTGTTGAATAGCTATAATAGTGTGGTTGAAATAGTTTGCATGAAAAAGTGATTAAAATACATTTAATTAAAGATGACATTTTTCTAGAAAATAAATGGTCTTTGTATTCGATGACAAAGCATCTTCAAAGAGCTAAAGATTTATATTATATGACATTAATTAGTAAAAACAGTAATTGTCTGTGTTTACAAACATGTGTGCTCCCTTCAAATGGCTAAGGAGTAGTTGGCAGGGCCGGTGATAAGTCTAAACACCAAATTACACAAACAAATAAAAAGAGAGGGAGAGAGACAGAGAGAGAGAGAGAGAGAATAGGTGTGTGTGTGTGTATGTTTTCTCAGTATAAGTATATTACATTATCGGCTCCAATTATTACATTTTTAATTATTTTTTTTTAACCCAGATAATAATGTAATAACTTTTTACATTATGGCCAAAAAGTTAATACGTTATTCGTTCAGAAATTTCATTACTTTATCGGTCAGTTATTACATTATCAACTTTTATTACAGTAAGAATATAAATTATTATGTTATTGGCGGTAATTACATTAATGGTAGTTATTACATTATTGGCTGCTACAAGCCCTTTTCAGGACACAGCTTTAAAGAGCTAACCAGAGTAGGAGGGGTTGTGCGCGGTGTAATTATCCAGTATGATTGGACCTTTTATACATTATAATCAATACCTGACCTCGTCTCATCCCACACCTCATGCGCTGGCAATGCAAAAAGTCAACTCACTATTGTGCTCCCTGAAGTGATCGTCTGGGTGGGCTTAGGTTTACACTGCGTTCCAGGAGCGATTTCTTGAGCCGTGTGAACGGGAGACGGCGACTTCCAGGGCTGAGGTCTGATTCTGTGTGGCTGAGCAGTCGGACGGATCTGGGTGAAAGGATTACTAGACCACGGTGTCATGCCAGTGAGGTGATCAAAGGCTTCCATTGTAGCCTGCATCCATGGAATTGACTCAGTTGATGTAAACATCCTGATGACATCGTTTCTCAACTACCCCCCTCCTGTTGAGAGATCAAGTGTTGAGAGGGCTCTCCAGGGCACAATGGAGAAAAGTGATGAAGAGGACTTGCTCGACGTTTTTACATGCATGGCCTCCCCACTGCTAGAGCTGCAACGATTAGTCGATTAATCGATTACTCGATTGAAAGAAAATTAATTGCCAACTGTTTTGATAATCGAATAATCTAGTGATTTTTGAAGAAAAATGCCACAAATTTGATAGTTCTATGTTCTCAGATGTGAGAAGTTCTTGTTTTTCTTGTTGTTAAATTATAGAAAATTGAATATTTTGGGGTTTTGGAGTGTTGGTCAGACAAAACAAGACATTTAATGACATCACCTTGGGCTCTAGAAAACTGTAATCGGCATTTTTCACTGTTTTCTGATGTTTTATACACTACACAATTAATCAAGAAAATAATCAGCAGATTAATCGATAATGAACATAGTTGTTAGTTGCAGCCCTAGTTCCCATTCCCTACCTCCAAAGAACAACATGGAGACTGCCATTGAAACAATAGCTCATAAAGCCATTCTCCAAGAGCCAAAATATATAGTCGATTGCTCCTCCACACACATGGTGCTTGTAGAGCTGAAACTGTCAGACAAGGAATACGTGTTGTCTCTGTATGAGTCAAAGAAGGCCACAGGCAAAAGAGTTTTACAGCTGTTTGAAACAACAAAGGTTATGCTGTCTCAGAGAGAACAGACAACCTTTAACAATCTCCAACATTATATGAAAAATGCTGACCAAACCAAAGCTAAAAGAATCCAGCAATTCTGCACTGGTTCTTCAGCCATATGTGTTGGCAAAATTATGGTATGCTTTAACGCTGAAACTGGGCTCAACAGAAGGCCTGTTGCTCATTCGTGTGGAGCTACCCTTGAAGTACCATGTACTTCCAGTTCTGACCCGAATTTCATGCTGAGTTTGGCAACATATTGAATGGTTTATTATATTTTACTATATAATTTTGTTTGTTTTTGTTTGTCTGTCTTTGAAATGTCTGATGCACTGAAAAGTGTGGTGATCAGTCTGCAATTCTATTTTCTGTTAATGCAGTAGTACATCATCATAGTTTTCACAAGGATGATTTTATTCTTTAATATGCTTTGAAAATGCCTGCAGCTTTCATTTCCGTCAGTTTGACCCTCACCCAGCTTCGAGGCTAAGCTTGATACTGTGCTTTTGTTGCTAATAAGAAAGATTACAGAGTGGGCCGTCACTGATAGAATTGTAAATTAATTGCTAATGCTGAGGTGTTAGAGTCATATCTTTTTGGTTATTCAGGGAAAAATATTGTATGTAATACTCCCAACATATTACTTTCATTTACTAGTGTCTTAACTCCACATTGTAATTTGATGCCGTAACAGATTTTTTAAAAACAGAATGTGTGTACATTTTGCTGTACATCTGTAATGTGAAATTTTTATATTTTTAAATTTGAAAGATCTCAATTGGTCTCAATTCATTAACAAACCAAACTGATGAGGCAAATGTTACATTTATTCATGGTTGGATTTCACACTGGATAACAATACAGAATAATTATGAATAAAAATATTTCCACCTTGTTAACAAAAAGATCAAGTGCTTGTGCTGTTATTTTGTATCCCTTGTTAATGTTACAGTGCTTGGCAACACAGGGTTTTCATTCACAGATGTATTCACTGAGCCTTTCTGTCAATTATATGTCACTTGATGTTTGTACAACTTGGTTCTAGAAGTAGTAGATGTTAATTTTCACAGAGATGGTCTTTGAGTTCCAGTTCCAAAACACTTGCCATCAAATGCTCACAAAAGTGATGTTGAAAAAGTAGTATTTGATTCATCTTACAGGTTCATAAAACCTCAACAGGACTGGTGTCTACAAACTTTGAGACTGCAGGGTGTAAATTTGGATGGTACCACTGCTCCCTACTGTTCGGTATTGCAGGCCTTGCAGGTGTTCTCAGTGACCAGGAGGGGTGGTCTAGGCCCAGGGCGTTGGATTCTTGACAAGCCAGTCTTCCACAACCCATTACTGGGGATAGAGTCTTCTCCCTCTGCTGCAGTGAAATGCCGTTTTCTGTCCTCAGGCATGTGTAAGCTGGGCCGTTTGAGAACACCAGGAGGGAATGACTAGCGAACTGCTGAGACTCTTTCTGAGCATGCTAAAGCAGGGTGAATTGCAGATGGGCTTTCTGGGAAGAGGGGCAGGGTAAACTGCTCTCTTTCACCTACCCAAAGTTGGGGGAGTTTGAGCATGTATCGAAGAAGACCCTCTGTGGTACCTGTGCCAAAGTGTTAAATAAAGGCTTTTTGGTAGAGACTAAGAGCAGTCAGTGGGATGTGGAGTTGGGTGCTTTCACCACTGATGCTCTGACATGGAGAGTGCTCTATAAGGGTCCTATCCCAAAAAGAACTGGGGATCTACACTGGAGGATCATACTTGGAGCAATAGCCACTAATAGACACTTGGCACACTTTGATCCAGCAGTGGGGGTGAGGTGTAACTTGTGTGTAACTTCTTGCTGAAACTGTGCAACGTTTATTGCCTTTGTCTGGTTTATTGGAAGATGTGTGCTTGAGGTTGGGCATGCAGTTTTCAATTGCAGCTTTTGTTTTGGGTTCCAAGTACTCGTATGCCACCAGGCACAGGGTTATTTTGGCCAATTTTTTTTTTTATTTGGCCTGGAAAAAGCTAGCGATTTGGCTGACAAGGAAAAACAAAGTGTTGGGGGTCCGGCCAATACACCCATGTTTAGGGGATTGGTGACTGCTAGGCTAAAAATGGAATTTGCATATTATTCGATGGCTAGCGCCATTGATTGGTTCAGAGGATTTAGGAATATTCTTGGTGCAATTTGCAGTATTGATGGGACAGAATATTACCATATAGGTGGTGTGTGGGGGTGGGGGGTTTTAATTAAGTCCAAGTTTGTTGTTATTGTGTACTTTTCATCAATGGAGAGGTGTTGGTAAGTGATCAATAAAGGCATTTTAAAAGTCAGAAGTCTCCTTCCCCTCCTCTCTCTGTCTCTCTCCCCCCTTCCCTCCTCTCTGTCTCTCTCCCCATCTCCCTCCCCTCCTCTCTGTCTCTCTCCCCCCTCCCCCTTCTCTGTATCTTTCTCTCCTCTCCCTGTCTCTCTCTGCCCCCTTCCTCTTCTCTGTCTCTCTCTCCTTTCCCTCAGTCAGCCCCCATCTCTCTGTCTCTCTAACCCCACTTTCTCTCCTCCCTCTCTCTGTCTCTCTTCCTCCCATCCTTCTGTTCCTACCCCTCCTCTCTCACTCACATACACACGCACACACATATGAAAACACTGTAATTCATTAACTTACCTGGATGAGTCCCATGCAAAAAAACTGAGGGAGGCTTTTGTCAGGAAACCCATCATCAAAGAACACGTTATCTCTGAGGTCTGCAGGCAAGTATAACCAGAACTCCACATGCTGGCAGCGAATAAAACCCCACCAAAATCCAATTCTTTGATTGGCTCCCTCCAAGTAATTATCAAGGGTACTGTCTGGGTGAGTGGGGAGGAGAAATCTCTGAAAGCCTCTATCATAGCCATTTTTGGTTCCAAGATCGCCTCTCACAACTCTAGAGCAGCCCCCTAAATGCTGCACTGTTTCTATGTAATACACTCCAATCAACTTTGGGTCACTGCTTGTTGTGTAGGCATTAAACCAGATTATTTTGCTTGAAAAAACCATCAGTACTTCCATTGACGCAAGTGCCATATGGGTTCAATTTATCATATGAGTCTATGTGCCAGATGAAGTACGGCCCTTTTGAAAAGTATCTCCATCTTCTTGCTTGCCTTAATGATGCTCCTCTGGGATCCAGCTCCTTCAACACCAAGTGCTCATCTTCTTTCCTCACATGTATTTCATGTTCTCTGCATTTAGCTTACATCCACTGGTACTCATGGAGCTGTCCAGAGTACTGCAGTTGGTTGCTAATGAACTCAACCAGGACTGCCAGGTCAGTGTATGCTTTGTGACGAGTGTCCCTTTGCACAAAGAATTTTCTTCAGATGTGTCTCACTTATGTGAAAACCATGCCTCTTTATGTTTGAGGCCAATCTCAAAGTAAAATCTCCCACTGGTGTGTGTACTCCATTGTTGTGGTTGTTTCCATGGTGCTGAACTGACCCGGAAGTACACTGATCTAAATGAAAAACCTACACATACTCTTTCTTCGCCCCCTCCATGTCCCTTCCCGGGCTCCATAGGTCTGGGGGCCTAGAATACAATTAAAAATTTCCTGGACAACATAGATATTTCCATAACATTTTTATAATTTTCAATCTTTTTTCCATGACTGGAAAACTAGTCTCACATGGGAACCCTGACCTGGCCAACCACAAACGCTTCAGCAGCCCATTATTTCAAAATATTTTACGTATTTTGTTGTTGTTCAACTTTTTTTAACAATTGATGATATTGTAAAGGAATCAAAAAGAAGCAAATATCTATACTACATAATGCAACAACGTGTCAGAGAGCCTCACTCATCAGACAACATCACATGCCTATAGGTTCAGTCAACAGTTAAATCCCATGGTTAGATCTTTCTGACTCCCCTAATAAGAAGGCTGGTGTTGTTTGGCAAAAGTAAATGGCAGATCTCAGGCTAAAGAGAGGAAAGCTGCAAATGGGAGTCTAGCTCAACATCAGACTTGTTTCTGTATTTCATCTGCAGTGCTACCAGTGCAGAAAATCTACTTTCACACAAATAGGGCTTGGGAAACAGCATCAAAGATCTCACAGACTTTGTTGAAAGATCGGGGTATTCCAATGTTATATGTAGCCCAAAATTAAAGGTCTCTGGGAAAATATGAGTAGTAAAGAACAAGATAAATCAATGAGGCTGCCTTGCTCCTTGGTGCTCAGACCAGCGAGGGCTCCACTGCACAGCTCCGTAAAGGGATTTTCAATCCCGCTCCACTGAACATCTAAAGCTCAGAAATAGCAATTGGCTTTGTACGCGCACTGCTTCATCAAAGACAATCTAAAGATCTGTGGACATGCCAGTGTCTCCCGATGCAGACAGCAGTAGAAAGACGTCATGAGCAACTGCTTTCAGGGCACAATTACCCCACTGAGATACCCCATCATTGCTCTGGGTCCTCAGCGCTGACACCCACGCATCCTGTCCAGTCTATTCCATTAGAAGCAATACATACATTCAGTCGATCAAAAATTGCTTTGGACGTTCACTGAGTGGGCTTGCAGAGGAGTAAATCTTTGGGTATTTCATTGTTATGTTCATATCGTACTTACGTAAGAAGTTTGCAATGTCAGTCCATCTGTCTATCTGCAGAGCATAATAGCGACTCTCTCAAAGTCTTTTCAATAACTGCTGGTTATGTCACCTGTCAGGTACATTTAACAAATAAGACAAAGGTAGTCACTTTTGGATGGCACACAGAGTAGCAGTGGTGCAGCTGTGCATTTCGTGGTTGGGAGTTATATTCCTTGCACCTATTCCAGCTATGGTTAAGGGTGCACGTTGGCAAGGCAACAACCGCCTCAGCCCTGCCAGGGTGAGATAGTGGGTAAGCCAATTAAACTCGCAAATCCATTCACTCCATGGAAACCTCCCTTGGCTGGCCAGGCACCTGAAGGATCATAAACCAAGCATATGTTGACTCCTTCAGCGTCTGTGGGGGACGTTCAAATTAGGGCTGATTACACAGTTCAATTCAGGGTGGAATAGGTTAAAATAAAGACATGCAATGCAAAAGTACTTGAGTGGTCAAAAATGGATCAATAATCCCTATGCTTGACAGTGAGGCAGTAATGAGAAAATGGCACTTGGCCAGTCAAACTTATTCATGGGATGTATACATTATTTTTAGGAAGGGAGAAAACCATACGCTCCTAGAAACCATGCATATTTATTAAACTTGGTTACCGTTAATCAATATGGAGTTTTTCTAAGAGTTTGCAGTTTGCTTTCCTTCCGGTTTACAGGAGCACAAGCCAACACCTTGATGAAAAAGATGAGCATACACTAACACTCTTTTAATTGGGAATTCCTGTGAAAACTGCTCAGAGGTAGATCGGAGGGTAGAAAGGCATTGCATCTGACTGGATGTTTCCGTTGTTTTTAAGGTAAAATATTACATTTTGTTGCACATTAAAATGAAGGTTAAAGTGGAATATCTTTAAAGTTATATGAGATGTCATGTTAAATGTAACAGCTTGGTAACTGCATAGATATGTAACTAGGGCTGGGTGATGTACTCGGATATATTCAATATACTTGATAATTTTTTACACAAGATACAAGAAGTTGCCATATAGTAATACGGAATTAGGGGTAGTTCGCAGTGTAATCACTTGCGTGTTTATTTTAGACGTTGGCAGCATTTAACAGGCAGAAATCTCTCACTTGCTTGTAAGCTCTCTCCCTCTCTGAAACTCTCTCAGACACTCACACTACTGTACCCACACCCATCAATTGTTGTCATGTCAGGTGTCCTGATAGTTCAAACTGGGAGAGAACCACAAAAAAGCAGGCTGCAAGAGCTGAGGAAGACCTAATTCCGAAACAGTCACATGTCTGGTGTATGAAAGCTGTTTGGATACAGGAGGGATAATGTGCAAAAGAAATAAGGAATGAAAAGAAGAGTACTTGTGTACATTATGCCAAAAAAGACAACAAAAGGTAGCAGTACCACTAACGACACTGTTACCATTATAAGAGATATGCTGTGTGTGCAATTACAATATTTGTAAATTGTATGCAAACTTTTCAGCAACTGCTAAAAGATATATATAATTATTATTTGGCCCTTGATGAAATTGAGTTTGACACCCCTGATCTGGAGGGACAGTGTAATACATGGAAGAAAGGAAAATGCTGAACATGGATTATGCAAGTGTATATTCTGAACATGGAGCAGCCAGTTTTGTTGTGTTCTACTTCCATTCACCACCCAGCTCAATGGTCACACTTGCCACTGCGCCACAATAATTATGTACACAGTTTTTGCACCTGTTAGTCACATTTTAGCTGATGTTAGTGTATCAGATTATAAATACAGGAGACAGATTTCCAATAAACTATAATCCAATGCATCTTCTCTGATATTTAAGAGTGATAGGGCTTTGGTAGCTCATGTTGAACTCTACTGTTTGTGCTAGCTCCCAAGATAACTTAGGTTATAGATAATGTAACATAGTTAAATGAACCACATTGCTAAAATTTAAAAACTGAGTTATCAGTGACATTAGCAAACAACTATTGCCTTACAGTTCATTTTTAAACAGTCTTTACAACTATAAAAATAATTGTGCGTAAAGTCGATCAAAAAATGAGGTATTTTTATAATTTTTGTAATTGGTTTCCATCTTGCATCAAGTGTGATTTTTCATTATAAACACATAGTGTGCATTATTTGCAGTAATTTGTTTTTGTAAAACCACTAATTTCAATCCGCTTTGCCACAACATCCCTTATTTGTAATTCAGTCTGCCTTTCTGCTGTTCAATATTTTTTTACATGCACCTTGTGTGAAGTATATTTCGTTAAACGATAACATTGTTAAAAGTCAAAAATTCATTTTGTAACATAAAACCTAGAATCAGTAACCCCACTGTGGAGTTACTTGGTCTCCTCCTGTATCCCGCAGAGTTAATTCAACCAGCTGTGCGCGTTCTCTGACACCACTGCGGGGAGAAGAGGCAGTGATTGATAACACTGTTATCTGGCCATCAGTCCATTTCTTCCATATGCTTAGTAATTGGAAGTCACTGTGCAGAGAGAACTGAAAGGAAGGTTTCCTCTCCAGCAAAGTGATTGTTCACACTCAGGGTCCAGGTTGCCCCAGTGAGAGTTAACTGTGGTGTGTGCCATGGCAAGTCTTTCAGTAGATTTCCTTTTGCCCTACATCCATGGGGGCTAAACACCAATACAAGATGGACAGCTCAGAAGGAAATAAGACTGAGTATTGTAATTTGCAAGCTCATAAGAAAGAATCAAGAGAAGCTAAAGCTACTAAGCATAAGGAAAGAAATAAGGAGCTTAATCATGTTCAATGACTTTATGACCATCTTATTAACGTTATGGTATTACAAAGTCTGATTTGTTGTTAATCAAGTCATGCCATAGTAAGGCTGAGTGGATAATGTCTACTTAAATTATTCATTCAAAATCTGATATTCTGGCAAGGAAATTAAGTAAACCTATGCCAGTCCCTGCTCTCCGGTTGGGGTTGGCATGACACGTGATTTAAGTCCTTTTTTTGTCTGGCAGCTTAATGTACACTGTGCCAATACATTATTATTCATCTCTGTCTGCGCGCGAGTCCTTGCCTGATTTGTGACTTTAGGGCAGTAGTTTGCTCAAAATGGATGAATATAGAGTCCCGACTGTTGGCGGTTTAGGAAAGTACTTTTGAAGTGCATTTGTCGAACAGTAGGCATAATGATGCACTTGGCACTCATAACTTTAAATTCTGTAAATAAGTTTTTATAATTTCTTCTTTGGAAATGTACATAACTTTTGATGACGGATGTATGTATATAATTACACACATACAACTGAACCAGTAGAGGAGGACTGAATTTGGTATTTGCTTCTTCCAGAGGAAACATGTAAAACTATGCCTGCCCCTGCTCTCCAGTTGGGGTTGGCATGAAGTGTGATGTAAGTACTTTTTTGTCTGGCAGCGTAGTGTACACAATGTAGCCAGTGAGTGCACCCCCATTTATTTCTAAAGCACACTCAGTGATTTTGTTTTGGAACTGGGCCTGGTTACCAATTTCATTTTGAAATAGAAGTACCGTTCTTTACAAACTAGTGTTACATTTATTATATCTATGGATGTTTTTAATCTATTTGCCTCTATTGGTGTTGATTACGCTGTGAATTATTTGTTTCATGGTTAAATAAGGAGGATAAATAGGTACAGGTTGAACATGATAGGTACAAATTTAAAGTTGGTTCCTCCTGTTTTGAGTTCACCAGCTGCCACTGCTATCCATCCACCCATCCATCCATCTATCCATCCATCAATCAATCCATCCATCCATCCATCCATCCCCATCTGAGTTTATTGAGTTTTTTAGTTATTAGTTCTCTTTGCTTAAAATCTCCCTTAATTTCAGTTCAATGTTGGCAGGAATGGAAATGTTAGATAAGCAGCTTTTCATGGTCCGAACTTGATATGTCCAACATCTGTTGTTTTGGATGAGTATGGTGCCGTTGTCAGAAGTGTTGGCTGGAGTTGGAGCCAGATTCTGGGTGCTCTTTAGCCCATTTTCAGTCTCCTCATGGCAACCAGATTTGGGCTGGATTCAGGCCTGTAGCAGCGGTGAGAACAGGGTCTCACTGCTGAATCAGGGCCGCTATTAGTGAATTTCTCCATCTGGAGGATTACAAGTTTCCATTTTTTAAGATATTGTGTTTCCTGTTATGCCAAAATAAAGCAGATCATATCAAACTGATGAACGATACACACACAGTGGAGCTATAATGCGTTAGCTCTTGGTTATCTCCATATGATCTTGTTGTTGTCCATCAGTCCTTAGCACCTACTAAAGTACAATACAGTTAAATTACTACTGCTAGTATTGTATTTGAAAATTATATGAAAACAGGAAACATATTGAGAGTCACCACTGGCTGCCTCAATGGGCATAAATAGTTACAAGCTCCAGAAGTTTAGGAGGCTTTAAAAATATGTGAGGTTCATCTCATGCCAGTCAAATATTTAGTGATGCAGTATGCATAAATACACACAGATATTTCATTGTTTCAAACATTATCCAAAAGTCAATCTTTCAACTCACATATTGCTTACCCGTTAATGAAAGTTCTACAGATAAATTAGTGAAAGATTATTATTCTTCAGTGTCATTGGAACCCATATAGTGTGGCAAAAAAGTATTTAGTCAGCCACCAATTGCGCAAGTTCTCCCACTTAAAAAGATGAGAGAGGCCTGTAATTTTCATCATAGGTACACTTCAACTATGAGAGACAGAATGGGGGGAAAGAATCCAGGAAATCACATTGTAGAATTTTTTAATGAATTAATTGGTAAATTCCTCTGTAAAATAAGTATTTGGTCACCTACAAACAAGCAAGATTTCTGGCTTTCACAGACCTGTAACTTCTTCTTTAAGAGGCTCCTCTGTCCTTGACTCGTTACCTGGATTAATGGCACCTGTTTGAACTCATTATCAGTATAAAAGACACCTGTCCACAACCTCAAACAGTCACACTCCAAACTCCAGTATGGCCAAGACCAAAGAGCTGTCAAAGGACACTAGAAACAAAATTGTAGCCCTGCACCAGGCTGGGAAGACTGAATCTGCAATAGGTAAGCAGTTTGGTGTGAAGAAATCAACTGTGGGAGCAATTATTAGAAAATGGAAGACATACAAGACCACTGATAATCTCCCTTGATCTGGGGCTCCATGCAAGATCTCTCCCCGTGGGGTCAAAATGATCACAAGAATGGTGAGCAAAACTCCCAGAACCACACGGGAGGACCTAGTGAATGACCTGCAGAGAGCTGGGACTAAAGTAGCAAAGGCTACCATCAGTAACACACTACACCGCCAGGGACTGAAATCCTGCAGTGCCAGACGTGTCCCCCTGCTGAAGCCAGTACATGTCCAGGTCCATCTGAAGTTTGCTAGAGAGCATTTGGATGATCCAGAAGAGAACTGGGAGAATTACATTTGGTCAGATGAAACCAAAATAGAACTTTTTGGTAAAAACTCAACTTGTTGTGTTTGGAGGAGAGAGAATGCTGAGTTTCATCCAAAGAACATCATACTTACTGTGAAGACTTACTCATTCTGTCTCCCATAGTTGAAGTGTACCTATGATGAAAATTACAGGCCTCAACTTTTTAAGTGGGAGAACTTGCATAATTGCTGTCTGACCAAATACTTTTGTCCCACTGTATATCTAAAACTGCTGTTACCACACCTCAGACAAAAAAAAATTTCACCTGTCTTTATCCTTGCTGTATTGACTTATTATTTAGAAGCTATGACAAAGAAAATATGGCAGTAACATGGTGAAGTGTTCCAGTCATATATACCGTATTCAGAATTGGCTGTTTAAAATGATTTCAAACATTATAGCAAAGTGAAGATACCTCATTACAAGTTATAAAATTTCACAAATTAAATGCTGGCATTGTACATTTTTGATTAAATCTAAAAAAGATGTAAAAAGTTCATGAATAGGGAAACTATAGCAAATGAAGGTGTTTGGTATTTATTCATGTAAATTCATGTTAGAGCATTGCCATGAAATGTCACATTTTTACAAAGTTCACTATGCCATATTCATTCTTTTCCCTCAGTTTAACTGGAATTAATGTATAAATTACTTTTGAAAATATTGGAAATAATGGGAAAACAGAGGGGTTTATATGAGCAGTGCTGCTCAGTCTTTTTTAATGTGATCAGACTTTCAGTACTTTATAATGTGTTCAAAACAATGTGGCAGTATCAGTTTCACATGAATATTTTATATATCAATCTTTCTCTTCCTCTGAAATTTTCTGTGTTTTTTTTTCACATTCCCAAAAGGGGTAGTTATCTGCAGTACTTTCATGTTACCTTTCTTCATTTCTCAGGATGCACATCTTGAAACAAGATTTTTACAATCATTTTTATTTATCAATTCATAAAGTATATCTTCTGAATGTACTTGATTATTTTACTATTATTCCAAGTGACTTCATGTTTTCTTTTTCACCTATTCACAGTATTGTTCAGTGTTGGTTGAGTTCTAACAGAGTTTAACGCCCAGTAAGGATTGCTCTTGCTTTCACTCTCTGAGTAAAATTTACTCTCACAGAGCTTACTCTCACCAAGCTACTGATTTAACTTTAATCAGATTTAATTTTTGCGCTACTGTGCCCATATTTGTATTTAACCTGGCATTTCCATATATTTTTCTTTTAATAATATGCAAATATCACTTTAGATTTTCATTAAAAAATAGGTACATTCTTATTACATCATTCATTAGTCTGAATTCTTAAATGATGAATTACTAAAATTATAAAAAAGAGCATGCATACATTAATTAGAATTACAATATGTACTTCTGAAATAAATTGAAATACAGAAATAAATGTATTTTCCTGCCAAATGCAAAACTGACTACCCCCTAATCTCCTCTGTGCTTTTTTTTTTAATTTCATTTAAGATTTTTCATTAACACGTATACAAAAATGTACTAAGTTTACCTGAGTCTATCCTCATTACCCGTTTCACTTTTTTACATGTATATGTTTCTCGACTCATAAATAATATCACACTGTACACATTCACACCTTACACTGAGTGATTGATGCGAGGGTGCGTATATACCTCCTGGTGCGTTTTTTGTCTTTATTTTTGACTCCGACTGAGACGTTGTAGACGTTGAAACATCAGTCTCCTCCTGTTCATTAAAGTGTCTTTTGTTCTCAGCCATGAGTGCTCCAGCTTTCCTGATTTTGGGTTAGTCCCAGTGAAACGGTCCGAGTAAGGAGCTCTGCTATACAGTCTGTTTGTCCTTGCTGTTGAGCACCTCTCTTGTCCTCTTTTTTTATTGTGGGCTTGTAGCGTGTCTGGTGCCTCATAAATAATTTATCATAGGGAATAAATGAGAACATAGCTCTATGGATAGTAAAACTGGTTCATTGTCTTATATCCCAAACTTGTCAATATTCTAAACCATCCTTTCTCAAACTTATTTGTCCTGAGGCCCAGTCATGAAAGACTTTGGGGATACAAGGCCCCATAGCCACACGTCCCTTTGCAGAAAGGACAGATTATTATTATTATTATTATTATTATTATTATAGGCCTATGTGCTCATAGAATATTATGAACAACTATTGTATTAAGAAACCTACAACAGAAGTTTCTCCAATTTAGTCTTAGTTCTCCAATTTAGTCTTAGTTGAAGCAAGGGTGATTACAATTGTTGTTCCAGAGCTAGTTAATTGTGTTTTCTTTTTCCCTCAAAGAAGGGTTCAGCCCTTCTAACCTTTGGCTGAACAAAAAATAATCTTGTTCCCAAAAAAATAGTAATGCTCTGGATAAGAGCATCTGCCAAACCTATAAAATTATTTTTGAACAAAAAAATAAACAAAAATTCAAATAACCTATAAAATTATTTTTGAACATTCCCAACATACATCAGCGATGGACTGAATTTGACATTTTGAAATGTGGTGTGAAATTATGTATGACGCTTTTGAAAGTTTCTCATTTTCTTTCAAATTGTTTTTAAGTACTTGATTGATTCGCCAATTCATCACTTCTTGTTAAAGAAATCCACCAATTTGTCTTTGAGACGTGTATGTTTTGTTTCTAAATGCGGGTGCAATGTTGGTGGTTTCATAGCCTCGTTGCTTAGCATGGTTTGGCAAATGACACAGACTGGCTTTGGAGGGACGCTATTGCTGGAAATGAAACCAAATTTAATATATGATGACTTGTAATTACGAGTAAATGGGCAATGTTTTTTTGCCTCTGCTTCTTCGTTTAAATTTGCATTGTTAGATGCTGGTTGTTTCCCTAAATAAAGGAATATAGATTTGCGTGCTTGGAACATGCCATGACTAAACAACAACTCAAGTAGTGTGTGATTGAGTGAGTTCTGAAATGACTGAGAGAACAAAGGGGGCAAGTTCTCGCGGGTGGGAAAGCTTAACACTCTAGAGCCTTGAATAAAATGTTACTATTTCCAAAGCAAGAAGTTCAGTCAAGGGGGTGGGGACCTGGAGAGTGACAGAAGCACACCGAGCATAATTTGGCTGGCGCAGCAGCAGGGCTCTGCGGATCGGCAGCGTCCTCGTCACGGGCCGGTGCCGGTCTGAAGCCCATTGTTTGAGACACGCTGTTCTAGACCATGGAATTCTCTGATTATTATGATGAAGTCATCACAAAAACTAAAATAAAACCCACTGGTAGCTTAGTTATCTATTCTGCGTGCTCTTAAAACTGCTGTGCTGTGCCTCCATTGGTGAATTTTACTGGATACCCAGAATATAATGATGGATTTTTTTTTCTGGACAGAGTACCTGGCCTCTCCTCTTTCAGTGGTATATCAGGGGTATGTCTTCTCTCATGGGGCACCAGTTAATAATTAGAATAACGAATAATCACAATCTACATAATTGGTTAATCATTTTATGTTGAGCTCGATTTACCAGATCCCACCTCATTATATAAAGAAAAGACTATCTGGAATGGAATAACATTTTAGTATTTATAATTACTTGAGAGCCACCTTGTATGAATGTATGTTGGTTATGTTTTTTGTCTTAAGAGTCTTAATGGATGATGCTGAACTGTATAGCTGTGTCAGTAATGATGTTTCACTTGTGTTTTGTTTTTCTGTGTTATTGTTATTTCGGTTTTGTTCAGTTGTTTTTGTATAGTTTTGTTTTTTCCGTTTCCTGTCCTTGTGCTTTTGTTTTTGTTTTTGCCTTGTCATTGTTGATTCGTCACAATTACCCTACTGTTCATCTGTGGCTCGTTTGCTCATTAGTCTTGTGCTTTTACACCCTGTTTGTCTTTCCATTAGTTGCAAGTTTGTCTCAGTGACGAGTTGCCTGTTTTGCTGCAAGCCTTTTCTCTGTTCTGCCTGCCTGTTCCTGCCTCTTTCTACTTTCTCTTTTTTTGCTTTTTGTATCTCCCTGTACCTGTTTGCTGTGTCTCCTGGCTTTGACCTTTTTGCCTGCCTGCTCTGGACCTCCTTTTTTGCCCTGTGTCTTTGTACCTTCGCCTTGTCTTATGGTTTTGACCCCTGCTTGGACTCTGACTTTGATTACTGTTGATCTTGTGATTTTTGGCTGCATTAATAAACTAGGGATTATTAATTATGTCTTCTGCACTTGGGTCATTCTGAGTTCTGACAAGCTGATCCTGGAAATATGCTGTTTTTACTGAGCCTTTTCTATTATTCATTTGGACATCCACAGACCAGCAATTGCTGCAGCACTGCCATTCGGCTGTGGTGGTTTGAGGAATGTGTACAGTTGTTTTGAGATACTGGGACCTGAGGTTTTTCCTTTTGTAAAGGGGTGATTGAGGTAACCTCAAGCCTCAGGGATGATTGAAAACGTCAAAATTAATGGCGAAGTGTCACCAAACGTGTGTAGCTGCATTTAGCTGTTAATCAGATCACAACGATTGGTTAAAATTACTGAGTTATTGATGACATATAGCACGTTCACCCATTTTATGTCATTAGACGTCATTTTTTGAATGTGTCAAGAGGTAAAGCAACAAGGCCATCTGTGCATGAGCTGGTTTTGAAGATGAAGTCAAAATAAAGTTTTGCTCACGGATTCCTTGGGTCTTGGGTGTCTGTGGTGGGTGGACCTCCAGGACGTCCTGGACCTGGGATGGAGGGTTGCAGGGGATGTTTTGGCCACTTTTGATGTGTACAAATAATTTTGGAATGCTGCTGATGTGTCTGGTATGCCATTACTCATTATCTCTACCAATTAATAAAGAAAAATGACCCAGAAAATGTGCAAATGTGTAACTCTGCAATTGTGTGATTAAAATGCACATTATAGCAGCCATGTTTTGTCTGTTTAACATCTATTTAACCAGCAAAGTCAAATCACAACTTAATTCTGTTTTTCAGTGATGACCTGGAAATATTACTTTGCTGGGTAACTGCCTAGCCAATCTGATGATGTCTAAAGTGACCTACTTTAATTTCCTTGTGGAATCCGAGAGAAACTAACATGCCAAAGATGTGCGGAAACCACATCAATGAATTGGCCACAAATGAATGCTTTGAATGGAAAAGTTTTCTGCTACAGAGGAGGAATTAGACCCACTGCCTTTTATATGGGACCAGTGATTACAGTTCTTTGTCTCTGGGTGTTTATGGGGTGTAATTGGGACATTTGGGTTCATGAACGGCACTGCCTTTCCTGTTTCAATATTCAATTGCTGGCAGACATGAAAGGCCCAATCAGAAGCAGGGTCGACAGTGAGGGATGATAAACGGTCAAAGAGTATGTCCTTATGAACCTTCTACTGCCCCTTGTTGTGTTTTACGTGTTCATTAAGTTTATCAGTTTACTGGAGGAAATTTACCAGACAAAAATGTTCTGCAATGTTGGATAAATTCTCTGTACAATTCAGAGTCATTCTTGCAGTTTCACATGTACTATTTACATCAGACATTTAATTGAGTACATGGAATACATGAATGAATAATTATTAAACATATTTTTCAGTGATGAACAATTCCATCACCAGTTATGTTTAAATTATATGTCGCTACCTTTCAACAACATTGAAATTAAATTTCAATATTAATATAAAGTTAAATGTAAAATATAGTTTACTTTTTTTGAAAATGTTGAACTTTGTTTACATTTTCTTTACCTTCTATCTGCTACAAATATTGTCTGCAGTGCTACACGGTTTCCCATACAAGGCCGCTCCCAAAAAATTCCCATTTAATTGTTTGTTTATACTGTCCAGCAAGACCTGTGCACACCTTTGAGGCAATGAGCGAGACAAAAAGAACTCCACTCTACCACCCTGTTGCTTACCCAATCCACCCGGGGGTTTTGGCGATTGAGCCAGGGCCGACCCAGGACTACAGAAGCCTGCGGCGAGTCGATGATGTGCAGCACGATGTCCTCGTGATGGTTCCCTGACACCAGGAGGCTCACTGGGGGCAACACATGGGTGATCCGGACGAGCAGCTCACCCGTGATGGACAGCGCCTCCGGGGGTTCGAGAGCGAAGTGCGGGGTAGTTGGAGTCGGGTGGCTAGGGCCGAGTCCATGAAGTCACTGTCCGCCCCCGAGTCGATGAGTATGGAGATCGCGTGGACACGACCATCAATGATGAGGGAAGCTGGCAAAAGAGAGTGGTTAGTAGGGGACTGAAGTAATGGGGTTACGCTCACCTGTACTCCCCTGGCTACGGGTGAGCGTTGTCTTTAACGGACACTTGGTGACGGAGTGCTCGGGGTTCCCACAGTAGAGGCACGCGTTGGACTGGATCCTCCGCTGGCGCTCCGCAGGAGACAAGTGGGTGCGGTTGACCTGCATGGGCTCGTGAGTTGCCATCTGCAGGGTCGCTTCATGTGCAGGTTCTGGAAAGGTCCTGGCAAATCTCCGGGCTACACGCCTCTCCTCAGATCTCTCTCTCCAGCGAAGAGACAGGCACTGATCAATCCAGATGGCGACCTCCACTAATCCATCGAACGTGGCAGGGAGTTCGTGAACAACCAGCTGGTCCTTGACGTCATTCGAGAGCCCGTGAAGAAAGGCATCGAACTGGGACTCCTGATTCCAGTTACTGGTGGCCACCAGAGTGCGGAACTCAATAGCATAGTCCGAGACGGAACCCTCACCCTGCCGGATATGGAGCAATTCACAGGCCGCCTCTCTTCCACTCCTGGACTGGTCGAAGACCCGATGCATCTCCTCGACGAAGGTGTTGTAAGAGGAGCAGACCGGCGACTGGGCCTCCCACAACGCAGTGCCCCACTCCCAGGCACATCCAGTCAGGAGGGTGATGATGTAGGCGATGCGGGCTCGGTCGGTGGGAAAAGTGGAGGGCTGGAGCTCAAAGATGAGGGAGCACTGGGACAGAAACGAGCAGCAGGTGCCGGGCTCACCGGCATAAGGCTCAGGAGAGGGAAGTCGAGGCTCTCGTCTTGGTGGAGTAGCCGGGATCTGGGCTGGAGGAGGCGGAGGGTCTGCAGTAGCAGCTCGCCCCATCTGGAGTTGCTGGAGCTGGACGGAGATATTATTCATGCTGACCGCAAATGACTCCAGTGTCTGATTAAGTGACTCCAGTTAACTCTGGTGGCGGTTTATGGCCATTCCTTGTCGGTCCAAGATGGTCCAAAGCTGGCTGAGTCCATTCTTGGCGAGTTCGTACTGTCAGGTGAAAGCACGGACTCAAATGCAGACGTCAGAAAAAGCGGTTTATTGGCAAACAGAGCAAAGTCCAGAATCCAAAAATCAATCATCAGGAACAGGCAGAGGGTCAAACCAGGCAGGCATGGCAGAGGCACAGAAATAAAATCCAGGAATCTAGGTGAGAGGAGATGGCAGAGGACCAGGAATAGCTCAGCAAACAGTACAGAATCAAAATCCAAAAATCAGAAAACAAGAAAAAGACAGGGTTCAGAACAGCCAGACCGGTAAACACAGAAAAAGGCTTGCAGCGTAACTGATGGCAAAACACAGAGACGAACTCGCAAAGAAGGCAGGAACACAGGGAGACGAAACACAGCAAAATGAGGTTACAAAAAACAGGTGCGAGGCAAGACAGGTGAAACACATGAGTAATCAGGCAATGTGACAAGCAGGAGGCAGAGCAAATAGGGGAATGTAAACAGAAAGCACATGGACATGACAACAAACATGCGAAACTGGCCGAAAACACATGAAATCACACAGCAGTATTAACAGTTGCAGATCATTTGTAATGAAAAAAAGGAAAATATGTGTCCTACGCAAAATGAAGAAAACACATAAGACTATACCCTTATCTCCAAAATGAGGAAAAATGGGTTGACATAAAAAAATTCAATTTTTTTACTGTAAATGATAGATAATCATCTATATTATCGAATCACATGAATAGAAGTTGTCCCAGATCATTTCTAAGAAAGAAAATGGGACATATGTCTCCTACGCAATATAAAGAAAAGAAATAACACGATAGTCTTATCTCCAAAATGAGGGAAAATGGGTTTACATAAAAAAAATCCATTATTTCACTTTAAAAGATAGATAATCATCTATATTATCGAATCACGTGCATTAAAGTTGTTCCAGATCATTTGTAAGGAAGAAACCCGGACATATGTGTTCTATGCATAATCAAGAAAAGACATAAGACGATAGTCGTATCTCCAAAATGGGTTGACACAAAAAAATTCAATTTTTTTTACTTTGAATGGTAGATAATCATCTACATTATGACAAAAAAAAAAAATTCATTTTGTGGTGTTCCACCACGTCGATTATGATGGTGGTATTGGTCAATGAGTTCTCTTACCTCCTGCTTCTGGTGTGGTCTCAGGTCATCAAATCCCTAGGGGCAGGGCTGGTTTCCTCTGTGGTGAACAGTGCTGCCCCCACTTCTGTTGGACCGGCCACCCACCTCTTCAGCAGGTTGACGTGGCACACCTGCCGTGGTTTTCTTTGGTCGGGCGGCTCGACGCGGTCGTTGACCGGCCCAACCCGCTCCCGGATGGTGTAGGGCCCCTGCCAGGAGGCCAAAAACCTGTTCTTGAGGGTAAAATGAGAACTAGGACCCGCTCACCTGGCTGGAGGAGTTGTAGTTGTAGGAAATGTGTCCAAGTCAACTAAATTGAAAAACTGTACTTCACCGAAAATGAGAAAAAGACATAAGACTATAGCCTTACCTCCAGGAAGAGAAAAAATGGGATGCCACCAGAATTTACTATTTTTTCTCCTTAAACAATAGTAAAACATGTGCACTTGTTATTTATGGGGACCAAAGTTGCGGGAAATGTGTCCAAGGGAAGTAAATTGCAAAAGCGTACTTCACCGAAAATCCGAAAAAGACATTAGACTATAGCCTTACCTTCAGGAAGTGAAAAAATGGGTTGCCACCAAAATATTCTGTTTGATCTCTTAAAGCAATAGTAAAACATGTGCACTTGCTATTTATGGGGACCAAAGTTTGGGAAATGTGTCCAACTCAAGTAAATTGCCAAGCGTACTTCACAGAAAATCCGAAAAGACATAAGACTATAGCCTTACCTCTAGGAAGTGAACAAATAGGATGCCACCAAAATTTTCTATTTTATCTCTAAAAACAATGATGAAACAAGTGCACTTGCTATTTATGGGGACCAAAGTTGCGGGAAATGTGTCCAAGTCAAGTAAATTGCCATACTGTACTTCACCGAAAATCCGAAAAAGACATAAGACTATAGCCTTACCTCCAGGAAGTGAAAAATGGGATGCCACCAAAATTTTCTATTTTTTCTCTTTAAACAATAGTGAAACATGTGCACTTGCTATTTATAGGGACCAAAGTTGCGGGAAATGTGTCCAAGTCAAGTAAATTGCCATACTGTACTTCACCGAAAATCCTAAAAGGACATAAGACTATAGCCTTACCTACAGGAAGTGAATAAATGGGATACCACCAAAATTTTCTTTTTTATCTCTTACAACAATAGTAAAACATGTGCATTTGGTATTCATGGGGACCAAAGATGCGGGAAATGTGTCCAAGTCAAGTAAATTGCCAAACTGTACTTCACCGAAAATCCGAAAAAGACATAAGACTATAGCCTTACCTCCAGGAAGTGAAAAATGGGATTCCACAAAATTTTCTATTTCATCTCTTTAAACAATAGTAAAACATGTGCACTTGCTATTTATGGGGACCAAAGTTGCGGGAAATGTGTCCAAGTCAAGTAAATTGCCATGCTGTACTTCACCGAAAATCCGAAAAAGACATAAGACGATAGCCTTACCTTCAGGAAGTGAAAAAATGGGATGCCACCAAAAATTTTCTATTTTATCTCTTTAAACAATAGCAAAACATGTGCACTTGCTATTTATGGGGACCAAAGTTGCGGAAATGTGTCCAAGTCAAGTAAATTGCCATACTGTACTTCACCGAAAATCCGAAAAAGACATAAGACTATAGCCTTACCTCCAGGAAGTGAAAAATTGGGATGCCACCAAAATTTTCTATTTTATCTCTTTAAACAATAGTGAAACATGTGCACTTGCTATTTATGGGGACCAAAGTTGCGGGAAATGTGTTCCAGTCAAGTAAATTGCCATACTGTACTTCACCGGAAATCCGAAAAAGACATAATACTATAGCCTTACCTCCAGGAAGTGAAAAAATGGGATGCCACCGAAATATTCTGTTTGATCTCTTTAAACAACAGTAAAACATGTGCAATTGCTATTTATGGGGACCAAAGTTGCGGGAAATATGTCAAAGTCAAGTAAATTGCAAAAGCGTAATTCACCGAAAATCCGAAAAAGACATAAGACTATAGCCTTACGTCTAGGAAGTGAAAAAATGGGATGCCACCAAAATTTTCTATTTTATCTCTTAAAACAATAGTAAAACATGTGCACTTGTTATTTATGGGGACCAAAGTTTGGGAAATGTGTCCATCCAAGTCAAGTAAATTGCCATACTGTACTTCACCGAAAATCCGAAAAAGACATAAGACTATAGCCTTACCTTCAGGAAGTGAAAAAATGGGTTGCCACCAAAATATTCTGTTTGATCTCTTAAAGCAATAGTAAAACATGTGCACTTGCTATTTATGGGGACCAAAGTTGCGGGAAATGTGTCCAACCGAAGTAAATTGCCATTCGGTACTTCACCGAAAATCCGAAAAAGACATAAGACGATAGCCTTACCTCTAGGAAGTGAAAAAATAGGATGCCACCAAAATTTTTTTTTTTTTCTCTTTAAACAACAGTGAAACATGTGCACTTGCTATTTATGGGGACCAAAGTTGCGGGAAATGTGTCCAAGTCAAGTAAATTGCCACACTGTACTTCACCGAAAAACTGAAAAAGACATAAGACTATAGCCTTTCCTCCAGGAAGTGAAAAATGGGATTCCACCAAAATTTTCTATTTTTTCTCTTTAAACAATGATGAAACGTGTGCACTTACTATTTATGGGGACCAAAGTTGCGGGAAATGTGTCCAAGTCAAGTAAATTGCCAAACTGTATTTCACGAAAATCTGAAAAAGATATAAGACTATAGCCTTACCTCCAGGAAGTGAATAAATGGGATACCACCAAAATTTTCTATTTTATCTCTAAAAACAATGATGAAACATGTGCACTTGCTATTTATGGGGACCAAAGTTGCGGGAAATGTGTCCAAGTGAAGTAAATTGCCATACTGTACTTCACCGAAAATCCGAAAAAGACATAAGACTATAGCCTTACCTCTAGGAAGTGAAAAAATAGGATGCCACCAAAATTTTCTATTTTATCTCTAAAAACAATGATGAAACATGTGCACTAGCTATTTATGGGGACCAAAGTTGCTGGAAATGTGTCCAAGTCAAGTAAATTGCCACACTGTACTTCACCGAAAAACTGAAAAAGACATAAGACAATAGCCTTATCTCCAGGAAGTGAAAAAATGGGATGCCACAAAAATGTTCTATTTTATCTCTTTAAACAATAGTGAAACATGTGCACTTGCTATTTATGGGGACCAAAGTTGCGGGAAATGTGTCCAAGTCAAGTAAATTGCAAAAGCGTATTTCACCGAAAATCCGAAAAAGACATAAGACTATAGCCTTACCTCCAGGAAGTGAAAAAATGGGATACCACCAAAATTTTCTATTTTATCTCTTAAAACAATAGTAAAACATGTGCACTTGTTATTTATGGGGACCAAAGTTGCGGGAAATGTGTCCAAGTCAAGTAAATTGCCATACTGTACTTCACTGAAAATCCGAAAATGACATAAGACTATAGCCTTACCTCCAGGAAGTGAAAAAATGGGATGCCACCAAAATTTTCTATATTTTCTCTTTAAATAACAGTGAAACATGTGCACTTGCTATTTATGGGGACCAAAGTTGCGGGAAATGTGTCCAAGTCAAGTAAATTGCCATACTGTACTTCACCGAAAATCCGAAAAAGACATAAGACTATATAGCCTTACCTCCAGGAAGTGAAAAAATGGGATGCCACCAAAATTTTCTATTTTATCTCTTAAAACAATAGTAAAACATGTGCACTTGCTATTTATGGGGACCAAAGTTGCGGGAAATGTGTCCAAGTCAAGTAAATTGCCATACTGTTCTTCACCGAAAATCCGAAAAAGACATAAGACTATAGCCTTACCTCCAGGAAGTGAAAAAATGGGATGCCACCAAAATTTTCTATTTTATCTCTTAAAACAATAGTAAAACATGTGCACTTGTTATTTATGGGGACCAAAGTTGCGGGAAATGTGTCCAAGTCAAGTAAATTGCCATACTGTACTTCACCGAAAATCCGAAAAAAGACATAAGACTATAGCCTTACCTCCAGGAAGTGAAAAAATGGGATGCCACCAAAATTTTATATTTTATCTCTAAAAACAATGATGAAACATGTGCACTTGCTATTTATGGGGACCAAAGTTGTGGGAAATGTGGCCAAGTTAAGTAAATTGCCATACTGTACTTCACCGAAAATCCGAAAAAGACATAAGACTATAGCCTTACCTCCAGGAAGTGAATAAATGGATGCCACCAAAATTTTCTATTTTATCTCTTAAAACAATAGTAAAACATGTGCACTTGCTATTTATGGGGACCAAAGTTGCGGAAAATGTGTCCAAGTCAAGTAAATTGCCATACTGTACTTCACCGAAAATCCGAAAAAGACATAAGACTATAGCCTTACCTCCAGGAAGTGAAAAATGGGATGCCACCAAAATTTTCTATTTTATCTCTTAAAACAATAGTAAAACATGTGCACTTGCTATTTATGGGGACCAAAGTTGCGGGAAATGTGTCCAAGTCAAGTAAATTGCCATACTGTACTTCACCGAAAATCCGAAAATGACATAAGACTATAGCCTTACCTCCAGGAAGTGAAAAAATGGGATGCCACCAAAATTTTCTATATTTTCTCTTTAAATAATAGTGAAACATGTGCACTTGCTATTTATGGGGACCAAAGTTTGGGAAATGTGTCCAAGTCAAGTAAATTGCCATACTGTATTTCACCGAAAATCCGAAAAAGACATAAGACTATAGCCTTACCTCCAGGAAGTGAAAAATGGGATGCCACCAAAATTTTCTATTTTATCTCTTAAAACAATAGTAAAACATGTGCACTTGTTATTTATGGGGACCAAAGTTGCGGGAAATGTGTCCAAGTCAAGTAAATTGCCATACTGTACTTCACCGAAAATCCGAAAAAGACATAAGACTATAGCCTTACCTCCAGGAAGTGAAAAAATGGGATGCCACCAAAATTTTATATTTTATCTCTAAAAACAATGATGAAACATGTGCACTTGCTATTTATGGGGACCAAAGTTGTGGGAAATGTGGCCAAGTTCAAGTAAATTGCCATACTGTACTTCACCGAAAATCCGAAAAAGACATAAGACTATAGCCTTACCTCCAGGAAGTGAATAAATGGGATGCCACCAAAATTTTCTATTTTATCTCTTAAAACAATAGTAAAACATGTGCACTTGTTATTTATGGGGACCAAAGTTGTGGGAAATGTGTCCAAGTGAAGTAAATTTCAAAAGCGTATTTCACAGAAAATCCGAAAAAGACATAAGACTATAGCCTTACCTTCAGGAAGTGAAAAAATGGGATGCCACCAAAATTTTCTATTTTATCTCTTAAAACAATAGTAAAACATGTGCACTTGTTATTTATGGGGACCAAAGTTGCGCAAAATGTGTCCAAGTCAAGTAAATTGCCATACTGTACTTCACCGAAAATCCGAAAATGACATAAGACTATAGCCTTACCTCCAGGAAGTGAAAAAATGGGATGCCACCAAAATTTTCTATTTTATCTCTTTAAATAACAGTGAAACATGTGCACTTGCTATTTATGGGGACCAAAGTTGCGGGAAATGTGTCCAAGTCAAGTAAATTGCCATACTGTATTTCACCGAAAATCCGAAAAAGACATAAGACTATAGCCTTACCTCCAGGAAGTGAAAAAATGGGATGCCACCAAAATTTTCTATTTTATCTCTTAAAACAATAGTAAAACATGTGCACTTGTTATTTATGGGGACCAAAGTTGTGGGAAATGTGTCCAAGTCAAGTAAATTGCCATACTGTACTCACCGAAAATCCGTCAAGAAAAAAGACATAAGACTATAGCCTTACCTCCAGGAAGTGAAAAATGGGATGCCACCAAAATTTTCTATTTTATCTCTTAAAACAATAGTAAAACATGTGCACTTGTTATTTATGGGGACCAAAGTTGTGGGAAATGTGTCCAAGTGAAGTAAATTGCAAAAGCGTATTTCACAGAAAATCCGAAAAAGACATAAGACTATAGCCTTACGTCCAGGAAGTGAAAAAATGGGATGCCACCAAAATTTTCTATTTTATCTCTTAAAACAATAGTAAAACATGTGCACTTGTTATTTATGGGGACCAAAGTTGGGAAATGTGTCCAAGTCAAGTAAATTGCCATACTGTACTTCACCGAAAATCCGAAAATGACATAAGACTATAGCCTTACCTCCAGGAAGTGAAAAAAATGGGATGCCACCAAAATTTTCTATATTTTTTCTCTTTAAATAACAGTGAAACATGTGCACTTGCTATTTATGGGGACCAAAGTTGGGAAATGTGTCCAAGTCAAGTAAATTGCCATACTGTACTTCACCGAAAATCCGAAAAAGACATAAGACTATAGCCTTACCTCCAGGAAGTGAAAAAATGGGATGCCACCAAAATTTTCTATTTTATCTCTTAAAACAATAGTAAAACATGTGCACTTGCTATTTATGGGGACCAAAGTTGTGGGAAATGTGTCCAAGTGAAGTAAATTGCAAAACGTATTTCACAGAAAATCCGAAAAAAGACATAAGACTATAGCCTTACCTCCAGGAAGTGAAAAATGGGATGCCACCAAAATTTTCTATTTTATCTCTTAAAACAATAGTAAAACATGTGCACTTGCTATTTATGGGGACCAAAGTTGCGGGAAATGTGTCCAAGTCAAGTAAATTGCCATACTGTTCTTCACCGAAAATCCGAAAAAGACATAAGACTATAGCCTTACCTCCAGGAAGTGAAAAATTGGGATGCCACCAAAATTTTCTATTTTATCTCTTTAAAACAATAGTAAAACATGTGCACTTGCTATTTATGGGGACCAAAGTTGCGGGAAATGTGTCCAAGTCAAGTAAATTGCAAAACTGTACTTCACCGAAAATCCGAAAAAGACATAAGACTATAGCCTTACCTCCAGGAAGTGAAAAAATGGGATGCCACCAAAATTTTCTATTTTATCTCTTAAAACAATAGTAAAACATGTGCACTTGTTATTTATGGGGACCAAAGTTGCGGGAAATGTGTCCAAGTCAAGTAAATTGCCATACTGTACTTCACCGAAAATCCGAAAAAGACATAAGACTATAGCCTTACCTCCAGGAAGTGAATAAATGGATGCCACCAAAATTTTCTATTTTATCTCTTAAAACAATAGTAAAACATGTGCACTTGTTATTTATGGGGACCAAAGTTGTGGGAAATGTGTCCAAGTGAAGTAAATTGCAAAAGCGTATTTCACAGAAAATCCGAAAAAGACATAAGACTATAGCCTTACCTCCAGGAAGTGAAAAAATGGGATGCCACCAAAATTTTCTATTTTATCTCTTAAAACAATAGTAAAACATGTGCACTTGTTATTTATGGGGACCAAAGTTGCGGGGAAATGTGTCCAAGTCAAGTAAATTGCCATACTGTACTTCACCGAAAATCCGAAAAGACATAAGACTATAGCCTTACCTCCAGGAAGTGAAAAATGGGATGCCACCAAAATTTTCTATATTTTCTCTTTAAAAACAATGAAACATGTGCACTTGCTATTTATGGGGACCAAAGTTGTGGAAATGTGTCCAAGTCAAGTAAATTGCCATACTGTACTTCACCGAAAATCCGAAAAAGACATAAGACTATAGCCTTACCTCCAGGAAGTGAAAAATGGGATGCCACCAAAATTTTCTATTTTATCTCTTTAAACAACAGTAAAACATGTGCACTTGCTATTTATGGGGACCAAAGTTGCATGGAAATGTGTCCAAGTCAAGTAAATTGCCATACTGTATTTCACCGAAAATCCGAAAAAGACATAAGACTATAGCCTTACCTCCAGGAAGTGAAAAAATGGGATGCCACCAAAATTTTCTATTTTATCTCTTAAAACAATAGTAAAACATGCACTTGTTATTTATGGGGACCAAAGTTATGGGAAATGTGTCCAAGTCAAGTAAATTGCCATACTGTACTTCACCGAAAATCCAAAAAAAGACATAAGACTATAGCCTTACCTCCAGGAAGTGAATAAATGGGATGCCACCAAAATTTTCTATTTTATCTCTAAAAACAATGATGAAACATGTGCACTTGCTATTTATGGGGACCAAAGTTGCGGGAAATGTGTCCAAGTCAAGTAAATTGCCCTACTGTACTTCACCGAAAAAACTGAAAAGACATAAGACAATAGCCTTATCTCCAGGAAGTGAAAAAAATGGGATGCCACAAAATGTTCTATTTTTCTCTTTAAACAATAGTGAAACATGTGCACTTGCTATTTATGGGGACCAAAGTTGCGGGAAATATGTCCAAGTCAAGTAAATTACAAAAGCGTATTTCACCGAAAATCTGAAAAAGATATAAGACTATAGCCTTACCTCCAGGAAGTGAAAAAATGGGATGCCACCAAAATTTTCTATTTTATCTCTTAAACAATAGTAAAACATGTGCACTTGCTATTTATGGGGACCAAAGTTGCGGGAAATGTGTCCAAGGGAAGTAAATTGCAAAAGCGTATTTCACCGAAAATCCGAAAAAGACATAAGACTATAGCCTTACCTCCAGGAAGTGAATAAATGGGATGCCACCAAAATTTTCATATTTTATCTCTAAAAACAATGATGAAACATGTGCACTAGCTATTTATGGGGACCAAAGTTGCGGGAAATGTGTCCAAGTCAAGTAAATTGCCATACTGTACTTCACCGAAAAACTGAAAAAGATATAAGACTATAGCCTTACCTCCAGGAAGTGAAAAATTGGGATGCCACCAAAATTTTCTATTTTATCTCTTTAAACAACAGTAAAACATGTGCACTTGCTATTTATGGGGACCAAAGTTGCGGGAAATGTGTCCAAGTGAAGTAAATTACAAAAGTGTATTTTACCGAAAATCCGAAAAAGACATAAGACTATAGCCTTACCTCCAGGAAGTGAATAAATGGGATGCCACCAAAATTTTCTATTTTATCTCTTACAACAATAGTAAAACATGTGCACTTGCTATTTATGGGGACCAAAGTTGCGGGAAATGTGTCCAAATGAAGTAAATTGCCATACTGTACTTCACCGAAAATCCAAAAAAGACATAAGACTATAGCCTTACCTTCAGGAAGGTAAAAATTGGGATTCCACCAAAATTTTCTATTTTATCTCTTTAAACAATAGTAAAAAATGTGCACTTGCTATTTATGGGGACCAAAGTTGCGGAAAATGTGTCCAAGTGAAGTAAATTGCAAAAGCGTATTTCACCGAAAATCCGAAAAAGACATAAGACTATAGCCTTACCTCCAGGAAGTGAAAAAATGGGATGCCACCAAAATTTTCTATTTTATCTCTTAAAACAATGGTAAAACATGTGCACTTGTTATTTATGGGGACCAAAGTTGCGGGAAATGTGTTCACGTCAAGTAAATTGCCATACTGTACTTCACCGAAAATCCGAAAAAGACATAAGACTATAGCCTTACCTCCAGGAAGTGAAAAAATGGGATGCCACCAAAATTTTCTATTTTTTCTCTTAAAGCAATAGTAAAACATGTGCACTTGCTAGTTATGGGGACCAACGTTGCGGAAAATGTGTCCAAGTCAAGTCAATTGCCATACTGTACTTCACCGAAAATCCGAAAAAGACATAAGACTATAGCCTTACCTCCAGGAAGTGAATAAATGGGATGCCACCAAAATTTTCTATTTTGTCTCTTAAAACAATAGTAAAACATGTGCACTTGCTATTTATGGGGACCAAAGTTGCGGGAAATGTGTTCCAGTCAAGTAAATTGCCATACTGTACTTCACCGAAAATCCGAAAAGACATAAGACTATAGCCTTACCTCCAGGAAGTGAATAAATGGGATGCCACCAAAATTTTCTATTTTATCTCTTAAAACAATAGTAAAACATGTGCACTTGCTATTTATGGGGACCAAAGTTATGGGAAATGTGTCCAAATGAAGTAAATTGCCATACTGTACTTCACCGAAAATCTAAAAAGACATAAGACTATAGCCTTACCTCCAGGAAGTGAAAAATGGGATGCCACCAAAATTTTCTATTTTATCTCTTTAAACAATAGTAAAACATGTGCACTTGCTATTTATGGGACCAAAGTTGCGGGAAATGTGTCAAGTCAAGTAAATTGCCATACTGTACTTCACCGAAAATCCGAAAAAGACATGACTATAGCCTTACCTCCAGGAAGTGAAAAAATGGGATGCCACCAAAATTTTCTATTTTATCTCTTTAAACAACAGTAAAACATGTGCACTTGCTATTTATGGGGACCAAAGTTGCGGGAAATGTGTCCAAGTCAAGTAAATTGCCATACTGTACTTCACCGAAAATCCGAAAAAGACATAAGACTATAGCCTTACCTCCAGGAAGTGAAAAATGGGATGCCACCAAAATTTTCTATTTTTCTCTTTAAACAATAGTAAAACATGTGCACTTGCTATTTATGGGGACCAAAGTTGCAGGAAATGTGTCCAAGTCAAGTAAATTGCCATACTGTACTTCACCGAAAATCTGAAAAAGACATAAGACTATAGCCTTACCTCCAGGAAGTGAATACATAGGATGCCACCAAAATTTTCTATTTTATCTCTAAAAACAATGATGAAACATGTGCACTAGCTATTTATGGGGACCAAAGTTGCGGGAAATGTGTCCAAGTCAAGTAAATTGCCCTACTGTACTTCCCCGGAAAACTGAAAAAGACATAAGACAATAGCCTTATCTCCAGGAAGTGAAAAAATAGGATGCCACAAAAATGTTCTATTTTTCTCTTTAAACAATAGTGAAACATGTGCACTTGCTATTTATGGGGACCAAAGTTGCGGGAAATATGTCCAAGTCAAGTAAATTACAAAAGCGTATTTCACCGAAAATCTGAAAAAGACATAAGACTATAGCCTTACCTCCAGGAAGTGAAAAAATGGGATGCCACCAAAATTTTCTATTTTTTCTCTTAAAGCAATAGTAAAACATGAGCACTTGCTATTTATGGGGACCAAAGTTGCGGGAAATGTGTCCAAGGGAAGTAAATTGCAAAAGCGTATTTCACCGAAAATCCGAAAAAGACATAAGACTATAGCCTTACCTCCAGGAAGTGAATAAATGGGATGCCTCCAAAATTTTCGATTTTATCTCTAAAAACAATGATGAAACATGTGCACTAGCTATTTATGGGGACCAAAGTTGCTGGAAATGTGTCCAAGTCAAGTAAATTGCCATACTGTACTTCACCGAAAAACTGAAAAAGACATAAGACAATAGCCTTACCTCCAGGAAGTGAAAAAATGGGATGCCACCAAAATTTTCTATATTTTCTCTTTAAATAACAGTGAAACATGTGCACTTGCTATTTATGGGGACCAAAGTTGCGGGAAATGTGTCCAAGTCAAGTAAATTGCCATACTGTACTTCACCGAAAATCCGAAAAAGACATAAGACTATAGCCTTACCTCCAGGAAGTGAAAAATTGGGATGCCACCAAAATTTTCTATTTTATCTCTTAAAACAATAGTAAAACATGTGCACTTGCTATTTATGGGGACCAAAGTTGCGGGAAATGTGTTCCAGTCAAGTAAATTGCCATACTGTACTTCACCGAAAATCCGAAAAAGACATAATACTATAGCCTTACCTTCAGGAAGTAAAAAAATGGGATTCCATCAAAATATTCTGTTTGATCTCTTAAAGCAATAGTAAAACATGTGCACTTGCTAGTTATGGGGACCAAAGTTGCAGGAAATGTGTCCAAGTCAAGTAAATTGCCATACTATACTTCACCGAAAATCCGAAAAAGATATAAGACTATAGCCTTACCTCCAGGAAGTGAAAAAATGGGATGCAACCAAAATTTTCTATTTTTTCTCTTTAAACAATAGTGAAACATGTGCACTTGCTATTTATGGGGACCAAAGTTGCGGGAAATGTGTTCAAGTCAAGTAAATTGCCATACTGTACTTCACCGACAATCCGAAAAAGACATAAGACTATATAGCCTTACCTCCAGGAAGTGAAAAAATGGGATGCCACCAAAATTTTCTATTTTATCTCTTAAAACAATAGTAAAAATGCACTTGCTATTTATCACCAAAAGTTCGGGAAATGTGTCCAAGTCAAGTAAATTGCCATACTGTTCTTCACCGAAAATCCGAAAAAGACATAAGACTATAGCCTTACCTCCAGGAAGTGAAAAATTGGGATGCCACCAAAATTTTCTATTTTATCTCTTTAAACAACAGTAAAACATGTGCACTTGCTATTTATGGGGACCAAAGTTGCGGGAAATGTGTCCAAGTCAAGTAAATTGCCATACTGTACTTCACCGAAAATCCGAAAAAGACATAAGACTATAGCCTTACCTCCAGGAAGTGAATAAATGGGATGCCACCAAAATTTTCTATTTTATCTCTTAAAACAATAGTAAAACATGTGCACTTGCTATTTATGGGGACCAAAGTTGCGGGAAATGTGTCCAAATGAAGTAAATTGCCATACTGTACTTCACCGAAAATCTAAAAAGACATAAGACTATAGCCTTACCTTCAGGAAGGTAAAAATTGGGATTCCACCAAAATTTTCTATTTTATCTCTTTAAACAATAGTAAAACATGTGCACTTGCTATTTATGTGGACCAAAGTTGCGGAAAATGTGTCGAAGTCAAGTAAATTGCCATACTGTACTTCACCGAAAATCCGAAAAAGACATGACTATAGCCTTACCTCCAGGAAGTGAAAAAATGGGATGCCACCAAAATTTTCTATTTTATCTCTTAAAACAATAGTAAAACATGTGCACTTGTTATTTATGGGGACCAAAGTTGTGGGAAATGTGTCCAAGTGAAGTAAATTGCAAAAGCGTATTTCACCGAAAATCCGAAAAAGACATAAGATTATAGCCTTACGTCCAGGAAGTGAAAAAATGGGATGCCACCAAAATTTTCTATTTTATCTCTAAAAACAATGATGAAACATGTGCACTTGCTATTTATGGGGACCAAAGTTGTGTCCAAGGAAATGTGCCAAGTCAAGTAAATTGCCATGCTGTACAAAATTTTATATTTCATCTCTAAAAACAAAATCCGAAAAAGACATAAGACGATAGCCTTACCTTCAGAAAGTGAATAAATGGGATGCCACCAAAATATTGTATTTGATCTCTTAAAGCAATAGTAAAACATGTGCACTTGTTATTTATGGGGACCAAAGTTGCGGGAAATGTGTCCAAGTCAAGTAAATTGCCATACTGTACTTCACCGAAAATCTGAAAAAGACATAAGACTATAGCCTTACCTCAAGGAAGTGAATAAATGGGATGCCACCAAAATTTTCTATTCTTTCTCTTTAAATAACAGTGAAACATGTGCACTTGCTATTTATGGGGACCAAAGTTGCGGGAAATGTGTCCAAGTCAAGTAAATTGCAAAAGCGTATTTCACCGAAAATCCGAAAAAGACATAAGACTATAGCTTTACCTCCAGGAAGTGAAAAAATGGGATGCCACCAAAATTTTATATTTTATCTCTAAAAACAATAGTAAAACATGTGCCCTTGGTATTTATGGGGACCAAAGTTGAGGGAAATGTGTCCAAGTCAAGTAAATTGCCATACTGTACTTCACCGAAAATCCGAAAAAGACATAAGACTATAGCCTTACTTCCAGGAAGTGAAAAAATGGGATGCCACCAAAATTTTCTATTTTATCTCTAAAAACAATGATGAAACAAGTGCACTTGCTATTTATGGGGACCAAAGTTGCGGGAAATGTGTCCAAGTCAAGTAAATTGCCATACTGTACTTCACCGAAAATCCGAAAAAGACATAAGACTGTAGCCTTACCTTCAGGAAGTAAAAAAATGGGATGCCACCAAAATATTCTGTTTCATCTCTTAAAGCAATAGTAAAACATGTGCACTTGCTAGTTATGGGGACCAAAGTTGCGGGAAATGTGTCCAAGTAAATTAAATTGCCATAGTATACTTCACCGAAAATCCGAAAAAGACATAAGACTATAGCCTTACCTCCAGGAAGTGAAAAATTGGGATGCCACCAAAATTTTCTATTTTATCTCTTTTAACAATAGTGAAACATGTGCACTTGCTATTTATGGGGACCAACGTTGCGGAAAATGTGTCCAAGTCAAGTAAATTGCCATACTGTACTTCACCGAAAATCCGAAAAAGACATAATACTATAGCCTTATCTTCAGGAAGTAAAAAAATGGGATGCCACCAAAATATTCTGTTTGATCTCTTAAAGCAATAGTAAAACATGTGCACTTGCTAGTTATGGGGACCAAAGTTGAGGGAAATGTGTCCAAGTCAAGTAAATTGCCATACTGTACTTCACCGAAAATCCGAAAAAGACATAAGACTATAGCCTTACTTCCAGGAAGTGAAAAAATGGGATGCCACCAAAATTTTCTATTTTATCTCTAAAAACAATGATGAAACAAGTGCACTTGCTATTTATGGGGACCAAAGTTGCGGGAAATGTGTCCAAGTCAAGTAAATTGCCATACTGTACTTCACCGAAAATCCGAAAAAGACATAATACTGTAGCCTTACCTTCAGGAAGTAAAAAAAATGGGATGCCACCAAAATATTCTGTTTGATCTCTTAAAGCAATAGTAAAACATGTGCACTTGCTAGTTATGGGGACCAAAGTTGCGGGAAATGTGTCCAAGTCAAGTAAATTGCCATACTATACTTCACCGAAAATCCGACAAAGACATAAGACTATAGCCTTACCTTCAGGAAGTAAAAAAATGGGATTCCACCAAAATTTTCTATTTTATCTCTTAAAACAATAGTAAAACATGTGCACTTGTTATTTATGGGGACCAAAGTTGCGGGAAATGTGTCCAAGTCAAGTAAATTGCCAAACTGTACTTCGCCGAAAATCCGAAAAAGAGATAAGACTATAGCCTTACCTCCAGGAATCTGGACCCAGGGTATCGATTTGATTTCCTCACATTTTCCGCAACATGCAGTAGGTGACATAGATCAGCCATTACCTTGGACATGAATGGGGTCTCTTGATCCGTGAGGATTTCCTTAAGGATTCCCACCCAGCTAAACAGGTTCACCAGCTCGCGGGTGATGTTTTTTGTCGGTGGCCATCCGCAGGGGCCCTGCCTCTGGATAGCGGGTGACATAATCCAGGATGACCAGGATGTCGTGGTGGCCACGCGTTGATTTTGGTAAGGCCCCCACCAGGTCCATGCCCTGGCACTCAAAGGCGGTTTCTATGAGAGGGAGAGGGATTAATGGTGCAGGAGCTTTTCCGCATGGTGAGGTTACCTGACAAGTGGGGCACAACCGATAGTTGTCCTTCACGGCCCTGTACATTTGGGTTTGAGGGCCCTTCTTTCCCCCTGGCAGGGGCCTCTCCCCCGTGGTCCCCAGGCAGCCTGGATCAGCTCCTCAAACCCAGGTAAATTTCTGCCCAACACTTTCGGCACCGGGATCTCGGACACCACCCCTGCTCGGACGTCCCATTGGCCTGGTCACTCTTCACCCCCAGGTAGACAGCAGGAACCTCATTGGCATCCCCATGGACACAGGTCAGCGTGAGGGGGTTTGGCAGAGTGGGGAGGCCTGGCAGGACTACTCAGGTAGGTGCTGGACGAGGGTCACAGCACTTCCTGTTTCCAGCAGGGCATCTAGGGGCCTGGACCGCCCAGGGACTGCCTGGCTGGTGAGTGGTGAAACAGCCACGGCCAAGGGAATGCCGAGCCAGTGCACTCCTAGGGTCTGTGGGCATGGGGACGTCCAAAGGCTGATGGTGAAGTGGGTGATTACCTGGTCCTCTCCCTCAGGCTGCCCGGCGGGACTGGCCAGGCTCCAGGTGGGCCCTCCAATGGGCCTTGCACCTGGCAGCGGGTTGCCTCCGGGGCCCCTTCAGTCTAGGCATGGACATGGCTGGGGACGGTCATGGTGTCCCGAGCACAGCATCTGGTGGGTGGCTTCTATCCTTTCAACCAGCTCTACAAGCTCTTCTTGGCCCGGAACACATGCTGGCCAACGGCCTTCTGGAGGTCTTCGGGGAGCCCCCTCAGGAGCCGGTCCACTGCCACTCTCCATGATCTTGGAGGTCGTTGGGCGTTCAGGTTGGAGCCATCTGCTAACAAGGCAGTTGAGGGTGGCGATCTGCGCTCGGGCTGGGTTCCCACGCTAATACCTGATGCATTTGCAGTCTCCAATCAAATACACAATAAGCAATCAAAAGCCACAAAGGCACAGACTGACATTTAAATGTCGCTGAAGTTTTTATCTTTTCATGATTAGGCGATAAATAGCATAGCTAATGTCATTAAAGAAAAGGGGATGGGAGGGGAGAAGACAATATTATAACGGGGATGGTTGTTGGCAAGATTTTTTCCAAGGCATCCCCCCACGTCCATCGTTAACGCAAGCCCTGGCTGTAACCATAAAGCTCAATTTTTGTCTCATCACGGAAAATGATGTTATTCCAGACGTCTTGAGGTTTTTTGTAGATGCATTTGGCATATTACTAGCAGGCTGTTTTGTAGTGTGGGCTGAGAGCACACCACTTTATTACAGAGAAGCATGTATGTGAGTAGAAGTTGCCTGTGGGTTTTCTTTGCATCTTGAACAATTTTCCTGGAGGTTGCCTCTGAAATCTTTTATGGTCTACCTGATCTTGGCTTAGTATCTTCTTGAATACTGCTGATTGTTTTTTTTTTTACCAACTTTTAGGATATCTTTTTATAACCTTTTTCTAATGTATAGTGTTGAATTCCTGGTTCTTGCAGATCCCTTGACAGTTATTCTCCTTTCCCCATATTTTACTATCCAGCAAATTCAGCGCAAGCATACAGAAAATGCACAAGGTTTCCCTGAGACCTCAGGAGCACACAGATTATCTATAAACACAATGTCATCAATGACATCACAATCAGACAAGGCACAAGTGTGGATTCTTAACCTTTTAATCATCTCAGTTTACTTGAGTGTGTATTATCAGGCTCAGCACACAAGGGTATATAAACTTTTGAACTGGGTCAATTTCAGTTATTATTATGAGTAACATAATCAATTTAAAATTATTTAATGATAAATAGCTTCCTTTGAATGCCATTACTGAATAAAAGAATATTGTTTTTTTTCATGATCACTCATATTTGCCACAATTGTAAACAAATTTTGCCATCAGTATGTAAACCTGTGGGCAAGACTGTATATGTTATTATATTATTAAAATGAAATGTGTTGATTGTCACCATTCATAAAATAAGAAGATTTTATGAAGATTATAATATTTTAAGAAGATTTATATTCTTCATAAGAAATGAATAATGTCAATCCTTCCCTTATGTGTTTAACATTTTCATTTTTTCATGAGTGAATTTCTTCATTCAAATCTACCAATTTGTAAGATGTTTAGTAATTCTCAAAACCAGCAGATTAAAAACTAAGATTTAAAAAGAAAGAATGTGCCCCTGATTTATACATTCAGTCACATATGTGTGTCTCCACATGGAAGATATTGACCAAAAAAGGCAAGAAAGGCATCGTGTTGCATACATGGACTGAACTATTATATTAAAGCTATGGTATAATATCTTGTCGTATGATAAATGACATGGCATAAGTGAATTAACATTGAAAAGGGAGCTGTGGTTGGCCATAAGTAAATAATGTTTCACTGCTACTAAAAATAAAAAAGATTACACAAAAAAGACTACCTATTGGTGAATTCAATGTATCAAACACTTAATTAATAACTCGTACACATGTGACATTGTTTTATTTCATTATTTTACAAGTTTATGAACAATACAAATATTATGATGGTTGCTCTGGACTATGCTGTCATTGTGCTTAATATTAATTCACAGAGACAACCGTCAAAAGCATATTGCCTCCATTAAATTAATGTCTTGAGGTTCCTTGGTAGCTCTGTTGAAGCACATGTTGGTGTTTGTAATTGCAAAGGGATCCTCCAACTGCAAAAGAACCAGTTCTGTTACATTATGTGCCAAAAATGTCCTAATGATGGGGAATTTTGTGATTGATAAGGGAGTGCTATTACCCCTTGGTACTGAGAACATTTGGTAAAGGTGACCTTGTTCCATATGCGTACATTAACTAATGCTGTTGGAAAGTTCTGAACTCTATGAAATATGGAACAGAAGATTCATACTGATGCTAGCCTGGCTTTGAAATGATTTTTCCTCCCTGTCTTTACATTTGCATTGCAGAGTATTGCTCCAGACTATGTTAGGATAAATGTAAGCTGTCATAAAATACAGACAAGAGGGGAGGCTATTGAATCAAAGAATCAAAATGTCTTTATTTTTCACAAGGCCAGTTCTAAAAATGTTTAAATAATGATAAGGTCTATTCAAAATCACAGATTTGTATTTTTTTTTATATATAATTTTATTTTCTTACCTACTCTACAGTATGCTGAAATTTGCTGACATGTGCTGAAACTGGAAAAAAATCATGTAATGTAATTTATTATTATATTAATTTATGAGCAAGGCACAGTGCAATTAGATAGAAAACAGTGCCCTGAAGGTTTATTCAGGAATACGGAGGTATAAGTAATTTGAATTTTTATGAACATTCCCGTGCTGCTTATGTTGTCACTTCTTCACCCACTACAGTCATTGAAGGAGATGACCATGACCATGTCTTATAGAAACATTTGATCATGTTATCCACCCCACCTGACTGGAGGGCTATATTTGTTTGCTGCGGATTCCCAGGGAGAATTTTTGCTGAAGACACCAAGGAGAACAATCAATTAATGCTTTCTCTTCTCTAGTCTGTGGGCAATTCCAGCTCTGACAGTTGTGACAAATCGTCTGGCGTCTCTCCGCAAGCTGGAGAGTCGGTGTTGAAGATTCTCTCATTAGCATGGCAGGCAACACACCATGATCTTCCGACCACCCTCGTACTGAGCAGAGAAGCCGGTACAGCCCTGATAAAGACAGCTGTGTATCACAGATATATGCAGTATGAATCACAGCAAATCAGGGAGCAAAACAAAATGGAGGTGACAGAATTCCATAGCTCAGGGAAGGATCATAGGGAGGAGGACCACTACTTGCAACGCATTACATGTGGTATTACAGCATCGTTATGTAACATAGTGTGGCAGCAGTAAGGCGCAGGGGTTGGGGAACACAATATGGTTATCATAGGGTTGCAGGTGAGGATCATGAACGTTTCGTTGCTACTGTATGATTGGGCAAGAAACTATAACTTGCAACATATCCATCTGTGTGAATGGATGATTTGTAAAAGACCAAACAGTGTAAGTAACTTAAAATTCAGTTGTCATTTGGATACATTTGCATTGTTAACTACCAGAGCCTCTAGAAGCTATATGCATTAAAAGACAAACCTTATGCTCTTAAAAAGAGAGAAGTGCATTTACAATGTGGTTATCTCAACTGGTCCCCTGTCCAAGTCTCACTTCCACCTGCTGCTTGGCTCATCATCAGTCCCACGAAATATACTCATGTCCTGCTTCATCGTGACTCTCTTCACAGGTCTCTCTCATGTCAGATTAAAGACCTTGGTGTAAGGGTACAACATCTTACCTTCAGTCCATCATTAGACCATACAGCTCCCTGCTTAGCAACCCCTAAGGTCCTTAGGACCTTACCTTGGCTTAGAGAAAGTGGAACTGCCCCGTTCATTGCACACATCCTTAAGTGAATTCTGTTGTTCTGTGCATTTCTTTCCGCTCATCACAAGTCATTTTCAGTAAGACAAAATGATTTAAGTCAAGGTTGTCTGTAACAATGCAAGTCAAATCTTGGAAAAAAACACATTAACTCTTTAAACACAAGCAATAATGATGCTGATTACAGGCAATTGCAAATAAAGCATATTCTGTAACCAATATTCATAACAAAAGTCTTTATATGGCTGTAGGTTTGAGTTCATAATATTTTTCATTGAAAATTTTCAATAGGAGTGCATTGTAAATCGATTCAAACACATATGTAAATGAGGCCAGATAAAATTGTTTTATTGTAGATTGATTCTCGGTTTGAAGCTTATTTTAATTTCAAGGTAATTGTGTTTTGTTGCTTATTTATTTCTGCTTGGTAAATTTTTATTGATATTTTATTGAATTGTAATTGTTAATTCTGTGAAACATATTTGATATGTCATACCACACCAACCTCGTTAATGTACCGCATTAGAGCACGTATCAGTACTCATATTACTCACACTGTATAAGGTTTCAATGCATCTTCTGACATCACGTAACATGGTGTGGGAGGGTTGCACTTAAGACTTTAAAACCTATTTTCCACATGATTTCTTCCCCCAATAATTAAAAATGGTTCTCTACATGTGTAATTTACTTCAAGTGTTCACTTAAAAACAATGATTTAAATGCTAAAGAAAAAAAAACATGTTTCTTTGTGTTCAATTTATACTTGCCAAAGCATATTGTATATCATGTAGCCCATGGGGCACATGACGGGTTGTGGAATACAGACCTAGATGGCAGAAGTAGTGCTTAATGACCCAAGTTCTGTTCCACTAGACTGTTTCAGTAGACTGTATATGAGTAAATCATTAAAAATGATCATTGGGAGTGCACAAGCAAGCCAGTTTATGTATGTTTATTACAAGCTCTTAAATAAAAAGGCTGGAGTATGTTTGCACACATCTTGAGACAGCAGTGCCATGTCCAATATTTTTTACTGGTAGATTCCCAGGGGGAGAAGTCTCCCAGATTCAGCATGCAAGAAGTCATGCAGAAATATGTAAATAATCTTCTTCTTCATCTTGTTCGCTCAGATGGATACCCCAGTCTCTCTGACAAATGTTGTCGTGCGCTGTAGGTCCTCCAGACTGCCGTAGAGCTTCCGTGCCGCTGGCATCTCCTCCGTCCAGATGCGGCGTCTCAGGGCCTCGCACAGTGGACAGTCCTGCAGCAGATGTTCTTTCCTCTCATCCGCCTGGATTCTTAATGTGGACCATTCTGTACTTCCAAATGGCTCTCCCTCACAACCGGCCACTACTCCGGTTTAAGCCAGTTTAAGATACAGGGGGTCCTCAGGTTACGACGGTCTCGAGTTACGTTGTTTTGTGGTTACGACGCACTCCCATAAATTATTTAAAAACTTAGTTTCGACCTAAGCGGTTTGGTTCGTAAATACGACCACAGAAGTAAAGATAAGAAATTGTTCTCTCTTTTTTTATTACTGTTTTATTTAATTACTGTATTTTATATGTCCTTCATGTGTTGTGTGTACAGTGTGAGTGACTTAAGGTGTTAACTTCGGTATAATTTAGGTATAAAGTCCGACTTACGTTGAAAATCAACTTATGACAAGTCATAGGAATGGAACTTGTTCGTAAATCGAGGACCCCCTGTATTTACTCAAGCCCTTCAGGTTGAGTACTTTGTTCGAGAGTAGCTCAGCAGTACCAAATGTAACATTTTACATTTTATGCCCTCCGTGTTTACTAAATACTGTACCACACCATTACATGCACGTGTTATGGAATTTTGAACATGTGGTGAACTGAGAAGGGGCTATTCATTAGTTTGGTTACTTACTCTCAGTCTCATCAGCATGAAAGCCAAGTTGGCAAGTGGGATTGGGATTCAATTAATTGAGCAATGGCACATGCATTATTTAAAGTACCACTGATCTGGAGCTACTGCGGTCCCAGTCCCATCCAGAGAACTGGCCACCCCCCCGACACTCCTCAATATGCCAGCATAGAAAACACAATTTTTTCAGAGTACCACTCTACACTCACCATGCATACAGATAGGCTACATTATATGCGAGGACATGTTCAGACCTATTCCAGGGTAATCTCGTGTCCGATTTCTGTATCCAAGCCAAACATCACGTTAAAGACATAAACATTCCGGTATCATTCCATTTCTTCATTTTCACATTATAGGTTCAGGCTCAAATCCATAGACAATATGCAGATGCAAAGACAGGGAATGGCTTGTGATCTGAATTTGCTCTCAAACTCTACATAAGAAGCTTCTCCTAGCTGCACACTGATGCATTTGCAGCATTATTCATGTCAAGCTGTGAGCCAACTGCGTTGGACCCTCAGAGGCAAACGAAGAGCATGTGGTTAGACTTCGATGTGGCATATGTAGCGGTCTCCGTGTCTGCGTCTGACCGCTGCGGACTGGTGCTAAAGACAGAGAATTGACAACCATACTTTCATACAACATTATGTTAGTGATTAAGCATAATTAAGGCAGAAAACAGTACACAGTCATTAACTTATGTACTAGTCAATTCGGATTGTGCATAAAAAAGATATCGATATTAAATCTAATCCAAGCTTATTTGCAGACCCAGAACAGTATTGATAGCTGTACTTCATAAGATGGATTTATGAAATAGATTGCCCTGTATCTGCCTGGTGATTGGTTCTTAAGCAGCATGGATGGGAAAATTATTCTCTTTAAAAAAAATGTATAAAATATTCAAATAAGAAAATGTAATTATAACATTAAAATATAGTGAGTGGGGATTCCTGCTGGGTGACACAGAAAGGTTTTGTTTGAAGCAGCACTGAGCCCCAGTGACTTGGGCTTTGAGTGACAGCTGCTCCGCTACTGGCTGTGGCAGAGGTCCACATTGGTGAGCCAGAAATTGGCCCATCCTTGCTGGGAAAAAATCGGGGTTAATCCATTCAGGTTTGTTCATCTCATCACTCTCCAGCAGCCACAGCAGTTGGAGACTGTGGATGCGCAAACAAAGTAGATGTTGACTCCGGATGCAGTTCAGTGGAGTGCTCAGGCTGTCCTAGGGGCAGGGACGAAATAACCAAGAGGGTCACCTCATGCACATAGAGGACACTTCATCCCATTTTCTCCACTGGAGGGGGGTGGAGGGGACGCAAGCATGCCAAAAATGTAGCTGGAAATAGTAGTTCAGTGTGGAAGTAGGTGAGGGCTATATGTTACTATATGAAGTATAAAGTTACAGCAGTATTGTAATTATTTAATTAAATATGGCACTGAAGGACAAGCACTGATTAAAATAAGACTTCCAGGGTAAAAGTCATGGATTACACATGTATTAGACACAAATTTGAGATGTTTAGTGGGTCGATAATAATGTTTAATAATGATTAAAAGTTTAAACAGTTTAGCGAATGTCATCGCACATGTCCATTCCACCTAATTACTTGAGAGATGCTGGGAAATGTGGAGGGAAGTACCTGCTCCTCCCATTTGGCTTCAGTCAATTCCTGTTTCCAAACAAAGCCCGAGGATATTACAGACTTAAAGCAGGAGCTGCCTCATTAACAGGCAAGCTAAGGAGGTCCTCCTTAATTTTGCAAATTCTTGTTTTTGGTGTACTTTTGTGCTTTCCCTCCATCCACAAAAAGGGCATCATAAAACATCATCGTTTTCATTTTCCCAGCTGTTTCCTTACTGTTGTTTCATTTTCCCAAATTCCTTGTGTTTCCTTTTTCCTTCCTCTTACCACCAGCCTCAGTGGTCATACCTGTCACTGAGCCACACTTTTTTAAAATGTTTCACATAATATTGACTTTGCTACCCTTTGAAAACGACATTCAAAAGACCGGAGTCAAAACACTGATGAATGTACATCATGAGCGCACACTAATAAACAGTCGCCAGCTGAAATTCAATAAACATTTGTCCTTAAGTTTGGAAGACAATTAAATACAACTGTTGATTTGTTTTCTCACCAACAAAATTAGTTTGAAAATTAACTTGATGCTCCCAGACAGCATCATTTTTTTTTATTGCATGCATAGCAACAAGCTGGCAGCTGACACCATAATCGACATGCATGACTCATATAAAAATTTCTTTAGTAATGTGTTTTATGAATTTGAACGGTGACATGTGGGAGCACATTTTTATACTTTCCAGAGATTAGGTTTTATCCAATGCTGACTGAGGGTACACATTTTTGCCTAAAGATCTTAGAGTTTTTTATGCAACAGTTGCTATAAACTTTGATCATACCATTGTCTGCTACATATTATGCAGGTTTTTACAGTTTCTCAGAATTTAATTTATCATTTACAGTGAGAGACCCAAGGTGATTTCAGTGACTCAGGCTGAGACATTTGTAAATATCTCTGCATTGCCTTAAGCAATCAATTTTATCCAGAGACCTGACATGATGCCTCTATAAATGAGGATTCAGTTGAAAATAAACTGCCTTATGAAACCCTATTTTCTATCATTACATTACTATTGTTTTATGATATTTAGATTTAGAGGCGCAAATACTGGATGTGCTACATAGGTACACAAAGCTATGCATAGACAAATAGATAAAAAAATAACTAAATTCCATGTACTGTTTGCTTAAACAGTTAAAAACACATTTAGCTGACCTCATCTAGGATCTAAATGGTTGTAAACCTGGTGGTTGTAAGATTAAAACAGAAGTCTGCAGGTAGGCATGTAGTCATGTCCAACTCGAGGCTCCAATTTATCATGTGCGTTCCACTTAAAATCCTCTCTGCATAACGCTTCAAATATAACGCTCCCCAAGGCTGTCACGTCATCCGCAGCCTGTGTGGGATGGTCGGTGGGGGTGTGGGGGCGGTGTTGTGGGATCGTCATAGTTATCCCTCTGAGTCACTACGTCTCAATCAACCGTTCCCCAAAGCCATTCGCCCTTGCAGGTGGTCTGTCACGCGTGGATGCCCCCACCGCTCAGGTCCGTCCAGCGGCACCGCCGGTGCGCCTAATGCATACCTGTCAGACGCTCCGAGTGTCAGTCAAGAGGAAAGGCCAGCGCTCTGCTCCCTGGTAGGGCCCTGAGTATTTTATTTTGTTCATACACCAGCCCTCTGGCGGGAGAGAAAAATCAATCACTTACTGGCTGCCCTGAATTTGTGTATGAGCATACAGTGAGAGGAAGAGTGCCTCAAAAAGGCACTGTTCAGTACTTAAGATTTGGTTCATATATATTTTTTAAAATGCTACATTTTCATTTCAGAAAACTGTCAAGTTGGTTAATAGACTACATAATTCTGACTGTAATAACAAATAGCAAATGTGTGATATTATCAATTCCACAAACTTATATTTTGCATTTTTTACATTATACAGATGCTGTATCAGCCCCATTTTGCTGGATAAATGAATTTCAAGTTATGAGACCTGATTGATTATTAACACCACCCACCTTTACTCCACACGATCCTTGTCCTCAGATCCTAATGCTCATAACCATCCACATTTTACCCCCAGAAGCCAAAAACAACTGACAAACCAATGCCTTGCCAGAGTACCTCTAACCTATGGACTGAAAAATTCACTAAACAGAATGATATATAGACCAGACAGTGAGTTAAAATGCTAGCAAGGTTAGTTCTTACATTGTCATGAAAGACAGAGAATCAGCATGGATAACCTGAGAGGGAAGAAGCAGCGTCTGACTCCCCAGCTCAGTTTGAACGTATTCACCAATCCTGTCATACAAAGCAGTAAAAATCAGTATCTATCTGTGTGGTCATGAGTAGGGATCATTGTTTGTTTCATTATATGGCTCCTTCAGAAACTGCTTCCCCTGAAGAATCTGCTGTGTTTTAATGAACCCCTACACATGTAATCCAAGAGGACGTAAGATTTAAAAATACAGTTTGTTGCTTGATTGACCTCTAATTAAAGCATATTTAATGTTTTAATTGCAATCGATGCAATTAGTGCATGTGTCTTTCTCCACTGTTGTTGCTATGGTCATCTTGCATCTCAGAACAAATGGAATGTTAAGGGCACTGTACTCAAGAATTTTAATCCAAATATTACTAAATAGACATCATAACTGCAGAAGTACTGCAAACCATGTTTATGTCCTCCATACTTGCATTTTACATTTTAGACCAAAACCTTACTTTTTAACAACTGTCTATATTGTTAGTTTTATTTATTGTTATCAGATACATTATTAGCTGTGGATGTGTTAGTGAATCCTCTCTTAAAACTTGGTGGTGATATTACTTTGAGTATTACCAATAACAAAAATGGCAAATGAAATGCCAGTGATCTGTTCATCTTTGACAAAGAAAATTTGTCAGAGGAAAGCCAAATAAGACAAGAGTAAACATGATTACTTAAAGGTCCACTTGATTCATCTTGATGTTTTCTTGCTATATGTTGAATTATGTTGTTTAAAAACAGTAATGCACATTTATCTAATTGGTGTGTGAGTGTATCGTATGCACTTTTGTAAACTGTTAATCCAAGTCTGAAAACTGACCTACCAGTGAAAGTATAAGCATTTTGACCAAAAGGTCAATTTTCTGAGTTCCGCCTAAAGCAATTTCCCTTGTGTAAGGACATGCATTTTGCATATATTATGATGTGCTGTACCTTTTCTGCTTGTAAAATTGCTGAGCAACCTTTCATTTCCAATGAGACTCATAAACTCCTGTTTCGTCTCTCTCTACTTCAGTTTTAATCTAGTATTTCTTTCAGTGAAATCCGGAAGGAAGAATGACTGGAATGGGACTTAAAGGAGCTGAAGGGAATGAATTGTGAATGGACTAACTCTGAGTTAGCGGTGTCTCCAAAGACCAGTAAATATTTAGACATTCTGTTTGCTTTGCTATTAATGCTAGATATTTGGGATGTAGGGATGCATGTATTCGGTCCAAATCATTACATTTGAGGAACTCGCTTTATTTTGTACTGTGAACTGAAGTGGTTTTCACTGGGAAAGGGTTAATGGTGGAATTAAATATTATTGAACTTCATATACACGTTGCACTATATGTTTTCAGAGGGTGGGGGGATATACTACTTTATTCTGTGTGCGTATATATATAGAGAGATCCCCAACAGCATGTTATTTCAAACAATTAGCAAAGCGTAGGCGGCTAGCCACCTTCTCTGCCAGGCATGAGCTGCAGAGATGCAGCTTTCTCTGCAAGGCTGAGTGGATGAGATAAGGCTGGTGTTACTCCACCACGTCTCTTTATAGAGAAGACGTTGGCTTCCGAGTGGACTAATATTGCCCCCTTTTTGTACAGAATGTTGCCAGATGACATTTACCAAGATGTTCTTTCTCCCACAGCCTGGTGCTTTGTTCATGAGTGACTCAGCCATCGCTGTTTATCACATTACAGATGTTCCCTCCCCAGGTAGATATACCACCAGTCACATATTGCCTACACTGTTAGTGGAACACGGAGATCAAGTCACCGTTGTTCTGGAAACTAGCCAGCTTGGGGAATCAACAGAGAGCGTTTGCTAATGATTACAGTCTTAACCTAATATTTAGCCCATGAAGGCTGAGCTAATTGTTTCCTTGGAAATATTGTAATAATACCATAACAACCGTAACGAAGTTGCATCAAGAATATAATTTAACCCGTATGCCCTCTGAAGGCCCCTGTCAGTCTTGTTTTGATGTTTCTTTGATATTGTTAATTTGCTATTGTATTTCATACCTGATTCCACATGAGTGAAAAGTTGCATGTTGGAACCATGAAGGTTTACAGCAATAATTACTGGAATATGATAGAACAATTCTGATACATGTATAGCTTTCTGTTTGGTTTACTGCTTTCCCTTATATGGCAAAAACTCAACACATTGTGCTAATTATACTAGATAATTTCAAATTTCTCACATTAATATATTATTTCCACTAAAGACTAAACACAGTTTATAATATGGGTCATATGTCAAAAAATATTTTAAGACAGCAGAATTATTCAAAACAAAACAAATTATTTTTAATAATGCTTTCGTTCTAAGAGTCGCAGCGCTGACTATTCCAAGCTGATCAGACAAAAGCATTTATCATCCATCTCTGGACTAAACAGGGCTGAACGCTGTGTGCGTACCCCCTTCGTGATGTGAGTCATGAATTACAGTTGACAACTGACAGAAACCCTCAGAATTACTCAATGGTCACATGTTATGCCCTATGTGTCTATCTGAGGTCGCCTCTACAGAAATGCTTTTAAACGTTAACAATTTAATGTGACATCTGTCTAGATTAAACCAGCCTACCAAAAACATGAGAAGAGAGCTGGTGTTTTTTGTCAACAAAAACAGTAGGAACGAAGTATGGTTTGCCTATAATGTGGAATGATAGTAAGATTAGAATACACTGAGGATATTGTCTGTGAAGTGCAAATTCATAAAGACAATCAAATCAAATTCAACGAAGAAAACAATGTCAACAACGATGGTGTGGCTTTGTAAAGGTAATGTTTATCTACCTCTGTGAATTAAATCAAATCAAATTATGTGATGTTCTATAAGTAGAAGAAGTTAGGCGCTGGTTCTGAATGTGCTTATTATCAAAATAGAAATACAAATGCTTATACATTCTCACCCCACAGAGCAGTTTGCCTTCAAACTTCTGAAGTACTGTGGTGTAGATGAAGAAATACTGCCCCCTTTTGGCCCAGATTATTTCCAAAAAACTACATCCAATTTTGAAGAAAGATGTAAGGGATTATTTGGGAAAAATCTTTGGATCCAGTGCTCATTTTTGTCTAATTAGAAATGCTGATCTGGAATCAGTTTCAGCTTGTTTATATACTGATATTATCCACCATGCAATAACGAGCAAAACTGATCCTAAATCATCTCTTAGTGAATACAGCCCCTGGATGTCAGACTGTGGTTTCATTCCAGATCTCACTTTCTTCCCTGATCGACATTTAGGAAATGAGTTTCCTCAGAGGTTGGAGTATCCGAATGTTTCACAATTCAATTCGATTCTCATTCTCAATTTAGGCACATAACAGTGGATGTGACATCTCATTCAAACAAATGCTTCAGCCGGAAAATTAGGGTATGAAAACATAATGAATAACAGCCAACCTTGCCACCCTAGAGGCCTGAAATAGTACATCATTTTTAAAGGTGTTTATAAAATGAAACACTGTCATCAAAACATTTCTCAATAGATCAACGCGATAAATTGTCATTTGATCACGATTAAGACTGTTACTGCAAGCCCCAAAGAAAATCAGTGCATCACTAAAATACTTTTAATGCCTTTCATTGTGAAAGTGATTGCAGTAAAGCACTGACTGAAACAGAAAAAAAGGTAACCGTATCCTAGATGCTGGTATCATTGATGATGTATGCCATGGCTGGCATTGTTGTACCTACCTGGTCCAACATCCACATGTTATCTTATGTATATATCTTTATTCCTTGTTTTCTGATGAAGAAGACATCTATGAATCCAGTCTGAATATATTTATGCTTTTCTACCTTTCATAATCGCCTACAGGTACTAAACAAAAGCCTACAGGTACTGACTTCTAAAAGAACAGGATTGTAATGTACCCTTGAACAGTGTGGATACATGCCATTCTCCAATGTTGGCTTGAATAACTAGACAATATAACAATTATAACTAATGTCAATTATCTCTAGATGAGATTGTCTGCTAAATTACTATAATAATGATCAATGTGATCTGGAGATATTAAATGACATAAAACAGTTGCTAGTAGAGAGCTTATGTATTTCTAGAGAACTAAAAAGGAACTCATCTCTACAGCCACAATGCATTTGGTATGTAGTGAAATAACCATTGTTTATTCAAATCCAAACAGCTCATACATGTGAATGAAATTCCAACAATTATAATTCTGGAAACAGTTATGAAAAGTTTGTCCTCTTAAAATAGCAATATGTGTTATCTCAATGTATTGAGATAAAATTATAATATTCAGAAACATTTTATAAACGGCCAAACAGTTGGGTGTCTTCAGCTTCAGCATTCTGTTGTGATTTCTGAATGGTTTCTGGTGCTTGGATCGATACGTGATGAAGTGCAGTACAACTCATATTAGTTCTCCAGCTGTTACTTGGACTGCTTTTAAATCATATACTATAATTTCCTCAGTATTCCTAATTTCGCATAGGAACTTTATGGATGAATCAATACTCAGTGTCTACTTCACGGTACATTTACATTCTAACCTCTGTTCTTCCCTTAACCCCATTTGCAGTTCTGCCTTTCATTGAACGTTGATGCTATATTCATGGTTGGTAAGTTTTGAGTCTTTGGGAAGTGTTTCAGCTGTTTGCTCTGAACCCCATGGGGTAAAAGAGCAAAAAACTAGTTTCTCCTGAAATGAAGGTCTTACCTGACTCCACATCTTGCCTAATCTTTTAAAGCTCTTAAAATCTTTTTCACCCTAGCAATACTGCATTGTTCATTCTTGAATATCCCAGAAAATATAAGACCCGTCTTATTAATTCTTTTCCCAGAGTGTATAAAGAAATTGTTTGTCTACAGATATTTTATTAAATCTGTCATGTCTGATTTTGTAAGATATGGCAATGTAGTTGCTGTCATGTATTTACAAGGTGGCTTGGGCCTGACTCCAATCAACATTTTCCCGTAATTTTAGACGGGATTGAATTAAATGCTCATTGAGCCCTATTTTGACAGTCTTATGCACTATGCACAGTTCCTCTCATTATCTTAAGCATATTTATGGGCATGGAAAAGTCAGTACATTAGTTCAATGGTGGATGTAATGAAAGTACAATGTAGGTGCAATGTATAAAGAACATGGACTATTCATTTCTATTAAACATGCCCTGACAACCCAAAAAACCAATCAGCATGTCATGTTTCATCGCCTTTACAAATGGATAAGGATTGTGCCTTGGCTTATTTCTATTTTAACAGTGCTGTACCTTAATTGTAAGAAACGCTAGATTCATTGCTGAGGAAAGAGACCTACTCGTGCACCAAGTGCAAGTCTGCGTGTTGAGAATTTATGTAAATAGTATGCAAACATGATGTAACATTTTGAAATAAATGCAATAATTCACTGGACAACTTTCAGACTTTTTCTCAATAGAATAAATTGTTTGCTTTCAAGGCTATAGACATTCAGATATTAATCTGTTCCAGCCTAGTGGGGTAAGCATTCAGATATTTTGAGATATTTAATCCATGATCTTGAAGTTTTCGACATAAAAGCACAATCTCTTGAGTAAATTTAACCCTCTATGGTACAACATTGACTTTAGGTAATATACTAATACACTAATACATCCTACAATATGATGTAATACTTCAAAAGATTTCAAGGCCCTAAGGAAACCAATAACAATGTTTAAATTTGTCACATGGTTGTCTAGTGTCCATTTTGAATCCCGTTTCTGCAGTTATCACCACATGCTTCGGTGCCATTTCATCTCTGCTCTGAATTGCCCTCCACAGATTTATTTCTTCCAATTTCACTCCCAGGGAAAAATTCATTCGCAATAACTTATGAGGAAAGTTTCATTTTGAACTTTTATGCAACTTATTTGATAGTTGTCAAAGAAAACTGTTGAAATATAAATATTGCCTTGAAGCAACAACTGTACCACTATGGAATCTTGAGAGGCAATGTTGTGTAAATGTGTGCCTAGTTTTTACACTCACAAAAGCATAACAGTGTCTCATGGATTCCCTCTCATTTTCACATGAAAAGAAGAGGGCAGAATAAGCACTCCAAGTTGATGACAGTGAGAATGTATTAGAATACAGAAATGAGGAAGACAACAAGCTACCAACAACTCAGCCAGGAGACCCTGAGGATGAGAGTGACAATGAGCCTGAGAACACCAAACAGGGTGAAGGAGACAAAAGTGAGGTTAAATTGGCAGTGACAGGTATGACCAGTACAAAATAGAGAGGAAGTGTATCTATAACCCTTTCATAAAATTATACTGTACATTATTTCACTGATTTATATAGCTTTGACTATTTGATTTTAGAACAACCTGAAAAAATACAGAGGGCCAAGGCACTGTAGTGGAAAAGTTGCAGGTCCAGTCTTCCTGTCCCCCCAGTGGAAAAGGAGTTTGCCACAAGCCAAAGAGGTCAAGCCTGCTACAGAATACTTTAGGGACCTGTTAAGCAACATCTGCACTGAAAATGTGGTTGAGCAGTCCGATATCTATGCTCTGCAGTTCAATCCCGAAAAGGCCTTTGAATGTCACCTCTGATGAAATGGGGCAGTTTCTCGGGATTAGCTTCCATATGTCCATTTATGGGCTTCCAGGCTCCCACATGTATTGGAATTCAACCACTTGAGTTCACTGTGTGACAAGTACCAGGGTAAAGCATCGCTGGGAGGCTATCAAGAGCAACCTCCATTCTGCAGATAATATGGCACAAATTCCTCCAGGCCAGCCTGGCTATGACAAGCTTCACTATGTGCGTCCTCCGCTCGCATCCCTCCAGCAAACGCTTTCAAACTGTCCTAATGGATGAGTGCCTCTGTGAGAGTGAGCAGGTTGTGCCATTCACGGGGAGAAGTGGCATTAAGCAGTACAGCCCGAGTTGAGAAATTATGTAAACAGTGATGTAACATTTCGAAATAAATGCAATATTCACTGGGCCACATTTCAGACTTTTTCTCAATCAAATAAATTATCCGGTTTGCTTACCAGGCTATAGATATTCAGATATCTGTCAGTTCCAGCCTAGTGGGGTAAGCATAATTTACAAAATACAACCCAAACAAGCCGAAGAACTGGGGCTACAAAAAATTAGTTTTGACTAGCAGCAATGGGATCAACCACAACTTTGAGGTCTACACTGGCTCGATCGCTCCAGTAGATGGAATGGCGGATATCGGAGCAAGCGGCAACGTTGTTTTACGCCTTGCAGTTGCAATCCCTGGCAACCTTTCCCTCAAGCTCTTCTTTGACATCACTCTTCAGAAGAGAAAGATGTACTGTGTTGGAACAGTGAGGCAGAACCGCCTTGCAGGGTGTAGCCTCTCAGACGATGCCGTCACGAAGAGGGAAGGCAGGGGAAGCTTTGAAGATAAGGAGGCCATGCACGATGGGGTCCAGCTAACGGCAGTTAAGTGTCGTAACGCTTCTTCTGTCCACCATTGCGTGGGCCAACCCAAATGCCTCTGTGAAAAGATGGGAGAACAAAAGAAACTGTGGAAGTGACATGTCCAAGTAATCAATTGTTGATGAAAAAAATAAATGAAACACCTTTACACAAAGTTATCTTTTCATTATTACGCGCAGTTCCATTATGGTACAATGTTGTTGAAGGGTAATGTTTAGGATTAAAAACCCTTTGTTTTTTTAAAGTTTATCTTTATATTTTTTCCGTTTAAAATGGCATTCATTTTGAACTGATGGAGCCATATATATATATTGTAAAAGAACATTTTAATACATTTCACTGAAATTTGAAACAAAACTCACAAATTTTTACATTTCTTACCATTATGATACAGTGTTGCTTAAAGGTTATGAATCCCACGTGTACCCCAATTTTTTTTTGTAAATGTTCTAAAATTTTGTTTTCTTGATCTATTTTATACCAAAGAAATATACATATGTTTTTTTTTACTCACTTGCAAAATAATGCATACCATAGAGGGTTAAATACTGTCTGTTTAAATTTTGATGTGTATTTTCATGGTTGATGTAAAAAAAGTAACCAGTTTCATTTGTTGTCACCATCATATGTTTGAAGTCTAATATTTAAGCCCTGAGTCTTGTTTTGAGACAGAAATAGCCTTCAGTAATTATGTAAGTAATCATTAATATTATTTCTTAATTATTCCGTGATTATGACTAAAAATTGGTATGTATGTTTAACCTGTCTTAATATACACAACAGTGATCTTTTACAATGTTTTTACTGATATGCATCATTGAAGAGATGGACTGGTTTCATGAATATGAAAAGTATAATGAATGCAAAAATGAACAGTTTGAGATTAGGATGAAAATTATTAAAATAAGGAGGATGATAGTACAGAAAGTGATTATGTTGTGGAAGGAAAGTACCTCAAGCCAACAGAGTGAAGGAAGTACAGAGAGTGAAGATTTATACACATAACCGCCGAATAAGAGAAAGCAGGATCACTGGGAAGGTGATTTACCCAGCTCAGTAGCCCAGACAACTAACCGAACAGAGAGTGACGATTCTGACAGAAAACACAAATAAAAAGCGGAAGAGGGGTGGACTGGGAAGAAGTTATTGATTTACAGGAAGGAATCAGCCCCTGTATCAAGCTGCAAACAGTGGTGAGGGTATGATGACTGAGAATGAAGCAGTGGATCGGCCTGACAACTCAGTTTGGGAAGACTCAAGACATGAACATAAGAAGGGGATGTAGCATAGAAAGTGACTGTTAATGTAGAGAGTGGGCAAGTTTTTTTGTTTTTTTAATTGTTTCATTTTGCACTTCTGTTCAACAGTGAATTACAAATCCTAAAATGCATTATGGGTTCAAGTCAAGCTATTGGTACAACCGTAATTGCATGCTAAATACGAAAGTTAATGTCTTTTCTTCTGAATCAAAATTTGTTGATTTTGCCAAAGGTTTGCTGAGTTTATTTTGTGTTAATGAGCCAGTTCCAGACTAACCACCACATGCAGTATCCTTAAAATTTTGAGGGCTGGTTTGAAACTAGTGCTGTTTCCCCTCTGGCAGGCAATAACTCTAAATCCATTCATTTCAAGGACCAAACACACCGCAGTTAGATTGAATATGGACCTGAGTGGAATGCCGATGAAACCCTTCACACCCTTCAATTTAAGTTTAGCAAAGAACCGGCAGCTCTTACGGTCTCTCAGCCACACAAGAGAGAGTGAGAGGGCAAGAGGTTCCCCAAAAGTTGCTGTTAGTGTTCCAGTTTTATGGTGAGTTGGCCCTCTTTATTGCACTGTTATGAGACTCAATAGTGGAGCAACAATTCAGCATACTGAAGGTGTCTCAATTTCAAGTCTGCTGCCTGCCTCCTTTTCAGGCAGCATTAAAACTAAAAAGGACCTTCATATCTGTGAAAGCATTTTTTATAATGGTGTAACCTCAGAAAAGTGTTTGTGTACCAAAGCAAAAGATCTGCGTTTACAGACATAACAGCTGAGGGCAAATGGTCAGAAAAAACACATAGCCAAACTAAGCAATCATATTTGTGTTTTTAAGAATATCTTAATCAAGCTAGATTTGTGACTATTAAGTATGACACAATCATACAAGCCCTTCTAGTATCTGATAATAGTTATGTTTTTCTTGCTTCACAATAGTTTGGAGTATGGAGCTGGTATGGAGATTGCTTGACTGGACATGAAAAGGTTTCCCATACCTTAAACACTCAACCTGTTCCTATAACATATTACACATATACTGTAATATGTATGTAATGTATGTAACACATTCTACGTTAATCTGTACCTGAAACCTACCTGTTAAACAGCTGATTACATTTGCAGATTCCATATGGATGAACCATTCCTGACCCAGTCATATAACCTTAACGAAATCAGTAAGTGCCTTGCTGAAATAAAAGGGTAGCGTGTAGAATGTAAGCAGTGAAAGGTTGTGGAGAGACTCTGCCATACCATGTACATTCATATTGTTTCTTCAGGCTTGGCTTCCAACTGAGTGAGAATGAAAGATTAAAATGCAGTCCTTTCATCCGTTTCTCATCACGTAATCCCCTGGGGACACAGACAGCGAGCACGCTCACTACGAGCCGAAGGCCTAAAGGAACAATATGGTACCTGCTCACATGGCACGGAGAAAAATATCTTAAATCTGAAGGAAAATGGTGCGGAAGGCAGTCCCAAGAGTCTGTTCAGGTTTAGTCCTGTGGGAGCAGCTCGATACAGGCAGTCGATCTGGACAAAGAGATAAGAGGGAGAGAACAAAAAAAACCACAGAGCCAATCAACACACCAGGTCATGCTTTGAAGTGGGACCATATCAAAGATATAGAAAAAGAGCAAAGATACAGTGATCAGAAGGGAGCAAATGCAACCAGGAGAAACCTGCGAATCTTTCTATCGCTGACCATCAATAATTGAAAAACAAACATAGGCTCTGTGTCCATGGAAGGTTAAAGTGAGCAGTAGTTCTGAAAATATTTGGACCGTACAATTTGAAACATTCATTTCCATCTCCAATATTTTCACCCTATTTATTTCCTCTAAAGAAAATAACCTTTGGAACAAACAGGAAGAGAGTGCGTAGACAATATTGAATGCCAATACTTTACAAATAAAGGGAATATTAACAGCTGTTAGTGAATAAATAAATACCAAAAATGAGTAAAAACAATTATGTTGTTCACGAAGAGGTGGATTCCGCATTCACAGGTGACGACAGATAAGTTTACTGACACAGCCGGCTGCGGGAACAGAAGCATGCAGCAAAATGTTCGATGACCACAATGTGTGGCATGTGATGGCCAGGTAACCCCAGGAATTGAGGCCAATGCAGACGGCAGGCGGCAGGCTGTAAACAGGAAGCGCTGTTTGGCTCTGATCAGATGCGGCGACATCCCTTTGTTATTCTAATACGCGCATTTCTCAAACACTGCGCCTCTCTCCACTGTCCCCCAGCATGGCCAATAGCATCCACTGAATTGAAAAATGAATAGAAAATTGACAAGCAATTACCTGAGGTGCAACAAAGCACACTTTACCGAAAGTTTCATCCTCACAGCTATCCATCTCCGCAAAACTGCCTTGCCTTTTCTTGGATTTCTGTTTTCTCTTTGTCTTCTTCTTGTTTGCAATGCACTTTGTTCATTTTTTGTTTCTTTGTATTATTTATCCAGAGCAGAGACATGCATCTCTCTTTGATCGACAATAAACCTGAAATCTTGAAAGATACAGAGATTGAATAATAGATCAACAAAAATATGTTGAATGCGATATAGCCATGTTTCACCTGTACACATATTCAAAGCAAAATACTGTCCTACAGTAAAAACCTAGTCCTAAAATCTGCATACCTAAAAACCAAAGAAAAGGAAGAAAAACGGATGGAAAAAAGCTCAACAATGACAGCAAATGAATCCTTTCTTAAGGTGTGAAGATATAGTTCACTGACAAAAACAACCTTTACACCCTGTAGGCCTGGATGGAATACCGACCCCCTCTCCATCAAAGCCTCCAGCTCCACATACACTGCCAGGTAAAGCTAAGGACAAACCAAAGATACCTCTCGCTTCTCAACAATGCAATAAACAGCAAGGTCAAAGTTACATGCGCTCCCTTGTCTCTTCTTTGTTCATCTTTCTTGTATTCAGGCTTTCATTTTTGTATTGTGTTGCACCTGTCTTCCTGCATGCCCACAGGCTATTCCCCGCCTCCTCTTTCCACCCTGTCTTTTCACAGCATTCGGGTTCCTTTTTCCAACATGAAAAATGCCAGAAAACATGCAACGGCTGATTCAGGCTTTATAGTCACCTACTCTTGACCTTTCTCTTAAATAGCTATAAAAACGTATTAATAGCATTACAGACCGATGATTAATTCTTAAAAATTGAATGTTTTACATAAGTTCCTTGTCCAAAGCATCATCATGAGACTTGTCACCCCTCAACCAGCACTGAGAAAATGATACATTTCAGTTAGAAACTTTGTATGGTTTGACTGGATGTTATTCAACAAAATTGAAATGAAAATCAAAATACACATTGCTTGGATTGATGTATTGCAAAAACGGTTTTTGTTTGTCCCTTGTATAACCGGCAGAATCACATTTTGCCTATCGCTGTTTCTTTCACTGATAGCCACCGTAGCCCTTCCTGTTCCTAGGCACACCTCCCATGTAGCATCTGTCGGCTAACCCGTAATTATCTGGTTGGTTGTTTTATGAATACATATGGGCTCCCCCCAGTATGTTGTTTAGTTTTCATTGACTGTTGGTTTTCTGTTTTGTGGCATGAACTGCGCTGAAAGGAATGTGCTTCTAATCAGATTAATCATTGCTGTTGAATCAATCCTGTTATTTACCAGTGTTTTAATTTATGTTTGGTGACAGGTGTGTGCTGGTCCACAACTACTTTCCAAGTGGTTTGTCAACTGTGTTTGCCACGTAAAGTAGATGTTTATGTTTCTTGCACCCATATTTCAATTGAAGCCATGTAACAACTGAGTGCTTTGTACTTTAAAACGTGTACTTAACACCAATGGTTTAATTTTGAAAAGCACATTGAGGTAAAAAGAAATTATGGTTGCCTTCTCTGATGAATACACAAAACTGCAAATGCAAATGGCATTGTCCAATTCATCCAAGACAGCATAATGGTATGTTAACATGCAACTCTGAAACTGTGTTTTTATCCTTTCAGAAAGAAATGTCACTGCTGCTTTGTGTATTTTAAATTTGGTTTTGTTCCCGAGTCAGTGTAGTGGTAGCAAATTATGATAATTAGTGCAGTGTCCTTTTTGGCTGTTTGTAATACCTTTGTGCTGGGTGATACGGTGAGGTGCTGGCTGGCCCAGTGTTTTCTTTTCTCCTTTATTAACTGTGTTGCTTGGTATTTTGATTTGCGTAATTATAATCAACCTTGAATAGCTTGGCCAGTATTGTAGTGCCTTCTCCCACTTTTCACTCCTCCATAGAGTCCACAGGGAGATTTGCAGCTGCTCCGTGGGGCTGGCCGTCGGATCCCCCTTCATCCTGCACTGCATAAGGTGTTTTTGAAGTGGTAAAGCGCACTTCTTCATTTGCTGTGATCATACTTTTTCAATGCGCGTGTATCTGAATGTGTGTGCGAGTTTGTGTGTGTGTCAGCAGGCACCTGACTGCAGGGCACAGGTGGTGTACTGGTCTCTTCCTTCTCACAGTGAAGGCAACCTCCATCCATTACTCTACCCTTACCATTTTGTAAATTTTCTTATTATTTCTGGTGGCAGTCATTACCCCCTCTTGCTGAAACATTCCTTCTGTTACAGTTTGCTATTTTAAAGTTTAGATGAATAAAATTATTCTCATATCACAATTCTTTGTCAAATCACAGATATCATAATCCTCAATCTATCATGTTTAAGTATACATACCCTTTTGCTGTATGTAGTTACATCAGATGTAAATTTCAAAATATAGGTGTTAAAGCAGGACAATTATGATGCAACATTTAAGATAGGGAGGAAGAATTCAAAATACAGAAAGTATTACAGAAAGTGAAAAGACCCATAGTTTTATCCATTTATTTATGACAATCAGTTTAATGTACTGGCAAGAATATGCCTGAAAAACACAAGATGTTTTAAATATTAAAGTACCTTTAACAAAAACAAAATATAATGCAGCTGCGAGCTTAAAGTGTTGGATAGAATGAACTGTAGCTGTTCATATATAATGCATATCTTTTACCCAGTAATGTTTTTTTGGCTGAAAATTTAGCTTTGTGACAATACCCAAGCTACATTTTGGAAGCAGATGAATGTTTAAAGTTGTAAGAATAGCACTTAAACAAATAACAAGAAATTGGTGAAAGACAAGTGCCTCTAAAACTATGGAAAGGATTGTATGGAGCAAGTATACATATATGTAATGCCAGGAGATAAATATAGAATAAGAAATAAATAATGCATGTAAAACCTGTTTTACCTCTTGAAAACTGAAAATATTGCAATACTTTAATTCACTGCTATTTTTAATTTATTTTTTCCTCCCATCTAACTTCTCTATCCCCTTCTCCTACTATTTTTATTAATTTTACTTGTGTTTTTTTTTTTTTTTTTTTAGTTATGTGTATCTAGGTGAAACGTGTTTGAAAAGTAAGAACTATCAGACTGGATGCAATTGATTTATGAGTGTTACAGTAAATTATAAAAAGCTTGGCTTTGGCTTCTTTAGGAGATGTCACTCTGGGATTTGTGTGCGTGGGTGTGAGTGTGCCGCAGAACATCTCGTGAAGGGACAAGCTTAGAGGCTGACATTTCAAGGATGTTCAATTTGACATCCCCGCTTCGTGACTGTCTTGCCGCCTCACCTAAGGAATGACATTGCATAGGGAAGGCCACATTTGACACAGACAGTAATTTTTTCTGAAGCAGGCGTGATAGGAGATGGCGATAGGATTTTCCCAGTTTAAATGCAAGTTCAGGGGAACAGACACAGGAGGGGACAGCATATGGGTTCGAAGAGTTTAAGTTCGTCTCCCATTCCCTCTGAGGGCTTTCGCTGGAAGAGGAAGTTTGTGTGGAAGCGGTCGCTAATGTGAGATAGGCCAGTGCTATGGCAGGGTATGTTTATATTCGTGCTTTAGTTGAACTGAATTGAATTTGTTTAATTGTTTTCATTTTCTTTCCATGCCTGCGGTCCTGGCATGATGGATAGCGGAATGCTTCTACCCAAGGAGGTTTGTGTGAGGTGGTCGCTAATGAAGCAGGCATGCGTTGTGGCAGCGTTCACGCATATTCAGGTCAAAAGGAAAAGTTTAATTCAACCACGCTGATTTTGTCTTATGCCAACCTCCGGCAAACCCTCCGTCATTGTTACAGATGTCACCAATGTTTGAATCTGAGCTCTCCATTATGAATGAGCTCTTCTCCTCTTGATCCTCTTGTATCTGTCCTTTCTTCATGGTTTGCAGCAAATGTGTGTCCCTGCCTAACCTCTTTTACCAGAGTTAAGTCACTGCAGCGTTCCCAGATCCACATTTTGCTAAGTTCATCTAAGTATACTTCAACTTGGCATGTCAACTGACAGACAGTTCATGTGCTGTTGGAATGTAGCTGGTGTATCCCACATCTTGTGCTGTGTTGTGAATGATTTGATCTTTCCGTTGTCAATACAGAGTCTTTACACATCCTCCTTCTTCAGATTGCATGTGGGGAACACCAGGGAAATAGCTGATTATTTATTACTAAGGTCTTTGCATTCAGAGTCAGAAAAATGGGATACATGTCATTTCAAGTCTCCTAAAATGTCAGAATTTTAGACATTATTTTTTTAAAAAGCACAGACAGTTTAATTCATGTTCCACAAGACAGCAAGCAGACTGTGTCATGGACACAGAAACTACAGAGACAGAAAGGGGATGCAGGCGTTACAGGCTGTGCTGTCACTGGGCCGTCTTCCCTCCCAGTGATGCAAGAAGGTAATCCATCATTAGCCATCAAACAGAGAGCAAAATATAAAATTACTGAACGATTTTCCAACATTGTATTTGTCTCACCATTCTTACCACTCATAAACAAACATGTATTCCTTTAAATGTGGTATTTGTCCAAGGACGGCCAGGCATCATGGGTAAACAAAACGTTGGCAGGAATGCAGGTAGAGATGAGGAGGATCCAGCGAGGAATGCGTTGCTTTGTTGGATACACCTTAAAGGCTACACTGGCCTGGATCCATTTAAAGCTTTCAAGAGATGGATGGGTGCACAGAAACGGCAGGCTGAAGTTATGGGTTTAGATGACAGGCCACAGAATGAGCTTTGGAATTGAGGGAAGGTTATATGAGCGTAAATCTATCTGAGTCTTTATAGCTTGTGCCTTTGGTTTTTAGGGGAGATGCAGCAAGGGAATGCCGCCCTCTTTTGAGTACGAAGCAGAAAAACATCCTCAATACATAGAAACATACATATGTACACTCTCCATCAATAAATGTGGTTTTAACCAATCACAATTATCTTACAAGCTCATAATCTTACAGTCGCATTGTTTTGAATTATTGATTTAATTATTTACTGTAGAAAATGTAATAGATTTGATACATGGTCAGCTGTGACCATAGGGATTGAATGGTGGTGGTACACAAATCCTGGTTATGAAAATGCTGCCTGGTGCAGAATTATGGGTAAGATTATATTCAGAAGTATTACACTGACTTAGGGGTACAGGAAGATTCATTTTCCTTTACTGAAATGTCAGTGGGGAGAAAGGTATTTTTCCAAATTAAATTAAAAATTCTAAAATCAATCTTTTGTATAAGAGGATGTACAGAAATGATCCAGGCAATTAATGACCAGTATCTACTTTAATTGTATTAACAAACAAGAAAATGCTGCACATGAGAAAATATATGCATATCAATGTATATTGATATGATACATTAGTGTATTAGATACACTAATATTTGACTACATTTATAATGAGACAGATGAAGGGAAAATATGTTACATAGAATTGTCTGACCTATAGAAAGACTTGTAAGCCATGGGTTGTTGTCTACTTAAATGAAGACTTTTGGGATGAATGCTGCAACTCTTGAGTAACCTACCTCTTATTTATATTTTTATTACAGCAGCCCAATTATGAAGCGTCATTGATCCTTACATTCATTTTGAAGAATTGAAGAAGAAACTGTTGTAACACTGCTGTTTACAAGTGTCATTTACAAAAATACTGTTCAGCTGCAGCTTTTCCTTCAGATAGTTTAGCTTTGCTAGCTAGCTTTGCTGTGGTGTTTGTCAAAGCCATCAATAGATGTTTTGGTGAATGGTCAGCTACACTTGTGAAGTCATGTACTTAGTTGCTTGTTCAAATAACTCCTGACAAGCCAGCCGTGTTATAACACAGTGTTATAAAGCAGTCAAACTTTATTGTCATATGCACACAGTGCAATGAAATTTTACTTGCATCAATCTGAGGGAAAAAAAAGAGGTGTACCTGAGCAGAGACACACTAATAACTACTTATTGAGTAGGCTAGCCAAACTATTCATTTCCCTTGTGTCTCCTCCCCGCCTCTGGTCTCGTTACCTGATTGCCAATTTGTTTCACCTGCCCTGTTGTCTCATTTGCTTGTCGCCCTCCAGTCCGGTGACGGCTTCCCAGAGCTCTGCATCTGCGCCAGCTAGAGAACCCCACCTATCATCTCCGAAGGCCTACGCTGTTGAGCCGGGTACCTGCTGCTCCTTCCTGTTACAGTGCTACTGTCATCACCCTTCTCACCGGAGCCAGAGAGCAGGGCTCGGCTGTGTATAAACAGTCTCCTGTCTGAGTTGAATCCACGAACACAACTACCTCCCCAGCCATGCGGTAGGCCTTTGGGAGACACTGGAGATGCATGAAAAAAGTTTTGCACAAAATAATATGGAATATCAGGTATACCTTCACTTCACCAAATTTATGGAAAACTTCACATTGTTACCTGAGCTTCGCTGATTAAGGCTGGCCATCTCTCCTTGAAATCTTGGAAAGCAGGGCTGGAGCTGATTGCCTCAAGTCTAGGAGTAGAGAAGATCTTTGCCATTTTTTCTGCATTGACTTTCTGATTATTGATTATCATTCTTCTTAACTTCACATAGCAAGTCTTTCCTGTTCCAGGCTTTCTTGGTTTTCCCATCCTGGAAGAGGAAGGAGATTTACCTCTGCTTTTTCAGTTTCTTGCTATTCTTGGCAGGGACCCTGTCACCTGGACTCTTCATTTTTAAAGAGTTAGCTTCAGTCTCAGGTCAGGGCACATTACAATTTTTCAGCTTTGGTAATTATTCATCTTATATTTGAGGCTCTGCTGCCAGCCATACATTCCTAAGAAAGATCCCGGTTCCTTGAGACATGGGAATTTCCCAGAAAGAGTTTCTACAACCGCCAGTATTTGCAGACCAGTGGTATAGGCTGTGTAATGGAAGACCGAACCTGCAAAAGTCTGCTTAATATCTGGCTTCACACCGGCATCTTGGAAGAACGAACCATTAGCATGACAGGCATAATTTGCATCTTCAAGAGTCATTTCCTCATGGTGGGAGAAAGTTGGTATTTTGAAGTGAGCTGGCCAAGGATCAAAACGGCATGCGGTGGAGGGCAGAATAATCGTGTCCCCTGAGCCCGATGAACAGCTCTTATCTGCAGGGTATTGAGAAACAGACTGATCTAATTGTGTTTGAGGAGAGCATAGGTCTGATCCATCCAAAGTGCTAAAGTTAAGGGTGATCTTCATTCGAAACATTTTCTCAGTGCTCTCGTCCTGTACATCAGAACATGAGTGACAATTTCAACTCATCTCCAGATAAAAACATATTTTCTCTGAAGTGTGAGCCATCGTTAAAGGACTCGTATTCAGATAAAATATCAGGTATGTCTCTTTCATATCTGCTTTGTTCAAAAGTTGCAGCAGTGATGGCAAAAGTGGAATGTACTGAAATGTTTTTTTTTCTCACTGTGCTCAAGTACATATTCAACAGGCTCAATGATGGAAAAATGTTCCTTTAGGAAAGTTTCTCCTCTGTTTGATGTGTGGAAAGGCCCGTCTGTACCTAAAGATGCACTGAAAGGGTTGAATTGGCAAAGATTTTTCTCCCCTTCTGAAATCACAGAATTATCAGTGTTACAATCATGCTTTCTCATAGTGCTATACATTATCTCTTTAATAACTGGGCCAGATACTGAGGAGGAAATGAAATGAAGCTCCTCTACAATTTCATGTATGCATGTGTTGGACACATTGAAAATGTCCTCCAATTTCAGAAAGAGGCAATCCAGCCTGTCACTTATAGCTTTGCATAAGTCCTCTTCCTCCTCAAAGACAGACTTGGAGTAGTTCTCACTTTCAACCAAGTCAATTTGTCCAGGCAATAACGGAACCAGTGAAAGGTGTATGTCCTGTGAAAATACACAATATTTTACAATGTTTTAAGAGAAGCCTTTGGAGCTCTGTTTGACTGAAACACATCCTATTAACAGGACAAAGATAATTGTGGTTATCAGCTGGCCAGTGACATCGCCTAAGTAAGTAAGAAACCATGTGATGTCTAGGCAAGATGGCCAAGGTAATGCTCTCATCTTGCACTTTGACTAAATGAGTTTTGTTCCTTCATTTGTATGAACTGTGTAGACAATGTGCATAGCAATCATTGAAATTCAGCTATACTGCCTTGAAGAGCATTACTATGTTCCCCAGCATTGCCTATTATTTCTTCTGAGAATGAAACTGTAGAAAGCTGTATCCATCAGGCATTGAAGCTGTCTAATGCCCCTATTCATCTCACGTCCTTGATGCTGTGAAAACCCAATGCAGGTACCGATCAGAATAAACGTTTCTTTAAGTGCAGCTGCATCTGACTCTGGAGTCTTAAAGCTATGTGTTATTCTATTTTGGAATGAAAAGAAGACATTCTAAAGCCCAAGCCTGCTCAGTTCCAATGAAACAGAAAATACTCAAGGAAATGTGTGTTGCAAGGTAGAGTTTGTTTTGACTGAATGGCATGTGACCTCACAGAGACTCGTTGTATGCAATGGAGTCAAAGCAAAACCTTTGACTGAAGGCCTCAGTGGCAAGTCCCAGACATCTCAGTTTGCAGCAACTAAAAAGAAATGTATTGAGCATTAGAATATAGAAATCATTGATCATATATCCCAGAGCCATATGTTACCCTATTTCCCTTTTGGTGTCGATGCATAATGGTGCATGTTTTTGGAAAGTTGGTTTTAGACTGTTAGACAGCTCATAGACAGAATTATTTGAAAAGATCTGAAAAGAACAAGTTATATCAAAAACTATTTACTAAATCATAATCCACTTTATTTATGTAAACGTGATAATTAACAAAATGAATAAGATCTTCATAATAATAAAACTGTACATATTTACTTGTGAGCAGATTGTGTAAACTAGGCCAGTTTTCCATTACAGTCATTGATTTGGGGCAATGGATTTTACATAGACAACGCTGATTACTATATACCTGGAACAGCATATCCAGCTGCACTTATTACCTATGTATTTCTTGACCTGCGTGAGTGATTGTTAAATCAAATAAACCAAGATTTAGCATATCCAAGATTGTCTTTGTGGGTTATCTTCTGTAATCGTGAATAATGATCACTTGAATAATAGTTTCCCTTGTAGGAATAACACATGGCCATAGAAAGGTACCAATCTTTCCTGTTCTTCTATTTTTTTGATTTATCTTTTCTTCTACCTACTAAATATCCTAGAGAATATCCATGCATCCATGTGTGTGTGTGCTGGTTCAGACTGCAGGCAGACCTTGGTGCCCCTGACGCCACCCTGAGAGATGACATGCTGAAGTGTCGGTCTGAGATGCAACACCATGAGTAACACAATGCACAGAAGGGCAAGGGTTCAGTCACCTGGGATGGCTTTCTGATGGAAATGTCAGTGACTGGAAGTTGCTGGAGTTGAAGTGATTGGAGTTGCTAAAATGTGCCAATTTTAAAGCTGTGCTGACCTGACTTTTTAAGGCCAGGTCTGTTTAATACTACTTCAGTTTTCCTTAGATTGACTCTCAAATGCTTCTCTATTTCTGGTCATTTGTCCTAAAGTAATGAATCTGGGGCATCTGGGGGGAATCTGGGGAATGAAACTGGTGTTAATTAGTGCTGTTCATGTATTGTGTTAATTCAGAGTAATAATTTCTGGTGTTTATTAGGAGTGTTAACTTCTGGTTGTAATTAGTAGTGTTAATTACAGGTGTTAATCTCTGGTCTTAATTGTTGTTAATTTCTCGTGTTAATTAGTATTGTTAATTATTGGTGTTAATTTCCAGTGTTAATGTCTGGTATAAAGAAGGGTTAAAATGGCTTAATGGCTTGAATACCTGTTTTTTTTTATATTTTTGTGACAAATCTTATGAGGAGAGAATGTTTCACACCATAATAGACACTTGGTATATGTCTGTGATGTGCAACCAAGTCAAACTTTTCAGCTTCAAGATCTGTGGCATAGCACACTCGACTCAAACCAGTGCTTTTAATAAGTTAATTAACTAAGTCCTTGGGCCTTGCATTTTCTTTCACTGTTCCAGGACAAAGTGAAAAAAAAATATGCAGTATTCAGGCAACATTCATTTTTAGTCCACCAAGGGTTTAAAGACTGTCTGGAAGTACAGCTGAATTTAACCAGCTCTAATTCAGACTTGTGGTTTCATTTTTTTCAGCTAAGTAGAAATTCTAGAAAAATCTAGAATTTTGGAGTGTCTGATTTTTCAACCCCACGGCTTACTTTTTTGTTTTGAACATGCACATTCACCCCAGGTGGAGCTCAAGCACCTGCCTTTTCGGCCTCGGACTAGATAAGTGCCCTTTTTGAAAGACTTTTTTTTTTCTATTTCTTTTTTAAATTTTATAGTTTAGTTTTTAAATTTTGCCCATGGCATCAGTTCTCAATTAAAAGCGTGTTGTAATTCGAGTTCTAATTCTGCCCCTGCCACTCCCTCTTCAACTTCCCTTGCCGCAGCCACCACACGCACACAAATCGAGTGCTTTCAAAACGATGGACAACAAATCCTTTTGGATTTTCACTTTCAAACCATTTTGGACAACTTTTTCTTGCATGGGTGGATAATATAGCTGATTTATGACAATTAAAGTAAGAAAAATAATCAAACCTTTTTCTGTCAACCCATTTTTTCACTTTTGGAGGTAAGACTATTGTCTTATGTCTGTTCTGCATTTTCTGCCCAACACCCAGATCTCATTTACTTACTTTCATGTCATTGTAAGCCACTGTAGATAAGAACGTCTGCTAAACATCTGTAATTTAAATATGCAGGTGTCATTTCCTTACATGCAGCTTAAGCAGCATATGCAGCAAAGCCATCACTGAAAATGAAAACTGTAGATGAGGTAAAGTAAAAATCTAACAAAGCTCTTCCCCCATGGTGTTGTGTGGTGGTGTAGTTTTCTTTGTGAGATGGATGGGGTTGGGCGTGCATCTATCTGTTGGTGGGGAGGCACAAAGCACAAAGGCAAGTCAAGTTGCAAGGGCAAGTTGAACCTTATTCCTCATGAAGTTCTCCACCTGGGTTCCTCTCAAATGCCAGGTCTCTTCTGAGCGGTCTTGGGTTTCTAAATCAAATCCAGTCAGTGGGAATGTTGGGTGCGCTGTGAGAGGCTCGGGTGGATGTTATTCCTACAAAAAATCTCCTTGAGAGCCGTTATGTCTGGGCATGTCAGAGGGAGCGGACTGCTTTCTCACACGTCTCAAATGAGAACTCGCCCCAGGAGTTCCGTCTTCAAAGCAAGACGAGAAGAAACAGTATTCTGGTGTTTTTATTTGCTTCTGACTATTTTTCCCCACGCTCCGTTTATTCAAACCTCTTGAGATGTCTTTAAAACCTTGTTTAGAAGTGAGGGTGGGTTCTACTGTACTTGTATGAAATGGGTCTGTCTTTCCCATAGGGGTTACACTAGGAATATAGGATTTTATCATGCACTTTTTGTGATAATTAATGTCAGCAGATCATCCATCACATATGAAATCACAAAATGAACCCACGGTCAGCTCAGAAAATCCATTTTTTTCTTATCATTATTCATACTTATGGTAGTTCTGTCAAAGAAAACTGCAAAATCATGGCTGCATGTGGCCCTTGGTATCAAACAGAAGACCCTTTTATGTAATATGTTTTTGTTGACATACTGCTTTGGTATGTTAAGTTGCTTTGTAACAATTTATGTTTAAAAATTGGTATACAAATAAAACTTTATTGAATTAACTGAATATTTTAAACAATTAACTTTTGCATATGACACTGACTAATCTGCATCCCCAATCTTTTTAGTAAAAAGGTTAATGTGTTGGACTAGTAGGTGAAAACAACATTTAAGTAACAGCAAGAGGGAATGTTCAGATAAACAAAACATCAGAATGCTTCTACTGGAATAGATCTTCCTTACTCTCTATAAATCTGATACTTCCTCAGCCAATCACATGCCATAATATCATTAACCAGGTAGCCTTTTCAGCCAATATAAGACAATTGTGAAATAATAAATTCAAGGTCCAACAAAAGATTAAAGACTGTGAAATAGACCAGGTCAGTTTTTCTCAGTTCATTACCCATAAACATGTCATAGACTATCTGCTGCACTAGACAGCCACCTAACGTCAGGTGAAAGATAGGGTCCTAAATTTGTAAATATGATCGTATCTGACTGCCACCACCAACTTCTTCTTTCGCTTTATTTTTTGGAGAATTATATTAAATACACTATGTTGTTACTCACTGTGCTGCTGCTATTTACCTATTTTTTTATGAGTAAATTCATTCATAGGAGTGCAGCCTTCTAGGGGTCATGCTATAGCATATCAAGTCTAGAGTTTTTTCTCTGCTCAGTAATCACTACAACCAGAGCTTTCCACCTTTGGGCTATAAACTTGTCACTTCTTTTTGATACACCTGAAGCATTGCAGTAAATGAGTTTGTCCTGAGATCCCCCTCTCAGGTTAATTAATACGTTCAAAAACGTTTTCATTCTCTGCTATACAGCGCAAAGTGTTGCACCTGGCAGAATGGCTCTCGGCAAACTTGACCCTACGTTCATTCCTCGCGAATGAAAGTGATACCCTGCTGAGAAATGTATTTAATGATTCTGGGCCGTTCTCTTTTTCCACAATGTATGAGGGGGAAAAAAAAAGTTTTGTACCATGCTCCTCTTTTTTATTCAGCTCAGCCGTGTCCATTATGAACATGGATCTCCTGTGCACTTCTGTGCACGCTCTTGCCAGACTTACTGACCAATCACATATTCCCACAGCGTACAAATGCCCCTCCATCTGTGCTCGGAATGTGTATACGCAGGCCTAATGAGAAAAGCAAGCCAGTCAGGGAGATTCCATATGCTTGTTCCCTCTCTGTCTGGATTTGCAATTACATATTAAGCATTTTAGGATGCTCAAAAACAAACCAAGATGCTGCATCTGCAGTAGGCGATATTCAATAATTAAATGTCTTATTCGTAGCTGGGCTCTTCTCCAAAAGTGCAAGAATCTGATGGGATACTCTTTTGATGGGTTTCACATACTAAAAGCATGGTTGCACTGACCTGAACAATTGTAGTGATACAGGGTGCATTTGCCGATACTTTTCATGTTTGATGATCTGTTAATTATAGTTGTATAAGACATTTTGTATTTTTTATGGCCGGCAAGGCTTAAACATAAAAATACTGCAAAAAAAGGGTCCATCCATGTAAAATGCATTTGATTATTATGACTTGTGTTTTCAGATGCAATATCATATTATACCCTTCATCAACAAGATTATATTTACATTTACCTAGCTCACCCTTTCTTTAAATAAGAGCATATGACTAGAAGGGTGTGGAGCAAGCATACAGGTTCATGATATCAAATAACAGAACATTTTACCAAGATAGGAGAAAAAACATCTGAGTCTACCTTGACTTTTTCTATTCCACTTTCAGAAGCACAGCTAGAGTAGCCTCAAGCACCTGACGAACCAGCAAACAGGCACTCCGGATTTAAAGATCTTTGATACTCTTCAAACATTCTCTGCAGGGTTATACAGATTTCTGCGCCTGAGGAACATGGATTTGTTGCCTGAACAAATCCAGGTCTCACCAAGTCAAACAACATGTGATCTCTGTTGAGCAACCACCTCCCTGTAGGTGATATTTTTATAAACATTCATAAGAGTCATCTGGACAGTTCAATCTTTTTTATCCTGCTAGTGTCAATAATATTTTAGAAATAAATACAACCAGCTTGTATTTATAAAGCAAACAGTTGTGTTTCACAAATTGAACTAATTTATGAATATATTAGCGATCTAATGTGTAAACCAGATATGTGAAAGATATGTAAAGAAAAGGAGATGTGCAGTTGTTTGAAAAAACATTTAAAACATTTAAAAAGAGTGCTATATGCATGTATTCAAGGAATCATGATCTTTATGTTCTCTTTAACAAAATTATTGGTACAAAAAGAGAATAGGGATCTTAAAATGCACAAAATTATTGAAAAATTACAGATGATGATTAATGGTCTAAAGACAGGTATGTGTGTTTGAGTTTTATTGTGTTTATTTCACCTGATTGAAGAAAAAATATAATATTAGTCTTAGATGGAGAGTCTTAATATAGATGTAGTTACTATGGTAACTAAGGCAATATCCTTATCTCAAGATAAAAGTCATCAGTAAATAAAATAAGTAGGCAAAACAACATTTTTTTATAAAGAGATAGTTTTGGACACCTCACCACTTCTGGAGATGAGAAGCTGCAGGACTTGAGACCACAGGGTATACTGAATATTCCAACTAATCGTAGTGTCCTGAACACTATCACTATAAAGAAAAAACACACTGGGGTGATGCTGTGATAAAACATGCCTTGCTTGACCAGTAGACAGCTCATTTCACAATGCTGGTGGCCATTCCATTGGAGGGAAACTCAAAAGGCAGACACATTTTTCATAAGAGGCTGAAAGCGGCTCCAGAAAATATCAGTGCACTGGAAGTGAATTAAAGCATAAACTGATCCCCCCATCAAATACAAGGGAATTTCATTCACAAACAAAGCAAAGCCAAATAGATAGGATTACCAATACCATACCTTTGTCAGAATAACATTGAACTATTGAAAACTGTAAAATACTATAAATTCTTACTGTTTAATCTCACAAACAATGGGTCAGTGTCCCCACACCTTCAATACCAAAGTCAAAGACTTCTCAAAGACTTTTAAAGTTCACCTTCCCAAAACTTAAGGGCTTGAAACTGCATATTTTGTAACATTGTCTTTCAAATCTATGGTTAGTTAATCACCCAAGGTAAATCAAATTACTGGCAAGTAATGGTATGTGGATCTGTACAGAAGCCAAAACTGTCCAACTTTGAAGGCAAGGAATTGGGGCAATGTTTCCACACATAAGCAACACATGAATAAAAACTCTGGACAATTACTTAAACATGTTGCCCAAATATTTACATGTATAATCAAGTTCATCCAATGCCCCTTTGCAATTTCTCAAAAAATAACAATGCCTTCTGCATTTTTTCTCAAATTGAAAAAAGGCCAAAGGAAGCCCTGATGAAATAGTAACACCCCTCCCTTTCTGGATAAAGCTGTCAGCAATGTTTAACTTGTGTTTTTTTGCTGCTGTCGTTTTCAGGAATGTTCCACTGTTTTGGTGTTTTTTTCTTTGTTTCCAAGGTCCATGTGCTTTTGTTTTCATTGCCCTTTTGTGTCTGTCCCGCCTCCTGCCTTACCTTGTTACCTGATTACCAATCTGTTTCACCTGCCTGCTGTGCACCTGTGTCTTGTTGCTCGTTAGTCTGTGCATTTATACCCTGTTCTGTTCTTTGTTTCTTTGTCAGCTTGTCTCAGCTGTTTATCACTGTGTATGCGATGAGCATTCTGTTCCTGCCTGTCTGCTCAATTATTATCTGGTCTGTTTTCTGGTTTTTGATTCCTGCCTCTTGATTTTGTACCTTTTGCATTGTCTGCCTGTTGCCTATCAGTTGCCTGTTTTTTGACCTTCCCTTGGGCTGTGATTTTGTACCTTTGACGAGCCTTCCTGGTTTTGACTTTTGCCTGTTTTTGACTATGGTTTTTGGATTCTGGCCAATTAAAACTCTTTTCCTGTATCAGTTGTGTTTGGGTCTCTCTGGGTTTTTTGAAGACCATCTGAATCCTCTACATCTCACCCCATAGACCAGGAGGAGGCAAAGCCAAATCAAAAGATACAGTGTGTGTAAGTATATCCAAACTTTGGTGTCCATGACCTTGCCAACTAAAAAAAACACACATTCCCATAAGTTTCAACTCAATACTGTACATTTAGTCAACTTTATCTTCCATATTCAATCAGGATGTCAATCTCAGAAGATGAGCTGTCTGGATTCCTGTAAAACTAAAATAAAACTATATATAATTTTCCATCAATCCACAATTGTACTTACTCCTTTCAGTCTGCCATTGCACATAATGTATTAAGCAAGCTTTAAAAATCACCAGTGCATTTACTTGCATCATTTAGCAAGGGACACATTTTAAAGTCATAATTATGTTCATTTAGTTGATGGAAATGTCAAATTTAGAGCCTCCCACTATTTTCCATTGGAAACATTGGAGAAAAAAGTGCTAATATCAAAATTGAATGCCTTTTAATGACTAAGGCATACATTTCCAAGCTTTGATGGCAGGATGTAATTTTGTAGATTGTAAGGCAATGTGGATAATGAAAGACTTAAATGACTGAATTGTCTGAGAATTTAATGATAAATCCCAAAATATTTCACACTCTCATGCTTCCTTCCATAATCTATCACTTCTTTTGACGCACAAGAGTCAGATAACTTGGACTAAAAGGACATGCTTCTATGCACCGTTAGAATTGAAGAAAAGACATTTTCGTCACTGTGGATCACCACAGAGGATATGGCAGAGAAAAACACAACAGATGCTTAATGTATGAAGATTAAATGTGTATGGTGACGGTGGCTGAATTTAAGGCTGGATGAATGAAAACAACTAAAGTGAAGGGCTCATTGTACCCTGTTTGGTGATGTTTGGAATTAGCTAAATCCATCTCTAAGCATTGAATATACCTTCCCTACTTGATGAAAAAGTGAACATCATCTAAGGAATGACATTGTGACTTCTATAAGGATCATAGGTCATGCATGTTTTGATTTTTTTTCTTCAATTTGTCATATAACTGTCAATTCTTAAATTCGTAAAGCATTAATGCTGTTTTAAATCATCAACCAAACTGCGACTAACAGATTTTAAAAACGGAAGTTAACATAATCATACAGCGTGATGTTTGTGTGAACCTTACTTTATTGTTCTGGGAAGGAAGTGCAATACAGTTAGCATAAAAATAAAGTATGTGGATTGTGTATTTTATTGAGTATTGAGTGATTTGTTCTGATCAACATTATCACTGGTACCGCACATTTAATTTTGTTATTTAAATGATAACCGTTAGAGGGCGATCTGATACACTTTACTCTGTCAGATCCATTAAAAGGGTATAGATTAGGTTTTCTTAAATAGAGATCAGTTTTTGCGCGCAAAGAACCATCCTGTAGCTGATCCATAGAATCCCCCGCTTTGTTCTAGATCAGTAACTTCATTTTGTGGTGGTACAAAAATGGTCATCTTATTTAAATACAGACTGTTATCACAGAATTATCAACGGAGCTAGTAACATTTTCAACTATATTTCATCATATCAAGTAGCCTGTATTTTATATCAAGTTAACTGTCAAGACATTTATGAACAACATGATTATGTTGATTCCATGTTGCGGTTATTCCAACGATTTCTAAGTGACTTTACCAATTTACCTCAGAAATATTCCACTTGGTAACTATTTCTGGGCTCGAGTTTTTATCATCTATTCAGTATAACTCTTTGAGGTGGGTGGATGCGAAAATGAAAATGAAGTGTAGGTTGACTGAACGTATTGCTCTGTAATATCGGCATGTTACAAACGGCCAAGTGAAAAAAAAAGGGTTTGTATTGAAATCCCTGTCTCATTGTTTGGTATAACTAATGCGCACAAACATAGTGGGGGAAATTTCAATACTGTTTCTTATTACTACATAATACATGATATTGAACAACCATAAAGCAGTTGGTTTTCATTGTTAAGGTTCGACTAAACTAAATGGGAAATTAAGACGCAATCACGGTTTAACACTATTATATACAGCCTACTAATTAATTGTGACCATTGCCTTTTTACAATGGCAATCGTTTCAAACCGTTTGCTTTTACACACTTAGACTGGTGTATAGACCCCATCTGGCGGAGCTGAGGAAAGTAAAGAAAACTAGGCCTACTAGGTTATTCTAATTGAATCCCTGTAAGGACCTGCCCTTCCCGAAGTCAACTTTTGGAATTATTCATGGATTTTACCATAAAAATGTAGGTTTAAAGATCAGAGGGATGTTTCGCATGTAGGCTACTTGACTGAATGCTAAACTTTGCTGCAAAAATTTAGCGACCCCTGCCATGTTTCTGGACAAGCTCTAGGCCTTTTTGCAGAACATCAAGAGAAAATCATGGTGACAACGGGAGATCCAATACCTTGGCACTGCTAAACATCTAACTACATACTAGTATACTGTAGGGAGATCAGCTGTCAGTTTGCGGTAATTTACATTTTTTGAAGGGAGACGGACATACAATGTATTATCAAAATACCTTAATGCCATTTTAAAACATAACTTGTCATTTTCCTAGCCTAATGTACGGTCACAGAGGTATCCTGCAGTATGAAGAGAAATTTTATTCAGCTATGTTTCTGTCAATCATAGAGCACATTATACATTACTAGTGTTTCATTCTGTGCAATTCTGAAAAGTTGTCATGGGGAACCAGGGCTCATAAGTTTGGTTAAAGGACATTGCAATGTACGATATCCACCTCCACTGCCCAGCATTATTCACGGGCTATTCTTCCTTTTTTACTTTCTCAATCAGCGTGAGCTCCTCCCCTTGGGGTTTGGGGGAGGGCGGGTGAGCATGGCATTAGGGTTAGGTAGTGAGTATCTGTGCCTTGAAGGACATGCTTGGCTCCAAATGTATGACACAGTGCCGTTGACTGAAGATATACAACATTTGAGAGTAAAGAATATTTCGACTACGTCAGTAAAGGGAACGAAGAATTTGAATGGAAATCGGGAGACTAAAGTTTTGGGGATAGGCAATACATGAAGTCACGGATCCAAGAGTGCACATGGACTAGGTTATACTCAATCTGAGAGAGGTCGCGTCGTTGATAATAAACCAATGTCATTCACAATAGGGCGACAAAAGCGTTTAAAACAACTGGAGCTAATCGAGTGCAACGTGTCCATCCTTGCTTGTGTTGAACATTTACGGAATACTAGAATCTCAAGGTTATTCACGGGAGATCACTGAACTGTGGGACAAAGGGGAAACGAACTGGGGAGAGAAAAGACAGTGAAACTATGAAAAAACTTTACTGAAATGCAACACAAGTTTGAAGTTATGTTTGCAATGTCACTCACAGCTAGCACGCTCGATGTTATTTACCATACAACGTTTAGTGAGCGAAAAGCAATGTATATCTGAAAGCGGATTCGGCTGCAGCATGTCATAGCCCTGAACAGGAACTTTTTCAGCAAATCTAGCTTTTTCATACAAATTTAAGAGCACTACATTTTGACATTTAGACCCCATTGTAACCAGGATGGAGGATATCGGACATACTTTGGGAAAACTCGAAACTGAAGAGAATGGTAAAATAACTGTGCTCTCTTAGAAACTGTACTAAGGTAGCTCAGCGAAGACTTGGGGCGAGTACCCTCACGTTTGGAATTACGATGCTGTTCACTTGGGGAGCATTAATCCAAGCATTGCTAATGTTGCTGGTGAAAGCCAGCCAGAGGAGCTTCAGAGACGTATCTAACTGTGAGCTTAACCAAAAAGTAAGTGCATTTTTAAAACCCAGTAAGTTTTCTTTTATGTACAGCACGTGTCCGATGACAGAATTACAGATTGTCACTCTGCACATTGATACATAAACATCATAATGCAATACTCTGTGCCACTGAGGTAAATTAACTGTAATGTTTGTTTCTTAAAAACTGTAAAATTCAGTGTGATTGTACATGTTTAGATTAAATAACCTGATCAAAAAGATCATTTAAATGTTCCAGTCCCTTGCATCCGCTCGAATTTAAATTTAAATAGTCTGCTGTTTTGCATCGCTAACAGTAAATTAAGATTTTACAGAGGTGTCTGTCTTTGCAGATTATGATTTTAGAAAAGCAAAACTGAATGTTTTATAAACTTTTTTTTGGAAGTGTGTGCCTTTGGTGTGTTGGATCTCAGATCATCAGTCACAAATTAAAGCAGTCGTTCCCGTCTGGATTATTAACAAGTCACCCAGTGTGGTACAGCACTATTTATTACGTGGTACGCGTATTTATTAATTTATGAGGTGTACCTCTCGATGTTATTTGGCGTAGTGAATCGTGACTGATCATGTGGAAACACCACATTTTGAATTACTCTGCTCTATCAATTCATCTTAAGTGTAGCGGCTCCCCATTTTCTGATAATGAATACTCTGTTTGGGGAGTCCCTTTTCTTCATCACGTGCCTTTCAGTTCCTTAGTGTTGCCTTCAGATGTAATTGCATAATTAATTGCATAAGAATTGATAAGCGTGAGAATAGTTTGCTACTGTGTCAACAAGTAGTAATGTTTCAGTCTTTACTTTACTAATTTACTTTGGGAACTTTTAAATCCATTAACAACTAGCATTCCATTGAGCTTGTCGTCCAGGTGTTAAGTGGGTGTCCATGAATGTATCTGAAATGGCAGTAGATAAATGTTAATAAACCCTTAATGTAAAGCAATTCTATTAAGGTCGACTACTGTAATCAGTCAGCTATCTTGCAAAAATTACACTTGAATGTATGAATGTGTGTGGGGGGGGAATCCTATTTCCACAACTGTTAACTTTCCAGTTCAGCTAATTTGCCGTCATTACTTTTATGAACTTTCTTTAAATTGTGCAGTGCATACTTACAGCAATAAGCTGATGTTAATGTGATAGTAAGTATTTGCAAGTAAGATTCTAGCTATGATTGAAGAATATTCATGCAAGTTAGCATTTTGATACTGTATTTTTTGCCAGCCATATACAGTGCCTTATTTGGCCTTTTAAAGATCGGGTTTTCAGGCATGGCATATCTTGCTGTCAGTAACATCTATTTTTCCTCTCTTGGTTCAGCAGCAGAGTGATTTGAACTCGTTCCTGTGGACGATTAAACGAGACCCTCCATCATATTTCTTCGGTACGATCCATGTTCCCTACACCCGTGTGTGGGACTTCATTCCCGATAACTCCAAGAAAGCTTTCCAAGAGAGCAGCATTGTGTATTTTGAGCTGGACCTGACTGACCCCTACACCATTTCGGCTCTGACCAGCTGCCAGTTGCTACCCCAGGGGGAGAACCTCCAGGATGTGCTGCCGCGAGACATCTACCGCCGGCTCAAACGCCACCTGGACTATGTCAAGCTCATGATGCCCTCATGGATGACCCCCGACCAGCGGGGCAAAGGCCTGTACGCGGACTATCTCTTCAACGCCATTGCCGGGAACTGGGAGAGGAAGAGGCCGGTGTGGGTGATGCTGATGGTGAACTCTCTCACAGAGGCCGACATCAAGACGCGTGGGGTACCCGTACTGGACCTTTATCTGGCTCAGGAAGCCGAGCGAATGAGGAAGAGGACGGGCGCCGTGGAGAAGGTTGAGGAACAGTGCCATCCGTTGAATGGGCTCAATTTCTCTCAGGTGAGTGGGCAAAGGTGATAGGCCTTCAGCTATTCAGGTTAACTTGAGTGGCTCATGACCCCAAATAACAGTATAGTTTTAGGTGTGATCTCAACCATTGAAGCTCAATAGCATACAAATTCCATTTCCAGCATCTGTGCATGGGGGAGACACATTATCTTACTGTGTTTGTCATGCAGCAGGTGAACAAAACCTTTTTGAATGGCATTCCAAATCACTGTGCTTATGGAACGGTTTGTGTTTTAATCATGCATATTAATGTCTGAGCAGATATTGTGTGATGAAGAATTAGGGCTATAAAGTAAGCAAGGTGTATTATTCTGGTAGAACTTGTCTGCAAAAATTTGGGGTATTTAATAAACCTTGCAAAAGGTGTTACAGACCTAAATCCTTTACTTCTCAAGATTCAGTTATTTACATTTGCAAGCTAACACAAATTGACTTTTCAGTTGCTAAACTCATGTAATTGTTCAGACAATGTGTAGAATATCTGGTCTTGCAGAAATTTGAGAGATATCAGGTCTTGCAGATATTTGACTGTTGAATTAAGAAATGGCAGTTATTTGTGTTGCAAATCAGAATTTTCATAGAAGGTTGTCTATATAATATGATACCTTTTAAATCATCTCTATTTGATTTATTGCATGTCAGAATAGGTGTTGTTGTCCCAGACATCTTGGTAAATAAGAGAAGGCATGCGTTTGTACACAGAAATGTGATCCATAATGTGGGCTAACATATGAATGGATTTTTGTGAGGAATGTTTGTATTGATTTTAAGTCGCAAGACTGTTAAGATACATCATGATTCTTTTTAAATATAACATGGGTGGCATTTCATTTCCAATAATCACTTTCAATAATTTAAGTAAATAAACATTACATTCATCTACTAAATAGTGTCTTGTGATAGCCCAGTAATTCTTAAGCAGAGGGCTAAGTTAAAAATTAAGGATATCAGCTATATTTTGTATGTAGACATGTGAAAAAGAAATATAGGTGGCTAAAATGATTTTCTTTTTAAAGAGCAACCATGCAGTTGTCTTCTTAGGACAAACAATTAAAGCTTATGCTTTTCTAATCCTTTATGCAATACAAATCCAGGAAGGTCCAAATATTTTAGAAAACACAGGGTATAACTTTTTGACCAGCAAAAACTATTATTTTTGTTGTAGGCTAATCATCACTTGTTATTAAAATAATCCAATATGCTGCTTTCCATTTCAATAAAAATAATTTACCATTTAACATAGCTGATTAGCAAGGTAGATGGTAATTATAATTTTGTATTTTTTGCACTTTGCTCTTTCACAAAATGTCAGGCTATACCTTATCTAAAAAAACACCAACTAGCAATCAGTAGTCAGACATTTTTCACTTGTAAATGGATAATTAATGATGTATGCATACCCATCACAGCCAATATCTGAATTCAGGTATATGTGCTGAATCGGATGATAATTCAGTTGACCTCTAAATCTTAACCTTCATACTGTAGATGTTTCAACAGTAATAGTGGTCCTCCTTATTAGAATAAAATTTTCCTACGCCGTCGGTTGTTAAGTTAAGTAACACTAAAGTATGTGGATGCAAGGTTGCCTGTTAAGTAAGCATTGAAAAAGTGGTTAGCTGGAGGGGCTTCAGATAGTGTATAGGTAGCTGATGGAAACGATGTGGAGATCAGCATCTAGTTCACATTCTATAACCATGTTCAACACTGAAGATGTTTTGATTTCATAACAGTTAACAGTGTATTATGAATCTGAACTTTATATTTAGTAATATTAAAATAATTATCATGTCCAAGTCTGATGTAGTGAAACTTGGTTAATTTGGGATGTTGATCAGGTTTTATGCCAACTGCTTTCTGAATGGATGAATGTTGATTTGGTCCATTAATTTTTCTTTTTAATACAATGAAAAATGCAGTCTTTTTTTGCGGTTTACGTGGGGAATCGGCTCATTCTATCATAAAATATAGTGTTTTCCATGTTTGAACTCCATCTCCCATGAGTCTCTTTTCATATGACTCTGGCGCTCTGAGTATTAAATAAAATAAACTTTGGCTGGCTGTCTGTTGAATGACCTCTTTGAGCAAGCCACCAGAAAATATTGAAGACTTGATTTTATCTACATTCTACCTACTGCTGTTTTACTTTTTAACCATTTATATGTGACAGCATGTTGTTTCTATCAATTTAACTATGTATTAAATAGTATTTCATTGTTACAATTTATGTGCATTTTAAACATCCCTAGCTGTGTGTGGCCCCAGTACTCTGAAATAAGTCTAGATAATAGGGGTGTGTCATTTTATGTACAACACATTTATAGAGGTTTGCTCATCCATGTCCTCACACTCAGATTTCTTCCGTTTATTTAAATTTTGTCCAAAAGCTCTAAAATTGGAGTGTGGCCACAACACAAAGCTACATCATCATCCATTTTTTGTAATCTCTTTTATCAATTTCTTGTGCTTTTATACCAACTATACATAGAAGTGTTTGATATAAAATCGGATACATTTATACACTGTATTATCGAGATTCACAAAGAGAGCTTCTAAAAACATATTTCAGCACTTAAATGTCTTTCTGACATTCATTTTTATTGTCGATATTTCCATGCCATGTAATGTAGACGTGATAAGCATACTCCAACTAGGAGAGGGTTCAGGGAAAACCATGACTACAGAATGTGAGAGTTGCCAGTAAGAATGTATTATTGGGGTGGATACTCCTAGTATTTTAAGAGATATACAAAGGGGAATGGCTTTTATCAACATGAATCACATCAGATATTTCCTAGGTAATATCATTCCAAAACTTTTGTAAGAGCAGAACCTGCTATGTCTCCCCTGGCATACAGAAAGGGTATGGATCTGATTTTATTTGATGTTCCTTCTATGAAGTGCAAAACCCCCTTAAGTAAAAAATTTATGAAGTTATGAGTGAGAAGTATTTCTCTAACACATACCCAGTCTGGTAAGTGCTGAACATCATATTCCTTAAATCAGTCAGATATAAGTGAGATACCTGTCCTGTCCCTTTTGAGTACTGGTTACTGGTGTATATCTGTATGTTCAGAGCTTAAAGCCACCTGTGCTGCACTAATGGGAGGGAGCACTAGAAATAAAAGAAAAATTATGAACCTGGGAAAGAATGTTTTCTTTATGCCTTGAACTCTGAGGAACTTGCACTTTTTGCCGATGTTAAATTGATATGTAGTTTTTTTTACACTTTTTTACAGGTAAATGTTGAAATCTTTGAGTAAATTTTTTTGAAATTACATCCCATTCCTGAACCCCTCTGAGCGCATGTAATGGAGTCGTTGGGGAGAGATTCTACTTGATAAGCCAGTTGCTTCTAAGGAATCATGCAATCTGATCAGAATTTACTGCCCATTCTGTCACTTTCTATGGAATGGCATCTTGCTCAGGGGACGTTCCCACAGTCGCTGTGTCCCTTTTAGCAAACTGAGTGATGGATGTGTCTAGGCCTGTTCTAACAGGCAGTGTGGTTTTGAGGGAAATACTTGATTCATCAAGCAAGACATGCTTGTCAGCAATGGAGCCTATAGAATAGTTGAAACTGCCGTGTAAAGTTTGGTAATGACACCTGTGTCTTTATTCAAGAAACTGGAAGTACAGATCATTTTTAGGTAAGCTATGTTGTATTGTTGCGGTGAAATAATGTGGTTTTTAATTGCATAGTTATGTTGTTAAGGTTGAGCAAACTTGTGCCTTAAGTTGGGGTAAGCATCTCCTGTGTAATTTCTTCTAGAAATTCAGGCACGTAACATGGCTTCATAGCTAGCTAACTTCTGTTCTTAGCTAACCTCCTTCTTTACTGCACACTTATGCAACCACAGTTAACATATCCTTTGTCGGCTGTTCATCAGATGCTGTGTCTTCGAAATTCCACTCACAAGATGGATAACCACCCCTTTTTCATCACAGCCCTTAGCTAAATTAAAAGAAGAAATACAGTATTGATTCTGTTGCTCGTTTTGCAGAAATGCAAAAACAAAAAAGAGCATCAAACTCTCTCAAATTTTTTTCTAACTGCCATCCATGCATTTGATTATTAAATGTGTGTAAATGACAGGAAGTTGACACTAATGGACAAGTTACACTAATGGACATCATGCATGGTATATCAGGCAAGGCATGATGGGTAATATTTTTCAAAGGCATCACTGGAAGAACCTGGTGCCCACAGATTGTGTGATGATGCAACTCTCCTCCCATTAAAGCTGGTTCTCTAGCACTGTAGTGCAGTGTGGCCTGCAGTGTGGAGAAATAGTAATTAGTTCATGGAAGGATACACAGATTCTGCTGCTCCACAGCAGCCCAGGAGCATATTGGGAAGAAAAAAGCGAATGGAATGTAAATTAAGTTTTGAAACGGTAACAGTATCAAGTTTATAATCCCCGCTAGTTAATGGAATTCGTCACCCTTGAGCAAAGGGTGATCGTCCCAAATTAATAACAAAAACAAATGAAAAAGTCACCTATTTTGAGCATAAGAGATGAGCTGTAATTCACATTAGTTTAAAAAAATAAACTTTAATAAGCTATTCCACAGGGCTCTTGCCTTAAACTCTAAAATGGACTGGGCACTTTTTATAATGTTGGTGTATGTAGTCATGATAAAGTGGTTAAGACACTTTTCAGAAGCTATTGGGCTCACAACTCATTAGGTTGCTAAAATTGTCTGTACTGGAATATCAGTTGGAAATTGAAATCCCTTCTGTTTGTCGACACAAGTCTGTAAAGAGGTATGTAATTATGTTCATCTTTTCAAAGCGAAGTTTCAAATTAATTTCAAGGTTCAGTTGGACAGGTTCAAATAATATGGTGAAGGCTCTGCACATTTCAAACAAAACTAATTACCTTTAGAAAATGTGTTCATTTGACACAATTGGACAGTATGATTTTACTATGTTTTATCACTTTGTGGTCTGTGCGAGGTTAAGTAGTATTCATAACCATGTTTTTATAGCTAAATTTTAATGGGTTGCAAAATAATTCTGAGCTGAATACTTGGAGTTCAGTACACGTAATTGCTGTTACAACAGGTGTTTTCAGTTGAGACTTCTGAGCAAATACTTTAAAAGAGCTGAAGGTTTATAGGAGTTTGGATCAGAGTTGGAAAGGTCATTTGAAGTAGCAGCTAGCCTAGTCCACTAGTGATAATGAAATGTGAAAAGTTTTAGCAGTCCTGGAACCAGGTGGGTGCATGCTGAAGTAGAATGTATGATCTGACCTTTCAAGAACATTACTCTCACCATTTAGTGACATATTACCTTTGGAGCCGTGGTAGTATTACCATTCTCTGTAACTTGAGGCCTACATTTTGAAGCCCTCCTTGTCAAACAGAGTGAATGTACAGTAAATAACCTTACCTTATTAACAGTAAAGGCTTAACTATAATGCCAATTGATTTACTATTGTCTCTTGTTGTAGGATCTGACATCAGAGGTCTTATCAGCAGATAATCAATATGGTTCAGTGTGCTGAGCGATACATACATTCATCAAGCAGATCTGTAAGGCTCATGGCAAGCCCCATAAGTTAACAGGGATTTCAATTTGAACTGCATTCAGACCATTTTAAACTGCAAAGGGAATCCATATGTTTCCACTGGGCTTACTTAAACTCACTGATACAGTTACAACAGTGATTTTAAATGCAAGTGTCTGTAAATGTACACTTTGTTCTTGTCAAGGCATGATGTACAACGCAAAGTCTTTTTAAGTAACATCCAGCTGACTTAACAGAACATCTCAATTTCACGTCTTTAGGAAAAGAGTAAATCCAAATTAATGAGTTAACTTTTATACTATTCTTTGGTTACGCTGTTACCGGGTTCCATGGCAGTATCAGTTTTAGTCTTGGATAATTTTAGTGTCTTTGTTAAGACTGATATATATTCTGATTTATTTTTGGTCATACTGTTAAGGTAGGCGCAAATATGTACATTGGAAGCGGAACATTGCGAGACAAGCCAGAGGATATCATGTAACTGAGATCTATTTGCTATTAATTTGCTGTAACTTCATAATAATTCAGCTAATGTGTAATAATATATCATTTTTAAATGTCTTTCGCTCTCTCTCAGCTCCCTCTCACAATAGATGGCTCATCCCTAGGGGCCTGTCAAACCCTCTGTGGGCCAAACAGACACTAGACACTGGTGATGTCTCTCTATTTGAGTGGTATTGTCACCTTGGGGCAAGGGCTTCTTTCGTTTGGTGAATGGAAGCCCCCTTGTGAGGAAATTAAATAGATTTTATGTTGTCTGAGGTAGGTATTGTAATGTAGTAATTTGTCAACAGGAGATCACAAGATACTTGCTGTTATTCAGGAAAGAAATGTATAAATAGAAATCAATGACATGCTACATCCATTGCCAAACACATTGTCTTTATCGAAAGAAAGAAACCGTTGAGGATTTGGACAGGTTTCTTTCAAAAACCTGCTTCAGGCACTTCCAGGTGTTGAAACTCAAACCCTTAGAGTTATAGGTTTGGCCCTGTTCTAAAACCGGGTCATAAAAACTCACTCTGGGATCTTGGCTGAGGTCCTGGTGCTGAAGACATTGATTAACATAGGGCTCGTTCATCTTGTCAGGATGCTAATCCCTTTACAAACACCTTTTGGGAAACTGGGTTAGCAATACACGTCCACCTGTGGACTCAATACTGTGATATACCGTCATATAAGAACTCATCTCTTGCCTCTGTGAATGAAAGTTTTCAGCATTGTCTGTGTGTCTGGAAACATTAGACTGAGAGGAATCATCCTGGTGAGGCAGTAAATTGAACTTGGAAATGATGCTAATGTTGGATGATGCTAATCAAGAACATATTTGAGTTGATGGGTTCTGCAGAAGCATTTTCCTTCGTATAGGTAGTCTTGATAATCTGCCAAACTAAATGGATATTAATATGTGCTCAACTTTCATAGCAATGTCCATCTCAGTGATGACTCCGCAACTTCAGTGTCTGATTCACGCATAGTTGCTCTTTTGGTCTGCAATGTTCAGAAGTGATTGTGTGACTCTACCGTGCAGCAAAACAAAATTTGGAATCGTGCAGGTAGACACAGCTTTTAATTTATTAAATTAACCTGAAGTACTTAACTGAGTACTTTAAGTAAAAGGCAACTTAATTAATGTAATGTTTTCAAAATCTGTAGAAAACTTAATATATTTGGAATGAACAACTATTTGGGTTCCGGCCAGCCACATTGTTGATGTTGGAAGTGCAAGTGAAGTTGGAGAAGTGATGCAGTATGTTGAAATATCCTTTAAAATAAAACTTTTGAGGGCAGTATATTTATTTTTATACAGGAAAGGGCACTGAAAAGAACACATACGATTACTTTTTCAATACATAGTTGCCACATATTTTAACATGTAAAAACTGCAGATGATTTTTATTACATATTTTAACATGTAAAAACTGAAAATGATTTTTTATTACAAAAGGTATTTTACGTCGGTATTTATTAAGTGTACATCTTGATTAATGAATTTCAACTGTGTACAGAAAATATGGGAAACAGATGCCAGCAGTTTTCTATTAAATATAATTGTAACCATAAAATCAATGGTGTTGCAGTACTAAATACTGGTTATGTTTTACCTGTTACAAGCCATTATTTGCTTCACTGTTTGTAGGCCAGGCAGCTAGCATTCTTAGCTTCACCAAAGAACTTTAACTTCCATTTGTTTGTTATTGCAGTCAGCAATTACAAGAGTATTGTGCTTCACTTTGCAAATACACATTTCAACTTAAGCCCTATTCACGCATGCACTGCAACCCTGAACTTATCTAGACATCACCTGTATGTGAGAACTCAAATGTCCAGATCAGTTGCACCAGACATTAAACAGACTTTATCCTGCCAGCTCCCTAGTACAAATCCGTGTAATGTCTGATTACGCCCATGTGCGAATAGAGCAGGGGTGCGTTCCAATACTTTTTCTCGTCTCCTTCTTTCCTCCACTCATTTCCTCCTCTCCTGTCCTACCCCGGGAGTATGTGGAGAAAGGAGGGGAGGAAACGAGTGCAGGAGAGGAGGAAAGGAGGAGATCAAACAAAAATTGGAACAGCTCATCCAATTTTCCCATCATCAAAGTCGATCCTGGCTATTGATGAAGCTTCTCATACGCCGCCAGCCCATTTCATGCATGAACATATGAATGTCAGTTTACTCGCATTCTGCTCATGATCTAACATGAGCCTTATGTTCAACGAAATAAATAAACTTCCGCAGTGCAGTAACTCACTGAATTTTACATCGGTAAAATTTGCAAATTACCATTCGTGCTGTCCCCGGTTTTGCCCAAAAATCTGGTCACCTTATGTCAACATCTATTTTATTTTGGGGCCGGGGAAGTAAAAAGGGTTGAATAATCAGTGATTTGAGGTTGAGATGCAAGTTCTTAAATTGTTTATTTATATCTAAATTTAACTATGATCAAAATATGAAACTGTAGTAAGGATGGACTTGTTTCCCATACTATGATTAGCTACAATAAAATCTCGTATTATGAACTAGACTATTGACCCTACCCTGCTATAGAGGCTTAATATTTCTGGAAGAATTATGAGATGGCCTATCTTAGTACATGCAAGAAGTCCATAAAATTCAACAATGAATTATTTTCTAATAAAGAAATTCAATCCAGGTGTAGATTGATGTTCAACTGCAACCTTTCATGTGAGGGGCTGAGAGTGGGTCCTCGTATCTTGTGACGTTTGTTTCTGTGAATTTCACACCTGGATCTGTTGATGGAAGCACTTTCTATTTTTTTTTTTTTTTTTTTGAAAGGATTCCTGCCTGACATAAAGTTGGACCTTAGTGTGTGATTTGTGTAGTAGATAATCACTGATAGCACGTTTTCTGTGCATGGAGTGGTTTTTGTACTTTCAATGGGAGAGGTGGCTTTGAAGACCATTCCAAGAAGTCTCAAGTTTGAACATGTAGCCATCTCCACAGTTTTACAATATCTTCGCCCCAGCCACTATTTCTCTGTGAGGGGCATGGACTGTTTTCTTTTTAAATTTTAATATCATAAGAAACTTGGTCTTCTCGGAGAAGATAAAGGTTATGCATGTGGTAGCATGGCACTTTATATTGAAAGTGACAGCAAAGAAAAAATACAGTCTTGAAATAATGTATAATGTATGCATTGTTTTGCTTAACAATGATGGTCAATGTAACATGTAAAAGATTAGGTCTAAAACACAATAGTTTGGCAACGATTCCAAATGCACCATACTGTAATTCAAAGAATAGACATATTGTTCCTGGCCATAGTTTTGAAAATGTGAAATCATTCAGAAAGCTCTTGGGAGAAATCCGCAAAATGGCTCTGTGTTGTACTCCATTGAACGACCTAAAAGGATGAGTGAAGAAACAGCCATTTATGTGGTTGTCCACAGCAGTGCTCTGGTGATGTTTGAGGAGGTAAAAATACCTCAACAGGCTTTATGTTGTCTTTTTTCCGCTGAGAATTCTGCACACACTGGTGAAATACCTTGAATTTTGAGTCATGAAATTACTGCCCAAGTGTGTGTTTCTCTGTAGACACTGGGAGTATGAGTATTTGGTCTCAAATACCAGACAGAAACTATAGGGAATTTGCAGTTCTGGGGCAAGGAACCTACCCTTGACATTTGCAAATAAGATTTTAGTACGTTATCAGTAATGTCTGGGACTACTGCTGTATAAGCTTTATTTTATTTAAGCACTATAAGACAGGCTTTGCACTGATATTATAGATATTGTTTTTAAAATGTATTGGAAGATGTTTTGTGATCTACAATGCATAGTGCATAATGTAGCACTCACTTTCGTTTTGGCTCAAATGTAAAATAAAGGAGCAGTTTTCAGTTACAAGATCATCATTTTCAGTGAGCTTGCTGTTTCAGTTCACATGGCATCATGCACAAGCAATATTAAGATATGATTCAGCATAATATTTTGACTTTCAATTGTATATGAAAGTGGCAGTGAGTGGGCAATGAGGGTATCCTTCCCCCAATGGTTTTTGGGAAAAAAATAGTGGCTAAAATGCACTATTTTCAAGCAAATTGAGACCTAAATGAAGAGCCAAGGTATCTGTACTTTGGTGAAGCATATGATGCTATGTGTTTAATATATTAAATGACTTTGTCAGATACTTAATAAACGTATTGTTGTATTGTTATTGTTTGTATTGTTCTGTTTATATCCACTCTGTGAATATGTAAGCTAGCTGGGCTATGACTCTACATTAGCTAGCTAGATCGTTAGCTAGTTATGCTAACATTATTGGTCATCAGCTAGCTAGCTAACGTTAACTATTAGTTTGACCATCTTTTACCATTTTGCCAGCATTTGTTTACCTAACTTCTCCTGACATCCACTCATCGCAATATCCTCACTGTTTGTGTCCCACCTTGTTAGCGGCACTTGCCTGCACTGGCCTTTCCTCACAAACCTGCAGTGATGCCTAGTGTCATTTTAGAAGTTGAGCTCACATTCTGACTCTGAGGACAGCATCCCTTTTAAGAAAAAAAAAAAGCTTCTACATCCATAGCTATATTGCCTCCTGCTCCTATTGCTGTCTGTCGTCAAAGATATTAGTGGAAACCTTTCTGAGGGACCTCTGCTGTCCTTCTCTGTCTCAAACTCCGCTCCGCAGATCATGCACAGTTGCACACTGTATGAACATTGTTTGAAATCGAGGACACTCAGATAGGTCAGGATGGGCCTCGTAGTTGAAAGTACAATGTGTAATTTTTTTTCCCCTCAGTGTTCATAGGACAGAATCTGGACTAGCACCACTGTTGCAATGTAAATTTGAAATGGACTTCTCAAACTGACAGCATGGTGGGAAATTGTTAAAACATCCTAGCTTAACAGATCATGCTGAGCTCAGGCTGAATCATCCGCGGCGCTAGCCCTGAGGCCCAAGGCTGGCAATACCCCCGACTCTCCTCATGCATATGAAATGGAATATAAATGGAATATTTGGTACTTTTGTATTAATACCGCACACCTCTTTACCTTTTTATGTATGTCTGAAACTGTCAAATGTTGGACGGTTGTAGATTTATTATATGTGGCATACTCTGATGAGGTCATCATGCTGTGACAACCCCACATGTGCTGAACAGTGTCACAATGAACGGGGCCAAAATGCACAGCTGAACCTGGCGGGAGATCCCCAGCATGTGCAGCACCCCCGTTCGGCCTAATTCTAAATACGGTCATCGTTTCAGAAAGTTAACACATGTGCAAACAAGGTAATTACTTTCTTTCCTCGCGCGGCTGCTACACTCTAAAGAGCGCTCTCAAAATTACAGGGGACAATGGATTCAGGCTTGGCAATCATCAAAAGGACAGACTTCAAATGTGGAAACTGTTATTTTTTTACTGTTTCACTGTCTTCAAAGTTCAAAGAGAGAGTGAACAAGGTTTTTTTGTGTGTGTGGGGGTGGGGGGTGTTGTGGTAGGCATCCATGCACATGGAATGTCTCTGTATTTAGTGGTCCTAGACATCGCCGAAGCCTCCTTCATGGTTTCAGGCACTTTTCCCTTCTGTTTTTCTTTTAAACACACCTACTTGAAATGCACAACCTGGTCCAAAACGGGGCCCAGTGGTTAAAAAAAAGCTTTTGAGCCTCCCGGCCCTTTCATCTCCTCATGCTCCTTTTTAAAATGAGGGTCTTCAGTAAATCAATCAATCAGAAAAGAAAAATGTGGCTGGGAAAATCGGCCTCATCAATACCACCAACTATCTTTCTTGATACCTAAATAGGCACCACAGTCTGTTTTTTCCATCCAAACTGGAGAGCGGCATCATGGATAATGACCATGTGTCAAGTTAATGAAGGAGGGTACCACCAGGTGATTGTCTTCTCACTTGCCCTGAAAGAATTTTTTTTATTATTGTAGAGCTAAAAGGCACTGAGAGATGTTGTATGATAAAGGAAATTCAAGGGGGAACTGAATGTGCACAGAAGTCTTCAAAAAATTGAACAGATAAGGGTCGTTTTTTCTGAGAGCTAGGTCCAGTTGAAGTCTCCACTGTTTGTTTCCAATTACTGAAAAATTCCCCTGAAATATATTTGAGTATCGCTTGCAGTAATTAGTGCTTATTAACATGAAGCTATCATCAGGTAAAACCAGGTGACTTCTAAGAAAGTAATTGTATGGTTTGGGTCAATACTGACTATTTCTTAAGAATAGCTATACTACAGGTGCATAAAACTACTTGCGTTATAAGAATTTATGTACTTCCATGAAAAATACTCAATGTAGATGAATATCTTATAGTTTGGGGCCTTCATGACAGAAAGGGATATCTCTGGTTTAATTGAGGATGGTTGTACAAAGGATGTCTGTTCATTGTGAAAAAAGATGAAAGTATTTCTCGAAAGGTTTACTGCTCTAATGGGATCCCTAGTTGCTACATTATGGAATAGTCTCACAGGTGGCCATATGTGTATAAGATAAAAGTATAGATTGCATCCCTGTCCATTGTAAACTGTCATGCATTCCAGCTGTGTTTCTCTTCTTTCCTCTGCCCCCCTTTTTAACGGAGGTCTAAATTTTCTTTCTGATGCCACTCTTTTTTTTTTAATCTCTACACTTCCGCGATTGGGGGCCGTGTTGACGGGCGCTGTAGTCAGGATCAACTTTCCAACACTTGCAATACAAGCCGGGGCTTCAGAGCGGCTGTCACCGTGGGCGCCTTTTGTTTCTGATGCCAATTCGCCCTGACATCCTAAATATTTGTCCGCGGCTGGGGGCCAAGGTAAATGAACCCCTCAAGAATGTTTGCGCAGGGTGTGCGAGGGGAGGTGGACCTCAAGTCATATCTGACAAACCCCTCCGAGCTAGAACGGAAGTGGTTGAGGTTAGGCGGTAAGTGGCTGTGAAACAAGAGAAGAAGCCATGCTTGCACAGGGCCTGCAGGCCAGCCTGCCTCTCAGAGCGCCTCCGAGCCCCAGCCGCAAAACAAATGCGTATTCAGCCCACGTGGATCTAAAGGGGAGCCCCTTCCCTGGGCACCGACTGTGTTTATTTTCCCTGCAAATACCGTGACAGAAGCCTATTTTACCACTCCCATTTAAAAAAAAAAAAAAACACAGATCTCCCTCTTGACTCACGGCTCAGCTCGGCAGACTGTCAATCTCTGAAAATTGTATTTATTTATAACTGAGCCAGAGTTTATACGACTTGCAGTCCTTGCAGTCAACAGTTATTTTTGTCTAAAGGAACTGTGTAAAATAAATGATGCTAAGCCAAGGTATTTGATGAGTGCAATTTTAAAAACGACGTCTCTTCATCCCCAGTATAAATTTGTGTGTGAGGAAATATTTTAGGCATGTGTCGCTCACTCCCTCACATGTATCCTCAACCCTCAATCCCACCCCCCTCTTGGAAAATTAATAAAAATCTTGAGGGCATGCTTGAGTCAGAGCTCTGCTGTTTCCAGTAATCGGTAATGACGCGTCCTCACTCCCTCCATTTGCTGGGCCTTGTCGGAATGCAGGGGTCACGTCTCCAGACTCAGCTGACAGAGGGTCTGCAGGATCAAAGTAAAAATCTGGAACTGTGTAGACTGCAAACTGAGATAGGATGGACATCCAGTGTTTTACTGTGCTGGCCTCAGGCCAGATCTGCTTCAGGACCAAATATGGGGTCAAAATTACATCTTGAATGCTAGAAGTTCTAAGAGCATATTTCATCCAAAAATAGAAGAAAACAATTTTTAATGATGCAGATTCAAATTGTAACCACATTATATTGTGTATTGAGGCTCCACATTTCCAAACTCCAGGGCACAGATTGAAAAAAATGTACATTTTATTTTACCTGCCCTCACATCAAAGACTAGATTAACATGTCAAAATACAATTAAGCTTTGTTAAGAAAACACACATTGTTAAAATAAATCATCTTCCGTAATGTACTCTAACCAGAGCACTATTTAGTTTTATTAAATGATAAATCATGGGTAGAAAATAGAATAAAGCAATGTGAATTTTTTTCCCTCTCATGTAAGTACATACAGTCCAAATGTGTGTGCATCACACTCTTACACAAACTTATTACTCCTTAAGAAAAGCCAGTTTCTGTCCTAATAACTTTAATTCTGTATTTCTAAATGTGTTACTTTAGCTTTGTCTGTCCATACTTTATTTAATACATTTAAAAAGAATTAAGAAATTTGACCTCCTGTACTTACAAATGGTAGATCTTTCATAGTAAGAGTAATTTTTATCGAATCTAATTGACCATGTTGAGTTTGGACATCGGATCTGGAATGTAGTGGTTTCTGCTCATAGGCTGATCATGTAGTTCCGTGTTGAAATGGTACATTGTGCTGGATACTTCTGGAGGGGACGTACGGTCTTTCCTGGCCTGTGTCAGGTAGTTGGGATTAGCTTGGAAGAGGAAAGGAATGGGGCTTAATTTAGCTCAGAGCTGATAAGGCAAGCAGTAGTGGGTGCAACAGGAAGATCCTCTGATCCTAACAGGTCTGCTGCAACTGCGGAGTAATTGAAAAGGTTAGAGTGCGTGAGAGATGTGACCTGTCTTTAGCAAGGTGAAATATCTGGCCCTGGAGAGCCTAGAGGAAGCAGCGCAGACCATGGCGGGGCCATTAGGTGTTAAAGTTGGCTGAAAGCCATTCGGTGCGGTCAAGCCCTACTCCCTGCTCTCACAGAAAAGGGGGATTTTGGATCGTGACCATAACCGGATTACGCCTGTGTGCATCTAAGCCACAACCAGTGAGAAATGAGCAAGTATTTCTTCTAGAAATCAATCAGTGGTAAAAAAAAAAAAGATGTTAGAAAATCTGAAGTACAGAAATGAACCGTAGTTAATTTGAGTTGATTCGAATGTAATCTCTAAATTTTTGCAGCACTTGCTTTTATTTTCTTTTAATATCATGCCAGTCAGACCACAACTCTGGTTTGAGAAAGCTATTGAATTTTTTGAAAAATGAAAAATGCCGGAATTTGACATGGAAAACACACAGACACACCATCCCTTTCATAATCAATTCACTCTCTTGTTTGTGTCAGGCTCAGATTTTAAATGTAATCCCGTGGGCTGTCAAGTTTCATTCTCTGTAGATGACAAGAGCATTAAACAGTTGCTCAGGAGTCAGATCCGACTCATGGCACCATCGCTCCCTGTCAAATATCTCAGCTAATGGACCTGATGCAATCTACTGTTGAAAGAGATTTTGACATACAGCAGATGTGTCAAAACTCAAACTCCAAACAAGAGTGCAACTTCCACTGCCATCATTCTGCCACAGTGTACAACATGTGGTAGCGCATTGTAGCACAGGATTGAGTCAGTTTATACATGAGAATCAAGCTGTCAGCACTTATAAGCACGACTTCACCCTTTTTTGTCCAGAGTACCGCTTTATACTGCAAGAGGGATGAAAGGGTTGTCTGTGTGTAATCAGCTTAAATAGGTTGAATTAAAAGAAGCGCAAAGATTATGCTTTTTTTTTTTCTTACCCAGGAAGGTCAGTGCCTATTTACACCGGGCCATTAAAACCTAACTTATTCCAGAGCTCTGAAATTGCTCTTCAACATTGCTGTTGACAGACAGGAAGTTCAGCTTCTGTGTAGCTGGCAGTTATTTGGAAACAAGACTGTCAGGCTCTCTCTCAAACCCCCCCCCGTCTCTCTGTATCCATCTCTTACTGTCTGGAGCATTTTCCTGTGTCCTCTCTGTGTTGTATTCCTCCATTTAAAACACAATGGAGAGGAGGGGTCAAGGGAAGTGGTTGGAAGTCTTCATTTGGTCTTGGGAATCTGCCAAGACCAGTCATGATGTTGCCAGAATCTCTCTTTTTTTCCACTCCATTTTCCAAAGGAGTGGCGTGTAGGAATCGGAGGGATATTATCTCCTGGAGTCGACCACCTGACCTCATAGTGCTTTTAAGTATTTTACTCCATCTGTCAAGGAAATAATGTTATTAAAAGAATTGTACTTTACTTTTTAATATTAAAAAGAGTAAGCCATGATATGAATTATGTATTCTCTTGTGAGTTTACCCAGGATGTATGAGACGCAGATGTTGGGGTGAATAAAAAGAGGGTGATTGATGAGAGTGAATATAAACATGTGGAACCCTCCTGGAAATAATTTGTGGTTTCTGAACAGATCAGTTTTAACAAAAAAGGCCTAAATAGGCAAGGAGGATTACAGGTGATCCCAAAAACTTGCCTATCCTCCGTGGAGGGTCATGAAAGATCATATTCAGAAGCCATCTTGGTCAAGTCTTGGAAAGAGCGTATTATGTAGAAGAGATTCAAATTCAAAAGCTTTGTGCTGCCTTGACTTTCATGCTATTAGATGGATGGATAGATGGATGGATGGATGGATACTTTATTTATTCCGAGTGAAACTGCAGCACATACAGCAGTTGAATACACAGTAGCACGGACAGGACACACAGGTAGACTGTATAAAGTGTATAGTGTAAAGTGGCAGGAGTTTAAAGTGGCAAGAGTAATGACAGTACAGTAATAAGTGAATAAATAAAATTAAATCAGACCGTTTTTTTCATAAATATTAAGGACAATGAGTGGGGAGGCTTATTGAAAATCCTGATGGCTGCCAGCAGAAACGACCTCAGGTAGCGTACCTTGGAACAGCGCAGATGGATCGGTCTGTTGCTGACAATATTCCTCTGTTTAGCCATAGTAGCATGCAGAGGGTAGGCACTGTTGTTCATTATGGCCTGTAGTTTTGCAAGTGTCCTTGCAACTACTGCCTCCAGAGAGTCCAGGCTGACTCTGACTCTATAATAGAGCCAGCCTTCTTTACAAGTTTGTTGAGTCTGTTGGCGTCACCTGCCGTGATGCCGTTGCCCCAGCAAAACGCCGGGTAAAAGATGGCACCTGCTACAGCAAGACTGGTAGAACATCCGTAGCATTGTCCTGCACACACCAAAGAACCAACGGATCCTCAGGAAATAGAGGCGTCTCTGTCCCTTCCTGTACAGCGCCTCAGTGTTACTAGTCCACTCCAACCTGGTGTCCAGGTGTACTATTTGTATTTGTAGGATCCCACCATGTCCACGCCCTCATCGTGAATACTGACAGGAGCCAGCGAGGCCTTAGACCTCCTAAAATCCACCACAATCTCCCTGGTCTTGTAATATTGAGCTGCAGATGATTCCTGCTGCACCACTCAACAAAGTCCCCCACCAGGCCCCTGTACTCCTCCTCCTGCCCTCCTCTGGTACACCCCACTATGGATGTGTCATTGCTGAGAACTTCAGCAGATGATATGACTCAGAGTTGTGCTTAAAGTCAGAAGTGTACAGGGTGAACAGGAAGGGAGGCAGGACCGTCCCTTGTGGAGCCCCCATGCTGCTCATCACCATGTCTGACACGCAGCCCTGCATCCATAAAAACTGTGGTCTGCCTGTTGATGGTCCGCAATCCAGGATGTAATGGACTAACCCACGTGCATCAGCCGGAGCTTCCTCCCCAGCAACGCAGGCTGTGTAGTGTTGAATGCGCTGGAGGAATCAAAGAACATGATCCTCACAGTGCTGTCTGCTTTGTCCAGGTGGGAGTAGGCTCTGCTCAGCAGGTAGATGACAACATTGTCCACTCCAATGTGCGCCTGGTAGACAAACTGCAGGGGGTCCAGTCCTGCCCTGACCAAGTGAGCCAGAACCATCCTTTCCAGAGTTCTCATAATATGGGATGTCAGAACCACCAGTCGATAGTCATTTAAGACCATCGGTTGCCCTTTTTTGGAAACCAGGACCAGGCAGGTTGTCTTCCACCCTACTGGGACTCTTTCCAGGCTCAAGCTGAGGTTGAAAATCCGCTGGAGGACACAGCTGCTCATCACACACCTTCAGCACCCTTGGGCTGAAACAGTGGGAGAACAAAGACAGTGTCCTCAGGCCTACCAGCTGGTCCTTCGTGTATACAATCCGTGAGTCATTCATCGTGGACCGAATCCAAAAAAGGCAAACAGAATGAATAATGGCAAGAAACATGAAACACTGAACACTACAAAAGAAAAATTCTGAAAAAAAAACCCCTAAAAACGCAACAAATACACAGAGCTGCTGGAACAGACCTCAGTAAAGCAGCAGTAAAGATGTACTCTGGCATTATTGGTACTGCATTTGCTGCATAAATTACATGGATATGTATATTTGTTTTAGGCATTTTACATCATGAATTTGGTCAGAAAAAGATGATTCACTGCCACATGTTGGTCAATGGTCGTGCTGTAATCTACACATGAATGCTCTAATACTGTTCATCTTCATTTAGTTTTTAGAAGATTGCGTCAATGCACCCCAACCAAGGTCTGGTCACAAGATATGTGTTCATGCATGGTGTTTGACATAAGACCAAGGCAAAATTGCCACCACTGTAACATAGTTGTGTATTTTTCTGATGATGATAATACATTGTTGATTTGAGGCAAAATAGTCAAGTCCTTGCTGACAGAATATGGTAGGGAAAACCCTTGTTCAAGCACTTGAAACTTCAATGCATGCACAAAATTTTGAATTCCTACTTCAGAATTTGGATTTTCTCTTCATGTCGGACCAAAAATTGTAATGTTTGGATACTTTTCCAGACACTCATCACTTACTGCATCTTGACATTTGATCTGAAAATGTTCTGAAGGGAATGTGTTTGATTGGACATCATGGGCCCAAAGCCAGCCCCTCACACAGTGCCAGTGAATTAAAGTGAAAGCTTGGCATGTCCAACTCAAACAATTTAAGTAAATATAGTGGCACATGGAATTTATGAATTTCTCCCCCTCTAGCCTGACCCCCCCCACACAAAAAAATGTCACCTGACATTTTCTTTTTCTTGTAAACAACAAAAGAACACAGTGTAAAGCTGGATGAAAAAAGTAGCCTGGATGGGGATTTGGTCCCTGGAGTACTAGTCCCACCTCTTTCAGTCCCCTATTTAAAAAAAGGTTCTGGACTCAAGTGTGTAAACCTTCAGCATATGATCTTCCACTTCATTACCCCCAATCGGAGATGTGGGCATAAACTTCAGAAGACATGGAGCCTCCTCTCCTCACACACCCCCCTCCGAACTACCCCAATCCACAAGCCCCCTTCACAGAATCTCTATTTCCATCACAAAGGACAGTTGACTTTCATAGGCGACGAGGCTTTAATATGAGCCAACTTTAGCTGGGAGGTGTGGGCCTGCCGAACGGGATGGAGCAGCTCTGCAGGCCCTGAAAGAGGTACAACCGCAGAAATGGTGTGGGGGGTGAGGAGCAAGGAGGAAAATGGACCCGCTGACCCACAGCCAGAAATAACAGAGGCAGGATCACAGGAAGAAATGTAATTCGTTCAGCTCTTTCGTTCTTTCTCTTGCTGTTCCATTTCTCCCCCGTTCTCCTTTCTCTATTGCTCTTCTCTCTTTTTTTTTTTTTTTTTTTTTTTGTCCATGCGATCCACACTCCCCCCTTTGCAACCATAATTTAAGGGGCTGAAAGGCGCTCGGAGCGGAGGGCTGAGAAAAGAAAACCCTAAAAAGATGAAGCTTGGACCGAACAGATGTGAGAGTTTTTGTTGAGGAGTTTGGAGGGCTGGCGGGGTGGCGATAGGCTAATTTGAGCAGCATAAAGCCGGCCCCCTTTCATATGCAGAGTGGCACTTTGATCAGAGGTGGATGAAAGTGCGGGGAGAGGGGAGAGTGGCAGGGGGTCTTTTGTCCCCGACAAGAAGGCATCTGCTGAGCTCTGCCCTCTTATCCTATGCAATCGCACCAACAATGACAGTGAAAAAAAAAAAAAAAAAAAAAAAGTGTCATCCAAGCACTGTAGAAAACAACACAAGAAAAGGAGGGATGGGGCCCAGAGTAAATGCGTGTATGGGTATGCATATAAATATACATAGCTGTGTAGCGTACACACACATACGCGCTCACATGACATACTCTGATGGTTAATCAATTTTCTCCAGCAGAGAAACAAAGAGAGAGAGGATGAAATGGGGCGAGAGGGACCACTTCTGATGAACTTGTTACTTTTGTTCCAAGACATTTTGTGGGGTGCTTTGATTTTTTTTTTTTTTTTTTTGTTTACGGATCAAGAGAGGAGGACAGTTGTGCGGTGGAATGCCGCACAGCACGGCTGGAAGCACAGAAAAAAAACAGAGAGCACTTTCAGCATGGGATAATGTTGCCTGCAGAGAACTTGGCAGGGGTGAGAGGAGGGGGCGAGCGAAAAACAGGCCTCGTATTTTCAAAAATCATCACCGCATTTTATTGGCTCGGGCCCCCTTCATGTACATCAAACCGTCGTTTACGCTGAAAACCAAATCTCCTGGGAACCAAAAATTTGATGGATTTATTGATACACTTTTTAGTGGTCCCCTCTTACTTTCATTTGGTTAAACAGGAGTGGAAACATGATGGGGATCGTTATTTTATTTGAATCCCAGGAAGACTGTTATCTGGTGGGCTTACATTGAAAAGTGAGTTGGCATTAGCCAAAATGGAATACTGTTTAAAGAATCAGCTGGTACAGCAATTAAAAATATTAATTTATATTACCTTTATACTCAGGCTAATTTATGTAATACAGTTTAACATGAGAAATTTCAGTTGAGTAGCCAGCATTTTTATATCTCATCCTTATCATATAAATCTGTGGTAGCAATACTGTATATTCAGGTATTGTATCAGATTTGGCAACCCAGTGAATTGGCAAGTGAATGCATGGATAAACATGTTTAGTATATATCCCAGAGGGGGCTGGTCCATAGAGGTATGGGAGGATGCTCCTCCCCAATTTTTTGAGAGGGAAGAGGAAGACTGTAGAAGAAAAAATGTAGTTGAAATTTAATAAAAAAATTAAATAATAAAATAATAATCCCTTATTTCAACTCAATGCATTCCATTTTGTTCTCTCTCAGTCTGTGATTGGCCAGGAAACATAATTTGATGCTTCAAGCTCTGACTCAGTTTCAAATCACCTGACAACTTTTTGTCAATGTGAATCAAGAGACTAAACTGATCGTAGATCAGTGTTTTTACTTAGAGATGCTTCGATAAGCTGTGCCATTTTGTCCAGTGCTAACAGAAAAAAACTGACAGTAGGGTTTATTCAAACTTTGCATTGTTTGATTTAGTTTACCGTTGTTCTCCTGATTTTTAAAAAAAAAAATGTTCTTTAATTTCATCATTCTATATTAAGCAGAAAGCAAAGATGCCTATGTTGAAATGGTGTGTCAGTGTCATATGAAGTAAATTACATCTGTTTGTAGTATTTTAGGTTTTTTTCTCAATGCATTCAGATGTCTACTGGTAATAACTTGCATAATGAAAAACTGGATGTGTTATTGAGGCATTTTTTAAATAAAAGTGTTCAAATAGGCTATTTAGAAAAATATAATACACATGACTACTAATTTAAAAGTATCTAGCTAGCTAATATAGACAATAGTAGTATTTATTTATTTTCATTGATTATTTGCATAAATGACATCATTATATGATCAAATATTACTTATATTGCATTACTCATATTTTTAAAGAACCAATACAAATTGATAAAGGGAAATTAAATTTTAACAGTACAAACAATTAATTTCTGTGTGTAGTTCTCATAGATGAAAACCTCATACAATTGAAGATGTAATACTAATGCAAAAATGACCTATCCTTGAATGAAACTTATAGGCTAACAACTCATAGGAAATAATCCAATGTATACATTAATGTTTCCTTTTTCCCACTGATATATACCTATACTTCACACAAATGTATAGTATGATTGATGTCTTCCGATCAGGGTTTATTCTGTTTCAGTAGTGTGTAAGCACTTTTTCACTGGCAAATGTAGAGGTTTCGTTTCCCTGGTCTTTGGTAGGTGATTTTTGCCCTGAACCAGACCCTTCTGCAGCAGGAGAGTTTGAGGGAAGGCAGCGTGCAGGTGCCATACACCACCGAGGACCTTATCAAGCACTACAATTGTGGGGATCTCAACTCTATCATCTTCAACCATGAAACGTCCCAGGCGAGTAAAGAGAATGGTCTGAACGAACCATGTTGGAACCATTTCCCTACAGCTGTTGGTTTTCTGTTGATCTTTTGTGAGTGAGAGCCAGGCTGAAATATTTTACCCTATACATGGTCTTCCCTTGTCAGGTCCCCAACTTCAACAACATCACGCTACCCCCAAATGAGCAAATTACCGCACAGGAGATCGACAGCTACTTCCGGCAGGAGCTGATCTACAAACGGAATGAGAGAATGGGAAAGCGGGTGAAGGCACTACTGGAGGAGAATCCGGACAAGACGTTTTTCTTTGCTTTTGGAGCTGGTGAGTCTGGAAAAGTCTCATAGAGCAGGTTGTTTGCATGATGGTATGGCTTTCACTTCTGCCTTCCAAAATCAAAGGATTGTCTCAGTGTTATTTGCTTAAAGCCAGACTGAAATGACAAACATATCATCATTTAGTATTGAACACGTACACAGTACAATGTGAACATGTCAATTTTTGTATTTTGAAATATGTAAAAATAATTATCAATCCACATTCCAAAATTCAGACTCAAGCAAGTAAATGAACTATGAGGGTCTGACCATTATTTCCTGAATATTCACATGTGTACAGGTTTATCTCTGATGTATTGTAGAAATTAGCAACAATGAAATATCACAAAGCTTTAATACTGTAAAATCATTCCAAGCAAGATGTTTGCCTCTTTTTCCCTTGACAGTTGTACTTGACAGATGTCATAACAAAGTTGCTAATTTTATTCAGTGGCATTGCTGTCTAAATGAAGTTCATGGACAGCCTCATGCAGAATTGTATGTCTATTTCTTTGCTATGGCACACTGTTATACTGGCAAGATGGTATACAATATCTGAGTGTGGCTCTGACTGACATCCTGTCATAAATGAAAACTTAAAGTGACAGTAACGACTCTGCACATTCATTTTCAGTGCACAGTGAAATGGGCGGGCAGATTAAACCAAAATGCATAACTTTGTAAGGCACATATTGATTAGGTTTTCTTAATGGTCTCAAGGCTAGTTGTTCCCTGCCCAGTTCTACCTTGGAGAAAGGGCCTGCTACACACACCCCAGGCCTAATGTCTATTATAGTTGCTTATAAAATGCCACTATAATTTAGAGTCGGTTTCCCAGAGGTGTTAAATTCAGGCCCTCAAAGGGATTACATCACCTTTCCATTTAATGATGACCGAAGTGCTGAGAAATTTTTAACTGTAAAGAAGGAGGTTTACAAGTGAACCCCCGCTCCTCTGTGCTGCATGTGAGGACTGTGAACTGAACTATGCTCGTGGAAAGGAATTGACTTTTCGCCAAAGGTTGTTCACATCATAGTTTCAAAACCTTGGGGCATTTTTATAGATGGTCTTTGTTGTGGTGGGCCTTTGTTGTGTTAAAAGTTTTTTTTTTTTTTTTTTTTTATTGTCTATTGTGCAATAAGTGGACATCCATGCTTTCAATTGTAGCTTTAATTCATCTTCAAGTTTTTTTCTACCCTGACAAATCTTTCCTTACTCCTTTTAATACAAACTTGATAAGATAAATCTGACAACAGCACAAACAATGCACACATTTAACGTCAACGGTAAAAGACTAACATAAGAGTATCTCACAGTAATTATAATTTGCATGTAGCCATAAGCAAGTTGTATTAGTATGCTCTGTGCTCAAAGGTTTCACTTTATAAACAAAATTCATGGAAAAGCAACTTGTTTGGCTCTTAAAGAGGAGAGGGGAGCTCTAAGATGGTGGTCATATAAAGGGGACCTTTTCTCATAAAAGCGCTGATGTTGACATGAAGTACAAAATAGGACATCGATGGTGTTGCTTATCCCTCACTGTTGTGCAAAATGGTACTACACCAGCTGTATAAAGAGATTTTATGAGAAGATCCATGTTGCATTTCTTACTGAAAGCTAAGTACACATTTTTGGCATATTCTAGCTTGATTTGTGCTGATTGGTGATGTAAGAGGCTTAATGGGTGGAGCTATCCTGTGATTGCTTTAAACCAAATATTCCTTTTGATTGGTCCATATAAGTCAATTAACAGCACATGATAGCTCCAGATAAATAAAGCATCGTGGGGCCCATGTTACCAGTGGAGGAATAATGATGATGTTTAGGCTCAAGTGTTGTTTGACAAGATGTTCAGCAGAAGGTAGCTATGGATTATGTTTAGCAACGAGGCCTTTGATTGGGTGTGTCGTTACCTTATGTGGATGTGTCATAGATATAGATGGGCAATGGTCACATTGTGACTTCGACTAAGTAATGTCTAATAGTAATGTTTTGGCTGGAGTAAACTGTGACCCTTTCATCACATACCAATAAGGAAGATTTTGGGAGCAAGCTGTCAGCTGGAATTTGGAGCTGAGAGTAAGATCATGGTAAACGAGTGTAAGGAAGGCAAAGGAGAAGAGGCTCAGGGGATAGGACGATGGTGAATATGATTTTCATGTCGGAGCGAGAGCAAGATTTAAGAGTTTATTTAAGATGGAGGCAGAAAAACTGAAGACAGAGGATTTGTTAGTTCTATTTGTAGTATTTTTTTACAGCTGTCCAGTGCATGCCAGTTGGTAAATGGCAATTTTGAAAGGCTTTTCCATCGGAAATGGTCTCGTCATCTGCCCTGTCCTTCTGTGTAAAAATAGGTCATTTTTCATAATGTGTAGGTACTGAGTAATTGTTACCCATAAATATGGATCTGCAGGCAATTACAAATACCCAGACCTTTGAAGGGGAACGCTTGGCATCTGTTTGTTTCTCCGCTCGCTGGGAAGCATCCTTCGTGGCATTGGGTAATTCTAATTCCCGTCACTGTATTTCTGGAGATACTGCAGCAGAGGCTGGGCCGGCTAACACGTTCCTGTCGCACTCCACTGGGCTTTCCCCCCACAGTTTCCTATGGCAGGCAGCAGGGGATGTGGCCGGGTCTGTACACTGCATGGCTTGGCTTGGAGATAACAGCTTATTTTCAGAAGGGACAATTCAAAGACATTGCTTTAGTTTGATTCAGCATGTGGTCAGGCGACTCCGCCTTGCTGGTAGTGGTTCTAAACTCATGCCATGGGAGTGAACTTCGATTTTCATCCAAAGAATAGAGGAGGAGGAGGATTCCTTCATGGGTGGCAACAGTGCAGCTGGGACTGAAAACAAAGGCTGAGGAGCAGGCGTCAAGGATGGTGTTACGATGGTGCCCCTGTCGGAAAGTCCGCAGACCACCTCAGGCAATAAAATATCGGTTACCTTGTCTGAGACATCTGCTTCAGCCTGCGCCATTTATTTCCCATCAGAAGCTACCATTTAATATTCTTTATCTTTCATGGATCTTACGTATGGCTCTGGACCTAGCACAATGCAGAACAATTAGACTTTGTATGAATCATTAGTGTCAACCAATTGATGTGGAGACTCTTTTAGGTTAATCATTCAACCTTAAATCATGAGAATGTTGAATGAACAAAGTTTTTTTAAAAAAGATTGTTCAACAGTGATGTCCATCAGCTGTCAGAGGTGTTATTCGCAAAATTATGCAAAGTTTGGCAACATCGGGCACAAGCGGATTAAGCAATTCCTTCAAGGCGCCAAGTAGCAGGGCGAGCGCGTACTTGGCACTAAGTGATCTTGGCACACCTCTGCTCTCTCGCCTCTGTTGGAGTCTTCGTGTTTAGTTTGGATTATTCAGGTCAAGTTGGAAAGAACATGGCAGGACACATTGATATTTGCTGCCACATTGGTCTGTATTCTTTTCAGTAGTTGGAAATATTGAGGAATTAGATTGTTGAGATAAATGTTGGCAAAGAGCATCATGGGAAAACATCAGTCAAACACAAGAGATACCTTATTCCCTTTATAAGAAATGTGGGGGGGGTACTGAAATGTGTCGGATTGGGGATATTGAGAATTCTGTGTGGCCCACAGTGGAAGTGGAGATATGGTATAAACATTAAGTGGACCGTTTAACAGGCTGGCTTCAGTTTCGAGTCTTCGTCCAGAACTTTTACCCTATGCAGCGTGACGGCTTGAGGCTCAAACTGGTCTTGACATCTTAACACGCCATCAACAAAGATCATGAAATGTACACTTGAGCATAAGCGAAATAAACCTTTTGGATTAAAGAACATTCCCACCCACAAGAGGACAGTTGGAGGCATTATTTTCCAAGCAATTGTTGTGATCTTTGCCTTTTGCAGATACCGTCAAGGGAAATGGGCTCATAATATTTCCTTACCACGTGCCTCTGTGCTGTTCTTTATTGTGGTTGAGTTGAGCACTTGGTTTCCTCAGGAACCTTGTGTCTTTGGTCTCATTGGTGGTCTAGATAGCAGCTTTCCCATAAATTCGGGGAACATGGGACCATTACACATATCGTAATCTCCTCCTCAAACCCGAGCAGTCATTTCATCCAGCAGTGAGCTGAGCTCAGATTGAATGATTTAATTGCCTGTTCCACCCCCAACCTCTGCTTTTTGCCCCCGCCCCCCTCCCCATTTGTGATTTTCACTTTTGATTTTGTCTAACTTCACACTTTTTAATGTCGCTCTTTTGTTATCTGTTTAATCCGAGGCTAAACTGTTCCTCGCAACTCCCACTCTTCTTTTAAGCATTTGTTTCAAGCTCTGCTCAATCATACATTGTGTACATCTCAGAGAGCTCAGATTTCTCTGAGGATCTCCAGAGCTCGGTCAAAACATGCCACGAAAGAATAGCTACACTGCAAAAGTAAACCCCTCCTACTACATTCCTCCATTATACCCTGTGTTTTTTGATGGCTGCTGAATTTGCCATGGTGAGCAAAACCGCTCCTTGTTCACCCTTGAGTCAAGCCCTCAGGGTTTCTGCAAGGCCTGTCCTGCAGTTTCGGGGCTGTATCTTTTCCTAAAAGTGATTCTCCTGTTAGCATGATGGAGTCTGAGATATTCTGTGATCGTCACCTTCGAGGCCAAAAGTTTTGCTGCCTCAGCAAACTATTCTTAACTCCTGAATCCCAAGGAAACAATATGAACTATGTGTAGGTAAAATAAAAAGTACACAACCCTTGACACATCCCCAGTGTGGGAACAATAATTCACTGCTTATTGTAAAGGCCTGGATGAGTGTAAATTATCACAATAATAGGCATTAGGACAATATTGACTTTTATCTTTGGAATATTTACTTCTTTACACTTTTTCTGTCCGTTTTGGATTCACTAGTTCAAACCAGCACTGATAAGTTCCAAAACACACATTCTGTTACATAACAGGTTTACTTTGAGCTGGAGGGTTTTTTTAATTTCCTGAAACTAGTCAGGAAGTAATTGAAAATTTGTCCCCAGGGAAGAATATATTTTCATGTAGGCATTTACTAAGATCATATTTCACAAAGGATTGTCATTATTTGTGGTATATGCAACCACACGAACTTTGGTTTGACTGTTGTCATAGATCTGTTTTAAGTTTCTTTTGTTTTTTTTTTTCCATCAGATGTTATGTTTCCAAAAGTTTGGAAAATACATTGTTAGCTGGGTTGGGAAAGATAGACAATAAGCAGTTGAAGTCATGGTCTATGCAAACAGGAGTTCCACAAATCCACAGATTAGGGATATGTTTCCAGAGGAAGCTGTGCTGTTTATGCCTAAAAATGATCTGAAAGCCTGTCTGAGTACACCTCCATCTGTGGCAAAGTGAAAAAAAAATGGTGTGTGGTCCAGAGTTTGCAATTTAGAGTTGTGCGAAAGTAGGAGCTCCACTCTCCATCTTATTTCTGATAACAGCCTGAAGCAGCCAAAACCGTAGTGCTCTGTCACTCTCTCTCTTCTCTCTGTACACGTAGACACATGCAGACATACACTCACAGAAATACCTGCACACACAAACTTAATACACACCCACGCACGCACACACTCAGGCAAACGCACACACACACACACACACAGTGCTATGCATGTGCAATAGTGGAATGTGATTTTCATGGACATGATGTGGAACAGTGATTATCGCTGTAGGTTAGAGGCCAGCACAGCTGAGCAGCAGATTCCCTGCAGTCGTGCGGCGTTATCTGGTAGTTGTCCGCCAAACTCCGCTGCCAGCTCCTGGCTCCAATCTCCAAATCTCTGGATCAGAGCGTCCTGGCGTTCAGAGAATAAGTGGAGGTTGAAAGAAATTTCTTTTGTGGCTTTAACAAAAAAGAATTGAGACCACAGAGTAGCTGTTGAAAACAAGAGCGTGTCTGACAGAGAAATGGACAGAGAAAACTTTTTGGAGTTGGTGGGGGCTATTGTTCCGGTCTTGTTTTTGATAGAACTGTAGTGAGTCATGTGGAGGGGGATTGACTATGAGCGCTGTGAAAATGTGCACACATGTTTTCGATTTGGCATGGTATTAACTGAAAGTAACTGTGTAAATGAACACAACCTCAAAATTTAAATGTTGATATTGTCATCATCGGCATGGATGAATTTCTGGTCAGAATGCCATTGAACACTGCATTAAGTGTGTCAGGAACAAAGACCAGCACACAGGGAAACCTGAAATGTAAAACCATGATATTACAGCTGTTCTTGATACGCCAGAAGGGTTTTCAAGTCATCTTTGATCTCAGCCTTGTGTCCTTTATCTTGAATGACCACGAAAGCAGAGGTATTCAGGGTGTTTTTTGCTCACAGCATGTTACCAGTATTAGCTGGATTCAGGATGTTGAAATAAAACATTTTCTTAATTTAAGTTAATAGTCTCTCATCCCTATGACTCCTTCTAACAGTAGCAGCTAAGTAAAAGATGTACGTGATCCAAAGCTTAGACCATCCTGGTTTAAAAAGTACAACCAAATGTCTGTCCTACCGCCACAGACAGCTCTTATAAATTGAGTTAGAGAGTAATTAGCATTTATCTGCTCTCTCTCTGCTACATTCTCTGTGGTTATATGTTGGAACTTCCAAAAATAAATATGCATCAAGCATAACCCACAAACATTAGAGTCCTTTCTCACATTTCACATGCACTGAAAGCAGGTGCAGGAATTTTAGTAAATACGAACAGACACTTAGATACAGATATTTCCTCATTTTTTACCCCCTGCAAATCCCTAGTAAATATACCCCACAGAGTATCTGTAGCCTAAAGTTTAGGTGGAGAGTTTCAGCTGTACCCTTTGAATAAGTTTCTTGAGTTGTTTCAATACATGTCCAGATGTTAGCTATAGAAGTTCCAATAAAAAAATCTGTAATGAAAAATAGGAAGCTGGTACAGGAGAAGGTAGTTGTACCGTTTTTTGGCTCGTGCTCTTGAGAAAGGCAGTAAATGCTTCATACAGTGTCATTATGACATGTATGAAGTTAGCGTATTTCTCTTGATTGTTCCCTCGACAATGCGACAGATGTGTATATTTTTTTATTGCATATGTAGGTGTGTCATATTAATCTTTCCGGAAAAATTGTATAATGGTGTTCAGGGGATTAGTTTTATTTCATGTTGTTTAAAAACGTTTCTTTACTGAAATTGATTGCTTTGTTAATTTTATGGGGTCTGAATTGTCGTAAAATGGGCTCGATGCTCTCAAGCAAAGACCACTGCAAAGACTAAAACTAGGTTTTAGAACGTCTGTTATTTTATGAGGGGAGTTAGCAATTATGGCCATGCGATTTCTACCCGTAACATTAATCATCTCCCGCTTGACAACTGGAAAGACTCACCACATGCCCAGACTTTTATTCACACCACATTTGGCACTGATGCACTTGCTCTGGCCACCTGGTTTTCCTCACATTTTATCAATAAACAAATTATTTTCCATAGGCCCACTCTTTTGTCTCATAAAAAAAAAAAAAAAAAAATGTACGACTGGTGCAAGGACTTTCACAGCTCTCCGGTTAGTTTCACACTTCAGGTAATGCCAGTGTAGCGGAATGTGTCAAAGTTACTGTAAGTTCAGACCGAACCTGTAAGTGTATACCCTTTATGATATGTGTCGTGAACTATTATCTACACATCTTTTCTGAACAACTAAAAATACTATTAAGTGTACAGCAAACATGCAAAACATATATAATAAAGAAAACCTAAGACAGTAATAGATGGAAAATGAACTACACATCACATAAACTCTGTCTTTGTTAAAGATCTGTGCAATATTTGCAATACATAAAACAAATGAGGTACTGTTCATAAGTATGGCATTATGTTACCTATTTAAAAAAACATGTAAACATTAAAAATACATTATTCTGATCATTTATATTTGGTCGTGGCCACTGTTATTAGGTGAAGTGGAAAATCTGACACCAGAACCACAAATTTGACAATTTGTAGGATAGTTACCATGACTTTGGTCATCAACTTCAGTGTGCTCTTAAAACACTTGATTATCGGCACAGACAATTACGTTTTTACTAGGTGCTTAAGCAAGGTTGTGTGGTGGCTGTGGTGAGGTGATAACTGTTGTATTTTTCAAATGCAGGCCAAGAGCCTTCAACTGTCATGATGTGGCAGGGTAACGCTGATCTGCTCAATTAATCATCCCGTCTTACCACGATGTTGGTAATTTACACTGGTCCTCGAGACTTTTGAAGTACTGGTAGTCCCTCTGAAGTAATATTTTATGTTTGTCTAATTGTTCTCAGGTTGCATCCCAAAATTGTTACACTGTCAGCTGTTGGAGGAAAAAAGTTAAACAGAAAAAAAGAAAAAGCATGTAGAAACTAGATCTCCCTAAACCTTTTGAAGGGTTTTGGACCTTGAGAAAATCATATTTTACAACTACTTTGCATTGACTTGTCGCAGAAATGGAACACAGATGTCAAAACAAAAGAAAAAATGAATGGTCCAACCTCAGGACCCATACTGAAATGACGATGCAACTGTGTTTAACAAGGTTAGGAGCCGCACATCTTGGATTTATTGCCTGCTGAACAACCATGAACCCATTTATGAGAACGCTTCATGGAGCATTAACTCAGTGACAGTTGGATTCAAGCCACCAGTGATTTGACAGCTATGACTTACAATGGGGTGAAGGTCGCTTACTTTACCACATTTATCCATTTTTAAGTCCTACTGGCTGTACTTCTGTGAAAGTATTTTTGGTTCAACGTTCAGTTGTCTAACAGCATGGAAAATAAACTGGAAGTTTGTCTGCAAACAGTAATGAGTGTCTGAAAATGACCTGAGGGAAAGTGCTTTGATACCCTTTTCATAATACCAATTTATAAATGCTTGTTGAGTACAACCAAAAACTGTATTTTATTTTCTCTTACAGCCATCCAAAGACCCCTTAAATATGACCACATACAAAATTACTTCTTTTTAATTTTCTCATACATGCAGTCAGCTATCAACTAACACTGTTACCACTATCATATTGTATGTAGCTATATGTAGAAATGAAACCAACTCAAGTATATACTCTGTGGTACTCCTACTGACTGCTCAGAATTGTGGACTTGGCTTTTCCAATTGTATTTGAGAGAAATAGTGGAATGAGCAGTACCACTTGTTTGTGTCTGCTGTTGCCTTGGTTGATACACCTGGAGTGACTTTTTTGTGTTTGTTGGCAAACTGATTTGCTTACGCCAAGCTTCCATTGGCAATTTAATGGGCTCAACAAATTGTCAGCAGACTTCATATTCGTCTCCAGCCATGAGCTTTTAAAGATCCAGACTGAAACTGCTTTCTTTGTCCTTATGTTTGTCTTCCAAGTCATATTCCATTTTGAATCCAAGTCAAAATCGTCATGGCAGTATTATAGTGATTTTGTACCTGTAGACACAAAAGAGTACAGCAGTGGCTTTGTTATCCAGTGTGGTTGAGTAATACAACATGTTTTCACCATCATACTTGAATGACGAATGCAGAATTCACCATGGAAACATGGAGCCCAATTTTCGTTAGCAGGTGCAACGTGCTACGACTGATTTAAAACGTGCCATGACCGCAACGACACATGCAAAGTTATTTGTGGCAACAAGCCAGCAGGACAACAGGAAAAATGCGGAAGCACAAAGCCACCTGTGCCTCTGACGTAATAAAGGGGCGTAGAAGACTAATGTCTGGGATTGTTCTCTGAAAACAAATGGGAGTACCATGCAAATTATGGGGCGAAATGCCCGAATTGCCATTTTCGATGAAAGTGAAACTCTTGAGCTGAAGAGGACCCAAAAGCAGGACTATTTGGAACATGAAGGTAACTCGAAGGTAGCCAAATACATTGTAGTGCATTGACTCGGCCAGCAGGTGTTATAACATGACTTTGGACGTACTACCTGTCAAAAATTGGCGATCGTTGATTGGGACCGTTTTGCATGTACCTCACTAGTGAAAATGATAACATAAGGACAATAAATATAGCTGACTGTCAAATAATTATCATCAACATATTTAGCTAGCTAACTAATATAGGCCATCCGTGACCATAGCAAGCAGGTGATTGATTTCTGACTTTTGATGTACGACTTTCAAAATAGGGTCCATCATGTCACTGGAGCACTTGCAAACTGAATTATGCTGACATTGATGTTTTTATGGTTTCTCTAATTCACTGTCCAGATGTAAAAAAAAAAAAAAAAATTGTGATTTTCTTTCTGTATTTAAACGTTTTCATGGCCATCGAGTGTTATTATTTTCCCTTACCTCGTTTTTCTTATTTAACAGTGTCACACTTCTACGATATCCATGATGCCCGTATAAGCAGTATTTATCTTACAGGGCTATATGGAGAGCATCATGTTGCTGAGTGCATGTAGCAATAGCAATAATCTCAGTAAGTGGTATTATTGCAGTTTGCATGTTAATTGATCTTGTATGTAAACGTAAACATTTTATTTATTGCATTAACTATAGTATTATATGATATAATTTCTAGTGTGCTGGCATCAGTGATTTTCATTTCTTAAATGACGGATAAGGCAGAGCTTTTGCATTTCAATTGCACTGTAATGTGGGCAAAAACCATAGTGAATCCTTTCACCATACAAGGATGTTTGAAGAAGTCAGGGCTCATCCTGTCCACTTTGCCCTCGATTCCATACTTGCAGTTGTGTCTGACCGCTATGCTACGAGATTCGTGTGACTGATGCAGCGCCGGCCGACACATCCTGATGCCGTGTTTTCCTAATAAGAACAATGTGAGCTCTCCTTTGTTTTGCTGCAGCACCGGATAGTGTTTTAGCAAACACATATGCATCGCATGCTCTGTTGTATCAGCGCTCCATTGTTTATGTGGTTTGAGGGTACAATTTAGGCTTCCCTTCTAGGGTTCCGGACCCAGACACTGGGGAGGGCGGCAATTAAGGGGCGGGAGCGCACACGCACAAATGTGCGAACGAACACAAACACGCACACGCCTTTATACTCCGGACGAACCGTGCTGAAAGCATTTGTGGGACGCGGTCTCGGCACGCTCCATATATACCTTAAGTTTCCCTCACCCCAGGGTGTTCGGTTTCCATTCACCGTAGTCACAGTGAACCACATGATCTGTAGCCATAATCTCGTCATCTTGAATTTAGGGGTTGATTTGAGACAGAAGCAGCAATGCACATGTATTTATACATTTGCATAAATCCAGAAATAACGATTTTCCATTTTCCTCTCGAACCCATGCTTTAATTGTGTTTATTCGGGGTAATTCCACACAGAATGACCACATAATGTATCATCAGAAAAAGAAGATAACTCTGTAAGTGGCGTCTCTGACTCATTTGACAGGAACAGGCTATTGAGTGCGCCACCCTCAGGATATCTGTACAAACATTCCAAATATTCCATGGGTCAAGATCACAAGTCAGGGCACGATTAGGACCATTTTGTGCTCACAGTTTTTTTTTTGTTTGAAGTCTGGCAACTTTGAAGAAATAGAACATAGCAAGGAGTTTCAGTGGCAACGTTTCTTTTACAGATTCCTGTTTATATATTGTATACGTCCAACTAACAATTTAAATATTTAATATATTGAATAAATATCCTATTTTCATGAGTGTTTTTTTTTTTTTAGATAGGCCTGCATGTGTGGTTCACCTAAGTTCTTTTGCTAATCTGAAGGGCTTTCAATCTATCAATATGTTGTTATGGCTAAAAATAGCTCCCCTTTCAGTTTTTTATTGAGAATATAAAAATGTGTAAACATGCCTAGGGTACTTCTTTGGTTTTCCATATAAAATTATCATTACTGATCTATGAGCAAAATTGTTTGTGTCTTATTTTTGTTCTTTGTTATTTTCAACTAGGCCACATGGTAAGGAATTTGAAACACTGATGGAGTGTGAGTTATGGTTAGCGTCTGAGGCTTCTGTGACACATAGTGGTTTGGATGCCTTCTTTTCCAGGAAATTCCATATAAATATGAAATGGTGTGTTCTCAGCTCATAAGGAAAGGGTAGGATTTGTGGTGAAATTGTTATGTAGCAGACAGAAAAACAGTGCTAATGATTCACTTGTGGCTTCTTTGATATTGATCTATGCCCAAAACAGCTTCCTAGAGTGATTTTCTCATTTGATAAGGAGCTTCATGAGAGTATTGTCAGATTCATCACACATTGGACAAAGCCAGTATAATAACGAAATATTGTTAATGACCAATTATCACCATCTCAGTCAGTCAATAGTTACTTGGGCCACCCTGCTTTGATGTAAATATAAAAATCCTTTAGTTGGCCTTTTGAAAGACAGTTTCCTGGCGCAGTGAACATTTGACTGAAAACTCACATTGAATCTGCATATGGTTTAAAATTTGCATTTTGAATGTGGATGTTGAGGTCTTCATCTTAAATGTTATCTCACCCAATAGGACATTTACAAATCCCCACCATATTACATAATGGCATTGTAAGCCACTCCTGTTTGGCATGCTATGCTATTTCCCATTCCTTAATTCCATTGACTAAAGGATTTTTACAGCTTTCGTAACAGACAGTGAAGACAGAGGGGAGTTATTCAGCCGCATGCCAATACGACACCGTGCAGAATTCTCAACTGCATATTAAGCGGGAGATTTATGTGTTTGCTTTCAGATATTTCAAAATTATTCAGCCAAACTCTCCGATCTTTTACCTTCCCGGTCAAAAGGCAAATAGCTCTTGAGGATAAAAGTGATGTTAAATGCACATCTTTTAATATCTATTCACTTATGACTGTTGGTGTCTTCAGGCCATGGGATTTTGTAATTGTAAGTGTAACTGAAATTGAAATTGTTTGTTTGTTGATTCAACTGAGGAGTGCTGAATTGTTACCTTTAATAAGTATATTATACTGAAGGACAAAGAGGTCTAAAATATCTTTGATCGTGATGTTGTTCAGTGGTTAGGTCATTGTGTCATAGTTGTTTAGCTTCAGGGTTGGTCAGACTCAACTGTTGTACTCTTAAGCAAGCAAAGCAACCAAACTTCAATTTTTACTTAAGTGAAATATCCAGTTGCTGTGTAGGGATGTGTGCCATGTATATTTATTTGGAATATGTTGTCTGCTAATAGCATTTTATGAAAACTGTCAACGGTGATGGGGGTTATGATATGTGCTTACACAATGGTTTAAGTCATATTTTGCCATTGTGCTGTGTCACTGTTTAAAACTTGGTTAAAACATTGTTAATTAGACATTCAGCTGAACCTTTTTTTTTGACATATTCCCTAACGCTTTATTCAAAAGAGAAATATAGGATTACTGAGATTACCTAGTCTTGGGCATCTGTGTTTGGAGAAAGGGCAGCAGTAATCTCTTAATTGTTTCATGTTGCCAAGGAATTCTTTTTAAACGTTTACACCAGAAGAAGTCCCTGTACTTTTCTATTCAGATTCTACCACAGGAACTCTGCAACCCCCTTTTATGCTTCCTGCCTCTCTTCATATTTCACTAAATCACTTTCCGCCACAAGTCCCATTGCAGATTGATTACTTTTGGAGGCTAGGATGGGAATCAGAGTATGAAACATTGTGGTCTTATTAGACGAGTGTGTATTTGAATCTTTGTATGTTTACTGATAAACAAAATGTGGTCATAGAAAAATGTACACTTGCTCATTTTTATGTTATAACTGAAAAAGGAAATTAAGCTATTAAATAATTGTTGATAACCGTCTTCTGTTTTCCATTTTCCCTCTTGCGCATAATTTTGTGCATTGCAATATGCAGATAATCAGTTGGGGTGCGATATTTGTTGACATAATTACCCATTTCAAAAAATATACCACCTGCAGATTTGGCAACATTAAAAAAAATGAATGGGGGAGCAAACCGTTTCCTAGCAATACAGATATATTCAGTCGGAGAAGAAACATTTTTTCCCGTAACTGTGGCCCTGGTAAGTTCCAAAGAACAACTACAGTTTTTTTGTTGTTTTTCTTCCACAGATTTATGAAAATGAGAATTGTGGTAAATTTTTCTTTGTAAACTCTAAAAAGTGAGGGAAAGGGGTGATTTAGAGCCAAAATGGAGGCTTTCTTGAGCCAGACCTTCTGAAATTCACTGAGAGATTGACCTGAATATTCTCCTTCAATACGTTTAAACTTCAGAGTTTTGTAAAAGGCTTAAATTGTGATGACAGTTGGCCTGGCCTTGTTAACGCACAGCCTTACGCTACAAACGTTCGCACACCCACGATGCCCATATCCACATAAGCTTCAGTACCCCACCTGTGTCGGAGGATTCGGAAGCCACGCAGCCACCAACATGACATGGGGGCTTTGTTTGTCTTTGTCTAATGACAGGCTTCACCCACACGCTCCTTGAAGTGGGACCATCGACAGACACCACCCACAAGCTCTCTCTTACTCTCTCTTTCTCTTTCTGAGTAATGGTGACCCCCATTCTGTTCTCAGTGCATGTGTATCTCTGTGTTTGCATTGTGTCTATATTAGGTACACCTGCCCTTTACATGAAATAGACAACTCAATCAGAGACAGCGTCACATGATTGGACTGATATTTAAGGAAGGTAATACTTTTGGATTGTGAGTTTGCATATTTGTTTGCATGTGCAATTATGGAGGAGAATGAGCAAGACCAGATTGGAGTGTCTTTGAACTCAGCAAAATGGAAGCCACACATGCTCATGAGTATTTGGGGTTTTCATGCATTTCGGAAAATTCCATTCTGGTCCGACACCAAATAACGTGGTAATTGATAATATAGCATGTAATTGAGGCTAAAGCAGGCTAACACAACAAAGCAGGTACAGTCAGGCAGCTAACAGTGGAGAATAACAGTGTTGCCAAAATAGGCATATGCGAGCGCGCCTGTCTTACCTGGCACTGGTGCCAAATACCTAATGGTGTTCCACTGCTGTGAATGGAAAACAAGCTACAAGCTGCATGGGGCAATGGAGAATTGGAAAAATTTGGCCTGGTCTGATAAAACCTGGTTCCTGCTGTTTCATGCTAACCAGGATTCCCTAGATCCATCCTGCCAGGTTTCAGCAATGCTGGATCATGGTGGTGCCAAAGGACATCTGAACACCATTGCTAATCAAATACATCTCGACATGACAATGAGTCGCCATTGGAAAATGGTCCCAGTCACCAGATTTCCATCCAGTCGAGCATGTGTGTGCTGAGAAAGAGCAAGCTATTCAGGGCAGCATCTCTGTGTCTGTTTCCTTGTGTAGTTTCCGACTCTCCTGTTTGAAAAGAAAACTACAGTTCGTTGGGCATATTTGGGCATTTAATAGAACCTGCAAATATTTTGGGTACCTGTCCAAATAACAATAAGGTTTTGAGGATTGCAGAGACAGTGAAGACTACTTGTTGGCAATCCTAATATGATATATACTGGTTAATGGCAATGTTTGACAGCAAAGAGAGAATTGCTAGGATGTTGGTATTGGTTGTAAAGAGGAGCAGGCGGTTGAGGTTGTGTGACAGTGATGCCTGCATTCTGCACTGATGACTTGTCACTTCCAGCTGTGGTGTGTCATTGGCCAAGCCCCTCCTACAGATAGGGTGACCAATCACCTGTCACCTATATGCAAGGTTATCCAGGGGTCAAGCTGGATATCAGCCAAACCATTATGTGCCATGTAACAAATTACAGCGACCCCAAATCACTTCAGACTTATGTTTTGTTTCCAGAGGAATTTTTGTTTTAAATGTATTATATATGGCATGCTTTGGGGTGGTCTTTGAACTAAAGGCAGCGTCAAGACATGGTTTTTTTATTCTCATGCGAGCTTTTTTTAATTATTTCCTGTACTTTCTTGCCATTCATAATCCTTTAGAAGCTGCAGTGGCCTTTTCATCTGCATCGGTTTACCTGTTCTAAAGTTGTCGGAAAGAAATTATTACGTTCAGGCTTTGTCTAAGGCTAATTAAGTGGCAGAGCCATTTGCTCATGTTGCATCCTACTTGTGGTGCCACACAAAAACCTCGACCATGATTTATTGATCCCCTAACCGCTGAAAGCCAAGGAGAGGGGCTCCAGCAACTTTAGACACAAAGTAATTGGGAGGATCATGTTGCTTCAGTTCCCCTGTGGTCCATGTGGGTGGCATGCCAATGATTGAAACAGATATCATTCGTATTTTGTATTTTTGAGGAACATACCATCCTTATTACAGTCATTTGCAACTGTTTCTTGCCATTTCGAGAGAAACGGTTTCACATCTTTCCATTGCCCTCTGAACGCAGGCAGTAATTTTCAAATGACTGTTTCCGGCTATTATATGTATGCGCTGTGTGTCATGGATCTAAAATGTGGCACTTTGTATCCTCTCACAAATGACAAAACAGGGGGAGCCTAATGTTTTAAAGGAAAAAATAAATGCATTTTTGTTCAGGAAATCTGATTGGTCATTTGTTTTCATAAGATTCTGTGAAGCATGGTATGAATTTGATTTTATCACAGTATTTGTCTTCTTCATGCGAAGGAAGCTGTCCGGCTATTTATTGAAGAAAGCATTACATTTCCCTTCAAGCGACTCACATTTCGGAAGTTGGTGTTCAGGCTTAATTTGGTATGAAGTATCCTTGTTGTAGACTCCTTGTCCCAGTTTGATCGCAGTAGTTGAATTCAATTGCAGACATCCATGTTTTCTCTTCTGAACGTTTTCCCGAATTTATGGTGTGTCAAGGAGCTAACATATTAATTGGAAACAGTGGTAAAACATGTCAGCCAAAAACTGAACATTTTGTGAGATGTTACCTATTTTTACTTGCTCCCTTTTGCAAAGTAGATACAGTTGACATGCAGTGAAAAAATCCATTAGTATGTGCAATAGAAATTTCACTGTGTGGTGGCATACAGCAGCGATGGCGTCTCCTCTCCTGAGTTTTGTTTCTGCAGCCCCGGGGAACAACTTTATGTGCCTTTTTTTTACTTACACGTACCTCCGAAAAGCACACCCTGTCACACGAGGCGGGTCGGAGAGATATACCCACTGTGAAAGGTGTCACTCCAGGGGAAAATAAGTGGTCCTTCGGTCACCTTAACACTTTTATCCCTGCCGCCCAGCCCCCCATGCAGACCACTCTTCCTGCTCCCAGAGATTGATGTCTGAGCACAGTCAGACATGTTTACTCAGTTGTCGAGGGCCCTGGGCTTGGGGGGGGGGATTTCTTGACCCTGTGACTCTGTTATCCCTAGGATACAAAATAACAGAGAACACCATCTTCTCAGAGCCACAGTGTGTGGGACAGCCCAGTGCAAAGAACCAAGATGTATTTTCACCCACGCTTGCTCGCTGCTTTATTACATGCGTCTCAGCAGCGGGAGGTGAGAGCTGTTTGCGCAGTGTGGTGGCATGAGCCGTAAGGAGGAAATGTGCTAGTATCTGTGCAAGGGGGCGTTCAGACATCCTCAGCTGCCTCTTCTCTCCTGGTGCACATAGAACTTACTGTTATAGCCAAGGACTGGCAATGGTGCTTTCCTTTCAGTTTTGTGCTCCTGTAAGTTTTACTCAAAAGTACGTTTTTTTACAATGGAACTTTCAATTTGATTTTTGAATCTCAATGATTCACTCAACCTTATTATATGCACTGTTTTTTCGCTTTGCGTAAGAGTATCAACTAAGTAAATAAATGAAATGTTTTTGGTTTTTTTTTTTTTTTTTTTAGATTTAATGCTTGCTGTTAATTTTAGCCTAAAGTCTTGGGATTTCTTCTGCTTCACCAAGCTCAGCAAGAACAGGCATGAAACGATTCATTTGGGCCTGGATACAGACAACATTTGTCCGGCAAAGCAAATTTTTATTTCATTTATTTCAAACAACACCTGTTATGTATGCTTAAACTTCTTGTCCATTCATAGACATTAAAACATTACTTCTAACTTATGAAGTATGAGTCATCCAAAAAGGTTGGTCCCTTGGCCCAACTTGCCCCCAGGCCCCAGGCAGGGCAAATAGAGCATGGGGGGTGGGGTAAGTTTATCACTGTGGGGTAAAAGTGCCACACACCTAATCAACTAAATATTGAATGAAATAAAGTCACTCAATTTTTGAGACATAATACACTTTATTCATTTGAACAATGGAACAAAGGTTTTCAACTGTGAAAACAAATCCAACCATTTCACATTTGAGGTTTTATGTTTTCAACTTACAGTGACATACAATGCTGCAATACACAATAATATTAAGCTTAACTGGCTTAGCTTAACAAAACTAGTGTCTGTAGCTCAGCATTATTGATTTTAAAGAGAAAAAAGGCCAAAGGCTTAGTGGTTAGCAATTACCTTACTGTGTTTGGTGATGCAGATATGATCAGCTGTCACATGTTGACATTATATCACACAAATTCTCTGTGTATACTGCTGCTGTTTGTGAATATATGTGTGAGAGTGTTAGTTTATGAGTGTGTGTGTCCAGGTGAGAGTGAGAGAGAATGTGTGTGTGTTTGTGTGGGTGTGTATGTAGCTATAAGAGAGAAATAACTCAGGTGGAAGTGTATTGTTATGATTTTTTATCTTCTTCAAGTTTTGGCACTATGGGTCACGCAGCATTCCATTTTTCAAGACTGCATGGGAAGGCAAACCGCCTGTCTCATCTTGCTGTTCCCCCAACTGTGAGGGGTTTTGGCAGTTTTTTCGAAACATCTTTTCTTGCGAAGGGCCCTTCATCCATTGCTTTGAATGTGAATGTTGGCTTACCAAGCATAGGGCAGACTCTGCCCCAATAAATTTAATAATTGCATTTTCTCAAATATTAAATATAGCCTATGTATTCATTGACACAATTTGCTCCCAGGTTGGTGGCACATTTTACCCCACAACCACCTTTTTGACAAAGCTACTTGACACGCTTATGCTAACTAACATTTATGTTTATTACCTCAGTTTGTTGCTAATACAGTAATGCACTAATATGCAATTATTTCTCAGACCTATTTATTATGTTCAGATACAAGACTCATGATATTTTAATCATGATGAATTCACTTTTCATGACAAAAATCATGTTTTTGGTCCTGGATTGCTTACCACTCTTTCTACATGTTCACCTAGATCACAGCTTGGGTGAAACAAAATTGACTTCCTTAATATGTGATCATGTGGTTCATTTTGTGTATGATTGGCTCATTTTATCCACGATTTACCCTGTTCTCCCCTACACGGTCACTATAACAGGCTGGTTAAGGCAGCACTGTCTCTGTTATCTGACATATTTCCGCCAGAATTCAAATTGCACAATATTAAAAGAATAAAATAAAATAAATTGTTCATGTAATGGGAATGAAGGATTGTGTGGAAGGGTAGCTTTTTACAGTAATAAATTAACAAAAGTGTCTCTCCATTCATGGTCTTTGTGCATGCCTCAGCCAGTGTTGCTTAGTTTTAAATTAAATCTTTTATGTTTGAAGGCAGACCATATCTTGGGCATCTGATATGTTTGGCCGTAAACCTGAATATTCATTGTGAACGATGTGAAATGGAAATCAAAATGGTGTTTTGTGGATTAAATTTGGCACATCCTCAACTGTCCACTTAAGGTGCTGGATTACACACCAGTAAGACCATACCCTTAACCAGAGGTCACGAAGTGCCACTAAACATGGGCCAGACTGACATTTAGTTCTCCCAAGCTTGCTGAGCAAAAAAAACCTCTGGGAGAGTAGAGCTGTTGCAGTATCGGCCTCTCCTTATGAGACGGCCAGGGGAATATTGATCGCACACTGCTTGCTTGCAAATACTTTGTCGTATGATTCACTATGAATTAGGCACAATCAGTGATATTCTCTCTTGCCCTTAATGAGTTGCAGGGTGGCTGGTTTTCTTTTTCACCTTAAAATCAGCAAGCAAGTCAGACCCAAGAAACAAGGCTAGGTTTAATGTGTAATCAATAGTTTAAATTGATCAGTTAAGTGCAAATTATTAGTGCAAAGTAGCACACTCAGGGCCAGAGTAACTAAAGGATTGTGATTGCTTCTAAGGTGTAAAGGCTATGATGAAGCTACTGTTAACATCTCCATGCAACTGGATCTTTTCAAAGCACAGTTGCGTGGGTCTTCACACAACGAACTAGTGCTCAGAAATAGAAAACACGCATATCCCATGAATGTATATGTTGCATGTGATGCAAAACAAAGTTTTGTTGCACAGTACAGCTGTTCACATCACATCAGCTTCATTTTTAGGAGTATTTTTTATTTTTACTTCTTTTTATTATTAGTTGTCCCTTTATTATAATATGGCATTCTATTAGTGCTACTCTTTTTACATTGTTTTTCCTTTCCTAAAATGGTATTCACAAAAACATCAGCAATGGAAAAACCCTTCAGTTCTCACATGACCATAGACCTACAAAAAAAAACATTTTTTTCAATCAATCCATCATTCCTGAGAACGTGTGAAAGTATGAGAAGGTGGAACAAGTGGAATGTGTTTGTTTGTTGTAATAACCTTTTTCCAATCAATTTTAATACTATTTCTGTTGTTGGACTACCAGCTGTGTCTTTTGTCTGCATTATGTTGTAGGAATGTTTTTGTATGCTGCCAAACATCATCCCATCTTTTTAATTTTTTGATTGAGTAATTAGAGCTAGTGAATTGGTTATTAATATTTCAGTGTTTGTGACCGCAGAAGTGTAGCTATACATGCATATTTTTGCGCTTCGACTATTCCTTAGTAAATTCGGCCCTCAGTGGCTGTCTTAGGGCAAGAGTAAATATTATTGGTCTAGATGGTTGCAAGCAATGAAACCAGGCTTGAAGGAAGGAACTGTGTTTTGAAGATATAAGTTTGAGTGGGATCTGAATGCAGAAAATCATTTTCATATTACTGTTTTTTCATGTACGTAGCATTCATTTATTGCAAGGAGTCTGCACAACTAAGTTGTTTACTGTAAATACAGGACCAGTCAGGACCATCTCTGTGTATTGAATTTCAGAAAAGTATTTTTGTTCCGTTATCTCTTGGAATGACCTACATAAATCGGATGTACTTCTCCAGGGACACACAGGGCCTGATCTACCAAGGATTTTCATTTGTTGAGCTCACACAAAGGGTCTGAGCTGATCGATTTGTTATGCCCTGAGAATAGCATGTGGTAAATTTGAGAGATACTGTTCATTTTTGCAGATTTTCTTGGATGAATAGGCAAAATCGGGCATGTCTGTGTTAGTTTTCAGAGCATTGGGACAAGATCCTGCAAAGACATTACTTTAGCACATCTAATGTGATTTTCTAAGCCTGAAAGCCATGTGGAATATAATTCCGTATACATTTTAGTATGAACCGAGAGCAGGTATTGACCAGGCAGGCATTCAGGAAGATGATGGCTAGCATTGTGGATACGAATGAGACATCAGCATAAAGTCAAAGTCAACGACCTTTTTTGCGCTCGCGTAAATATTTTCGGAATGTGTAACAAAACCTATTGCTCATCTCATTACTGATGCTGTTTTACAGCTTTTGGGTGAAATAAGGCATTATTTAAGCTTTGCTTTGACTATTGTTCTGACCCGTTCCATCAAGAGCAGAACTGGAACAGAATGTGAATTCCTGAGAACATGACACAGCATTCTCTTGTGGACGTGCAAATCTAAAACTGACCATGGAGGAGATATTTTCACAAGATACACAAATTTTCACAACATGCAAAACTTTTCAAATGAAGCTGTACATTTGGCTGCTTGTAGCTATTGTCATCCACACAATTTTTCTTTTGTTGATTACATACAAAGATTGAAAGCATATAGGCCTACTCTGGCTATGAAGATATAAGGTGGACCTCAGCTGTGGAGCACTAATCGAGGAGATCTAATGTAAACGTGCTGTTGGGCTCTACTGTAAACTATTTTGTGGGATTGATTCAGAGAAATCGATGCGTTAGGCTAAGTGTTGTCCCATTCCAACTGGACTTACTTTCAGATCTGGTGAAGGTCCTCTTCAAGTTGGAATCGTTCTCTTTTTGTCATGGAAATGGTTGGTGAAAAAGTAGGTAAAAAGTCATTCCTCATTATGTAACACATTGTGTGTTTTCAGGAAAATTGACATAGTCAGAGTCCTTGAGTCAATATACACATCCAGAAAACGGAGAACAAAATCACTAGTTTCACAGGAGTCTATTTCAGCCTAATTGAGCATTTTTTTTCTGTAATAGGCCAGAGATTTGTCATTTGAACATGTTAATTTTCCAGCATTTAAATTGTAAGCAGGATCTGTCTTTCGTTTCTCTGTGAATTGACATGTCTCTGGTTTTTGAGTTAGCATTTTCTAATCATATCTAAAAAAACAAGGACATAAACACCACTTGCAAAAGCCACTGCTTTCTTAGTGAATTCTTACTTTCTCTTCATTTCCCATTCACTTAGTATGGGTGACTGTGAAATACATGTATTATGCCTATATAAAGAATAGTGAAACAAAATAAGATTAAGTGATTTGAGTTTTCCCCACAAATCAGTACAGTGGTGTAATCTAGTCCTCAGACATGCAAAATAAATTTCAATTGTGTATAAACTGACCAATCATCTTAAGTTGTCTTAAGTATAAGATTACCAGCGGTAACTTTGAAGAATTGGGCAATTGCCATGCAATGAGTCTTTGTTTTGCTCTGTAATGGTTTGTGGGTAATTTTTCTTTTCTGCCTGTTATGACTCAAATATAATGACTTGTTTTTCTAATGTATGTTCGAGAGCTTATGGGCCAGTTGTATAATTTTTTAAAATTCACAAGAAGGCTCAAACTCAGCCTTGCCCTGAAGGTTGTTTATATTTATGACACAAATAAAAGCATATAACATATTTTTCATTTTTATATACATCAATGACATTCATTAAACATTCAGATAATGATACACACACACACACACATATATATATACAAAATGCTCACGCAATATGGTCATTTTTTTATATATTTTACTAGTAATATATACAAAATCTTTCAACTTAAATAAATTCATGAGTCACTAATTTTTATGAAGTTGATTTTGATGAGTAATAATTCTTAGTGGAGGAGAAATGCTCACTAACATTAATGCAAACAAATTTGTGCACATGATCTGAGAGTAGTGTTTTGTGAGCATGGAAAAATTCTGGGATCTCTCATTTCAAATGCTTTATCATGGCAGGCATAGAGAAATGAATGAGCAACAGCTCTTGGACGTTCCATGTTGCACCCTTTCAAAATGATTTTGTTTAGTGTGTGAAAAACTGCACTTTTGTGTTGTCAAAAACCTGTGTAATGAAAAAATGTGCACCTGTCACTTTGGGTGGATTATCTTAGAGGAGGAGAAATCTTTGACAATGATCAGTGTTTTTGAGTATGGAAAAATTCTGGGATCTCTCATTTCAGGACAGGTTGCAAACTTACATGTTGCGTTTAATGTTGCAGGTCAAAAATGGGACACTGGTCTTTGAGAATTCACCTCTGCAGGACCTGCAAACTTGGCTCAGTGATGGACGTTGCTCACAGAAGGACACAACACAATCAGAAGACAGTCAGTGTCAGCTGGACTTCTAGTGTTATAATGTTTGTCCATTATTATTGATATTGTTTGGTACATCAGTCATGTGTGTCAAACTGTTTGATAGTGAGCAACATAGTAAGTTATATAAACTTAGAATTTATGAATTGTCTTAATCTCAAACTTCAACTAACTTAAGACTTGTTATCTGATCATTTATTAATATTTTACCCATTTAAAATTATGACTTTTCACTCTGTTTTTAGTGATCATATCTGGTGCTCCACTACCTCTTGATACACCTTCCAGAAAACACTGCCGAATGATTTATGTGTATACTGAGAGTAGAAAAGTCGGAGATGAAAAATATCAAATAATGGGGTTGACAGATGGTGTATCCAGCTGAAAGCACTCATGGTCAGAACAGTGATGCGGACAAGAGTCTGGAATGAGGCCTGAAACGTGACTTCTGATTGGCCAGAAGCCCCACGGGGTTGTTTCGTAATTTGTCACATGTCATCTATAGAGGGAGGAACCAGATGACTGATAGTCCCTGCCTCATGACAAAGTAAGGCTCCTTCATTTCGCTGGACACCTACACCCTTTACTCTCTTAGAGTTTTTGTCCTTGAGTGACTCTTCCACAATTCTAAGAATGCCGTCTTTCACTGATTATTTCTCAAATAGCCTTTAAGACAGAGACTAAATATGTTATCAGCCAATAATGTGTCTTAATCTGTCTTGGAGACGAATGTGGGATGAGGTCTAACATCCCATAGACGTGTAAATGCACAACTGATGTAAGAACAGTGCAACCCAAAAGGATTTTCAAGCTGTGCTCTCAAATACCTCAATAAGAGAGAAAATTCTGCTTTCCAATGCCCATTTTGGGGTTCCCCTGGTCAGGTTCTGCATCAGTAGCTTCTGGATGTTGTAGTACCCCTAAAAATCCTTTAAGTTTGACTCAGTGTTTGTGTAACTGACCTCTATATGTGCCTCAAACAAATTGTGCAACAGTCACATTGTATCTGTGCCTTAATGTACGCCAACAATGCATGCCAACAATGCTAAATGTGCACACTAGGAGGTCTGTTGCACCAGCTTGACAGCCCTGGTCCAATGATAACAGCCCAAAGTCCCTCTTCTGGCTCTCGTCTTAGTGTTAATTATGAGACGCGTTGTATGGCTTCAGGGTGGGTCAGCCCCATTCAAGCAAAGCCAAGCTGCTGTGTTATGTTCTGGCTCCGCCATGCCAGCACAATTTAACGCAGGGGCGTCAGACTGATTCTCTGAAGGGCTTGTTTGTATGCTTTTTTTGTGTGCCGTAATTGCCGTTGCTTAATTGGTCCAGTTAGCAAACAGTAATTACTACAGAGCACATGCGCAACCATCAGTTATCATGCATCCTTAAAAAAACAACAGAAAAAATTTAGAGTAAATGAATGGGCTTGTAAGAAAAATACCTGCAGCGCTTGGACTGAAAATTATGCACCCCACCTCCTGGAATCGAGAAATGTACCAGCGACTTTAAACATCATCTGACTGAATGTTGACCTGTGGCAGACAACCCAACAAATATGAAACCGCCCTGGAACAGAGCCATAGAGGGTGTATTGGCACTGCCCCTCTTCAATGTACCATTCTTCCTTTATTCCCTGGCTGTGATTCAGTTGACATTTGTCCTAAACGTTGGCTCACGATGAAATGCAAGTGTTCAATTTACCCTCACCGACACAGTCTGCAAGTTCATCGTTCGTGAAAATGAACTCGCTAAACTATTCCTGCAGGGAACAAGCACAATACTCTTCTGCGGCTGTAAGTAAAAAGGAAAGCCAAATGAATTCCAGTCACCGTCTTTTTCCTGTCAGAAACATTGTTGCATTAGTTGTGGCATCTGTTTATTGTGCTTTAGTTCTCAGGTGGAAAAAAAATGTTCCAGTGAATTTGAGTCCGATGGGTATGAAAATAATCGTGAAAGAACATTCCGTCACTTTGATTTTGCAGATCGTGAGAAGTATGTACACCACCATGTTAGAGGCTTTCTTTCATTAATCACATATTAATTGTCCCCCAATAGTACGGCATTGAGATATTGTTCATAACTCACCCCCTGAATGGTTATAATATCACAATTAAATCCTGCCAGTGTCATATGATGTAGGTGTGGTCTTAAAGTCACTCTGGTCTTTAGGAATGGGCATCTTTTCTTGGACCGAATTCCCACTATCCTTTTCTTGCAGTGTTTCTCATTAGAATACCATCTATGCTAATTCAGACCTTGACTTTAGCGGATTTTCAGGGTGCGTATTCTACGCGCACCACAACCCTGTATAAAGTCTTGCACTCCTATCGATCAGACATTGATTTTACTGTTTTTTTTTAGGGTTACCGTATTGCATGTAGCAGGACAATTCTTGAAATCATTTAAATTATTCCTGGATAACAGCCGCATGTAAAAGTATTGTCCTTGCAATAACCAACAGTTGAGTTGTTTGTTTTCTAATATGTCATCGAATTTATTAAAAATAGTAAATTTGCTGTGTTTTGGTCCTTCATAGGTCTGCACCTGTCTAATAAATACGGAATCATTAACGCTTTTGGGGTGATGTTTATTTTTACATTAACTCAATGGACGAAGAAAGAGGCCACAGACCACAAGATGAACCATATGCAATAACAGATGCAATCATCAAGTCAACAAACTGTAGAGAAAAATAATTATTCATCTTAGATACACAATAAATTATAAAATATGATATCGAGCGATGTTTATTATTGAACGATAAGGCACCTTCATTTTATATTCATTCACCTAAAATCGAATTAAATGAAATGAAATATTATGCTGAATTAAAGTAAGAAGCTGCAATGGCATTGAGTTTAACCAAGCAAAGCACAAAAATTCTGCATCCCTTTAATATGATTTTTCCTGTCTGTCAAGTCCGCAACTGAGGCTAGCATGCGAATTCCTCACATCCTGCTCTTCGTACAGTATGTCATAGGCGCATGTGACATCACAGCAATTCAATGTGTATGGTAACAAAATGGATAAAAAATCTCCCATATGATGTCCAGAGTGTTCATTTTATAATAAGGTAAGATTGAATATCAGTATATGAGGGCAATTTTTTAATATGCTGTCGAAAATTAATGGAATAAAGTTGAGGGAAAATAGTGTTTCTGAGCGCAACCTGCTACAGGGTGACACTTTTGCTTAGGCTGAGAGCTGAAAGCTGCCCCCTTGATCCGCATAGAGGGTATTTTAATGAGATACACCCCGATTTCAATGAATCTGCCCCCATACACACAAGTCTTCTAAGTACAAGTAAAGGTTCAAGGTCCGAATACGAACAGACACTGAAAAGGCCCGCAATGGGTTAAAAAGGTGCTTAAGTCATGCTGAGCGCAGGTCTGAAATTCAGACCCCTAAGTGATTAGCTTTATAGTATACAGTAAATGTTTAAATATACTCCACTTTAATTATGTAATATAATTATACAGGTGCTGAGTCCCAAGTTAATGCATTTTTTAGAAGAACTACAAATTATAATTAGATCATCGACTTATAAAAGCAGAGAAGCATTTTGGCCTTAAAGCCTTCATCAACAGCCTGGAGTGAAGACCAGACAGGTATGTTAAGTAACCTGTCATCATTAACACTTCAGACGAATATCTCACTTAGTCGACAAGGTACAAATGATGTTTAATAATGATATGATATTTAATGTAAGCTGTGTAAATCACTAAGCTAAGCAAATGGCATTGTGTCAACATCCACTTTCTTATTTCTACTTAATATTAGGTACAGTTGACCAATTATGAGTTCATGTTTCAATACTGTCTTGTATTAAATTGTAACGACAGTCTCTGACATAATCAAGGAAATACATTTAAAATAATTAAACATGTCAATCGTTTAATATGTTTAGGTCCATCAACAAGCATCACCTTGTTGAGTTAGATACATGGATGTGAGTATTAAGTTCAGTAAGTGGTTGATAGTCCCTAGAGACTGGAATGAATTTGACTTGAGTCAGTTTGTCAGTTCTAGATTTCACACTTCATACTAATTTTATGAATACATTACAACACACATTCATGGGATAATAAGTATTGGAAACTGGAACAATTTTTCTCTGGCTATTTTCTGGGTTTTGCATGAAATTTGTTGGCTTTTTAGATATTGTGACTTCCTTCTTTTTATTTTGACATGGACACTACTCAAACTATTTGTGTTGATGGGAAGTTATATTTTGACTGTTTTCCAGGAGAATATTTTAATATCTCTTCATGTTGAAAATAATGTATCTGCCAAGACAAACGCATGGCTAAATTTCTGTCATTGCTGTAGTTCCAAGTGCATCAACTTTGTCATTCTGAGAAAGGTGTCCTAAAGAGCCAGCAAGATGGCTGTAGCTTCGACAATACAAAAAGGAATGTAAGATCTTGGGTTTTGTTTTATTTCAGTAAACCTGCAGAACTGGCTGATACTGATGGAGCATGTGGCATTCCATGTAGGCCTTATAACGAAGTGTTATAAAGGAGTTTTTTAAGCACTGTTCAAATCACGTTTGTCTAATGATTAATCATCTCTACTGTAAAGCTTTACTTGGAAACGTTTCATTTTATACCTTTTACCGTAAACATTTGGTTTGTATTATATTTTAATTTCAGTTTCTCTTTACTTGTCATATGCATATGTGTGTCTATTTATTTATTTATTTATTTATTTATTTTGTTATTGCACCAGGCAGATTTGCGACTCATGTCACTTAAATCCACCTGATTCCTGCTTTTAGTTTTTAAAAAGACAAGGAAGACAGCAATTGGCCGGTGTTGCAGGTTCGGCTTCATTCAGTGACGTCCAGCCAATAGCTCCTCCTGACGGAGACTAGCTGTGAATATCCCTTTGAAGTCACCTCCTCAGAGGGCCTGCATTGTGTCGGGGGTTCCATTTGTCCCACTAAAATCTCCTCATTATCTGCACTCTCGTAAATCACAATGGGGTTCGTTTCCCAGCTTGGGCCTTCACTACTGCCTCCTCCTGGGAAATAAGCGCAAACCCATCCTCACGCCTGGGAAACATGGGGAAAATTCAATAAGCCCTCGTTTTTGGAAGTTGTGGGGGGTTTAGAAAAAGAAAAACAACCTTTAGGCAACTGAAGAAACACATGCTGTTGATTTTTCTCTAGAGTGTTTGGGGGGTACATTTTATTCTGCTATTGAAAGGCCAGGTTCACAATGAAAGAGCCTGAAGGAAACTCCTGCTTTCTCTATCAGTATAAAATATAATAATTACAGCATGGATTCACTCCCAGTGATTCAGTAGCAGTTTATAATAAATCAGTCGTTTAAAACTTTGCTTACTGGTTTAAACCTAGAGGAGTGTACACATATTATATAACCCAATCAAAGCTTTTCTTTTGAATAGACTGAAGCTGGCAACCTGCAATCATCAACTCATTTTTCAGTCTTAATAATTTTAAAATGCTTGATTTCTTAAGTGTTCATGCCTGTGGTTTTCATACATATTATATTCACAACCCGAGCATTCACCCTGACTGTTTTAGATCATGTAAAAATAAAAATTCTGTTTTGACTCCAAAAACTTTGGTGAAAAAAATTTGGCGTATTTCCATTTAAAAGAAATATTGTAATTGAAGTGTGAAAGTTCTCACCCCCCATTTCCAGTATACAAAACAACTTTTGTCTTATAAAAATGGGCATAAACTTCTAGCACCGATTCATATGGCCTCATCATTATGGCCTGGTCAGTTGAACTGTGAGAAACGTGATTCATTCACTGACAGCACGCATTGGACATCTGTAGCTTAACATCTCCGCTGCCTTTCACTGTTAATGAGAGTTTTAATGGGCACCGATGATGTCATCTCGCCCAGGACGCCAGTGCAGTTTGAAACATGGCGCTACATAGAACCTGCCAGCCATTATAGCATATAAAGCAACACATAAACAGAGTAGTTCTACAAGTTGTTTTTTTTTTTCCTCCAGAGCTAAATTTGCTCCTCATTTCCTGAAATTGATAGTAAAATTTTAATGGCTGAAATTCAGAATGCCATGCAGCTGCTGAATTCACTTTTCTGCTGTTACTGTGACTGGTGCTTATGCTTTCTTAAGATCTTTGTTAATCAAGTGAAACTTAGTTTAATGTTGAAATATAAATAAAATATCAAAAGATGTATAAAGCAATTCTCATGTTTCTGCTATGAATTCAAAACATTTTCTCATATTATTCAGCATTAGTCTAAAGTATGTGCGTAAATGTAGAGCATTCCCATCTTATGCAAAGGTGTGTAAAAAAATATTAAATTTTATACATCTCCTAGCATTGGCTGAAATTCTTCTTCTGACATTCACTATGTAGAAAGTCATTCAATTTGGAACTATATGTGGCCTAAGTGTCTCTTGGCCTCCATTAGGGTGAGATTAAAGGCCTGCCTTTTGTTTACACATCGACACGGTACATGGCTGAGCTGGTGGGCACAATGGGATCTCGTTCTCATTGTGTGCAAGTGGAGAAGAATGGAGACCCCTGACACAGCAACATAATCCCACAATGCATCCCTTCACTTAGCAGTGCAAGAGAGGCCTGGAGTGTAGTCTTTTTCCCTGCAGGTCAAAGGGCTGAAATAGGGCTAAAACAGGTGATTGAGTCCCACTCAGCCATGCCTGTATAAGGCCCATTTTAGATGAAGAATGTCTGTGCTGCAATTCAAACACTTGGTTGATTATTATGTGTAGCTAGTCACTATGGAGATGAAAGGCCAACCATGACTTAAGAGCCACTAATTTAGAACTGTATTTAAGAGTAAAGTTGTGAGTTCGTAATTCTTTCTATGTGTTTTTTTTTCTCAAGCAGATTATGAAATGTGACCTGAGTTGAAGATTCAAGAGCCTCTGGAATTTTTAGATTTTAATAATTGGGGCTTTTGATTGGTTCTTACTGTTGTTGATGACCTTGAAAGCTATTTTTTTTTTTTTAAAATGTAACGGATCTCCAGGAGCAAAAGTAGACAGTTCATCTAATTTTACAGTCTGCCTGAGCACTTGGACAGTCTATCTGAGTTCATGTACAGGAACCCTAAAGGACAAACTGTTTATGTTACAGGTCACTTCCTGGGCAACAACACAGTGATTGATGTGCTTAGGAGCCAAGGGTATGAAGTGGAGCATACCCCTGCAGGGCAGCCTGTCAGCAGGTAATAGTAACCCTTACCTACACTCACATCTTTTTCACTCTGTCACCAGCCACTAACTCTGCTGATTCCTCCACTATCCCATATTGCTGTCCTGTACCAAAGATGAGTTCTCCCTGTGCGGTTGTCTTCCAGACTTTAGCTGGTCTTAGGTGGTTCAAACAGGACACCTTATCGGTTTGTGCGTAGGGGGAACCGAGGCAAGTCACGCTCTGTGATAACCTAGGGCGTCAGTCAGCGTCAGGAAACGGACCAGCTGTTGAGATTCAGGGCCGACAAGACGCTAAACACACGCTGTCACTCTGAAGTTACTTTGTTAAGATGTCTGTTTTATACTGCTGAACAGTATCTAGTATCTAGAAACAGGTTGAGTCATTGCTAACTGAAAGTTAACTGTCCTTTAACAGTCTGTTACAAAACTGAAAACCTGTTTTTGAAACTCCCAAATGGTTCGAATGTAAGTTCACAATACTTTACTCATCACTTCAGTGTAACCATTGCAAGGTAGGTGTTCCACTTTTGTCATTTACACAAGAGCTGAAGGACACTGAGGACAGCTTGGCCCTCAAAATATGTTTCCAGTCATTTGGAATAGCATTGCAATTTTTGTAATTTAATTTTCTGTGGATTCCAACCACAATAAACATCCTGGGGTGAAGAACTAGAATGTATCGTCTTCAGCCAAATGTGTCCTCGCTGTATCTTTTTCAACAGAAGATTTGTTATTTTTTTATGCCTTGTTTTCAATAGTGCAAATAACCTAAATACTTGCCTGGCTTTGGATTATTCCCGTCTTTTGTCACATGAGGTGGCATAAGGTCACATGTGTCTTGCGTTTTCCTCACCTGAGGAGCTATGCTCATATATTTATTACTATTCATCTCCCTGTTTTACCAATTGGATTTCAAATGGAAATCATTTTCCATAAAGTGTACCCCTCGTCTGTGCAATTTTACCACAGACTGTCATCCAAAATGTCCAGTTCTGGGCAAATTATCACATGAAACGTGTTGTCTGTCTATCAAATAATTTAGAGATTTGTTAGTAGTTTTCTCTTTTTTGCATGGATTTCTGAATCAGTCCTAAATAAGTGTACAACTCATTGTACATTTACATTTTATTTTTGCACATATCCTGACTAAAGTTTTGTATTTGCACAAAGCTGTTGAGTCTTTACCATCTGAATGTAACTGTAATCCAGTGGTGTCGATTTTTATATTTGGTTCTCAGTAACAAAAACAAGTGTTGGGCCACCTATAGGAAAGACATGATTAGTTTAATGTTTGTAGCCAGATCAGTATCATTGCCACAGTACCAGCTTTGTTACATAGCGCAATCCTGATTGTATGTTATGATATGTATATGAGCAACACTTGAATGTACACTCTGTCGTTGGGTTAACTTGTGTGATTTCTGCTGTTTGTTGTATTGAGGTTAAGAGTCAGTTCAGAGTATAAGAATGCCTCCTCGTGGGTTAAGAGACAACCACAACGATAACTCCATATCATCCCAAATCGCTCAACACACATACTCAATGGCAGAGAGCCTCCTGGATAATGTATGGTGCCAGAATAGACTCTTCCACTGTTTGCTCAGTGAACTGTTAGTATAAACATGGTATATGAAATGTGATTTGTACAGGTCTTCATTGGTAAGCTGTCGGGTTTTCCAGCAAAATTCTAGATGTGTCTGTCCAAGCCACATGAGTTTAAACATTACCACTTTGCTGTGCTATGTCAAGTCCAAAACCACTAGAACACCATCCAACGTGACAACACGGCGATATTTGATATACTTGCCTCATGAGGCACAAGGCATGCTCGACATCACATCGGATCTCTAAAGACAAAAATATCAAAATTCAGCATGTCACGTGATTGTAGAGGTCCTTTGCAAAGAAAATAGTTGCAGGTTACATTTCAAAAGTTCCTCAGACAGAATAAAATGTTGAATAGATGAAAATAAGCAACCAAGAATTGAATGTGATGCCAGGACTACAGTTTATGCCCTGGTTTCAAATCACATACATTGAAATGAAGTGAGGGCCTTTGATGTGGTGAGCTAATTGGCCAATCCATCATAACACTTATTTTTAGAGCATATTTTCACTTACTTACAACCTGAAATTGTGCTTGCAGTCTAGTGAGATACTAAGTCAAAATTATGAGGTAAATTATTGAATATTTCTGAAGAAAGCAGCTCTGGGTGTCCTGTACAGAAAAAACTGTATCCTTCAGGCCCTAGCTTGGACTTTCTGAGAACCTTCTCTGTTTGCCTCTGTGTGATTCCTCCCACTGGGTTAAAAGTATTGCTCACCCATCCGAGCCCTGAAAGCTTGGCATTGTTTTTATAGCTTCATCTAGCTGAATGGCGTGTGGGTGACACAGTGAGATTTCTTCTTGGGTATAGGTTTACAGAGGTGAGTCAGTCGCCCTCGCAAAGTTCTCAGGGGATCAGAAACCAAAAGCTCTGGGGGGGTTGGGGGGGGGGCTCATTGAACAGTAAAGTTCTGCAACTGGATCACCATAATGAATTAGCTTTTTACAATGCGGTAAAGCTTAGTCAACAAAATAAATACATTTCCCCAGCTGTATATTGTGTGTTTGATAGCATTGTTTGGCTATTAATGCCGTCGTCCTACTTTGTGTGTGGTTCCCTGATAAGAACCTCATAAACTCATTAGGTTGTGGTAGAAATGGGTATCAGAGGGAAGTGCGGGCTGCATCATGTCAACTTATGCCCCGTCTCCCCTGAAAGTCAAGGTGGGTGGCAGTCTCTTAGTTATCTGAGTCCCACTGCTCCCTGCATATCAGACCATGTCTGTTTCACCTCAGACCACAGTTTCTACCTCAGAAAGAAAGGCAATCGCTACGGAAGGGATAAGAGAAAGATTGTGAGGAGGAAGTGAGAGAAAGTGTGCAGGAGATATAATCTAGCTCCTCTCAAATTAAGATCTAAGATGTTCCCCAGACCATCTCGTAAAGGGAAAAACAATCAGTTTTTCTGCCAAACCCCTCCTTGATCTGAAAATGAATGCAAAACAGAGACCGGAATGTTCCATCGTAAATATGCACAACTCGAGTCGGGAATTTTGGCTTAAGCGTTATTTGTATATAATGCAGCTGTAATTTGAAGTTTCTGTCGTCTTTTTTTCAAGTGTTTAAACTTGCATCTGTGTGCACGAGTTAACTAACGGTGGAATGATCATTGTTTTCATTTGAAGCAGCTGCTACTCTTAACGTGAAGAATCAAAGAAAGCTGTGCTTGACCACCTTGGCAAGGCCTCTGTAATAATAATAAGAAGAGGAAGAATAAAAAAAAATAAACAGTTGCTGTTATGGTGATGATGATTAATAATGCCCAGAACATCTGCTGTTATTATTATTATTAGTAGTAATAGTAGTTGTAGTATCAGTTTATTTGCGTTTACCTTCAACAAAGCTGTATCACCTAAGTTTGTCACCGTCTTCCTTTAACCTCAAGCAATATTTTTACCAGATTTTTGTTAACTCTCCTTTAATCCTCTCAACAGAATTTTGGAAGAATCTTAATTATGAAGTATGCCTGAGTTGAATAAAATATGTGCCTGAAATGAGATCCTTTTTTTTCAGTGGTAGATCTCCAAAATCCCCCACCATTCCTCTGCATGCGCCTTACTCGACGGGACAGGAACTCGAGCCATCCCCCCCTCCTGGAGCCCTTCCTCCATGAGCACCAGGAGCGCCTGCTGGAGGAGGAGGCGCTGCCCCACATGCTCCTGCCTGACAGGCTGGACCTGCTGGAGGAGGTGGAGCGGAAGCTGAAGAAGAAGCGCCGCAACAAGCAGAGGAAGCAGCAGCAGCTGCGGCAGTTTAACGACCTGTGGGTCCGCATAGAGGAAAGGTAAGGCTCAGCTATCCCTAGCTATTTCGATTCCAGCAAGCTGTTTGGTCCTGCCCTAGTATTGCTCTAGCATACACGAAACAACCCTGCCTTGCCGGCTCAGCCCTGTTTTTATATATATAGAGAAGGGTATGTCTGCAGGTTCAAGTGTCAGGACATGGTCTGACAGTTGAGGTGGAAGTGACGTAACGTGACATTTTTTTTTCCTGTGATTTCATTAGTGAGTCATGTTCTGAGGCTTAAGACTCGGTTCGCCTACATGGCAGACATTTTCAATGTTTTTAATTGGAGATGAAGAATTACTATACTTACTTTCCATCAGTAGCCTCACTAGCTATGTTATGTGTCATTTATTTGCTGGCGAGACATGAAGGGTAGTCTCCATGTTTTTATCAGGTAATTTGGAGAAAAGGACACGGTAGCTAGTAGTTGACTATCGGTAGCCTAGCAATGTTGCTTCCTTTATGCATTAGTTAGCTTGTGTTGTTGCATTATTATTATTATTATTATTATGATTATTATTATTATTGTCATCACTGTTGTGCTTATTACTCCTTTCCTTTTTAAACATAATCAGCTAACAAGCCGACTTACTGCATTTTTTTTAAGTGACACTTTGTATATGTTTGTTTTTTTTTCCAATATTATTAATGCTATTGAAATGTAGGTATGTACTGGAATTGTGGTCCTACCTGTGTTTTCAAAACCCACGGACAAAAATCGTCGTCATTAGTTAAATTTCAGAGGTACTGTGTAGGAAAAGCATTGTTATTATTGTTGTTGTGGTTCATATTTCTTTATTCAAGTAGCGTTAGCTGAGGGAAACTGCAGCAGGTTTAATTTAAATAGCTGCGCTGTCTTGAAGGGGTGTGTTCTACTATTATTGTAGCTGTTTCGCTGCTGCTGACCTGGAAGAACCAACCATCTCAGGTATCCTGATACAGGCCCGAACAGTGATGGAGCCCAGCACTGTATCGCTCCCATCTACTTACTAACTTCTGGGGAAACTATACAATCACTTTTTTGTGCTGGATAATGGCAAAAGTAGAAAGCTAGCATTGCGTATGTGCTGGAGGCTTTTTGCCTATTTCTGTATTATCCTATCACTTTCTGCTGATGTTGACCTCAATCCCAGCCCAGTCATCCGCGCTACTTCTCTGTCATCAGTTGGATCTTTAAGTGGCAGCCAATAACGGAGGTAAACTTATTCCTTCTGTGGCAGTCTCTGACTTGCATTAGCCACTCAGATAAATCCTTGGTAGAGACACGCCACATCTCGCTGGAAACAGCAAAATTTATTTCTGCTAAAACTGATGTTTGCTCTTCCTCTGTGTTAACTGAGTGCTGGAGATTGAAAAGTGACGATCAGAACTTGCCCTACTGCTGCTTCTTCCTGGCGTTGTCATGCACGTTTTATGGGATTTCATCCTTCATGTGTATATGAAGCATGAAATCCTGTCTCCAACCTTAAGCTTTCCAACACAAATTCAGGTTTAGTCTAATTATGCTTACCTTGACTTGCATTTGACACATACGACCGCTCATTGCCCCTAGAATGCTAACTGTTGAGAAACTAAGCAGGGTTTCTCCAGTCTCTCGCTAAAGCCCCTGTAGCTCACTACACCCAGGCTGAGGTGGAGCTTGGTGACTGGATCCCTGGGTATCGCTTTCCTCTTTCATGTTTGGGCGATGAGGGGAAGCCATGTTATCTCTGGGATCTAGCTGTCCTCCTGCAGGTCCACTGGAGGCTAGCATGCACCCAATCTGATTACATCTTCCTCGCTAATTTGATATGTATCCTAATGCATTCCATTGAGGGAGTTTGTCCCAGCTGGTCCCTGGCATGTCAGGTTTTTTTTTTTATGGGCCTATTTAACTCAAACACAGATATGAGAGAAACTGTCCCAAGTAAAACAATATACTTTACAAGCTATACTCATAGACTTAGATGGTGGAGACCAGATTGTGTCTCAGATATATTTGTCTTTGAACGCCATTCTCATGTGTCCTTTTCCTGCATGATTCTTAGTGCTTGTTCTGTGGAAATGTCAATGAGAAAAGACTGATAATGTGAACTATTTAAATAGCAAGCAATTGAAAAGCAATATAGCTGAAATGTTGTAGAACATTTATGTTCAGAGGTCATGTGTTAATGAAACCCTGAGTCAGTACTGTGGAAAAGTCAGGCTGGAGATTTTCTCCCTGAGGACCAAATAAGATTTCTAGAGATGTTGTTTTTGTAGGATAGTGAGACCAAATAATAAATAAGTTAACAGGGACCATAATAAATCAAGAATGCAGAATGTAAAAACAGAATTTCGTAAGAGAATCCATGTCATCACTTTTAAATTTTTGAGTGGGTATTACACAAAAATGTAGCTTAAAAGCTCCCCGCCCACCATTTTTCAAAGACAAAATAAAAAAGAAGTTGATATCAAGGATGATATCACATACCTCAAGAATGATATTTGGCCTTGCCTGTCCTTCACCATCACATGTGAGCACTTCCTAAATGGATATTCATCAGCACAATGCTATGAACAAGAGAAAGCACAAGTTTTCTACACAGGTTAATGCGGCAGTGTTGTGTATTCTGTGAGTGGAATGGCTTGCGGTTGTGTGCTTCGTGGTTTTGTTTGACCTATTCCATGCAAATCCAAATGTGAATAACAGAAAGCCTGCAAAGCTTCATTCCTGATTGTAAATACTGAATGTTCATGAAGGAAAATGTAACGAATGAATCATTAAGATTCATGGCCAGCAATAAAAATACAAAATGTCTAATATTCAAATCCTCCAATGTCTCTCTATCCAAACTTATTTAATGTAATATTTTGAATTTTTGTGGAGAAATTCTCATGAGTAGATTTCTGGATAGATGTTCGAAAAGCATTTTGATGCAAGCCATCAGGAATCTTCTCCACTGCCAAAGAACAGTGGAACCCAGTTGTCAGGTCTTCCCTATGGTGAGAGAAATGGCCCGTGGTTTTCACGACTTTCATCTCATTTAATTGACCATGTGAAAATGTGTGGCTGCAAATCATGTTTTAGCTCTCTATCTGGAGCTTAATTCATTGCCCAGTGTTTAATGGGTATTTTGGAGGATTGATTTCTGCTGCAGTGAGAAATTTTGACATTAATAAATAACTACAACAGCTAAGGGTTGTTTGGTATACTGGTACTTTAAAACTACAGAGATATGAAAATTTTAAAAGGGTACTATACCACTATTTTTCAAAATTTCAGAGCTTGATAAAAATGTGTTGAACTTGCTTTATATTGCAATCATTGGAAAACATTGCGTCACATTTCCACTTTGCGTCACAGTGTAGGTAGAATACTTTACGTGTGGTCACATGTTCCTAGACAAATGGAAACCGACAAAGAAAAGAGTCATCTGCAAGTCGTGGAAAAGAAGGGTTGTTGAAATATAATTTTTGTTTCATTTTTTGAGTCATTTTAGGTTATTAATTTGCTGTCAAAGGCTGTTAGTGCATTTGTAGAGCTTCTCTGAGTGGAAAAAACGCTGCCTAGAGCGCTTTCTGAGCTGATGTGGAAAAGTGGCTGACGCGACGGCTCAGTTCTGCTTTGTATTGAACGATGGCGGCTAGCTAGCTACTTTCAAGTAATTTCCTCAACATCTAACCATTTAATACAAAACTAGATAGCCAGCTAGCTTTTTATATTTTATATATTCGCTACTTATATTCACCAACAATGCTAATCTTTCAATCTGAAATCGTTTTTCTCTCTTTGATAAAAAGCAGCTGACCTCACTCCACTTTTTTCAACTTCGAAAGCACTTCTGTTTTGCCAAAAAGCAGCCAGGAGCGTTGCTTTTTAAACACTTCTCATAGTATTCCATGTAAAATAGGCTTGTGAGCACAGCCTAAAGGTATTGATTCGGTATTGATACTGAGGTACCAAAGCTGGAATTGGTACCGATTTAAAAATTTTGGAGACAATCCAACGCTACTACAGTTATAGATGGAGGTCACCAGCCTGGTTAAGAAGATGTTGAGGGGATATTTATGTCTTTAGTAATTTCCATTAACAATTACATGTAGTTTACATATGGTCAAGGGTAGTAAGAAAAGAATGGTTGTTTTGAGATGGAGGAAGGGGGCTTGAAACCAGTTTTTTTTTTACCCTCATCTGTTTTACAAACCCTCTGTTGACACAGATGTTGGAAGCACATGTCATTTACAACCAGAAACTCTGAAAAAAAATTATTTGACCCCAGTTTTCTCGTAGCTGAGGGGGAAAGAACAGATTTGTCCATTTTGAGTCCTGGCAGATTTTGCTGTTTTTTTAAAGGGAGTTTGCAAATGCAGCTACCCTGTGTAAAACAATGTTTACCTTTTTCATCCAATCAGATTCAGACATTGGCCTGAAGTTCAGCAATTCATGAATTTGAGAATAAGTATAAATAAAGATGTACTCCATTGTAATAGTGAAGGCATATTATTGTCATTAGCCTGTGTTGGCAATGTCATATTCATTCTGTTTTCTTTTGAATTTTGAGTCAACATACATCTTCATATGTATAACACAATATTTTCCAATGACAAAATGATCAACTATCTTTATTTTATATGCCATACTTATGCTGACACTTCAGACCCAATTACTCCTTTTCTCCTGAATTGAGCTGCTTACAGAAAAGAATATCATTTATAAAAAAATAAATTCTTACGGCTTTGGGACACCAAAAAAAATAAAAGAAAAACAAATACCAACTCTGAACTGAATTGTAAAATAAGTAGAAACTCTAGGAAAATGTCCAAACTACCGCTTTATCCGAGATCAATCTGAAAAGTAAATATTATTAATGAGAACTGCATTCCAGTGATCAAAATACACCTTTTAATTTTTTACAGATTACATTTGGGAGCTTAAACTCGGGTCAGCCTCGGCTATAGGCTTTTCACTTGCTATTTTCATATTAGTAAGGATGTACTTCCACAGAATGTATTTCTGAATGCATGAAAATGAACCAAATCCATGATCGGGGTTTCTCCATACATATTACATTAAATTTAGATTTTTTGAAAATTAGAGTCACTGTCCAATCGTTACTGAGGAACCTGTTGATTTGTTTTGACTGGCCAGCTCCCAGTCACAACTGCGCTGGCTTGGCAGAGAGGACATCAAAAGGCCTGGCCGAAATGATTTAATGGCTGTTCTCAGCAGGCTTACAGACTGACTGAGTCCTGCTCTCCTGGATTTGTCTGCCATCCGTCTCTGAGGTCTTTAGCACCAGAGCCAACTGGCACGTTTCCACCAGCTGACAGTCTCCTGCTGTACAGTCTAATGTCTCAGTAAAACCTAATTTAATTGGCTGAAGTTCTCTTGAAAGGTCTCTTTTTTTAGAGCACCTTATTATTTCCATTATTTTCTTTTTCTCTCTTTCAAAGTCTTTAACCCCTGTTCAATAGTATTTGGGAAAGTATGTGGGTTTTGTGAGCAGGACCTTGCTATTTGTCAACATCCATATTTCAATGCTTTTCCTCCCTAAAATAATGTTTTTGTGTAGCCATGTTGGGTAGATGAACATAAATTTGAGGACAAAAACATGCAGGGCAACAAAAGTTTGCTTTGTTGAAACATTGCATGGATTTTTACTGGAACACTGGTTAAAGGAATTCATGTGATCAACTGGTATTTCTCAGAGGAAATGAAGCCGTTGTCTGCTTTGCACAATCCAGTAAGTCTTATGAAGTAATAACAACAGAAGCTGAATACATTAGCAGTGTCAGATACTGTCAATATTCTGTGCTAAAAATTCTGTGGCTGCATTACACCATTCCCTCGTTGCATTATGGAATAGTGACTAAACGTTTGCTATTATTCAAATTGAAGATACATAATTCTACTTGATTGTAAAGCTATGCTTACATAAGTTTAAATTTGTTTGAAAATGATTGTAGTGACATCAAAAATGATGAAATTCAGTATCAGCTGTGTTTGTGTTCCTTATTTTGCTGCATGCTGTCCGAAGGTGATTGTCTAACAGCGTCCATTTTTTTCTCTTGCAGCAGCACACAGGAACCTCCTTCCCCTCCTCCCCTGGTCCGCATCATAAACGGTTACATCACGGTCCAACCGTATATCCGAGGCCACAGGCGGTCTGACCATATGCGGACATTGGTGGACTCCGCCCCTGCCCACGACTGGTCCATGCTCGCCATTCTGTTGACTGCTTGCATTCAGGTCTTGACATTCCTGCTGTGCTGTTCCCATGTGCTGTGACCATGATGGACTCTTCACTTGCCCTTCTCTCCGAAAGCAGAATGGAGTGAATTTCCGGGTGAGACTCAGGAGACTGGCCTGGATTCCAGCAAGTGAAAGAAACCACCCATCTACTTCTATAAAGTACTTCAATTATGTACACTATTTATTCTTCTCTTATTGAAGAATCTGTTTTGTATCCCATAATAATTTGGGAAATGTATGTCTATCTGTATTATAGATGTAATTTAGATATAAAAAAAATGAAATAAATATTTTTGGGGGATTGTATAAATGATAAGTATTATATTTTTATGGTTTCATACACTAAAGCACTAACCACCATTATCATAGAATAATTCCAACTCAAAAAGTATGTCATATCCTTTATCCATTTGTCTTATTGTGTTCAGAGATATTGTGTTTATGTTTTTTTTTTTTTAATGTAGAGGTTATGCATTTAATTTATTTAACTATTTAGTCTTAGATAAGGAAGGCTATATTTGTATTTTGGCTGATATCATTCTGACCAGTGCAGCAGTACCACTGCTACCTTCTTATAATTTTTTTCTGGCTGAATTTTAGCACATCCACTAAAACGAAGCTGGTTGCATTATCTCATGTCATTTCTGTGGAATAAATCAGGTATTCCTATCACATGATAGATTTCATAGGAATGTAATATTTTAAAATGCTGTTGAAAATAAAACGTCTCTCTAATGCATGGTTCCAGTGCATTTCAGGTTTGATGAAGCATCGAAAATTGTTGAAGCAGGTTTCTTGCTGAGCGCAAACAGTAAAACTCAACAATAACAGCTTATTCGAAACCCTAATAGCCATCTGTGGGTGCCCACGAGCGCATTTCATTTGTCTGAGACCAAACAGCTGCATACTTTTGGTCATATTCCAAGCAGTTGTGATTCCAGCTAAGATGCTTTATACAACTATATTATGTTTGCAGAATTCTGGAATTGTGATTAATTTCCAGATTCCCATTTCATGTGAGACAAAGCCAAAGGTTCCTCCTCGAATGAGGTATGCTTTAATTAAAATATCTCAGGTGTGCAGGAGCGATATGTGAATTGATTGTGGAATTGTAGACCCCTGAGCTGTGATGTGATTAGATCTTACTGTGTAAAGACAAAAGCAAGAAGATTTTTACCAGAACTGGACCAGTGGTTGCTGAGATTGGTGCATTTAAAATCTGGCCTCTTGAGGGCGCTAATGAAAGGAAGAAAAATCCTTAAACCTTAAAACCTTAAAAGGCCGAAAAAAGGCCTCAGACTGGGTCTTATTAAACATCTGTTCATATTATTCTTGGAATACCAGTTGCAAGTTATGAGACACAGAACACAATTAGAGAACAGTTGCCTGGTTTACAGAAAAAAATGGCAACACGAGTAACATGAAAGAATCGTGTTTTCCATGTACATGTGTTCATTTGTGTGTCGATGAACATAATACAGCCATTCAGATAAGTGTCAGACATTTGGGATTTTGATATGTATTCACAGAAATTAACCTTGATGTGAGTGTGGATTTTGAAGTCTGCATCTGGTTTGTAATCACTGATCAGAGAGAAGGTTTTTGTGTGACCCACAGATGTACAGGAACCCAGGTCATGGAAATGTCGGCTGTGGTCATAACCCCACTTGAAGTGTCAGTGTGAACAGGAACTAGCTCTGTTTGGGTTATTCCCTTTATGCAATGTACTATGCATTCTTCGTCTTGCGGTTTCATAGTGTGGAGATAATTATTTTGAAGTTAGCATTACTGATTTTTTTTTTTTAATTCCTTCAATTTCCAGTTAATAGGTTTGGGAGTGACTTCAGCGTGTCTGTCCCCCTTTAGCCTTAGCCCTTACCCTATACAGTCAACTTTGCACTTAGCTCTGTTTATTCTTTGTAAAGATGTAAAAGTTGAAAAAGACTATTCATTATGGGTGCAGCAGATCGTAAAATGAAGAAAAATGCAAGGAACAAAAACTGTTTTGAAGTTGAAAATCTGCATTGCTTTTAGACTGAATTTCAGCCTTTGATTTGCATGTCAATGAATTAAAATGTGTTCATTGGCATTCAGTCAACAGATAAAACAACTAAATTCCCCAGGCATCCTGGCATTTCAACGGCGATGTTAAGTCTGCAAATAGCAAGAATTTATCTTGATGTAAAACTGTCTCATGTTGCTTGTAAGTAATTTTATTTTTTAACATTGATCATTTGTTTTTTTTTTAATAATTACTGCTGATAAATGTTTTAAACTACAGTTGACCCTCCCATACTGTGGGGATCAGGGGCTCAGCCCCCCTGCGATGTGGAAAAACCACATATAATTTCCGGTCCCCCTAGGCGAGCATTCGAGCGGAGCGAAGCGAAATGAGCATCTCCAGCTGGGGGGTTGCGGGGGTGCTGTGAGCATCTTAAACCAGACCAGTGTAGTCAAATGATTAGTCATTTTCAAGGGAATAATATTTTAAAAGGGAGTTAACCCCTTAACTTAATTGTTTGTTGCCGATCCGAGAAAAATCGAAGCTGTGATGTGGAAAACCGCGATGTGGGAGGGTCACCTGTGTTGAATACCAGCAGCTCTATAGCTTGCTCCGTTGGTTGGTTGGTCTGTAGGTTGGTCCACAAAAATTTCCCCACCCTTTGGTGGTCACAGTTTTCACCCTAGGAGGCTGAAATTTGCCATGTAGGGCAAGTGTGTGTGAAGGTTTGTGTTTCTGTTCGTACCAATTGGCTTAAAGGGGGAATGGCAGTGGGTGTGGCCTATCACAAAAAGGCACATAACTTCTGAATGGATTCAAAGGCTTGCACAAGATTTTGCAAAAAGGTTGGTCATGAGCCAAAGGACAGCTGATTAACTGTTTATGCCAATTGGCAAAAAGGGGGTGTGGCAGTGGGAGTGGCCTATAACAAAAAGGTGCAAAAACAGACAGACGTACACATACACACACGCAGACACTTTCACTGGTGACGGTTAGTTACGCCCCTTTCATAACTCTCATGAACCGTTTGTCATAGACTCTTATGGGAGGCATCATTACATTCAGCAGAGAGTAGTTTTTCTATGGCTAAATATACAGTAAAGACAGAATTTCACATTCACACAAGTACACAGTATTTTGTATCACAGCAGCCATGTAGTTCGTGTGAGGTTGTGTATGCGTGAATGCAAGCATGTGTAGATGCATTCGTGGTGTGTATGTGGTCACAGCAATTGCAAATTCGCGCTTGTTAAGTATGGGCCTTTCTCGCTGTTGTGAACCAATTATGTTCCACCTTAACTCCCCACTTTTAACAGTCAGTTGTGCCCTGATTGCCCATTTGCATATGGAAGGGGTGGTGTTTTGAAAAGTTGACTGCCAGTCAGGCACAATCTTGTGCTTTTTTCAGGCAGACAGACACCTGTAAAACACCTGTAAAAATTTCAAACATCCCAGGTGGTGGAACAATGACCTACTCAAAGAAAACATATCACTGAATTTGAACTGAAGTTCTCCTCTTTCTTCATGCGCTTCTCTCGGTTACTACAGGGTAGTTTAATTTAGTTTAGATGAGCTTCTTTTCATTGGTGAATTAAGACACTCATTCAATACAGCAGCATACCGTTAAGTAAACCAGCATTACATCATTGTAAATCCAGATTTACATGTATTCATAATATTTTACATTTTGGACCGAATATTTCACTTAACTAATGCTGTTGTGCCATTATGCTTTCTTTTTACATGACATGTAACAGGGTCACCAAAAATCTGATATGATGAAATGTGAAGTTGTTTTCTCCTGGAAACTCATAATGAATGATTGTTCTGGGTATAATGAGTCCTTTCTAAGTACCTAATGGATTGCATTGTAATCAATCCACAAAACAATCATTTTCCATGGCCTGAACTAGGAAAGATTTCAAAGTTGCACTGAACCTGTAGATCACACAGAAACAGCGCTAGGCAGCTGCACTCCACAATGTTTCATGAATAGATTTTTGTAATCAGCTGATCTGGGGGCATTCAGTTGGGGGAGCCAGTGCAATATAAGTTATACGACCATAAATAATATTCTCTTGAGCCCATACAAGGGTTTGGAATTCATATTTTCCTTCTCTGGTGAAAACCCCTCAAGAACGTTGATTAGACAGTTCAATAGAAGCCAGTACAACCTAATAGTATGCCCCTTTTTATAGCAAGAATTTGGATGTCCAACAGCTGGGTCTTCTGTTCATACTTTAGTTCCAATTTAAAATGGATTATGTTCAATTTGCTAAAATTAGGTCATAATAGATCTGAACTCCGGTGCAGTAGGAATTTTGGAACCCCAAAAATTGGACATTGGAGGCAAGGTCTGTTTGGCATAGAAATGTGGTCCGATATGAGACAGAATCTTTCTGGATCACTGGGCTGTTCAGGCAGCCAGCCAGTCCCCCCTCCTTGTTGGTGACAATATGGTCATCAGGCAGACACAATGTCTTCAGAATTGGCAGAATTTGTTGTCACCTATCACAGCTTGGATGGCAGGAATGGCACAGTAGGTATTTTGAATACCTCATACCTAAACAGCATTGTGAAGATACATTCCAGGGTTTCCCAACAAAAAAAATCATAATAGCCACAAAGTATCAGTCCTTATTTTAGTGTCAATTTTCCATTTGATAAATTTATCAAAAATGGTCTAGTCCCAATGTTAGTCATTTTTCCAGTTTTGTGTGTATGTATCGACACATGAATACTCCCTATTCATAATATAAATACACACAAAAGCCCAGGTTATATAAACAAATGTTTGTCTCTACATGTGTATATACTGTAAGATTCAGCCAGCAGCACTTAGCAGCAGCTAGCAGCAATAAGCCCATGAAATCTGTCAAAATAAAAGTCACAATGAACTTCATTATTTTTATGTGAATCATTACCGCTAAAACATGGTTATTTTCACAACTGAACGTTCAAAGGTTGTGTGTTATTACCAGTACATCAACAAATGTAATTGTGGATTATAATTGTAACTATAATGTTTATAATAACAGTGTTTACTTGGTATATTAATGAACTGAGTTATTACATTGTATTGGCTGTGTTAATTACAAGTGTTTCACATCCTTGATTTTTTTTTAAAAACATAAGAAAATAGTGGGTGATAGTTTAGTATTAGATTTCCTGTCTAAATTCAATTGCAGATTATAAACGGATACTTACAGGGACATTAACTGGAATGTTATCATTAACATTCGACTGAATGAAAATGCTAGTTGTTTTATGTTTCTTTATTATAATTCCAGATTGCCATCATATATGTGAAGTCTTCTTGATTACCCACATTTTGTATGTTCAACACCTTTAAATTAAAAGTGACTCTTTTGTCTTACCATCTCACATCGGCTGCTCCACACCAGATTTAAAACACATGAAACATATGAACCATGCCTGCAAGTATTTTAAACCCACAAAGACAACATTAATAGAGATCCAAAATGAGATGTATTACTATTTTAGTGTCTTACCAACTGCTCCTGACATTTACTTGGCACCATATTGGAAAAATGCATGCATTGGACTGTATGGTACATATATTTTGGACTGTAGAAAAAAAAAAGAAAAACTGTACGAGATGTCTCAATGCAAGTGGGGTAGAAAATACTCAGGAACATCCTTGGTATCCAAAACAACAGAGTTTGATACTGGTGTGATGTCTGACAGACTGCTGCTGGCATCAGCTATTGAGGAGTATGTTTCTTCTTCAGAACAACCAGGCATTGTTCAAAAGTGTTTTAGTGTGCGCAAAATTATTGTAGTGTCATGCAAAGCTGACAGCATGTCTATGGTAACTTCATATGAGTGTTCTTGATCGAAATAACCACAAATTTGTGTAATTAGTCCAGGCTAATTTCCCTTCCTTACCGAAATGTGAAAAGTATAGGCAAAGGGGTGGTCAGATACATCTTGACACAGTATGGATTCAATCAACGAGGAGGAAGTATTGTTTTAAGATGTACCTACATTTTCTGGTTCGAGTTTTGTGGTTTGTTGCAGGTTTTTTTTTCTGAGTTGCTGTGTTTCATTTCCTGGTTTGTTGAATTTTGATTTATAGGTTGTTGCGATATGTTTTCTGATTTGTTGTGCGCCTTGTTGCATTTTTTTCTGTTTTGCTGTGTGATTTGGTTTCTGATTTATTTTCTTTTGCACTTCAGGGCCACTTTAGGTCCCAGACGTCAACCATCATTTGATCTGAACAATCCAGAAAATCACTTCACGAAAGAGTACACACCACACCAGTTAAGACATACTTTGAAAGCAAACAGGCTAAATCATCATTAAATCGAATGGTCTATAAATAGATAAACAATGCATGCACACACTTTGAAACACAATGCAATCCATTCTTAATGTTTTTTTTTTATTATTTATTTAAGTTTTTATTTATTTATTTATTTATTTATTTTTGTGGTAGAAGTCATAATCATCAACCCCTTTGTTTTTTCTGCAACTGCCTCAAAACTATATGGAGGATGTCCAAAAGGAAACCAGAGAAAACCACAAGACAGCACGGGTGTCCTGGCGAAGCAACTTACAAAGTTTGCAGTTTTACACCATACAGGTTTTGCGGCCAGTTTATACAGCTGGAATTGTATTGGCACAATTGATGTATAATGTACTAAGGGTAAAATAGGGACATTATACTTGTCGTATAACCCCAAGATTCAAAAGTCAAGCTGTTAAACCAACTCACCGCACATAGCCCTACAATGCTGTAAAAATATTTAAGATGGTATACAGTGTCATAGTTTTAACTTTTTAAACGTGTTTTTTCAGATATGTGACAGTCTTATAGACTTTGGATCTCACCCATATACATCCACCATATATATATTTCTGGAAACTTATGCATATTGACTTAAAATTGTACTCCCATTGCTGGTGGACTGTGGAATGTAAAAAGCAGTCTGAAGTATTTTTTTCTTTTACTGCCAATCTTCAGAACTCAGGTTGCAGACAGCTGTCTAGTATTGACCTTCCAAATAACCTGCAAATCAATTCTCACATCTGATCAGTTTATATGCTAGGGAGCATTTTAAGGCAGTGATTAAAATGCAGCTGGTGACAGACTTTTACATGGAATTAATATGCTGATGGAAGCAATGAGGACGTAAGATGAACTAAAACAATAAAGCAGCGTCTAATGAACTATTAGGTAACGTTACCGTCCCCGCAGTTCAAAGCCATCGGCTAATTGTTTCATGAAAAGCAACACAGATGCGTAATGACAAGCAGAGGCAGAAAGAACTACCCAGGTGAAAAAAAAAATGGACTGACATAACTCCATTCTGTTACGAGACCGTTCTGGCAAGAGGCGCTGTGCGCATTAGAATAACAAAGGGATGTCGCTGCATCTGACCAGAGCCAAATGGCGCCTCATGATAATGTTCTGTGACCTGCTGACTGGGGAACGTGGGGTTCCCCCATTACCACACATGGGCCCCCCTTCCTGGGGCTACCTGTCTATCACGTGTAAATATATCTCCCTCGAGTTTATATAAATGTTGACCACACATTGTGATACTGTTGCCTGAGACCTGTCTAGGATTTTTGAGATAATGTGATTTCTTGCAAGTATGTCACATTTGAACAGCAGGTCAAAAGGGAGCGTGGAGAGTGTGAAATTTGAAGACAGAAAGGTGTTCAACCATTGGAACAAACAATCTGTTGGAGGCTCAGAATATCAAAAATAATAAGACGAAAGATAATAACTGCCTGTATAAATGGAAAATGGATTTACATATTCAGAAACAGGCAACAGATGGCATAAAGATAATAAAAAAGATAATATAGTGTGTGTGTGCGTGTGTGTGAGATTTGCTTTTAAAACCAAGGGAAACTGCTGCTGTTGAAATGAAATCAAGTTTTTTGGAGCCTTGAGGTGCTCCTTTTGATAACGCTTTTCTCTATTAACTCTTTGTCATGCCTGATGTGCTGGCATCAAAAGTGAAAACCCCAGCAGAGCTCAGCTCTGAAAACATGAAATCACTTTTTAATGGATAAATGGTCATTAGGGACCTGTTTACAAATACATAAACAGTTCAATTAATCAAACCTACAATTTCAAACATAGGCTATCCTTAAATATCCAGATGACAAAAAAGGTGGGCTGGTACTCGTAGTTGTGAATAAACGAAGGGATGGACTGTGGCCATGGACTGATCCATTACTACCAAACCTGAAGCAAGGATGACAAGACAGTACTAAATAAATGTAATATTGGAGTTTAATAAAACACACTTCAGGAGAGATAATCTTCAGACAAACCTTCACTCAAACACCAGTATCTATCCAATCGGGTGTCTACACAGGTATTCATTATCCCTCCCCATCTCTGCCTTCGCGTTTACTTCCCTTTCTTCTGTTTTTCACCCTCTCTTCTTACAGTCAAGTGGGAGATCACTTTGTCCTAAAAATCGTGAGGCATGACACTGCCCCCCTGGACTCCAAGCCCAAGAGCAATGTCAATACCAATATACAACTTGCTATATCATAATAAACTCCTTCCAAATGCATTCATGTTGTCTGAAGGTTCATTCCCCTGAATGTATAATGAATGTACTCCGAGGAGTTGATTTATGAAAAGATTATGCATTCCGATAGTTGTCATTATTATACAAGAGGTACAGCACACATTAAGGCAGTAGACAATTGAGTAACGTACATAATTGTTATACAGTTCATTCATTTGTAAACTATGCCATAATTCCAATCATCAATTTATCTCTGACTTATATCTATAAGTATTAATTACCTTGTACCTGGTCTGTTTTATGTCCAGAATTCAAACCTTTTGTCTAAGGATGCACATGTATTCTTTGTTTGTTCTCTGTATTTTAAAATACCTAGACCTAAGAAATATATAACCTTTTTTATGTTTTCTGTGGATGGTATGAGTTCGTACTACCTGCCACCCTGAGTTGTGCTTGAAGCAGTAATGACTCATCAAAGTGAAGACAGACTCCTTTGAGTTTATACTCTTCTATGTCTTAGGGATTCTGGGTAGTAAATTGTTACCATGTACAGTGCCAGTTTAATTGAGCTAACTATTCTATTAATCATAATGTAATTGATCATTTGTATTTTGTTGTATATGTGACTGTGCTGAGGATTCGTTTTTCTGTACAATATGTTTTTTGTGTGTGTGTGTGTGTGTGTGTGTGTGTGTGTGTGTGTGTGTCAGCAAGTGACTCCAGGCTTGTATGAGAACTTGAAAAACACAGAAACACAGGAGGTAGAAGAAATACCATGATCGCTTGTAGCCACACAGCTCAGATTTTTGCCTTCATTGTTTTACACCCCTTTTATAGTCGGAAATTACTCTTTTAATAGGATGATGAAATGTAATTAACCTTCAGAAATAATCCTCTCAGAAACCATTTAACAAGGATTTAACCCTTGAAGGGGATTAGCCTTGAGGAAGCACTCTGTTTCTGTTTAAATAAACATGTAGCCAGTATGTGTCACCATCCTATAACTGAATTATACCTGTTAGTCAATGAACCTACAATATCACACAAAAACATGGCAGTTGAAAGGGAATTATGCCTCAGACAAAAACAGCTGCCCACACCTGGATCTAAGCCAAAACAAGTGCAATCGCATGCATGTCTTAACTTCACACGATTCCTATTGCTTGACAGAAGGCTACAAATCAAGTGACGTTTACAGTTGCTTTTGATGACCACGGGTCATGGGGGACGCAGGTTTGATTTCACTTCAGGACTGTGGATCCATTGTGGGTCCGCCTGTGCGCTGGCTGGACGCCTCAGCCCCGAGTCCTGGTGGTGGAACTCCTGCCCCAAACCAGATGTTGGCGGACGGGCTTTTTCGCGTACCTCTGGAGCATGATTTATTGTATTAAATAAATGTTTCAAATGGAATGATGAATGGTGCCCTTAGTTCCGAAAGGGGTCATACCCTGCCCCATGAAAGAGACAAGAGGGGTAGAATAAAAGAGTCATTCAGCGGCTGGCTGGTGCGCTCCTGGTAAACGCCAGGACACAGCCGCCACTCCAGCCCACAGGAATACAAGATAAATAAAGTCAACCTCTTTGCGTCGAGGTGCGGAGAGCCTCATAGTGGTGGGAACCAATGTTCTTCTATGCAGGGCAGTGAGATATGATCTTCATGGAGCGTTCATATCAAAGACTTATATGAAAATATGCTCCGTATTTGCTTTAGGAATTCCACCATGCTTCTCAGACGTCCACCTGGGAACTCAAACAATGTAAGACAGAAATTCATGTGATTCATGTCTTATGATATTAGTATCGTTTTCAGTTCAGAGAAGCCAATAGGTCTTTACATTCATAATGTATGAAAATATACTTCTACAGGAGCAAGTTTTGCTGGCTCTGGAAAGATAAAATAAATGGTACAGTATGAAGCTCATATACATTTTTGTCAAGTATAATGTATTTTTCTGCTGACATATATATATATGTATATATATATATATATATATATATATATATATATACATATACATGTATGTATGTACGTTCTGACACAATTACAAAGATTTGGATATCTTTCCATTGCCACACACCAGTTTTCAGTCATTTATCATTTAATAATCATTTATATTTAATAGTAATTAAAATATCAGTCATCTAATGAACAGCCATCTTTCTTAAGGCGATGTACATCGGTCTCACAGTATACAGACCAAGAACAGAATACACAACATATATTGCACATAGTATTTTAAGTAAATGCAGTTTGTTTGAATTATTACATAATTCATAAAGGACTAGGTAGACCCTTGTAGATTTAACAGACAAGTAGCAACAAAGCTGATATGTCAAAAACATTTCCATGATATCCTTAGAAATTACTTAAAAATAACCTTTGAAAGTTTTCCACTCTGGACTTACATCTTTAAAGCTCAGTTTCATGCTAGAAGTCCTGATGGAGAAGATTTCAAGGATGCAGACAGCAAAATACAAATTCATGAGACCAGACATGCAGTATCCTCCTAGGTCAGTCAAAAGAGATCAATTCATCTTATCACAGACTGTTAGCCAAGGCCATTCACCAATATGGGTTTAATCAGCCCTAAGCTGGCTTCAACGTATACGGGCTTTGATTAAGATCTGCTGTTGAAGGCATGTATGATTTAACCCATATTTTGAGCTCACTGATCTATTGCTTGGTCATCATGCCTACCAGAGACAGAAATGATCTTAAGTGCACTGAAGTTTTAGCAACAGGGATGGGTTGACTCAAGAACCTGGTCCAGAAGGGCACAAGATTGAAAAATGAAGAGGAATCAATTGTGTATGTTCCCCCCCAATCACGGGTGTATACTTCATTGAGCCTGCATTATGTGTTTTAAAACTGAAAGTGGAAGGGTATGTGAACTGTGCAGTAGAGCTAGCCAGCCTGAGGTCCTGGGTGTGGCCGTGTTGCCTTTGGACCAGTAAAGAAGGCCTCAAAATGAACTGTCAAAACTTCTGCCAGGGATCAACTTTACAAATGCTGGCTTTACTGAGTCAGGCTTAACGGCCTTTCAACAAACTATGTAAGCTATGACACTGCAAGGAGAGGGCAGAACATCGGCCCAGCTGAGCTCGTCATTTCAACTTAAGAATATCCAAGACTTCATCAAGTCTGACTTTGAGCACACTGGGTCTCTGCCTCAGCTATATGACCGGACGGCCTATTGCATGTATTGATAACTCTTTGTGTAAAATAATGATTTCTTACATCAGTGTGGAACTTATTCTGAACTAATTTCCATGCATGCCTTTTTTCTACAGATTGAACTCACCCTAAAAATGTATTGTAGTTAACCTTATTTAGCCCTTTTATAAATTTAAAAACCTCTATTAAATCACCTCTAACTCTTCTTTGGCTAAGTCTAAATAGGTTAAGTAACTTCAGTCTTTCCTTTCAGCTTCTATATTTCTTGCCAGGAATCAGATTTGTAGCCCTTCTTAGTACTTCTTCAAGAGCCTCTACATCTTTCTTGTAGTGTGGTGCCCAGAACTGCACAAAATATTCCAAGTGAGGTCTGACTAAAGCATTGTATCATTTTAATATAACCTTTGATTTATAGTGAATACATTTTGCTATATACTCAATCATCCATGGTGGCCATTTTTCCCTCTACAGATCAATGGACTCTTGTGCAGTTAAAGAACATGATGGCTTCCTACTTATGTCTGAGTGTCTTAAATCAGATTCACCAGGATTATTCAAGGACCTACTGTATATACTTTGAAGGCACCTCCATATTCCAGGTTAATAAACATGATAAATAAATTCAAGAGTGGTTTCAAGAACACCAGGAAGAAGTCATATACCCTCCATAACTGGCTTTTCCAGTCACCAGTTCCCAATTCCATTGATCCTTTGATTCTGGGACACATTTTTAATATTTTAAGGTAATGATAGTTTCCCTTCTTTAAGAAGGGTCCAACTGCATACCAGAAACAGCTTGAAACATTGAAAAAAGGACTGAAAACAAAGGGTAGTCCAACTCCTTATTAATTGATCCCAATTTAAATGATTTTAAATGATCTGATTAGGCATGTATATTGATAGGACATTCATTCCGTAAAATAGTTTACATTTTAATAAAAATGAACTTCTATTGTCAGTAAACTGGGTTTTTTCGCCAGATTTGTTTCCCTGCTCATGTACTTTTGTTGTCATTGCCCTCATGTGTTTGCCCCACCTACTGTTTCCCTGCCTGTTCGTGTTAAATTACCTGATCTGTTTCACCTGTCCTCTTGTTCACCTGTTTCACGTTTGCTCGTTAGTCTTTTTGTATTTAAACCCTGTTTGTTCATTTGTTCTTCGCCAGTTCATTTCAGAGTTTGGCCTGTCTAGTTCTTGACTTGTTCTCAGTTTTCCTGGTCTGTCTGTCCGTCCCATATGGCTTCTGTTTTGTTTTTGCAACTCTGATGTTTGGATTTTGATTCTGTCTTTTTGCCTTGTCTTCCTGGTCCGACTTTGCCTGTTTTTGACTTTGATTCTTGGTTTCTGGACTTTGTTTGGCTGCTAATAAACTCATGTTTATTATCGGTCTGCATTTGAGTCCCTGCTTGTTCCTTGACATCTGTTGCCAATTTAGGGAGAATATACCTCGTTAGTAATTTCTTACAGTATGTTGCATTATATTGTTACGTCACATAAATGTTTAACTATCCTACGTTGCGGTACCAAATCTTTTCACAAGCACTTAAAGAAATAAACTATTAGACAATTTATGCACAATTTTAGAATGTTACCCTTTGACTTAAAACAATAGATTTATTGTACTAAAACACTGGCCTTTTCACAGAGATGTCTTAAAAAAAACTCACTTACGCAGTTGACTGCCTGGAAGTAGTTGCGGCTTTGCTTAGTTTTTTCACCACACAACTTTTATATGTCAAAAAAGTGTTAATTACAAAATTCTGCTGAGGTTGGTTTTCTGCCAAGTGAACAGGAAATAGGCAAGTACAGACGTGTGGTTTATTGCTTAAATCTAATTGAAATGAAATAAAATCAAAAAGAGGAACCCATGAAAAAAAGCCACGGTGTTCTTACAGTTACAGTTTTTGAAGGGGGACATCCATCAAAATCTCTTGACTGCTATTAGGACTAGTACAGTTTTTTTAGGGCTTTTTTTTCCCTGTCTTGTAAACATCGCGGGCATATGGTCGGAGTTACAGAACTTTTTGATGTTGTGCCTTGCACCTGTATAGCATTAGATTCTTGCCAAAAACGATACTGTAAAATGTGGGGTGAAGCCAGGCTGGCTTGGCTGAATACGAATGCTGCGTCAGAATGCTGTAGAGCCCCAGAGCAGAGAGAGAGTCACATGGCCTGGCCTGGCAATACTTCCATTCATGACCGAACCTAAACACACACCCGCTCCTGAGAACAGCATGGATCTTACAGCTACACAAACTAAGGGAAACATAATTGTCATACACTGTCATTAGCATAACCTGAGCACTTAATGTTGATAACCCTTTAACGTATGTATGACATGTTTTTCTTTTTATTAAAGGTTCATCACGTTGCATGTTCGGCAACTACAAATATTATCCTTGCGTTGCCTTACGCTATTGTCTGATTGCTGGTAGCTGCATCCAAAAATTATTTAAGTCAGTTATATGTGCCAGCAAATGTGCGACAATATTAAAGCATTCTCAGACATTATTTCAGCTCTCTCTGATAACAAACAGACTCCTGCCTGAATATCTTTCATGCCTAATTACTGAATTACATAGGTAATATTTTCTGCAGAGGTGTGATAATTCACGAGTTGTCTGTGGAGTATTTACAGGATAGTTTACACTGTAAATACAAATGTGTATATTTGCACAATTTGTATCAAATTAAATATAGTGATTTCTAAATGCATTGTATCATTTCTGTATAAACTTATGGTAATACTTCATTACAAAATATTTATGCTTCATTTAATAGCCACTCAAAAACAGACTGTAAGAAATACCTTTGTGCTAAATAAGCTCTTTTGCGGACTTGATTATTTGCCTTCTTTTTTTTTTTTCAGTAACCAACCCAAATTACATCATTCACACTCCATTAAAGAGTCACAAATTGCTTTAAATTGTTTGACATTTCACGTAATCACCCTTGTTGCGGCATGTAAAAAGATGTTTGAGGTGAATTTATTCCAAACTGAAACAGACTAATGGATTTATTAGACTCTATGCAGCAATTTACATTGCAGTTCATAAATCTGCCTTTTTACTGGATGCACATTAAGCTAGTGCTATATTTGGGTGTTTTAGGATCTGCTCCTGTTTCATTAAGAGTACCTTCTGAAAGACCGGCCTGCTCTAGGAAGCTTCCAGGTTGGGTACTTTATGTTCCTGAAATTTCAGCGAGGACTGTTTGCCAAATTCCAGTACCTGGGCTGGTTATTAAAGAGGTCTGCTCAGGAGAAATACGAATTCAATCAGTCTAAAAATTGTGTATGGAGGCCTCCCGGCAACTGTGCAAAGCTGTTATCTATGATTCTTCCCTAGGATCTGCATCAATAGGTCGAACTCTTTGTTGGAATATGTGTTTAAATATATACTATGCTGACCAGCTCTTTCAGATCCAATATGCAAGCAGCTATGGTAGAACTGCTGGCACAAAAGCTTATTTTTCCATAGTGAATAACTCTGTTTTTAACTGTGGCAGTGCAAGCAGTTAGGCATGGTGCGAATGTTTGGATAAGTAAACCTTTCGCATTTAATCAAGTGGAAAACCATAGCAGTAGTTCCCACACATTTTTGTGACTGATTTATTGTGGATATTTGTAATAAAGGCCATCTCAAGCAATTTATACTCACAGTATGGATGCCTCAGCACTGCTGCAAATTAAACGGAAAGTGGAAAATTCCTGAACTCCACGATCTTCAGTACTTGCAGGTAAATATTCCCTTAAAATCCATTGATTTTTGCTTGAGGCCAGTTGTGAAAATCAATGGTCAACTATGCAACCTGAATTAAGTATGTATTTGGCTGTCAGGACCAGGATAGTTCACTGCAGAGCCGATTGAAAGAGGCAAAGTTTGAGGTCCGTTGCAATGTTGTTTCATCCTTCACACGCTATGTTTTCACCACTCCATTTTATTAAGAATCCCCAAAAGGCAGCTAGATGAACAAAAAGTTACGACAATGGTAATGTGAAACTTTTAAAAATTGATTGAGCTGCTGAAGGAGACTGAAAATGAAATAATGACAGATGGAAGTCTATGCAGAGGGAAGACATCAACACACTGTAAACTCTGGCGTATTACCTTAATAGTTTACAGCAACCATTCAATTTGTTACTGCCTGTCCTGTGCTAGCCAACAAACTCAGGAAAGCACAGCAGAAATATGCCGGTTTCCCCCTGTTTTAGTGGCCTGCAAAGATTTTCACAATGCATCACTAACCATTTCCCCCATACTAAAGACACTAATGATCTGAGAATTATGGACAACATTTCTAAACACTATGGTAATTATGTAAGATACAAAACACATAAACAGGCTGCCCTCTTTAAATAATGCATTCTTAGGTGCTGAATCCCAAGGAGAATCACACATGCAAAAAACACTGGACAGCAGTTGCATAAAAATGTTTAAATTATCTCACAAACAGCACAGACATGTTTTGGCACATAGCTGAGGAAGGCCGTGTGCCTTCTTTCACTGCAGCGGAGGTGGAATTATCTATCTTTCTAGCCAGAGAAAGAGGTACTCTCTAGAATATACTGCCCTCTTCAGTTTATACTCTTTGTAGTCAGTCAGTTGTAAGACCAAAGACTCAGATGTTCATTGCAAAAGATTGATTTGATTTTTGTCTTTTCTGGCAAAAGGATTTCACATGTATGTTACCTCACTTTTGCACTCTAGTAAACCAGAAGTCATGGAAGGCAATAATAGTAACTTACTTATGTAAAATTGTAATGCAATTCAGCTTTATCTTTTTATTTTTTATCTTTTAATTTCAGATAATCTTTAGGAGTGCCACTGATCTTGAAGATGTTTTCTTGAAAAAAATGAATCCATTAATAAATAAAGGACATTTGTAGTGGAATTTAAATAGTTATCTTATATTTTTGTGGATAAAATATAGCTCATTATCCATGTCTGTATTGTACAGCCATTTTCATCTTCAGCCAGGCTGCTAAATTCTGTTATTCAGAGTTTACGATGATATTAAAATATTTACTTGCAAATGTAATCAATTAACTCCATGGCTGTCAGTGACTCAATGAATGCTTTCATTGAATAATCAGAGGTGGGTTTCTCGAAAGATTCGTAAAGCTAAGAATGTGTTTAACTGCATCTTTAAGGTGGGTTTATTAAAGACATTTGTAGCCAAAGTGTCTCTGTAGTTTGCTCGTAAGTTAGAAAGAGATCTGGATCACTCGTTCACAGGAAAGGACCTCTTTAGCAACTTGCTCGCAGCCGTCTGATCTAGCAGCAAAACAGAATCCGCTCCTGATGCTTTCTTACAATTGCAGGCTACAATTGGCTAAAAAGTATTGTTGCCTTATATCTAGCCTAGCCAATTACAAAATACTTTTCAAAAATCAAATATACAGTTTGTGGCACCGAGAGAGGTGGAGGGAGGAGCAAGCTCCTTGGCCCCTCCCATTGTACTGCTGTCAGTCTCCTGGGCTGCGTTCCAATACTTTTTCTCGTATCCTCCTTTCCTACCCCGGAAATGTGCCGGAAATATGTGGAGGAAAGGAGGGGAGGAAAGGAGGAAAGGAGGAAAGGAAATGCGAGATTTCGCTTTGGAACAGTGGAGGAAAGGAGGACACATAATCAGCTTCCGGGGCACGGAGGAAAGAAGGGGAGGAAAGGAGGAAAGGAGGAGACGAATTTGAGTATTGGAACACAGCCCTGGTTCCCTCCCTCAGCCTGGAGAGTTAACTGGAGCTTCAACAGCAGTGACCTCACTAACAGGCAGGCTCACCTGAGAGTGATTTCTAATCAACTCAGCTGTGAGCACTTGCCTTCAATTAGGCCATTTATTTAAGCACAGCCTAAGAGGCTGAAGGGGTCTTTTGGGGTTTGTGTTTTGGTGTGTTCCAGGTGGCTGTGCGGTTTTTGAGTTTCAACCCTATTTTTGTATTGATTCTATTTGTTGTCTATTTTTTCCCCAAAAGGATAAAATGAATGGCCTTTGGCCCCTTTTTGTTGAACTTTAGTCATGTTTCCTCTTCCGCTCACCACCCAGCCCAGTGGCCACACCTGCCGCTGCACCACAAGTTATAAAGTATCTACTTCTGAATATTATTTTGAACACAGTGTCTATGAAAGTAGACATGATAATGATTTTGACTATCATTATTAAGGGTGCTAAGTAATCATTTAATGATGTTTCATTGATTAAATGAATTGCTGTGTCAATATAGTTCCATAAAACTGGCTGTCCTGCAAAATCATTGCCACCCCTGCATCGTGGAGAAAGGAAACTGTCAACACTGTGTATAAAAAAATCCCGCACTGAGATGCAAATGAATAGGCTACATTTATTGTGGATATAAATGCTGTGACAGGAGTCAATGTCAATGCCATTTAATCACTATAACGATGACAGCAACCTGGTTAAATATTGGCTACCAGGAGATGAAATCAACTATATTAGCAGCGTTTTAAATGTGCAAGTAATGCATGATATTCAGGGTCTTCCACTGACCTCACTGCAATCGATTTGTCAACAAGTAATGATTTAGCTGGGACACGCTTTACAATGAGGCTCTTTGCAAAGATCCTCTTGAGTGTGTAAGATGGGTGTCTGAGAATCCCACGTGCGAAGAGAGCATGCTTTGGAACCTCTTTAAACACATTTGTTATCAGTAACATCCAACGTCGCAGAAAAACCCATCCCAGAGCTTGTATTTGTCCCTGTTACCATTCTGCCAACTTTCACCTGCAAAGGCTCTTCACAGCCATCCATGCCTCCACCCGCTGAAGAGAAACGTAAGCTGCGAAGCCCAGGGCAGTTGTCTGACGCTCTTTCCCCGTGTCTCTTTTCTCACCTTCAGCACTACCCTCAGACTGGCACAGTGATAGAGAGACAAAGTCAATGCTATTGCGGTGAAAATCAAAGCCCCCTTGTCCCAGAAGCACCTCACGACTCAGTTTTACGAACTGAGAGGATGGCAGGGATTCAGCTGGGATACAGCACGGTAAATTGTGCTGTGGTCTCCTATTTTGGGATTCACTGGCAGGAACGGAGTAGTCCATGGGAATTTCAAATGCCTCAGCCACCCTTTCATTTTTTGATTTGTATATAATGGAGCTAGATGAAGAAAAAAAATATCTCTTCATCCAAGTCGGTGGTTTTTGAGCTGTTGTGAAGCTTTAGTGACACTTTTGGCATAAGAAATCGTCTGTTGCTATTGGACCACAACTAAACTGAAGCAAATGGCAGTGTTAAACCCATGAAAGGCAAGATGGGAGGGGTGGAGGATTAGGGTTATTTTGGAATTTCCACCATAACTACAACGGGTCTTTGGTTCAGCTCTGTAGACAGCTTGACATGACACAACCTCCCAGCTTCATATGGACGAGAGAGGCCTGGTTTCCTTCACAATGCTTTATATGGGCACATGTATACGACTTCACCTGTGGTACCGGATATAAATGTTTAGCTGATCCCTCCACAATTTTGGTGTATGCAGATTTTGTTGGAGAAAGAAGCAGTATCGCTGCAGGAATATTTGTTCATGTTTCTTCCTCTAAGAGTGTTCACAGTTGGAGCTTGTGTGGAAAAAGGCGAAGTACCAATTTTTTAAAGAACTTTTTTCCTGGACACCTTCTTAGTTTTGAATGATAGATAATCATCTATATTATCGAATCACGTGAATAGAAGTTGTCCCAGATAATTTGTAAGGAAGAAAACGAGACATATGTGTCCAACGAAAAATCAAGAAAAGACATAAGATTATAGTCTTATCTCCGAAATGAGGAAAAATGGGTTGATACAAAAAAATTTGATTTTATTACTTTAAATGATAGATAACAATCTATATTATCGAATCACGAGAATAGAAGTTGTCCCAGATCATTTGTAAGGAAGAAACCCAGACATATGTGTCCAGCGCAAAATCAAGAAAAGACTTAAGACTATAGTCTTATCTCCAAAATGAGGAAAAATGGGTTGACACAAAAAAATCATTTTTTTACTTTAAATGATAGATAATCATCTATCTTATCGAATCAAGTGAATAGAACTTGTCCTAGATCATTTGTAAGGAAGAAAACGAGACATATGTGCATCCAACGCAAAATCAAGAAAAGACATATGACTATAGTCTTATCTCCAAAATGAGGAAAAATGGGTTGACACAAAAAAATCCAGTTTTTTACTTTAAATGATAGATTATCATCTATATTACCGAATCACGTGAATAGAAGTTGTCCTAGATCTTTTGTAAAGAAGAAACCTAGACATATGTGTCCAACGTAAAATCCAGAAAAGAAATGAGACTCTAGTCTTAGACATATGTGTCCAACGCAAAATCAAGAAAAGACATAAGACAATAGTCTTATGTCCAAAATGAGGAAAAATGGGTTGACACAAAAAAATTCCAGTTTTTTACTTTAAATGATAGATTATCATCTATATTACCGAATCACGTGAGTAGAAGTTGTCCCAGATCATTTGTAAGGAAGAAAACGAGACATATGTGTCCAACGCAAAATCAAGACAAGACATGAGACTATAGTCTTATCTCCAAAATGAGGAAAAATCGGTTGACACAAAAAAATCCAGTTTTTTACTTTAAATGATAGATTATCATCTATATTACCGAATCACTTGAATAGAAGTTGTCCTAGATCTGTTGTAAGGAAGAAAGCTAGACATATGTGTCCAACGCAAAATCAAGAAAAGACATAAGACTATAGTCTTATGTCCAAAATGAGGAGAAATGGGTTGACACAACAAAATTCCATTTTATTACTTTAAATGATAGACAATCATCTATATTATCAAATCACGTGAATAGATGTTGTCCCAGATCATTTGTAAAGAAAAAACCCAGACATATGTGTCCAACGCAAAATCAAGAAAAGACATAAGACTATAGTCTTATATCCAAAATGAGGAAAAATGGGTTGACACAAAAAATTCCATTTTTACTTTAAATGATAGATTATCATCTATATTATCAAATCACGTGAATAGAAGTTGTCCCAGATCTTTTGTAAAGAAGAAAATGAGACATATGTGTCCAACGCAAAATCAAGAAAAGACAGAAGACTATAGTCTCATCTCCAAAATGAGGAAAAATGGGTTGACAGAAAAAAATTCCATTTTTTTACTTTAAATGATAGATAATCATCTATATTATCGAATCAAGTGAATACAACTTGTCCTAAATCATTTGTAAGGAAGAAAACGACACATATGTGTCCAATGCAAAATCAAGAAAAGACAGAAGACTATAGTCTTATGTCCAAAATGAGGAAAAATGGGTTGACACAAAAAAAATCCAGTCTTTTACTTTAAATGATAGATTATCATCTATTTTACCAAATCAAGTGAATAGAAGTTGTCCCAGATGATTTGTAAGGAAGAAAACGAGACATATGTGTCCAACGCAAAATCAAGAAAAGACATGAGACTATAGTCTTATCTCCAAAATGAGGAAAAATGGGTTGACACAAAAAAATTCATTTTATTACTTTAAATGATAGATAATAGTCTATATTATCAATCACGTGAATAGAAGGTGTCCCAGATCATTTGTATGGAAAAAACCCAGACATATGTGTCCAACGCAAAATCAAGAAAAGACATGAGACTATAGTCTTATCTCCAAAATGAGGAAAAATGGGTTGACACAAAAAAATTCCATTTTATTACTTTAAATGATAGATTATCATCTATATTATCAAATCACGTGAATAGAAGTTGTCCCAGATCATTTGTAAGGAAGAAAACGAGACATATGTGTCCAACGCAAAATCAAGAAAAGACATAAGACTATAGTCTTATCTCCAAAATGAGGAAAAATGGGTTGACACAAAAAAATTCCATTTCATTACTTTAAATGATAGACAATCATCTATATTATCAAATCACATGAATAGAAGTTGTCCTAGATCATTTGTAAGGAAGAAATCTCCAAAAATCCAGACATATGTGTCCAATAAGGAAGAAAGCTAGACATATTGTCCAACGCAAAATCAAGGAAGAAGTCTTATCTCCAAAATGAGGAAAAATGAGGTTGACACAACAAAATTCCAAAATCCAAGAAAAAAAGACATAAGACTCTAGTCATATCTCCAAAATGAGGAAAAATGGGTTGACAAAAAAATATTCCATTTTTTTACTTTAAATGATAGATAATAGTCTATACTATCGAATCACGAGAATAGAAGTTGTCCCAGATCATTTGTAAGGAAGAAACTTAGACATATGTGTCCAACGCAAAATCAAGAAAAGACATAAGACTATAGTCTTATGTCCAAAATGAGGAGAAATGGGTTGACACAAAAAAATTCCATTTTATTACTTTAAATGATAGACAATCATCTATATTATCGAATCACGTGAATAGATGTTGTCCCAGATCATTTGTAAAGAAAAACCCAGACATATGTGTCCAACGCAAAATCAAGAAAAGACATAAGACTATAGTCTTATGTCCAAAATGAGGAAAAATGGGTTGACACAACAAAATTCCAGTTTTTTACTTTAAATGATAGATTATCATCTATATTACCGAATCACGTGAATAGAAGTTGTCCTAGATCTTTTGTAAAGAAGAAACCTAGACATATGTGTCCAACGCAAAATCAAGAAGAGACATAAGACAATAGTCTCATCTCCAAAATGAGGAAAAATGGGTTGACAGAAAAAAATTCCATTTCATTACTTTAAATGATACATTATCATCTATATTATCGAATCAAGTGAATAGAAGTTGTCCTAGGTCATATGTAAGGAAGAAAACGAGACATATGTGTCCAACGCAAAATCAGGAAAAATGGGTTGACACAAAAAAAAATCAAAGGTACAGGTTTGGTTGGTTTTTGGATGGGATATCTCCTGGGAATGTTTTTGTCGGAGGAGGTATTGGTATGGGGGCCATTCTTCCTTCTCGTCCAAATATAAAATGAATGCCTTTGAACAGACACTGTGCTGTGGAGGGCCGTCCTCTGGATGACACCATCTGTAGTGAAGAAAGATCCAAAGGCTCTCTTTAAAAGAGCTGGAGGCTTAATCCTCGAACCCAGGTCATTCCCATAAAATGTGCTCTCTGCATCCTGCCATGTAATAATACCCCAGTTCAGATTCTCTACATAGATTCAGTAATCCACACCAAATTTAATTCCTAAACGTAATAAAACAAAATTTACCTCTTGGTTGACATATTTTACCAATGGTAAATATAGGTAAAAGCTACAATTAATTCATGGGAAATAAAAATAAATTACAGGTACCCCTCAGGCCAGTATCTAAAGAACATATCCAATCTACCCTCAAACTGCCAGAAATTTGAAATATCATATAAGTTATTCCAAATTCAGTGGCTATCACTTGACTTCAGCCTGTTCAACTGTCAGAAACCTAGAAATAATCAACGGAGGAAGAGAAAGATTGCCATCTATTGAGCATTTAATGCTACTACACACATTCAAGGTCAATAAAAGACCATACAGTGTCGTCCAATTCCAGTTTTTCCCTGCCAAATATTCTCAGTGAAATACAACAAATACAACAAATATATGCCATAGGTTAATTTAGCATTAATGTTGAATTTATCCGTTATATTTACAAAAATAACTTCAAACATTCATTTAAAAAAATCCAGAATACACTGGCTCGTAGATTATATATGCCCTGTTTTTTAATCAAGCACCAATTGTTTTCATCCAGAAGGAAAACTGAACATCAGTTCTGACAATACTTGTCAATGATTCCGTCTGATTCAGTGTTTTGGTTTTTAGTTTTCCTGTCCATGTGCTTTTGTTTTCATTCCCCCTTGTTTTCGCCCCACCTTCCTTGTTGCCTGCCAAGCTGATTACTCATTTGTTTCACCTGCCCTGTTGTTCACCTGTGTCTCGTTTGCTCGTTAGTCTGTGTATTTAAACCCTGCCTTGTGTTTTTTATGTGCGAGTTCGTCTCTGTTTCCACCTGTTTGTGGTCCTAGGTACTCCTGAACGTACGAGAGACTTGGAGTACAACTAGAGCTTCGAACGGCTTTGGGAAACAGAACTTAGATGAACGATGCTTTTAGCCGTACTTACGCTTTGGGAAACCCACCCAGATTGATAAGATAAACCACATAACATAAAATCAAATACGTAAAATAAATTAGATAAGACAGGTAAAAAAAGGCAGAAATTGCAGATGAATATGACAAAAAGATATCGGAAACCATCCATTTTAATCAGTCTACTTAGGTAGGTATCTTGTGGTTTAATCCACTTGATTGGGAGGGTAAAATTTGATTGATGTGTCGGACTGGTTGCATGGCCCAGATCAGAAATATATGACCGCGCCGAAAACTCATTCTGACACCAGCTGTTATCCAAACTAAGACGTGTACTTGCTGTACCTCATGCGTGGAGAGGCGTGAGGTATTGATTTGAAAAGTCTTATAAAGTCTAATAAAGAATCAGGCTGAGTTGTAAATGGTCTAGACCATGAGGATGAGTTGTTTTCCCAATTGAATACACGTTATGTGTAAGAATATGAAATGCTGTGTTTTTACGTCGAACATTCGGGTAAAAGACATTGATTAAAAAAATACAAGATGATTAATTACAAAACGAACAAGGCGTCACAGACGTCAGTTTATTGCGTCACAGCAGGCTGAATGGAGCGCAGCGGTGGTTCTGTCTTCAGGTTGAAACTATCGTTTTGCTTTTAGTCGTTTATTTTGGCTCTGTCGTTTTGTAACGCAAGTACACATTTGTTTTAAATTTGGCAGAATACGAGATCAAATACTTCAAGTGAATTAAAAAGGTAGGTCAGTTTAAAAGTGTGGCATGAAGTCGTTGTTATGATGTTACTGAACTAACGAGCTTACTAACAAATTCCCCTTCTATGGGGGTTGCTGCTTGAAGGGACGGTAAATCTTTATTTAGAGGTTTCCCAATTGCGTATCGCCTGACTTGACGGGAAGTTGAGTTTCCATCATGCCCCACTAATCGCATCAGTGAATTTCCCCCAAGAGCTCGGTCACTGTGATAAAGGTTTTGCATGAACTACAGAAAACTGACACAGTGTAAAGAATGAACTTTTTTTAGCTGTTTCTAGGCTATCAAATCCCGAGTTTCTTATTTGACATGTACTGTGTATGTATTGCTTAAACTCCAGCTATGTTTATTTCAGCTATTTTTATGATGAAATATCATTATCGTTGTATCGTGCTGCGAGAGGACACATGACACTGAAACGAAGTGAAAAGGACAGGAGACAGAAATCAGATATTTCTCCTTGCTTTGCAGTTGGATCATGTCGACGTCGGTTGCGGCTACCGCTGAGCCACACTTCGTTTTCGGAGTGCAGTCTGGACTGCCCCACAGCTTTACGTTTTATGATGAGCACGCAGTAATGTTCCCATCTGGAAACAACTGTGTTTTGTTCGACTTTAAAAGAAATTATCAGCGCTTCATCCCAGGTATATCACTAATACAATGAATAGCTATAGAAACGTCTTGCCACTTAACGCTGGGAACTTATTCTATATCACTAACAATAACAATACATTTTTGTATTGTTTTTAAGTGTTATAAACAACTGTGGACAGGAATCACTCACCAGGATTTATGAGCTAGCAGGTGTCTAAATAGGTAACGGCAACTATTTAAGGTTTACATGACATTCGACGCCAGAACAAAATAATTATCCCTGTTATAAAACATTGAGAAGGTAAAAGTTAAGCTCTCGGGAAGCACTGGGAATGTAAGTCTTTCTGTGAAGCAAGCTTGTGCGATGGTGCTGGGAAATGACTTCACTACTTCAGGATATTATCTTTCGGAGACATTACTGTCCCGATAAGATGCAGTTCTCCAGTCGTCACCAAGGAGACTACAGATGAAGCAGGCAGGGAAACCCTTTAAGAACCTGCATACCCTTTAACAGCAAAAGGTGTGCAGGGCAGGGAAGTGAGTTAAAGCACCTATGTAATGGGCGTATAAACTATACGAGTGGGTGAAGGGGAACATGCAACAAAGTAACTTAAGAATCAATGAGCCCTATTTTGACAGTCTTCTCATCATTTTAAGTGTATTCATGAGAAAGGAAAAGGCACTTAATTAGTTTACCGGGTGATGTCCTTGTAGCAGAAGTTAACTTTAATGTGGAAACATTGGGAGGGTTAGGACAACCTCAGCCAAAGGTTACAAATATGTAATAATCTATAAGCCTTTATTACACACTACAGTCTTCCAAGTGCATACAAAATCAAGGCAATACTGCAATTCAAAAACAACGGAGAGAGGTTTACTTTAAAATTCACATATTCATCACATTCCTTTCCCTCTTTGCTGGCTTGTAACCACCAGCAGTCTTTGCTGAAGGTTTTGGATGACAAAGGGGAAAGTGGAGGACAGGAAGCCGCTTGTTGAATGTGTTCTTGCTTGCTGAAGACTGAAAGGTCGTGATGTAAACTTACTGTTTATCTAGCTGATAGTAGTGTATATTTTTCCACTTTTACTTGTGTACAATCTAGAATATGACATAGATTTGTACAGGTTACACAAACACAATTCACAGATACATTTTTTTTTGATGGAACATATGGAAGTCAAGATGAAACCTTTTTAATTGTGACTTTCTTGAAAAAGATCTTGATTAGCTGAAAGCTGAAGTTTTGGATGTTGCCCACACAGGGGAACATTATTTTGTTCCTAAGGTGAATCTGTAGTAGCAACTGTTATCAGTATGCTTTCCCATTATTCAAAATCTGCACTTTGCCCGCAGCTAGGTGGGGCACAGAGTCTATGAATGCCACTGTATTCCACGTCCAGTGGTTCCATTTGTATGCTGACATTTTGCCATGCAAATGACTTAAATATAGTATGGTTTCAGGGCTCTTTTGTTCTCGACTACTTTATTGCATTTTGATCGACTTTGCTCTGAGAATATACTGTAGGACCATCCACTATGACACACTGCTTGCATTGGGGATAGATGGCAATGTTCTGGGACAGATTTACCTTTGGACACAAGGGCATCTTCCCCCAGCACAGAATGGTCGCAGCCACAAGGTTCGGTGTAGCATGAAATTGCTTCTGCCTCCCATTGAAAATAATGAGTTCCGAAGCGTAAGGAAAGGGTTTGTGCGTACAATGTGAAACAGGCGTTAGAGATAATGCCGTTACTGCAAATGAAAAGAATATTCATCATATAAACTTACATGTTCACACAGCAACCGAGAAAAGTCAAGGTTTGCTTGCCCTGGCTCTCAGCCAAGACCGGCAGTACCTGGCTATGTCAGAACTGGGTGAGAAGGGCACCATCACAGTGTACGAACTATATGAAGACTACATCAGGAAGAGAAAAGTACTGAGTGGAGAAGAAACTCCTGTGCAGGAGTTTGTATCCATTGCATTCTCCCATGACTCTCAGTTCCTCATTGGCCAGTCTGGAGAACCAGACTGGACCCTCTTTTTGTGGATATGGCAAAGGCAGAAGCTAATTTATACCATTAAGACTGGTGGGCCAACCACTCCTATCTATAAGGTATGTATATCAGAAAAGCATGAGGCTAAACAACAATTCAAGATATCCGGATATTTTTTCCCCATTTGATGTATTTCAAAGAACCTACGCCATTGTTATTCTCTGAAGCATAATATTTTTTTTTTGCAAGACCTCCCAAGCACACATCAAAATGGTCATCGGAGACTAATGCTGTGTAGATGTTTGATATATCGAAATGACCTTTTTTTTACAGCTTTCATACAAATTACTTTCAATGACACATTAAATTCAATGACAATTACAAACATTTATTTATGTCCATGGCATAAAAAACACATTGGGTTTATTTGATGAGTGTTACAGTACATACGCATAGTGAATCTATTCTGAAACATTTTGTTTACAGGTGAGCTTCAATCCTCACGACCACAATCAGATTTGCGTCTGTGGAAATGGTGTTTTCAAGCTCTTCAGCTATGTTGAGAGGGCCCTGAAACAGACCAACACCCAGAAACAGGAGCCCCTCAACTACCTGTCACATGACTGGGTGTCAGAGAACCAGGTTATCGTGGGTTCAGACACAGGCCAGCTGCTGCTGTTCAAGCATGAAGCCCTGCAATGGAAGACAAACCTGGGAGAAACACATGATTCAGAAAGGTACAGTGATGGAGGTAGTAATGAGGAAGGACTATAGGGGTGCATAGCTTGTGCTTTGACTTATGTGTGATACTATGCTGTTTTTACAGCATAATTTTACAGCCTGGTAATTTGGTCCTCCAACAGGAAGATTCTGATACAGCCCTACAATTATGCAACCTGTTCAGCAATCATCAAAAATAATCAAATTTCATTAATTGAATAACATTTTATAATTCACTATTCATCTTAGGTGGACAGTGCAACTTGAGTATTGTTCACCTAAACATGTATTATTCCTTAGTTTGAATTATGTAATATATTGTATTTACTTGACAGTAATTGGCGAGATTACATTGTTATGATTGGCCATAAAATGACCAGCTTTATCAAGCCAATTGTCCTGTTGTAGGCCACCCAGTCGAACTGAATACAAAGCAGATGTTTACCTATGAGGTATCAGAGCTTTCACACTATGCTACATGTTTAAAAATGATGCACACTCGCAGTCATTCTGTTTCCAGGACCGTGGAGAAGCAAGAACCAGGAGAAATTTGTGTCACAGCCATCGCTGCCAGCTTAAAGGGGTTTGCCTGCTCTGCTGGGCCAGGGATGGTTTATCTGTTTCAGATGACGAAGGAAAAGGATGGTTACAATAAAATCAGAGAGATCCAGGTATGAGTCTTAGCCCTGAATGAATGATATTCCGGTTTGGGTAACAAAGCTTTTTCCATTTGTAATGCCTTGTAATTAGATTGTAATTACCTGCAACAAAGATCATTTTGGTTAGACATGTTTTTATATGACTGATATATCTAACATGTCCTAAACCAGAATCTTAAAAGACTGTTCTTTTTACCATTCGCCAGAGTTAACGTTTAGGATATTCTGATTCAAGTTGTGTTAGCACTAGGGCAAAACAAATAGTCAACATTATCAACAATGTTGACAATAAAAAAATAGTCAAAGATTTTAGTTGAATTTAAATTCATCTAAGGTTACCCAGCATAAGATCATTTTTAACTTAAATGATGCATGTCACATTTTAATCAGAAGACAGCTGTTACTTACAAAAGTGAATGCAATTAGCTAGAACATCTGCGGTAATAACCAAGTAGTTTTGGCTGTAACTGATTATACTTACCTCCAACCTGTGTGATATCCGGAACTGCTTTCAAGATGGGAGACTGTACTGACCCAGGAAATTACAGGCCTGTCAGTTTAACACACTACATGTAAATTACTGGGATATATAATCATTTGAATTATTCCTTGACCAAAACAGTATTTAAATGATAGCCAGCATGGTTTTTGCAGCGGGAGGTCCTGCTTAACAAACCTCCTGGACTTTTTTGAGGAAGCTACATTGTGTTTGGATTCAAAACAAGCATATGACATCATCTATTTGGACTTCCAAAAGGCATTTGACAAGGTACCACACTAGAGGGTCATAGTGAAAGTGAAACCTGTAGGAATTACAGGAACTATCACTGAGTGGGTTCATAGTTGGTTATGTGGTAGAAAGCAGAGTGTAACTGTGGGAGGAATTGAATCAGAGCATGGTTCTGTACTGAGTGGAGTCCCACAGAGGTCAGTGTTGGGGCTTTTGCTCTTCCTTATATACTTACTTGATATTGATGCAGAGGTTAGTAGTAAAATAGTAAAATTTGCATATGACACAAAACTAGGGGGCATAGCCAACAGCATAGAGTCAACTAAGTTATTACACAAAAACTTCAACAGAATGCAAAAGTGGGCAGATACCTGGCAGATGACACTCAATGTAGCCAAATTTAAAGTCTTGCATGTGGGAAATTAGAACAAGGCTACTTAGACAAGAGTATGTCATGGGAGGAACAAAATTGGAATGTGTTCAATTTGAAAAGGATTTGGGATCGTAATTGACCAAGGCATAACAGGCAGTGTGTTGTAGCGGTAAAAAGGGCCAACATGATGCTTTGATTTATAGCAAAACATTGATTATAAATCTAAGGAGGTTATATTAAAATGATACAATGCTTTGGTAAGACCTCACCTGGAATATTGTGTGCATTTCTGGGCTCCACACGATGAGAAAGATATTGAGGTGCTTGGAAAAAGCAGAAAAAGGGCTATGAAAATGATTCTTGGCATTCAATATAAAGGCTAGGAAAGACTGAAGTTACTTAACCTATTTAGACTTAGTGAAAAGAGAGTTAGAGGTGATCTAATAGAGGTTTTTAAATTTGTAAAAGGGCTAAACTAGTTAACTACAATATATTTTAGAGTTAGTTCAGTCAGTAGAACAAGGGGACACACATGGAAATTGGTTAAGAGTAAGTTCTACACTAAGGAAGTACTGTTATACACAAAAAGTTATCAATAACATCAATACCTGAAATAGGTTTACAAGTCATGTAATTTAGGCAGAGACCCTTCCTGTGTTCAAGGCCAGACTTGACAAAGCCTTGATATATTCTTTGTGGTAAGAAATGGCAAGCTTTATTGGGCCGAATGGTCTGTTCTCGTCATGACATGTTATTATGTAAACAAGCTTAACAACATTTTTGTTTGTCAAAAAAGCACTCAAGATACCTCAAGATACATAAAACAAACAATATAGCAATGGCAGTCCTTAAAAGATTATTTCTATGCCATAACCTTCATTCTGTTGCTTTGTTGTAGAACTATTTTTTCTGTTGCTGTATAGCTCTGCACAACAGCTGCATAATTTGTTTTTGTTGCTTGACTGAACAGAGGTCTAAAACTCTAAAATTTTGAACCAGCCCTTTAAGAACAGTTGTACACATTGTCAGTATCTGTTACTATTATGTGCAGATTGAACTCAGTAGTTTTGCAGTGGTTTATGTATATATTTTCCAGATACCTGAAGATCCATGTTGTACTGACCCCAGCCAAGCACAGAAGCAGGAAATTGTCTCCCTGTGCTTCAGTCCTTCACAGAAAAGCTTGGCAGCCTGCACTGACTGTGGCCAGCTTTACAGAATCAACCTGACTTTGGTACTGAGGCAATCAACGTAATGGCTTTACCTCATAAGGCACAGCTGCCATTGTGGGTCAGAGAATCCATGCTAAGCTGGTTATCGCTGTATTTTTTTCAGGAGAAAGAAAAGCCCCATTTTGATTTCCTTTCCCACTCCTCCCACTATGGTGCGGTCACAGGCCTGTCCACGTGCATTCAGAAACCGCTCCTTGCCACCTGTTCGTTGGACCGTTCCGTCCGCATTTGGAACTTTGAGACGAAGTAAGGTCAACCACTGTGCAAGCCCTCATCACGGTCTAATGTTCCTCTACCGCAGTGTCACACCTAATCCACTCTGTTTATAGTACTGGGTTCATTGTAACCAAAAGGATAGTGGCAAGGGGTGTCAAGTTTAAAAGCAAAGTAGAGGAACATGGGGTTAATATGTACTTTTCTTATGATATGTAAGGTATCACGTAGAAAATGTTGAATTAAGCATTTGGATTATGATTTAATAACTGTATATTTAATGTGTGTAGTATCGTATAAGTGTATAGATGTGTTAATATTTGAGAGACATTCATTGATATTTTATATTTTGTTACGCTCTCCAAGCACGCTGGAGTTCAGCAAGGCGTTTACTGAAGTGCCTCGCAGTATTGCGCTCCACCCCACCGGACTCTCTGTGCTGGTGGTCTTCTTCAAAAAGTTGATCTGGCTCAATCTCTTGATTGATGATTGCAGGACCTTCAAAGAATTCTCTTTGTCTGGGTGTACAGAGGTAGGTCTTGGGGAATTTTTGCCCACGTGAGCATTTTGCAATGATTTTTTTTTTCCTTTTTATTTTGCTTTTTTCATGATGAGAACGAGCCATTCGGTCCAACTAAGCTTGTCGTTGCAACTAAGAAATGTCCAAGACATCATTAAGTCTAGCCTTGAACACAGCCAAGGTCGCTGCTTCAGCCACATTACCTGAAAACCTATTCCGTGTATTGATAAGCCTAAAATAATACTTTGTCATATCACTGCAGAACTTACTCTAAACTAATTTCTATTTATGCCCCCTTGTTCTACAGATTGAACTCACCCTAAAAATGTAGTTAACCTTATTTAGCCCTTTTATACATTTAAAAACCTCTATCAGATCACCTCCAACTCTCCTTTCACAAAGTCAGAATAGGTTAAGTAACAATCTTTCCTTGTAGGTATTATATTACATGCCAAGAATCAGTCTTGTAGCCTTTCTTAGTACTTTTTCAAGACCCTCAATATCTTTCTTATCGTGTGGTGCCCAGAACTGCACACAATATTCCAAGTGAGGTCTGACTAAAGCATCGTGTTATTTTAATATAACCTTGCCAGATTTTGTGAAGTAGTCTTGTCTAAGGTTCTTATTTCCAACATTCAGACATTTAGCTACAGTGAATGTCATCTGCCAGGTATCTGCCCACTTTTGGATTCTGTTGAAGTTTTCGTGTATTAACTTAGTTGACTCTATGCTGTTGGCTATGCCCCCTAGTTTTGTGTCATATGCAAATTTTACTATTTTACTACTAACCTCTGCATCAATGTCATGTAAGTATATAAGGAAGAGCAAAAGCCCCAACACTGACCTCTGTGGGACTCCACTCAGTACAGAACCATGCTCTGATTCAATTCCTCCCACAGTTACACTCTGTTTTCTACCACATAACCAACTATGAACCCACTCAGTGATAGTTCCTGTAATTCCTACAGGTTTCACTTTCACTATGACCCTCTTGTGTGGTACCTTGTCAAATGCCTTTTGGAAGTCCAAATAGATGATGCCATATGCTTTTTTTGAATCCAAACAAAATTAGCTTCCTCAGAAATATACTTGTTATTCAGGACCTCCTGCTACAAAACCATGCTGGCTATCATTTGCTTGATTCATAAAGATAGATTCCACTATTTTAGATGTAATACCTGTTTATCGTTTATCAACTGGGTACTGTGTGATGTTTTTTCCTTCAGTGTGCCTTCAGTAATGGAGGACACATGTTTGCGGTCGTCCATGGAACCACGATTCATCTTTACTCCACGATGACTGCTGAAAATATCCTGAACCTGCAGGGTCACAAAAAAAATGTAAGACGGTAGCTTATACAGCTTGGTAGTAATCAACAAATGCTGAAATTATGTTAAAAGTCGAGGTCGACTGATTTTTATGGATTTTTCAGGGCTGGAACAGATATTTAGGAAAGTGAAAACAGATCATGATTAGAAGTCTAATGATATTTAATTTCATTATTATTATTATTATTATTTTTTACAAAACAAACACAAAGAACACCATTATACTTAATGTCAAATAAGCTTAGTTTGAAATATATCAGCAAAATCAATTGATTATAGTAAATAAAATATGAGATAATATAAAGATTAATCAAAATAAAACATGATCAGTCTGCAATAAATAATGAACAATAATTTGAGCTTCAAACAAGCTTTAGGATGTTGCAGTGTGGAAATACTGTGTAAGGAAATCCTAGTCATTCATCCACAAGCAGGTAGGATATGTATGGAACACACAGTTTTTGCTATAATGGATTTACATATCTACTGATTATAGATTGTTTCTAATCGGTCCTGTTTAACTGGACAAACTGATTTACTGGTCGACCTCTGGCATAAGGTAACACTTGGCTGGCAAGGCTGGCCTGCTTAAATGGCTGCATGTCAATGGCTGAGATATTGTGATACTCCGTCTCAGGTGCGGCTCATCATTTGGAGTGAGGATGACAGCAGGTTGGTGTCACGTGATGCAGACGGCGCTGTTTACGAATGGAACATCCACAGCAGCAAGCTAGAGTCGGAGATCGTTCACAAGTCCTACATGTACACCAGTGTTGCTTTATCCCCTGATGCCAAGACCATCTTCGTTATGGGGACAGACTTTACCCTCAAACAGATTCAGGAGACCAAGGTATGACAGGATTTTTCATAATCAAAACTGTGTCAATTTCACATAAGTAGAATGACAGTTATGTGCCAGCAACATTTACATTCTAAACTTGTATTTACTTTGCCGTGACAAAGACATCACCCTGTTCTGTTTTCAGATAAATGATGTACCAAATAGTCAATGTCATGGTCTTTTTTATCATTAAGCCAAGAAATGGAACTGTAAAAACTGAACCTTTCATCTTCAGAGAGTCAATTCATTGACTTCCTTGAGTTCAACATTGGCTGAGACCTTTGAATTCACATGCCGCTAACTTTTCCCTTCTCGGAATATAAGTAAGGCTTTTCAGCCCACATAGACTAAAACAGCAGCATCCTTTTAAATCTGATGAAACTGGACAAAAGTGTCCTCATGTGACTCCAGAGGAAGTGGCCACACACAACTCCCCTGATTCATATGGCAACACAGCCCTCATTACTTTTCACGTTGCTGTATATTGAGATTACAAACCTGCAGATGCCCGGGTGGCCACCAGAGGTAGCTAGAGAGCAATTGAACCGAGGAGTAAACATCTTCATTGCTGCCTCATGAATGTGGAATTCAAGCTACATACGGTATTCTGATTCTTAACAATTGTTCAGCAGTGGACTTTTTATGAACAGCGTTAATGTTTACAGGAATGGGACCAGTTCAATTTTGCTGTTTCTGCATTTAACTTGGGTATTCAAATAGATGGGAATCGACTGTGCCGGAAGTTTATCAAATACTCTCACAGTACTGTTGATATTTGTGTCATAGATCCTGTCAGAAGTGCCAACTGGCGATGTGACCTACACCACCATTACCGTGTCTCGCTCTGGGAAAGTGCTGTTCTGTGGCACGTCTGTGGGAACTGTCACGATCATATCATGCCCTTTGTTTGAACCGAAGAACTTGTTCCAGTACCAGGGCCGGGGCCATACTGCGCCTATCACAAAGGTGCTTGTCCCTTTCACTATTTCACATAGTACATGCAGTAAAGCTCACAGAATGCATGCTTAATGCAAAGCGCTAATGCTAGGCATGTGCAAAGGGTTTTTTCAGAGATTTTTGCTTGGGCTGAGGGAGCAAGCAAGGGAAATATAAGCTGGTTTCGCAGAGGTACCCAAACTTGATTCATTTTGGCTCCAGGTCTTTGGTTGTTTTTCTTTGCTAGCACCTAACTTCTTTTTGCATTTGATGTACATCTCTGTATTGTTTGGTTCTGTTTTCAAGATGATATATCCTTTTAAAGAGAGCTTCAAAATCAGCTCATGTACCAACACTGCAGAAGCCAAATCAGTAGTTGCATAAATGCTGATATTCTGTGACCATACAAAACAATATGAATCTCAAATTCTCTATGTTTCCAGATCTGTGTCACATACGATGACCAGTTCCTTCTGACCACGTCAGAAGATGGCAGCGTGCTCATTTGGAGGATAATCTGGAACAGTTATTACCAGAAGAAGGACAGCGAGTTGTGTTATTTGGAGGAGATCTTCATCACCAAGTCTGACTTGGAAAAGAAAGTACTGATTTACTCAAACTACAGGGCAGAACATTTTGTAACCAGCACATTTCATAGTGTCACACATTCAGAATAAATACATAATACAAAGGTATGGAAGCTAGGGTTTCTGCTTTTTATCACCTTTTCAGAATCGGCTCATGAAAGACCTGCAGATTAAAGTGAAGGAGCTTAAAATAGAGACCAGGTTTCAGCTTAGACTTAAGGACATAGAGCATGAAAGGGACACAAGAATTGCGACTGAAAAATACACACAGGAGATTGATTGCCTGAAGAAAGAGAATGAGGTGAAGTGAAATTAAATTAATCAGTTTGCAACAATAATTAGATGAAATTAGTCTTTTCATTCATTCATTCATTCATTCATTGTCTTTGCAATCCCTTGCAGGCTCTTAGGGTGGAGAAAAAGAGGTTTGAGGTATTTCACAATGAATCAATCGAAGCAATTACTGAGAAGAGCTCCAAAGATCTTAAGATTATACGTAAGCACATGCAGCCAGCTGTTCGCTAATAACCAGAATCTGTCATAGACACCACTCATATAGTGTGAAGGACCTTTTTCATCAGCTCCACAATAGCATTGTAGTCAAAATGCACTTAAGATGCTGATAGTTGAGAAATACTATATATATAAATATATGGCTAAAATAAACTATGGTTTACAGCTATAAAAAAACATCTCACCAGTATTACAAAATACTGTGACGTACCCTTTCACCTTAATACAGTTTGAGCTTTCCAGTGCTCTTTTCTTCCTCGCTCTCACATCTCTCCAGAGGCGGATACATTTCGAAAGTTGACAAAGGAGTACGAGATGTCCCATATGCTGCAGCTGAAGTCCCAACAAAAGTTGGACGAGTACGAGAAGAAGCTACAAAAATCAGAGGAGAGTCACAAGCGGGAGCTTGAGAAACTCATGAAACGATATGAATCCAAGCTCAGGAGAACTTCCTTAAGCTCACAGAGGTGAATATTGAGACGTGTCAGACTGGGCATTCATGTATGAGTGTGACGGCTTGTGGTCCTTCCATTAAAGGCATTTATTAGACGCTGTTATCCACAGCGACTTACAAGGCAAAGTGCATATGAAAAGTGTAAAAGAGCGCAAAGATAAACTGTAGAGAGATGAAGTCCCAAGTGTCAAGGGTGACAGAATAGATCAGGACCCCCCTATAGACTAATGTAGTAAATCTAGTAAAGGAGAAAATTAAATTAACAATCTAGGTTAAAAATGAATTGTCCATGCTATTGTGCAGTTTAAAACAAATGGTTTTTCAATCGCAATAATCAGCTGACACAATTTCTCTGTCCCAGGACAGCTGCAATATCCGTAAGGGCCCTTCAGAGTTTAAATACTAAAGTTGTTACTAAAACGTTACCATTGCATTGGTAGGTTTGCTATGGGATTTCCTCAGTCTTGGCTTGAAAGGGCTGCAGCATTGGTCTTATTGCAGTAAAGCATCTCCATTAAAGGGACACGAATGCTGAAACTAGAGTCAAGGGGCTGTCATGTTGGCCTGCTGATTAGAAGGCAGAGATAACGTAATCAACAGAACCATGTTCTACACCAGAACAATAGGAGGTCCAGATTCTGAATGGAGTCATATTTCAACACCTCTGGAAATACCAGTGGCAGGTTCCATTTTTTTTGTGGAAAAAAGATCAGTTCTTCTGTTCCACAGATATTTCTCACATAGGCCTGTATTTATTAATTTTGATTGGTTCTGTAATAACCCAGGAGAAATGGAGTTATACTCGTAAAAATCTAGAGCTATGATCTGAATATTCTATACTATACTAAAATAGATTAAATAAGGATTTCTGCTTTAAAACTGAATTTGCACCTCTGTGCCCTTCCTGTGTCCTGCCTTCCTCAGAGTGAGACTGTGTCCCATCAACAAAAACGAGAGTTTGAGGACATAAAAAAGATGATTGAGCAGGATGCGGACAAAGAGATCATGGTCCTCCGTTGCAAATATGAGCAGAAACTGAGGAAAGAGAAGGAGATAGCCATGGAGTACAGGGACGAGACTGGCATAATGAGGAAAAAAGTAAACCAACCTAGCAGTTAGTTAAACTTTATAAATGTAGATAGTTGAAAATGTGTATCATAGTGCTATCTTAATTTTGTCCTAATTTTTAACACTGCGGATTTGGCTGGTTGTCATTTTGGGTGTCTTTGAACTGCTGATTAATCGTGTCCCCGTAGGCCAGCCATGTGCAGAAGGAGATGGACCACAAGAGTGCCGAGATAGAGAAACTCAAGTTGGAACTCCAGAAACGCCAGAATGTGGTCGCCGGCCTAAATAAGGACATCGCGAGCTACAAAAGGCAGATCAAATTGAGGAACAACAACATTGATGAAAAGGTAGGTTGACACTTGAGCACAGGGAAGCTGTGGCCTATCGAAGATAAAAAATTAAAAAAACACTGTATGGAAGATTGCTGGGAAGCTTTTAAATATTGTGGAGAGAAAAATCCACTAAATCCCTATTCCTTCTTTTTGTTATGTTTGTCTATCTTTTCATGGTCACCTTTATAAATCAGTGCTGTAAAACCAGCTGGGGTTCCTTCATTACTGTATTTAATGGGATTGAATCAATAGTTCTTGATGTTTAGTTGGATGTCAGAAATTTTTCACGTTCAAGGATCAGAACCAGTAAACAACAGAAATTGACAGCATATCCCAGTCCATCACTGCAATTTCCAAAATTAAAGCACAGGGAATAAATTATTTAAAACTCTAGAACTGAGAAAATGTCAGACAGCACACTGTATAGTATAATGTTTTGTTCTGGTTGTACTCATTCAAACAGCATGTGCAAAGAAAGTAAAAGTAAGTAAAAGCATGTAAAGAAAGTAAAAATATGCAGTATGTCTCCACAGGAAAAGTGCATAACCAAATTGAGGAAGATGATCACTGACCTTGAGAAGTCCAAGTTTCTCATGGACTATAAAAACAAAGAACTGCTGAATAAAATTGAGCCAAACGAGAGAACCATCGAAACGATGAGGGAGAGGATTCAAGAGGTAGATTCCCCAGTCTTGTGCTTGTATCAAGGTTAAGATTAACATGTACAAACAGCCTTTTATCATCTTTTTGTAGTCTGCTAAATTTACCTTTTGAGAGATACATTAGCTCTGTAAGATGTCGCGCATTTATGATAGTCTATAAAAACGTTTCTAAGGAATCAAGGAGTCAAAAGATTTGAAGAATAACGGTACTTGATTTGAGCTACTTAAATGGACAGTAAGGACATTTTGTGGTATTGGCTGGCAACCGTATCCACGAAAGCAGATCATATGAGCTGTTATGGATTTAATAAGTGTGCGGTCTAATGTGTGATTTCAGGTTTTTAGCATGTGTCATATGCCATTTGTATTCCGTTAATTGTTAGCGACAGACACATGCATGAGAAAACAGCAGTTAAGGTGATAGGCTTATTGAATGTGCTATGATGAATGTGCAGTCCGTAAGTGTGGATTCAATGACATCAAACATCTCAAAAGGTTCTGTGTGGAGAAATGGTCCGAAATCCCTCCAAATGTATTCTCTGCAAACAGTATAAGAAAAGGCTTAGTTCCATTATCTTAGCCAAGATAGACTGCACCAAGCAATAAAAACTAGGGGTGCCAAAAATTTCGATATCTACCTTCCCATGAAAAAATAACATTATGTACAAAAACGTTTTCTTAATTATTTTTTTAGAATACAAAACATAGTTTCCCACATGTTTGAGCATAAAATACAGCTGTTTACCTGTGATATTTATTTTATACATCCTTTTTGCTCACCTTTTGCTGATAATTCTGGAATCTGCTGTTTGTCTGTGTGTGTGCATTCATGTCTATATTTATACATTTTATCCAACTGTTACAATAGATGGAGAGTGAACTGGAAGAAACGGAAAGGGAGAATAGCCAGATGGAGCTGATGATCTCAGAGCTCAGATTGAGATTAAAGGCCTCTGATACAGAAAAGCGCCAAGAGATGCAAAGGGTAGGTGTCTGATGACAGTGAATTTACTGTACAGGGGGTGGATACTTCCGTCATATAAATACAAGACACTGATAGCAATAAAACACCTATAGGACTGTAATGCCCTTAAACATATCGTAAGGACTCAAACAGAAGATACCAACCTTCTATATCAAGCAATCTGGAATTATTATCTGTTTAGGCTTTCTTTGTGGTGATAGATGTTTACAAGTGTGTATCACCACAACGAAAGATACTTGTCACATATTCATATGTTCGGTGGACTTTCAGGTTTTTGTATGGGATGCTGGGATTCCCATAAAATCCCTGTAAACGCAGCACTGAGTACCTACTCCCAGCTCAAAAAGTGCCTGTAAAGCACTCACAGGAGTGGCAATCACCCAAGAGAGAGGGCACCCAGAGTGTTAAAGTGGAATTTGTTTCAAGTACACACATGCTTGATTTATTTAGGTTTCAGGGAAAACTCAAAACAAGTTCACCAAGGCAATTAAAAGAGGAAATTAATGAAGAATTTAATTTAATCAAAAATGGAAACTCTTGAACTTGACCAGGGGGACATAAAACAAAACTGGCTTTTCATGTTAGCTTGCTATCATTTTTAAACATGCTGAACTGAAAATATTAAAGAGAATGTTTTATTTAACAGACTGATAGTAATGTCATTTTTACACATTAAATTGATATAGAGCAAGATTTGTTAACAGAAACTGTAACTGTCTTCATAATATTGGCCAAAGTTAACAGGATAACCAGTCAGCCCAATTTTGGCACACCCTACAGGGTTCAGAGAATTATTCAGACGATCATCATTGTATGACACACTTTCTAGAGGCCTACTATAGAGGTTTCTCTCTTTGTTCCTCCTATGTTTTTCAGGCATCTGACATTGACATACGGATGCAGAGACTGAAGTCTGACCTTCAGCACTGTGTAGAGTTCATTCAGGATCCCAAGAAGCTGAAAGAAGGCATTCTTATGCTACACAAGAACTACCTTGAATCATCTGATGTGGTGAGAGAGCAATGCCACGAGGCTTTTTAAATGACAATGTCATATTGAAGCCATCACCATCCCAAAACTGGTGTAGTGGGCCTCAGACATTAATATTTTTTTTAAATTTGATTGAATATTCTCTTGAGAGAATTACTGTGCCTCCAAAGGCTTCATCAAAATATAAAGTTGAAATTAAAATTAAAAACCCTGCAACTGTTTTTTGAAAATGAAAAAAGGGAAATAGTCTGATTCAAAGCAATTATTCGTACCCTTTGCGTCTTCAGGCCTAAATTTGGTGAGATTCAGTGTATTACCTAAATGAGTCATACTATTTTTTGATGGATTCCCCCTGGTGGTTCATCTGTTTTAAGGATTAAGGATAAATGTTGTTTGAGGACAAATATTTCTCTCTGTAAGGTCTCACAGTGTGTTAGGGCAAACATCTTGGGAAAGGTGCAAAACCATCAGTGCTCAACCAAAAGACCCTGAACATTACCTTGAAGACCATCATCACAGTTTTTTTGTGGAGTACATAATACAGAAGTGGAAAACTACTGCCCTCAACACATGTTGGCACCCCTAGTAAACAAAACAGGCAGTAAAACAATTCTTTATTAGAAGTGCCAACATTTTGGAGGTCACTATATAACAAGCAAAATAACTCACATAGCAGATGACCAGGAGTGGCCACTATGGAACGATGACACTCATGATTTTAATTGGTATAAGCCCTATCATTTCCTGTGAGGCTAAGCCAATAGTAGCCTCACCAGTGTTTCCATTGCAATTAATGGCCATGAGAACACCAAGTAGCAGGACAGCTGCACAAAGAATATGTGCCTCTACTGCATGAGCCGCAAAGATGCCCAAAATGAGTCTGTAAGTTGGCCACACGCTATCAAACCTGAGCATACTGATGCAGGAGGCCCATTGTTTTATCTTGATGGTGGATACAATGGAAGGTTGAAATGTGACCATAGAACATGGAAGTTACTGTCTTCTTACATCATTGAAGTGAATTCTATGAAGATCTCTGAGAAATATCTAAATTTCTAGCCTGTAAATTGTAAATGCAGACATGTACAAATGAATAGTGAGATGTAGTTATTTATTTATTATGTTTTGTCACAGGAGTGTATCCACCGGCAGGATGCTGAATTGCAGGCCAATACTCATCAGATTTTTTTTGAGGTATGGAGTTTTTTTTTCAGGATTTCACAGAATGGATATTAAAATTATTCATTCACAGTGACAATATTCATGTGTTAATATTTGGCTGGCTCCATAGGACCACCTGAATGGAATGATTTTACTGTAGATATGGGTATCCTGTAGGGTCATTGCAAACATACCACCTTGTCATAAGGTATCTATGGTTTACTGCAGTTTTTTCAACTTGTTTGGAAATGTAAACAAAAACCACTAACATCGTATTTTTATAGAAGGTGAGCGTAGATAAAATTACTTGTAATTAGTCTTTGCTATCTTTCATACTGTTTATTTAACACATATTAAATATAAATTAATTTTTTTTTTTTATTAAGTCTGCAGTCAGATAGGATTACACATAGATAGCAAGGTTAGTTAAATAGTTTATTAAGATGGCCCAGGTCAATAACTGAACTAATGTCTTGCCTCATATCCCACCTCTAGGTCCACACCCATATCAGTAGGGATTTTATTTTTGGCAATATTTGCTTGAAAATATTGAAATATTGAAAAGGGTGTTTTTCACTTAGCCTAAAAGGATATATGCATTTTATCCTGCTTCAAACTTAAAGTCTCTTTGATTGTTTGCAATATTGAAAATTAATTTTCAGTTAACACTTAACCTTTGTAACAGCTGTGTATCACCTGCCATTTTTGTCTAATCAGCGAGAAGACATGGCAAGAAATGCACTTTGTGCCATCAAAAACAAGATGGCCAGGGACACCGACATGCACCAAACATATACCTTCAGGATGATGAAAGTAAGTAAGGCCTCAAACCATTTACACCCTGTTCCAGAGTGTCTTACACTTACTGAATTGAAGGGAGTATTCCAGCTAGGATTTATAATGCCTTGGCGATGGAATCTATATTTTAAAAAAATATATATCAAAGTTCTTTTAACCCGACATCTCAGAAATTGTGTTTAATACTAGGGATGCATTGATGTATTATAGAATAAAAGTATAATACTTCATGAAGTCATGCACATGAAATTAGCTGTCTAAAACGTACGACTCATATGTTATTGTGTTTTGCGGCTGATGTCCTGCAGGAAAATATCGCCCTTATGACTGAGATAAACAGTTTACGCTACAAGCTTATACTTTTTGAAGATCAGCTCCAGGCATGCACAGCCTTTTTGGAATTAAACCAGATGGTGAAGAAGAGCCAAGAAGAGGAGTCCAAAAGTAACTCTTCTTTCATACCCTGCTTCTATCTTGGGATACCATCGTTGTTGTACCATTATTCTGCTGAAAACCACAGTAATGACAATACTGGGTCTCAGCTGTTGTACGCAACAGGCATCCAGTCGTATTCAACTTGATAAATCTTTTCAATTTAAAACGAGTAAACTGAAATCATACATTACATTGTATCTCAAATTTGTAATCAGTGACATGTGCTGGTGTGCAGAAGCTTTCGATTCTGAGACCTTCTTGTTCCTTTGTTCCTATAAGTCGTAACCTCCACACCACTACCCTGGTTCAAAGAGGTGGAGGAGCCAACAGGGGCCATCCCGTCCTTGGAGGAGGCTGGTGAGCTCCAGAGCCCCTCTGTGAGCACCAAGGCTCAAGCAGAGACCAGCCCACCTGGGTGCCCTGCTAAAAAGGAGGTCTCCACCTCCATCCAGCAGCTCCAAACAACTAAATAACCGGCACTTACTTGTAGGATGAACTGCTCTATTTGCTGAATATCTGAACTGTTAGTGATACCTCAGTGTATGACAGTGTAAGACTGAATAATCAACTTGGTCCACATGACCATGTGTTTTAATGCACACTGGAAACTAATATTCCAGGTTCATGAATGTGTTTTTCAAATGGTAATTCAAAGTCTATATTCAAGTAATTTATTTTTGAACCATTTTTGTTCATAAGTGGGAAATTTATTTTGGATATTCCAGTTGTTCTTATTGCCATTACCATTGACCACCAGATGTCAGTATAAGTCAATATAATCAGAAACCATGAATTAAAAAGGACTATTACAAAGTATTAAAGTAAATAACTACAAAAATATCACACTTTGAAAAAAGTGCAATAAAAATGTTTCAAATACACTTTCATGTAGTCTGTAATTTACACTGAATCAATCACATTTTATTGGAAATGTCCTGACAAAATTAATTCAATATTACATTGTTTTTATTGCTTTTACAAAGTGTTTTGACTGTACTTTTTTCCACAAGGTTGGGAGCTGTGTGACCATAATAGTACTAGCGACAGACACCAGTTAAGATCCTCTCTTGAGATTTTTATCGATACATAAATGAATAAGGCCATGAACCTCAACATTTTTGTTTGACCATAATCTTTCAGGTGAATAGCCTTATTCAAATTACTGATATTTTGTGTGTGTACCGAAAACCAAAGAACTGACATTTATTCCTCTCAGTTTTGATTTCTCTGTCTGCCTGTGTTTTACCGTTAATCTATCCAGTGCGGCCATATCTAGATGTCAGTGCCCTCCAGTGCTCCTTAACCTTTAACTATGAAAGCGTAAAAATGCATACATAAAGAAATATAATACTATTGTCTATGTCTGGGTTTCTTTTCATAAATTCAGAAAAGATCTATTAATATTTAATCAGTGGAGAAAGGGAGATTTCACATTCACAATGATATATGGTCGATTATAATGACATCCTTTTTAATATGTATTCATCCTCCTTCAGAATTATAGATGTAGGACAACTGCATGTCATATCTGTTACTGGGGCCATTAGGATTCCATTCAAGTTACAGAAATACTTTAATTCACATGTATTGCCTCCTAAGTCAGTTTTTTTGTCTTTACTTTTTACCTATGAGCCTTTTTTCAGAAATGTCCTATCAGGTGATTAAGATCAAACATCTAATCTAATAAAGGAGGAGTACTCATTTCAGTCATAGTCCTTCGTTGTTTTCCTGCTTACTTTGAGACCCATAATGATTATGTGAGACGAGGCACACAAGAGCACCCTCCAAATCGGTTTGATATTTGTTTACTTGTAATGCACAACAAAGCAGATCCTAAAATTGACAGAGATGTGAGCAAGGTTATCTTTATTTGCCATCAAGTACAAACATCCTTGCGGTGGCATTTTATTGATTGAACAGCATCAAACAAATTCACATAAGACTAACAGTCACTCTCCTGAAAATATACTCCAAATTCTTTTTTTGCCCCTTCTCCCTCCCAAACACAGCCAAACTCTTTGGCTGCACACAGCAAGCTGTGCTGCATTACAATCCAAAATAAAATTCTCCCTTCACTTCTTCCCTCCAATCGAGTGAGCCCACCAGTGACGTAGCAGGCAAGGGAGCCCTTCCCGAGTGAGGGGGAGCAATGGAGGGGAGATGTCGTGGCTGGTTGAATTGGAACAGTCCAGCATTTCTGTCGCACTCTGCGTTCCTTCTCAAGGACTGGCTTGGGGCAAAAAGGAAGTTTCAGTGACCATGGAGACATCTTAATTTTTTGCATGCAGGCTGCAGTACCTATTTCAGTTCAACTCTCCACTGTATAATTTATGTAAAGAAGGAGGTTCTTCTCTCTCTTAGCTAGATATATATGCCAAAATCCATATATTTTCCATGATCATAAAATCATTTTTAAATCAATGTTCTTATCTACTATTAATTGATGTGATTTTATTTTCCATAATGTTGCCAAGGTTTTTCACACATGAAGCCACTTATTTGTCTGCATGTTTTAATAGCATAAAATAAAAATCATAATCATAATAGCAATAGTTACTGTAATTATTTGTGAAGCACATTTTGTTCAAAATGCATCCCAAAGGGTTTTGCATTGACAAGTAAAGGCAGTTAATTAAATTGTTAACAATGAAATATGGTAAAACAGGTCAATAAACCAATGCATAATACATACAGTATGTTTGAAGTGTAACAGGGTGAAAAAGCAAATAGGTACAGAGATGGTAAAGGTAAAAAGATTAAGCAAAAAATAGAAATGTATTGCCATCTGAAGAATTAACCCAAAATTCTGCTGCAATTATAACAAATGTTTAATTGAAAATTAAAAAAAAAATGTGCTCAACAGAAAATTCTACTTCATGCTGTAATAATCTGTAAGTGTGTGTTTGGCATTTCTTTTGAATCTGTAAGCATTAAATAATGATAACAAACAACAACGTGGCATTTTAGTAAAAGGATAGTACAAACAATCTGCATTTGGCAATGGCTGTCATTGAACTTTGCTTTGAAATTCTATTGTTCCAGGGTAGCAAGAGGAAATTACATAAACAAAGTTTAACACACAGGCAAGTGAGGGAGTATTGCTGTGCATTCTGGGCAATATCATGGCTAGATAGGATGTTTTTTGTTGGCTCTGTTGGAGGGAGGAAAACCAAAGGCCTGAGGGAATAAAAATCCTCCTTCCACCCACTTAAATTGGAATGGAACCACCCTTATGGTGTCAGCCATCTTCCATTCAGGACTTTTTGGGGATTGGAGGGCAAATGAACAAGAAGAAGCAAGCATTTTTCAGATCAGTAGTTCTGGCACAGGAAGTACACCCTCTGTTGTGTCTTTACAGAGGGAACTTCCTACCATATAGGCCCTGCTGGTATGGAGAATGGAGGAAGAGGAGGAAGACCTGGTGAGTGACCTGCATGTCTGGCAGCATCAACAATCTCAAGAAGCTGACCTGGGGCACCTTACGTCCCAGAAGCGGGAGGAGAAGGAATTTGAAACCATGAGGGAGATGGGTATCATCGAGACCACAAAAAGTGAATTAAGGGCTTGATCATTGAAGCCCTGTTGTCCTTGGTACCAACGAAACATGGCACACTACGAGCATGTATTGACTTATGAAAGGTCAGTGCGGTCTCTCAATTTGATTCCTATCCGATGCTGTACATTGACAGCTTGGTGGAGAGAATTGGCCTTTCCATCTACATCTCCACACTGGACCTCTGTAAGGGGTATTAGCAGGTACCCTGGAAAAGAAGGTCAGGGAGTACACTGCCTTCCGGTCACCACAGAGGCTACGCCAGTTCACATGTATGCCATTTGGTCTCCATGGAGCTCCTGCGACTTTTCAACGCCAGGTGCTGGAAGGGGGAGAGGTGTAGAGTGAAGCTTTACCTGGATGATGTGGTGATTTACAGCAGAACCTGGGAGGACCACTTTCACCACCTCCAGGATGACCTGAGGACATTTCACTGGGCAAGCCTACCGTTGAATGCCAGCTGAGGAGTGGCCAGATCCAACCATGAGTGGACAAAGTCGAGGCCATTTGACACAGTCCAAGACTCCGTACTAAGCTTCAGTTATGTTCGTTTCTCAGCATTATGGGATGGTAACAGCATTTCATTCCACAGCTGGCTACGCCGTTTGTTATTTTAGCTATAAAAATCAGTAGTATGAACCTTCACCCTCAGCTTGGTGATCTGTTGAGGATGTTGAAGTGAGGAGATGGTGGTGATATCCTGGGCAGTGAACACTATTCCAGATCACTCCTGGGACCCTACTCTACCATAGGCCACCGCCGCTCCGCCAAGTAAAGTGTTTAGAACCAGCATCAGGTGAATAAAGTTGGGCATCAAATTATACAAGTTGTGTAGTTGAATGTTCAGCAGTTTGTCTCTGGTGTATTTCAGTAGATTATCACTGCCAGGAACAACACACACCAACATAAACGAGTGAAGCCCTGAGGAGCAGGCGACCGTGGCGCAATCTTGACAGTAATTCTCATAGAGGGCGATTAGTCTCACAAAATTAACCAGCTTAACTGCTATGTTTTCCCGGTGAGGCTGGGTTACTGTCAGCCTCCAGCCATGCCTGGCAAGGGTGCGACTGGCCTCAAACCCCCACTTGCTTGGCTCAGATCTGCCACCACAAAAACCTTCTTACTGTGTTATCTGCCCAGTGGACCCCCAAAGCTCCATATTCAATCAATAGTGCTTACATTTTAACTAAAACTGGTCTCTGGTCCAAATAACAGCTCCAATATTATGTTTGCTAACTGCTAACAAACCCACCACCTTGGGGTAGCTGTATTGGTTTAAACCCTGCATGTTTTCTTATTGTTATCAATATTTTTACACCAGCGTTCACATTCTGAGTGCAAATGGATGAGTGTCGGTATGCTCATGGCTTACGTGACAGGCCTCCAACTTCCAACAGAACGTGCGACAACCGTTTTGCAAAAATGAATATGCTGAAATATGGCAGGGAAATAAAAGTGACTTTCGAGCAGCGCAGGGCTCCAGCCAGATCCAGAAGCCTCGCTTTATAATTTTCAAAGACTGTCTCGGTTGTCATCGCGGGGAGATATGAGCCACATGGCGAGGGGTGCCTGCTCGAATCTCGCTCACTTGGCTTCTCGTTGCATCCTCTGTCATCTTGATGAGCTGATTCAGAAATGAGCGACCTGCTGTTCCACTCCGCAGCTCTGCGATGGACCCGCACCACATTAATCAACTGAGGAATGGATACTTTCCATTCCGAAAGCTGTTTACGCACAGTATTTAATATCATAATTTAAGCATGAGTTACAGATTCTGAGTAGGTTCGGCGATGATGTGCTTACTTAACTAAACCAGAAAATAACAATAATAAAACAGCCATTTCTATTCAGAGCAGCTAATATGGCATGATAAATAAAAAAATGTGTTTACTTTGACTGCAAAAATAGGAACACCCAGAAATTAAGAAAGGCATTAGACAGAATAAAAAGAGCCTAAATGTCCCAGATCAATCAAACAACATATGCCATTGTAAATGCTTAGCCTGTAATCTGAACTATAAATTCTAAATCAATTTCAGATTTGGGCTGTGCTGGGATATGACCTTGTTTTTTGTTTGAGGTTGCTGAACTATTTGAAACCATAATTAAAATGCCATTGAATATATGTAATATTATTTTGATTGATCCCATACTACAATATGGGGCTTCTTCTATTATTTAATGTAGAGGGAATTATTTTTCAATGACTTCAGTTTGTCTCCCTAATCCAATGAAATTATGGCCATCATGTGTTCTTTGTGAAATGTGTTCATAATAATCAGGAATTTAAATACAATGGCTAATAAAAGTTTAAACACCAAGACCACCCCAATGCTAAAGTTTATCTGAAGAAAATCCCCATTATTTACTATGCAAATGTTCAAGAACTATAGAATGAAAAAAAAACATTTAAACAAAACATAGGCCACACTCTTGTTATCATAATTATTGTCCTATCGCTATCACTGCTAGCAGTCAATCATCACTGTAAAGTAAAAAAAAAAGAAATTTGTCAATACTAAAAATTGTTAAGAACAAATGCTCTTGCAAAAAAGTGTTTTCTGTCTGGAATTTACTTGGAACTGCTTTATGTATTCCAATACTTCTGAAAATGACTATTTTTTGTCTTTTAAATATTGTTGCATATTGAGATATAAGATTTACAGCATAAATCTGAACAAGACAAAAAAATAACTAGTTTTTCGTTAAGCAAACAACCATTTTTCTTTAAGTGGTAATAGAAGCCTGGTCAAACAAAACCAGCCCTGTGGAGAAAGCATAGTATACAGCAGCCTGTATACTATGCTTGCATGTCAGACTGTATATTTCAATATTACCATTACTGACCTGCTGTTAAACTTCAAATTACTCCTGGTATTCCTCATTAAGTACAAATTTAGGAAGAAGTGTGTGTACGTGTGAGAACCTGCACGCACACACACACACACACACACACACAATTGCGGTTTATATTTGTGGTCAAAGAGATGTGTGAGAAAAGTCTTGGTGTTGCAATGTGTGATTTTCCTCAAACAGATAAATTCCAAAGTTTCTTCTGTACAGCAAGTGTTCTAAATTTAAGGATTCTAAATTAAATTAAAATGATATGAGGTCATTTTCCTTCAGAGGAAATGAATGTTTCATTCCAGAGAACTCTTATATCCTTCCTTAATTGTGCACTGTCCTTTTCTGAGGGAAGTTCACAAACTTTATTATTCTTGCTCCAGATGTTTCTCTGTTTTCCTGTGGAAAACGCCTAGATCAAGGTCAGCGACTTTCCACGCGAAAGAGCTTTGATTACATTGTAAGCAGGTACTGTCTAACCACTTGCCAAGAAATGGAACTTGAAGAGAGAACGTTCAGGAATGTATTTTGTACATTTAATACATTACGACATACATTGTCTTAAAGACATATCTAAATGTAATTTTATTTTATTTTATTTTGCAGGGGTGCTACAAGGAAACCTGAGCACCATGGAAAGATGTAACATTGGGCTACCCTAGCCAATTGATTACATTGATGAGTATTTGTGGATCCCATGTTCAGCCTTCCACCACCTGAGTCGTTCAAAGCTTTCATCCTTCATTGCAGCCATGTTTTTTATGTTTTGAACAGTTTTATTTAAGTCTGGTTCAACTTATTGTTTCGGTTTAAATCAGATGGTCAGTGTTTGTATCACCAGATAAAATGTCAGCATATTGTCTGTTATTCATGGCTTAATTCAGAACAGTTACTGAGCATGACCTAACCTTCACTGCCAGTTTTAGCAGCCAAAAATCTGGCCTATACAAAATAAATTGCCTGTAGTTGAATGCTTTTAAAACTTTCTGGAGTGCTGGTGCAGTGTTGTATGAGGGTCTAACTGCAATGTCCTTAACTTGAGTGATGCATTTTCTTCATAACCTTTTGCTAATTTTGGCATCTGCTGAACAGATAATGATACAAGAAAAAGGAAGACAATGGGACAATGGTTTTGTAATTCCAGTTACACTTAGCGGGGTATGGTACCAGAGTTTATAATTTTTTTCATAGTTTTTTCTTCACAAATGTTAACTAATTGCAGGCATTTTAGAATTTAACCCAAGAGCTTGTGAAATGTATTTCCAGTTTTTAGCTATGCTTCATGCCACAGATGAAATCTTTCAAGTTGCCGCTGATGTTTAATCAGCCAAAGGAAATGCTTGGACATAAAGGTAGTCGGCTGAAGATTACCTCAAGCCGCACGCACAGCTCATTTGAGGCCACGCTCCGAACTCCAAGGTCTTTCCGCTGAGGACGAGCTGGCATTCTTTCTGCCGAGATCTGTTTCTCAGCATGACTCTCGCTTATCTCACCGTCTCTGTTCAACACATTGAAGCGCAGTCAGAACCAAGGGTTTTGGACCATTGGATCTTCACAGTGCATAGACCCAAAGGAATTATGACACTGCGCACAAATGCAGCATTCAGACCATGAAGAGATCCCAGTCCACCCATTGTAGCTCATTTCATGACACATCACAACATTATCTGCAAACCTTCTATAAACGTTAAGGTATGTGTTTGGAAATGTACTATACTAGCGATCCAGATAAATTGCAATGCACAGCACCCACAATAGGTGCCATTCCTGGTAGAAGATACCAGTTCCCTTTCCTGTATACTGCACTAAGATCCCTGAGATTAGATCCAGTTGTGTTAGTCCCTCTACTATGAATGGCTGAGTGCTAATGATGTGTGCGATACAATTAGTTCATTATTGCAAGTACTTGAAAAATTAGCAGTTCATTGATTAAGTCAACTTCTTCAGTCATTTCTAGGGCTCAACAGCCCTTCAATTCATAGTGTGCACGTCTTCGTTCTTTCTTATGGGAGATCCTTTGTGCCTTAGGGGGGTTTATGGGTCAAGAAGAACTAACACAGCTCTAGCTAAAACCAAAATACCCTCGCTAATGTAAGCCCAGCCACTGCGGTTTTTACTAGGGCATCAATGTTCATTGACAAGGGGGGGTGCCAGGTGTCAGGTGCCAGGGACTTTAACCAGAACCCCAGGGTAAACACTGATACTGTCTTGGAAAACATTGGTACTTTAATTACCTTTTGAGAAATCGGATATTACATTAAAATCTTACCTAAAATACAATTCCTTCTACAATGCAAAGTCCCTTCCAAGTGCTTGTCAGGAGCTCTTTTAATGAGCCATTTATACGGCTTATTTAACTTGGACTTTTAAATTTTCACCTCTCTGACCACAAAGCAGAGAGGGTGTTCATTTTTAGCCTAAAAACCTCTTGATTTTGTCAATGTTTTTTTTTCAGTTTCAGGAGAAAGTCAGTCTTGCCATTCTTTAGTAGCGGTCACGTATGGGCAGTTCTATTGGCACTGGTATGGTCCGGTATGGTTTCTGTGCGTGGGGGTCCCTAAGCTAGTAGAAGAGGAGCAGTGGGCCTCGTTTCTCATCTCATGCACTCATGAAAGTGAGTGAAGCGGTTGAGTTACCCCCCTCGCTTCTCTGTGTCCCTGACTTAGTCAACAGAGGCCCACTCGACCAAAGCGGAACCTCTTATGAGAACCTCAAGGGGTTACCTAGCTTTTTCCCTTCACCTCCCTCTTGCACCAGTCACACCAACTACAGATTTTCTGTGCACTTCCTTCTGGGCCCCAAACACTAGAGTTATTTAACATGCAGCTTGTGCTGCCCACATATATTTATGATTCATGCAGTGACATTAAATGCGCTACACTTTGTGTTATGGGATCAGCTTCATGCCTCTCTTTCTCCTACATGCTACATAAATACATCGGCACTTTGAAGTGTTGTGTAAACGGCATTCTTTTGACACCGATTGCGATTGTGCTTCTGAAAAGGGCACGTACAGCTGTTCTCTTAAACAACTGTCGTAGATTAAACTTGCGGTTAATGCAAAATGTCTAAGTGGAGCTTTGAAAGCATAAACGACTGAAGTTAACAACACTTCAGATTGAATGCTAAGGAAATTGTGTTGTATGTGGTGGTCAAATGAATATAAAATAAATATTTAGAAATTGCTGTCTGAATAATTAACAGACGATCTGCACTGTATTCCCAGGAGCATAGTGATGAATCAGTCCATCTGGTTCACGATTGCATTCATAACAATATTTTATCTACCCTCTTAATCTTCTTCCAACCCTTCACCCTCATGAGTAAAGATTACAAGCAACTGAGGTATAGATGTAATTTAGCCTGTGTCAGTAAGAATATTTGAATCAGTGATAGACATATTTTGCTTGTTTTAAATGGAGGTTTAATGCCATCTTTACTTCCTTTCCAGCTGTAGATCTAAGCTTTCATTTTACTGCAGTAACTTTCCCATTCAAAACAAAATCAGATCATGTAATGTCTTTGTTCTTTTGATAACTTACACTCTGTTTCCATCAAAAAATACAGCACATTTTACAGAGCTCCTTTGACACACTGATCCTGCTGTATTTTTCATAGATCATCTCCTCTGAAAAAACGATAGATATAATATTCATGATTTAAACACCAGTTGTTTTCATCTAACTTATCTGTAAGTTGTAAATCTGTATGTGTATTGAAGGGGCCATTTCCCTATCTCTTCCCATCTTAAAAGCTATAATTCTTTTATTTGTAATGCTGATCTCACCACCAGCATCTGTTGAGATGTTATAAGCAGAGTACAATTATAAGCATCAACACTCATTGAGTATAGGTGTAATTATGAGTAAAATACATGTTTGGTCTCCAAACATAGTATAAATAAAAATAGCAGGATAGTCAGTTTACTCACATTAAACAACAACATTTGTGTGGGAATGACGTTCTGAAATGTTTTCATAAAGAAAGTTGAATTGAGTTAATAAATCGAATATGATGTATCTCCAAGGTGTGAAAGATGATGTCCTGTAAGCAGATCTGTTGGCCAAGTCATCTGCATTTCTCTTACTCAAAATGTCAAAAAAAAAAAAAAAAACTTCCATTTATCATAGGGAGCAACTTTTTACAGTGCCACCACTGCATATAGCAGACAGTTCATTATGGTAGAATATTTCCCTCTTCCTCTTTATTTATTTATTTACCGTAAAATTTCACACTTTTTTAATTTGCTTCCCTCTTCCCAATATGGGGGAGGCTTGGGGTGTGGTGGCAGATTTATTTGCTGGGGGATTTAGGCTGTCATTGGATGGATTTAGGCTGTGGGCTGTGATTGGATGGATTTAGGCTGTAGGCTGTGATTGGATGGATTTAGGCTGTGGGCTGTGATTGGGTGGATTTAGGCTGTGGGCTGTGATTGGGTGGATTTAGGCTGTGGGCTGTGATTGGATGGATTTAGGCTGTGGGCTGTGATTGGATGGATTTAGGCTGTGGGCTGTGATTGGATGGATTTTAGGCTGATTGGTGGATTTGTGATTGGGTGGATTTAGGCTGTAGGCTGTGATTGGGTGGATTTAGGCTGTGGGCTGTGATTGGGTGGATTTAGGCTGTGGGCTGTGATTGGATGGATTTAGGCTGTGGGCTGTGATTGGATGGATTTAGGCTGTGGGCTGTGATTGGATGGATTTAGGCTGTAGGCTGTGATTGGGTGGATTTAGGCTGTAGGCTGTGATTGGGTGGATTTAGGCTGTGGGCTGTGATTGGATGGGTTTAGGCTGTGGGCTGTGATTGGGTGGATTTAGGCTGTAGGCTGTGATTGGATGGATTTAGGCTGTGGGCTGTGATTGGGTGGATTTAGGCTGTAGGCTGTGATTGGGTGGATTTAGGCTGTAGGCTGTGATTGGGTGGATTTAGGCTGTGGGCTGTGATTGGATGGATTTAGGCTGTGGGCTGTGATTGGGTTGATTTTTAGGCTGTAAGGCTGTGATTGGATGGATTTAGGCTGTGGGCTGTGATTGGGTGGATTTAGGCTGTGGGGTGTGATTGGATGAATTTAGGCTGTGGGCTGTGATTGGGTGGATTTAGGCTGCTGTAGGCTGTGATTGGATGGATTTAGGCTGTGGGCTGTGATTGGGTGGGTTTAGGCTGAAAGGCTGTGATTGGAAGGATTTAGGCTGTGGGCTGTGATTGGATGGATTAAGGCTGGTTTCCTTGCTGTGGGGAGAAATGTCCCTAGAAAACAAAAATTAAGTCCAAATCATACATGCAAATCAGATTATTACAGGTTGTTCTTGTTAAGAGCAACATCTACATTAAAGGCATAAGAAAAAAACTGAAAATTTTCAACTGAAATATTTTTCCTCAATGCCACAGGATAACATTTTAAATGGTATTAATTTCATCCTGCAGTCTCATTCAGGTGTATACCACATTTTGGACAAATTAAATTGCACATAGGTTGCAGTAATATGTGTAAAAATGAAAAGGACAACAGAAAGCAAAGCATTTTTACTTAGACTGAGTAAAGGCATGCGAGGCATGTAGGTTGTCCTTGGCTGAAAACATGACGATTTGGACACATTGGAGATGTAATAAATGTATCATTGTGCTGTGAATGAGTGCTGAGACATAGCGGCTACTGTGTTGTAATTTTTTATTCATCCCAAATCTACTCTGAAAGGAGAGCATACCTTGCTGACAGCAGTAAGGTACTTTTCCAATAATCAATCTATTCCAACAGGATAGAGATTGCAGAATTCCAGTTAAAGAACATTAAGCTCTCCATATTTTTACATTTTGAAGTCACTGTATGTCCAGTTGGAATACTTTTGAGCTTCATTAAAGCTCTTTATTTTCACTCATTTTTGATAGCTATTGTTCAACTTTGCACGCACACATCTCTATGCATTTCAAGTAACTCAAATATTCACTTTGTCGATTACGCAAAAATTGAAGGGAAGAGATGCATGACAGAGGGGGGATAAATCATACATTGGATTAAAATCATTCAGGCAGGGGTGGGGATGACAATACAGCACCTACACACGTGAGTCATTAAGTTAAATGCCGCAAAGAGAGTTTCCAAAGAAACCTGGGGCCAAACACAACGCAAGACAATGAAGACAAAAGAAAGAGCTTCTCCCTCTCTCTTTTTCCTTTTTCCTTCTTTTCTTTATGTGTTTGACCCTATATCCTATCTATGTAATCAGTGTTACTTGGTTCAGAATGAACAGAAAGTCCATCGCACATAGACATCCACCCCCCGCCCCACCCAATTGGGGCTTTGCTACTACCGTCACAGTTCAGTTCGTAATATCAATGGCCCAATCCAATGTTATGCATGCTGTGGTTTAGATATGGAAAAAAACAACAATGCTGTTATGATACACAAAATAGACGCTATATACATAAAATAAAAAAATATATATATTTGTGTTGAAGGGTCCCAAGCAAGTGGCTGTACCAATGTGTACCCAGTCCACATGACATCATCTGTGTGCATGTGTTTTGAACATTGTAACTTCATAAGACCGCCCAGCTGCACTACATTAAATACAATACTATAGCAAGACAGATGAGAGTTAGGCAAGATATGACTGAATTCTATTTTGTATTGGGAAGCATTCACAATAAACCTTCTTCAAATCTCGGAGTGGAATCTCAATTGCTAACTAGCAGTGTTCCAGCTGTAAAGTGGTAAATAAATTTAATGAGTACAGGTTGATATCTGCCTTATTCTGATAGGATTCAATTCAACCAAGTGTTTAATAAACCATTCTGGCAACAGTGTTTCTGTGTCACATCACCATAAATAAGAAATTCAACTACTGATTATTAACAAATAAAAAAAAGGTCAAGGACAAACAAGGGGTAGACTACACTGCAATGAAATAGTTTCAAATATTTTAATTGTAAAATACTGAACTGTTCCAGGGGTAATGAAACACCACAAAGAGATACCACAAAAGACACACACATTTACCACGGATGTGTAAAACTGCAAGCACATTTAAATTCAGCAAGGTTTCAGCTGGCAATTTCTCCCTGCCTTTCTACCACTCTCTGCAGCAAGCTGTACAGGCTGCTCTCTCATATGGCGTGACGTCACGCTGAGAGCTCTCTCGCACGCTCCCACACTCTCTCAGCCGCCCCTCACCTCACCTCCCCTCCCTGCAGGAAGTGTGTCAGCTCAGTGCCTCCGTCATTCCCTCTCGAAAAACGGCCTCTCTGACGCAGGGTCCACCGCGCCAACAGAGGAGCACTTCCTCTATGTGGGAGACTGACTCAGCTCAGGTGGGAAGCAGGGATGCTGAGTCACTAGTGGGATCAACGCCACCCAGGCAACCCCCATATGAGACTCCGAAACTATAGAACCTCTGGGATGGATGAAATGAAAGGATGTTGCTTTTCATCCCCTCCTTTTCTTCTCTCTCCCTTGTCTGTGGTAATGTGACACAAAAGACTAAGCTGCAGAGAAAAGGCGAGTTCAGGCAGCCTCTATAGCATCTCCTCAGTTTGTAATCTGGAAAAAAACCTTGCTACACTCACGGTCCCTTGAACCCAGCACAGATACACCACATCAGCAATATCATAAGAGCTTCAAAGTCTCCGACTGTTAGGAATTACAACATTGCAAGAGTTAGCTGAGTGGTGTACCACAGTTAGCAAAGACTGGGGTGGTTTGTTACCTTGACAGTGAAGTCAGACTACAGAAAGAATTCATACTGCTTCCTCTTCTGAATTAGTATATTAAATGATCACATCAATTTATATGGAGCAGACCAACGGCTCAACGTCAATTTAGAGCAGCCCTTTAAGTAGGTAGGTCCTGGTGTGCAGTGAATAGTTGTGATTGAAAGTGGTGCAAGTAGCACAATACAATGTGGCCCATTACCAAAGCTGAAATCAGCTCCTTAGAGAGTGAGTATTTTACAGAGAAAATATCCTTTGCTGTATTCCAGAAGAGTATTAATGAGAGTATTAATGTCATGCATATACTGCATATATTTATTTGAAAGATTATGTCATAATAGGCTTTACAACACATGGAGGTTACATGTGGGGAAAAAAAAAACTTGAACCTAGTTGAAGTTGAACCTAAGAATATCAACTTTACTGGTGATATAAGGGGCTTTGATGAAACCCGAAACTCATGAACTCGACACCGCTTAAAGTGCCTTCAGGATATAAAAATGCAGACGATATAAAGCCCTCTACCTTTAATGAGGAGCTTCGTATCGTGTTGGAGAACACCAGTCTTCAAAAAAGCAGCTCACTGCCTCAGGCAAAGGGCTATCAGAATGGATCTGGAGAGATCAATCAAGTTTAAGAACTGCAACATAGTCACTGCCGTTCGTGCCCAAGCACTCAGTTGCAACACAATTATGAATTGTTTAAACTGCCAACTGCTTCAACTTTTCAAAAAAAAGGTAGCAAAAAGAAGCATGTCTTTGTTAGACCTCTGAAGAGGGAAGAAAAATATTATGAAGACAACACTGGAGATATCTGTTTGTGGCCAGTTGAAATGTAATGATTCATATAGTATAAGCTACATTCAATTTAGTGTAAATGGAACAAAAAATACATATTTATACTTACATATCATACATCTTTCAGAAGCATATAGTCATGGCATTTTTAACATGTATTAATCACAAGAAACTAAATCCTACATGTATAACATCATATGTTTTTAGTATACATACATTTAAAGAAACTTCATTTTACATTCATTTAGGGAAGCTAGATTGGAATCTTTCATTTGCTAATAATAATAACAATAGTGCTGCTTCTCTATTACCGTTCACAACTTGGCATACTCTCTCTCTCTCTCTGTTCGTGCCCTGCTGACCACACACTCACCAGCTGAGCTGCCAGCGACGTGCAGCCTAATCATGACTGTCTCAGGCAATCAAGCTAGCTCGGAGCTTTGCACTGCAACAGCAGTGTGAAAGCTACCAGCTACTGAACAGGCATTATAAAAAAACATATAGCACTATAAAAACTACCTCCTGCATACAACGTTCTTTAAAGACATTTTTTAACACAATAGAAAAATTTATGACGACTCAGAGGATGCTAAGGAACAATATAGGCTTTTTTCTTAAGAATATATATTTGTATTGTGACAAGGGATCTTGATTGGCTCAATTATAGTGCTACACCTTTGAACTTGATCATTGATATCACATATGATGCATTATCACTTTTTATTATTTTTTTTATTAAAATATTTTTACTTTGATGGCATGTTGCTTTGGGACAGGGGGTACCTCAGTCTGCCTACACTGATGACCCCTTTACCCTGAGCCTGGACCATAGTAACCCTTCAACCTGCTTACTGCAGGACTACAGGAAGGGTTGAGATGACCATTTGAATTTTTAAAGCCCAGATCTCCAGTGCCTGCATAGGCTCTGGGTCACCCTAGAGAGGGTCAGTGACATTATTCTAGCATGTGTTGTGCTCCATAATATTGCTACAATTAGAGGAGAGCAACACCCTGCCATACAAATAAATGACCCAGAGGAAGACATCTTCCACAATGCAGATTGCCAAGATGGCAGAGAAGTCTGAGAAGCAATATGTCAACATTATTTCTCTAACTAACCCACCACTACCCAGCAGTCAATTCAATGGGGAGAGGCTTGCTTCCAAACAACAGTGAACCGAATCATCCAAATCAGACGTGCAAACTCAGTCGACATGCCATATCGGAAAGTTCAGCAGTGGAATTCCTTCCTTTTCCAACGAGAGACAGACAAAAGGACAAACCCCTTGCTCAGTTGCTGTATTTGGTATCCCCGAATAGCAACTACACATGAGATGGATCTGTTTAATGTCAATGTAATGCAATGTCAAGATCTGTGTGATTGAGTGTAACAAAGTATAGTCTGCTTTAAGAACAGTATTGGCTAGCTAGCTATGGCCAATTCACTTTATACCAGCTCCCACTTATTATATCTTCCACTAACAGGAATTTCTAGTCAACTTTTTTTAATCAAAATCTGTGCATGCAATCTCCAGAACGACAAAGGTACAATTTTCCTCCAAATCTTCCATGGTAGCTGTGTATTGTGCAGGAGCTGTACACAATACCAACATGTGCACACACACTTTTCCTTACAGTGGTAGAAACTGTCTAGTTACAATTTTCTTTGCTGTTTAATAAAACAGCTTTAAATAAAACAGGTTTATTAAAACCTTGTACATTTGTGTTTATTTGGAACATTAATATTATTTGGTGTCGCCATGTTAGAATCCCGCGCATTATCCTCATATCGTCTGGCACCCCACGTAATTTATAGAATAAGAATGAGATATTAAAACGTGTTATTGTGATCTACATCCTTCAGATCTCCACTGATGAGCCATGGGCTTGTAAAGGAAGGTATATCTCCATGACGCCAGGCTGAATAAAGTCAGACGCAGGCTTCTGGACAGAGTCAGATGCAGAACTTTTATTTTGAAGTTGAACTTGAGCTCCATTGTCAAGGCCAACAGTTCACTCTCATGGTGTGTCTTCATCGTTTTAATGGGCCCAGAGAAGACAGCCGGAGGCTTTCCTCTGTGAACTTAATATAATCTCGGGCATGTCCTGAGGCATTTTTCATCGTTCCAAAAAAGTGCCTCTCTGCTCTGCACCCAGGACCTCAGCCAGCCAGCAGCAAGCCTGCCTGAACTCAGTGGCAGAAACTGACACAAGAGAAAAAGAACTTTGCCCAGAGGATGTAAAACCACAGACAGGAAATCAACATTGCCTCTAATCCTGCATATTCAGCACAGGGGCATTTACTAGAATTAAATGCTACTTTTAAAATGTCTTAAATCAATGAAATGTATTTTTTTGAAGGAAACTTCATATTATTTTTTAAAAAATGCCAACCTGCAGAGATTACCATGTGAAATCTATGCTTTCTCCCATTTCCACTTTTTCCCATGTATCTGCATCATGTATTTGTATAATCCGTTACTTAAAAAGTAAATTATATACTATTAATGTAGTAAAATTATGCTGCATCATTTTGGAAATTACACCCTTTTATCTACTTACATGTTCCTGCACTGTCCAGAAATGTCCTCAATCAGAATACCAGATTATATTTGGCACAATGAATCAAATTCTTTGGAAAGTTCCGGTAAAGGAAATCTTCCCACAAGAACAAATGTTGGAGATTTGTAGGAAAAACCACACAGCTAATGTCTCCTGGGAAGATTCGGGGAAGTGCTGACTTATGCACAAGTTTCAGAGATCTCTGAGGAACAAATTAAAATTAAAACAGTACTGGTAGGTTTTTTTTTTGGTTTGTTTACTGAGAAACACAGCAGAATAATAATAATTGCAAATGCAAGGCAAATTGAGTACTTTTGGGGTGGCTACAAATTTTGAATTACTGATAGTTAAAAAAGTCAAGTAAACAAGTTATCTTGTTTTATAAAAAAAGAGTGAGGTTTTAAGTTAGGTCTGGGGAAAATTGTTAATGTTTTTTTAAACCGCATTTTCATATTAAAAATGAAATGAGAATCAGTGCATCAAGATACATACTCTCAACATTATCTAAGGTCAGGAACAAATTGACCTATTTCCAGCGGGACTGGGCTTTGTCTTGCTGTAGTATGAGTCACCTTACCAATGTGAAGCAATAAAGCACAGTCAAAAATGTCCAGTATTATAAAAATTGAATAAGATTCTTTATTACAAATATATAAGGACAAATATACAAGGTAGAAGTTAGATCTTGCCTCAGATTAATATTTAGCGTGCAAAATTCCAACAGAAGCACTGTGCACAATATTGGACTTTAATAGTTCATTGTAGCAGATCAAACCAAAGAGAAAGTAGTCATAAAACACACGCACGCATGCACGCACACGCACAAACACACGCACACACACACACACACACACACACACACAAAACTTAAAAGGCCCAGCTGCCAATAATGTAACTTATTTGACTACACAGACAAATACCTCATTCAATGAACACAACCGAATTGTGGACAGTGGTTTGACACAACTGAGATGTCTGACCAGGCAGGTTATTTTAGTGACAACACATCTCATTCATGGTGATAACACACTAAACTCCAGCAGTAGCGTAAGTGGAAGCAGGCACAGGTATAGAGCATAACAATATACTAAAAAATTATAAAATCTTAGTTGTTCATCCAAATTTATCACTACTACTCCATAACTATCGCACCTCAAGGCATGCTAAAGTTAATCTTGTTGATTCAACATAATTGAATTTAGTTTTTAGATTTATTGGAGTTTGTTAAAACAAAAGTTCAGAATGATAGGTTCCCAGTTTTGTTCAGTGCCATGTATATATGTTGTATGTGGTATATTATGTCTACTTTTCTACCATTACTATGTATGTAATTTGTATGGATAACACCTCTATAGTATCTGCAGTGAGGATGTCACACACCCTTGCTAAATGGCATTGGCAGGGTTCCCATATAGGGACAAGACCATTTGTCTCCGGCCCGCCACTTAACTCAGTCCTTTGATATGTATGACCATGTGCTGTATATCAACACACCACACAACTTGATTCTTTAGAGATGTTCTTGGAACAGACAGCCTGCATGTTCTGAGAATGTCTCTCCCTTGCGCATTGTAATGAATCATGATTCTCTTATCATAAGTCATGAGTGTGTTCTTCCGATCACTCTCAGATTACATTTTGTGCCTTCTGATGACATCAATGCTGCGACTGCACTGCCCTCAACTGACCTGCGCTGGTTCCTGGAATTGCCCTCTGCTGTGCATGTTTCTCCCTGCGCCTCAACTGACCTCACCACTCTGAAAACAGCAATGCTAAGCCCAGCCCTGACTCTCAGCGGACCCTGAGCTCCGTCAGTTCCCCATCCTACCCTCTCTTTCTCTCTCCACCGCAGACGCACCGGAGTCAGCGAGTTCTCTACTGAATCTCTTCTGTCCCCTTTTTTTTTTGTCGCACACATCCATGCTCTCCCGAATACAAATCCACCTACCAATCCACACTTACCAAGTTTGTTCACATTCCCTTACGACCTAAAAAGGTTGGAGCTGGGAGAGTTAACAGAATCTTACATGTTGGAGGTGGTTTTGGTCTTTGTCGTCAGTCTAACTTAGCTGCCCTGTCCTGCTACTTGTTGAACTCCTGTTAGCTGTAATTTTTGTCTGGGTTTTAACCTATTTGTTACATTTTCTGTCATGCATCGAAATATAAAGTTCTGTCCCGATGTACAAGATACGTAAAATATAATAAAATATTATAAATTTGAGTGGCTCATCTTCCTTGCGTTAATGCTCAGTATTATTAATTATTTTTCTGGTACTAATTATGCAATCTGTAGCCAGATCGCTTCTGCTGCAATCATGGGTAGGACTGACATTACTCTCTGTTATGTGTCAGGCACCATTTTTGTCCAGTTTCATGAAACAATTATATGGCACTCTTCTACTGATTAATCACTATTTATGTCCGTCACAAGTTTTATCATTTGTGCTTCACTGTCTATTCCACATGTCTGCTAATGATCTTCGTCTCCATTTTCCTATTCAGAGTTTGAAGTTTTCCTCTCATTTTGCCCAGCTTCGTCTTTGCAAGCAGTAATTTTATTGTCAACCATTGTACAGATTCTGTTCCTTTTCAACATGTTTCTACAACAGGACACTTACATAACATGCACATACTACTTTTGACAGCCCTGCCGTCAGCTGCCCAATCCTTGCACCCAGTACCCAGCCCCTGGTCTCCCTTGTTTTGCATTTCTTTCTTTAAAATATTATTTTAATCAGTTATTTGAGTTATTTTAACTACTTCAAAAAGTAATTTGCACATACATATCATAAAACATCTTAAGATCGCTGTGAAACACAGAGCAACCGTACTTCCTTTAATTAAAAACCAGACTGCAGTGCAACAGCAATTAGACAAAACTCAATAAGTAACACTCAATATGCAACACTCTATAGGAAACACCCAAAAGAAGGCAAATAATTTAGTCTGAATGCAACAGTGTGGCCTATAGTATTATAAAACTCTTTTTACAAAATTCAAGTGAAGAGACAAAACTGTGCAATTGCTATGAATTCATACATCAAGTAGCACATACTTGAACAGAACTGGGAATCTCAGGTTTTTTCACCCCTCATTTCACAGGCTGACTAGCACATGCACACCCAGTTCTTAGTTACCTTGCCACGTAGACATACAGGGTAAAATCAAACAAGAAGTGCTTTGTTACCGTGGACTCGTGCCAATGGTAAAATGGCGAGAGAAGACTGATATCAGGTGTTAGAGGATAAAGGTGCTGCAAGCCAAGAGCCGAATAAAGGGCAGGAAAACAAACTCAGACGGTTCCCTCTGAAACCTGAACCTTACAGAGTCCTTGTGATCTCTCTAGGCTGTCTCTCAGCTGTGCTGTTCAGCTCATAAACACTATTTGTGAATATGCAGACCACTCCAGACATTTGGACTTTTAAATTGCAATTCAGTTCCTGCAAACATATGCAAGTCTGAGTGCAAATGTAGGTACTTGACTGTGCCCTTTCTTTCTGTGTACTTCTCACAAGTTCCAAATGGAAATCCCATAAAACCTTTGTGTTTTCACTCGTCAAAGACCTATCAGGAATATATGTATGAAGATAAATCTGTGCTGTGGATCTTCTGAGAGAAGCAATGGGAATGCAATCAAAGTACACATTTCATGAAGTGTCGAGGACTTAGTTTTCCATTTAGGACACAGCTCTAGATAGGCATCTGGAAGTGATGTCTCTACCTAAAAGGTTATCTACTCCCTCTGGCTTGTTTGGCAGTAGAACATACTTCAAGCTTTTTTTCTCTGTATCCTGCATTACTGCCTTACAAAATGTTATGCTTATCTAGACATACCGCTGACTATAATTGTGGTTTTGACTAGTGATGAGTGTGATTTTTATGAATCACTTCGAATCATCGATAAGATACTTTGGTTTCCATACCAAACAGTAAATATTTAAAGAATAAACATTTTGTTTAAATCAGTCAACTATTATTAAAATGTAACACTGAGAAACAGCCATCTGTGCTGACTATTTCCCCGGTAGCAACTTGCAAGTGAATGTGGAAATTTAATACACATTCATGCAGAGCTAGGCCTTTCTGTATTTGTATATGTGCAGTAGGCCACACTGATGTTTCAGCTAGCTGCATTTTCAAAAATCCAAGTGCAAAGGCAGGATCTACAGAGCCAAAATAAATTATACTCATCCACTGTGAAGGAGTGGCCTTTCCCAAACTGGAAGCATTGTTAATTGCTTAGTTAATTGTGATAATTAGCATCAATTAACCAGGGCCAATGGCAGTGATTGTTAATTGACAGCTGGTGTCTGTGGCTCTGTCTATAAAAGTGGCCATTTCAGTTGAGCAAGAGGAGGGGAAAGGTGATCCACAAATGTCTATTTGTGTGACTTTTAAACTAAATTACTGGTTTTGTCAAGTCTATTTTACTTAGTTAGTTTTAAGCCTTTTTACACCTATAAACATACTCAGGTTAATGATGAAATACATCACCCTCAGGTGAATTTAAGGAGTGGCCATCACACAGAAGATTAGGTGTGTGTCCAAATACTCCAGAACTATACCCTTTTTCCCTTTTTTTGGTATGCAAATTATACATTGACAGCCATTGACAGACAGATAAAGCATAAAGTATGGTTGAACTAGTAATTTCATCAGGATGAGTATCTGAGCAGTCTTCGGTCTGTGGTGTAGCTGCCTCTTGCTCATTTTCAAAATTGTTCCATTATGCATACGTTCAAAGTATGCATGACTGATTGACCCAGTCAGTGTTTTTATGGACAGCAATGGCTTCTCTCAGTTATCTGGGGTTCTCATGTCAAACCCAGGAAGAAGATCTGACTTTTCTCCATTTTAGATTATCACAAAGTTAAACAAAATGCTACCATTTTCAACAAGGCTTAGCTGGAACAGTTCCTTTCTGTGTTACCTAAATTAACATCAAATTAATTTTATATGTTGGGTAACAGACTGCAAAACCGGAAACAAAATGTGGAAACATCAAAACATATTTTGAGGTTAACATATCCCTGAGAATCTCAATAGATCTCCTGCCAAGTGACTAAAACAGTGTATGAAAATCTCTAGCCTAGCCTTATCTGCCTGCCTTATCCACAATGCTCTGATATATTGCAGACATGAATTAAGACTTTATAATGATCAATTGACATTTTATTTTTGTGTTTCTCAAATAAATTTTCAGTTTTAAGGCATTTCTAGATGACAAGGAAAACTCTAAGACTTCACAGGTTTTTCCAGTTTTTTTCTCCCATAATTCTCTATTCACTTTCAACACATTGACTTATAAAATAAGGGCGCTATGAATCTCTCAACCCTTGATGTCCTGCATGCTTTCTTCATTCGAAATGAAGGCCTTCCCAAAGTTGTTCTATGCCCTTGTCTTCTGGCATTGCCATCTTACTGATGTAGACGTGGCTTGTTTCTTCAGTCAGACGGATACGTCAGGGCATTGGACAGTAGTGATGATACCCCTCAGAGAGGCAGACATTAAAACGTAGATGTCATCAGTATTTTTGAAGCCATCATCTCTTGATGATGATAATAGGCATTAGACAAGCATGATTTGCATCTCTGCAGGCCACCGAAAGACTAACTAGATCATTTAAGAGGGTCTTGTGCCTTCATTTTATTGTGGAAACAATGTGTGGTTTATAATTCTGTTTAAAAATGAGAGATATATAGTTCTATATGATATAAATTATTCAATTTAAATAAATTTTTATTTGCACTGTTATACAAAATTATCCTGATTACTTGTCCTTTAGCGTTTCCTGAGAGGAGAATGGAATGTCATTTTCATTTACGACTTTTATTTTATGACATCTTCCTTTGGTTATTTGTATCTGAAATTTTCTACTATCACTGTAAAAATGTATACTTCTTAAGGTTTAAAACAATAAAAGGTTGTGATAATGCACTAGTTCAATATTTGCACCTTCGCCTTCTAAATAGCTTAAGATGTTGCATGTGGGCGTTGCATCGGTCTGCAGGTGTCATAGCAATTGTGTTCGCGAGCAACAAAAATCATGTTATGCATCTCACCACAGTTGTAATTGTAATTTTCAGGATGAAACATTTTATGGAAAGTGATGTGCGGCTACATAAGTGGGTACACAACGCAAAGATATCACCCGAGGATGGTTCAGTAGAATGAATTCTCAGACAACACTGAATGTGCTTATAAGGAGTTTATTGTGATGTGGAAAGTTGTATAACAGTACACACATTTAATCTGGACTTGGAGTCCAAGGGGGCAGCGTCATACCTCACAATTTTGGATGAGGTGAACCCCCACCAGACCACTAGATGAGAAAGAGAAATACAGAGGAAAGGAAGTAGACATGAAGGTGGGGATGGGGAGGAGGAGGGATGTTGGAAGCAGGGTGCGTGATGGGAGACCTGCGGAGAAAACCTGATTGGATGGATAGAGGTATTTGAATGAGGGTTTGTCTGAAAATACTTCTCCCAAACCTTTCTATTAACTAACTCCATCGATTTTCAGGTTCACCTCATGACAAATCATAACTTTCTTGGTAAATACTTGATTCCAATCCATGGGGCACATCAATACTGGAACCATTTGTTCATAAGATGAGCCAACCTACAGCCCTGGAATCCCAATTTATCCAGGGTGCATTCAGTCAAAAACTCCCATTTTATTTCCCGATTGAACGATCTTGGATGCCTTTTTTGTTAAGCAACATCATAAGACATTTGCAAGTAGGTATCATTTCCACTGGATGTGTCAGAACACATTGATTGTGCCAGGTAATTAATTTTACTGCTGACATTACCAGCATTTCAAATCCAGCATAGCTGGCGGCCAGGGACTCTGAGAGAAGCCTGCATGGGACCATATGGTAGCTGCAGAATCAACACTCACACCTGGATGCCTATTGAGGTGACCTTGTCCTCAGAGTAGTTCACTAGCCGCATAAAATGTTTCAGCGGTACTTAATATCATTACGCCTAGGTGTCATGCTAGTTCTTTGAAGGGAGATTCCTCTATATATCCTTCAAAAGGTTCTTCACATCCCATGTATGACAAATAGAACATACTGTAGTATTACAGACACACATACAAATATATATGCACATACATACATGAATGTTAATGCAAAAGTTGAAATACATGTATACAGCATTTAGTAGAAAAGTTTGGAACAGGCTGCATCAATTAATGTAGTAAATTTACAGATAAAACAGAAATTGTAGTTACTGGTTTAATAAGTGCCCATCTTGAAATAATTCAGCAAATCCATGAATCATAATTCAGCAAATAACAAACAAATGGTGCAAAAATAAATATGATTTATTTTCTCTCATTGGTTGTATATAAGTGCACTAATTCCATAGTTTTATTTTACTTACCAATGTGACAGATAAAGATAAGGAATCACATCCACATTCTGCGGTCTAATTTTGCTCAACTTTAAACCATTCAATTCATCATTACCAGTACCATGTTCCCAAAAGCCTTCAAAAATCCACTATGTATTTTAATCTAAAGATATTTATTTTTAAAACGCTGAAACACAGACATGTTTGTCTAACACATATTCATATCTGAAATAAAGCAGATTTGGAGGTTTGCTCTGAATGATAAGAATGGCGTACATGCATCCAAAATGCACTGCAGCCAAAGTTATGGATGTGAAGGTCATGGATAGCCCAAAGCATAAAAGGGCCAAAATAACAGAAGAGCTGAGGAAGGATAAACACAAGTCATATCAGATTTATATACGGTCATGCAAAATTTATCCATTATCCAATCTGAAAACAGCTGGAAAATGTGTCACACAAAAGCTCAGAGATGTGTCTTACAATAATTAAAATGAATTTCTATTGTCATAATAGAAAATTTAGTATATTATTCATAACAATAAACAAATAAATCCAAAGTCAGTTGTATGCATCTGGGAAAATATTGATGTTATACACAACAATTTTACTAACAGGTAAAAAAAAAAAAACAATCCAATAAGCTTTAATAAGTCTTCAACAGAGTAATGTGATCATGTTTCCTCCTCTCGTTCTCATATTTTAAAACAAAATTAAAAATAGATAATGCAACCTGTAATATGGAATAGAACTTTTCTATGGGCTCTCCAGTGTGCAGACCCACAAAACATTGGCACATCATCATAACTGCCAACAATAACATAAAAGATGCTGCCAGTTCCGTGTCTATCACCAATTTAGTTACACAACGGACGGGGATGGGTACAGGAAGTGAGCTAAGATGAAGTCTGAACCACATAGGTTTTCAGCCTGTGCTAAAAGACAGCCAGTAATTCTGCTGTTCTGACCTGTGTTCATTTTACTGGAAATGGGAGCAGAAAAAAAAAAACTGGCATGGTGGCTGGCATGTGTGACCACTCTGGGGAAGGACAGATAGTCTCCCCAAGGTTGCAGAAAGAGTAATGGAGTTTTCTAGGCAAGGTGAGCATCACCACTCTTAGAATTAGTGTGAACCGTACAGGTAGCCAGTGAAGCGAGGCAAGGAAATGCTGATTGCAAAATAATATCCAATGTTTTAATTTCAAAAGTCACCTTTTGATGTCAAAGCTGCAGCTACTATGTTTACAACTGCTGGTTTGCACACCAAAAGGAAGGATTTTAAATCTGGAAAACCAATATTTTCTTATGTAACCATGAGGACCTTAGGACCCAGTGTAAAGCCTGGTGCAGGTGTAACGCCTCTCTGTGTGGACCCACTCCTGTGCTATGGAATACAGGTGATTCTCACGAGATCGTATAAACTATCGTTCGGCCACGAAGCAAGAAATCGCGTAGTTGAGGCATATCCTCCAAGGATTCTATCCGGTGATTCTGTCTGAGCAGGTCCGAGAGCTGCCGTGCATCATAAAGTTGAACAGGAACACTGACGTGGCTGGCTCAACGTGTGTGCTTTGGGGAGAAGTGCGGCGCATAGCCAGTTACCTTCACAAGAGTTTTGCTGGGATTGCTATAATAAAAGAGGAATATTATTTTTTCACTCAAATCATGTCCATGCTGTAGTTATTGTAATTGGCTATATAGCTGCTGTGTTGTGCAGTGCATTCTTGTAGTGCAGTTCATTACATATATACATAAATCCGGCACTCTGAATACCAAACACCGTGACACTAACTACTAAAACTCCTCACCTAGCCAGCAGAAAAACTGAGCGTTGAGATAATGACTCCTGTTCCAGGCCCAGATCAAAAAAGGGCCTCTCTCCCTCCCCCCCCTCCCTGGTCCTCACATACTTCATTTTATGGTGGGGGAGTGCTTTAAGTTTCACCCAGGGCTTAATTATATATTTAAGCTTTATTAACTGGGAAACACAGTACATCCCTTCAGTATTAACATTTCTGTGATCAGCTCTTTATGAGCGTCACAAACAAACACCAAACATTAGTTTATATGAGTTTTTAGGGAGGCGAGTTCTCAGAGAGGAACAGACCTATTCTGCAGATGACTGGCTTTGTTTTGATATTGTGACACGCTACTATTGTCATGTAACCAAAGGTTTTTTCTACCTTTCTTATTAAGTTGTTGGATAATATTTGGGGGGATATGTAGGGGGATAGTGATACTAAACACACAACACACACACACACACATTCATATGCTCCAGAAGGCCTTCAGAGTGAGAGGTAATGGTCTCCTGTGGTTGGAAATGTTTGTCAAAGGATTTTACTTTTGAGGGGGCATCTTACGGCTTACCAAGAACAAAGAGGGTCGTACCACGGCCAATTCCCCTTTTAACTGGTAACCCCAAATGTACATCCATTTTGGCTGTCATAAATGTCTTGTATTCATTTCTAAATGAATGTCTGCTACTTGCTATGCATGAAAAGCCTGTTGCCCCTTTGATCACTGGATTGTTTGAGGGAGAGGGACCATTTGTCCCTCTCTGGCTGTGTCTTGGTGCATGGCAAGGGACCATAAAAGAAGGGAGCAGGATAAATAACCATAAAATGCATGTTACTCTCCTGACAATATTATAGTATTAATTCATTAGAACTAGTAATTGACCAAGTGGGCCTGTAGTAATTAGTTGCAGTTGTGCACAATGTGTTGCAGAGCTAATACACTCTGACGAAGGCTTGTTTCAGCTGAAACGCATTAGCGTGTTGATAGGTGTTGGCCTACAATAAATGGTGAAACAGAGATCCTTCTTCCCTTTTTTGGGTAAACTGAATACAATATTATATTATTGAGTGTATCATATTCTGGTTTGGAAGGGGACCATCGCACTGGAGTAAGAGAAACTTTTTTATTGTTTAATTGGATTGTGTACGATAAATTGACATTGTATACCTCAGATTTAGCATCTCTTCTTACATTTATAGAAGTAGACTTCCTGCAAAGGGAAACCATAGCCTAGGACTACATCACAAGGGCTCTCCCACCGTTTACCATTGGAAGTGGCGTATTAGACTTCCAAAAAGTGTTTTCCTACTCTGCTGTGTGCTACTGGCTGTAAAAGGCATGGTATAATTTGCTGTGCTCAGAAACAGATAACCTATTAAACGGCTTTGATATGATTCAATTCCAAAGGGAGGGTGGAGTGGGAGCATTTCAGAATTCTGAGGTTTCTTTTGTTTTGTGCGAAAAAGCGACTCTTATAAACTGTTCCTCAGAGCGGTTTTCTATGGATCGTACGACTCCATGAAAAGTGAATTTCCTGTCAGCCTCTCCAAGCAGCAGGAAGGGAGTCTGTATACTAAAGCCTGCAGGATAATTGTCCCACACGAGGAAGGGAACACAACAGAACAATTCACACAGGAAAGATGCTTTGAGACAGTTTCTGAATGATACATTCAAGTGAGCCAAAAATACACAGTTTACTTCTCTGCCAAAGATGGGCCTCACTTCCAAATCTGATTCAGTCTCTAGCTAATCATCCCCAACATGTTTACTGACTTACGATCGTACATCAAGCAAGGTTTTTTTTTTTCTGTCATAGACAGAGGTATACAGAACCGCATCAAATTTAAAAATTGTAAAACAGCTTTGACGCTTTAATACAGTATTATTTTAGCAAGGGTAAATTCTGCTTTTCCTTTAAAGGTGTATGTCCAAAAAACATTTTAGCAACACAACGTTTATGTATTTACACGTGTACTTATCAACGACATCATCTTCATGATCATAATCGTAATAATTACACCCAGTACCTCAGCACCACTGTAAGCCATTGGCTGGCCTCAACAGGAGTGAAATGCAAACTAGTGACTGCCCTCACCTTTCCTCTATGTGTCCTCATGTCCGATTTTATTCCCTCTCCACGACCCACCGGCCAAAATACTACAGGGCCAGGGGCTCTCAGAGAGCTCAACATGTAAGACCACAAACAAACGAAGAAATAATTTCAAAAGAGCCAGATAAGAAAGCAAAGATTGCAAATGGGTCATTGACCTCAAGTCTCAAAATACTACAGGAAACAAGTCTGATCTGTTCCGGCTTATGGGTCCTCTAAATAGGAGAAATAATACAACAGAGATCCGTAGATCTAGGTTCACGGATTCCTTTCACAGACAAGTCAAAATTCAGCACTAGATAGAGCCTGACATTTTCTGCCTGCACCTGTCATAGCTCTGATGCAGAATTTTACCGATATACATTGAAGTGTAATTCCAAATGACTGCAAAGACATTATATAACCTTTGGAGTGTAAAAAGGACAAAAAGCCCAGCACTGGAGAGGAGAATGCCTACCAGCTGGGAAGGGGAGGGTGATGGATTATTCTAGAAGCATTAAAGCTTCAGGATGGTGCACTCAAATTGAGCTAGACAGGCTGACTTTGAAAAACAAAATTACTGGAAAAATAACCCTTTTCAATTTTTGGATTGTAGACAGAGCATTTTTAAAAAAATTGTAGTCCTCTGTTTTATATGTTTCAACAACTGTGGAAAATCTCTTGAAATATCTCATCAATGCCATGTCTTCTATCTATCTAAGAGAGAAGACTAGTATTTTTCTTCACGATGTCTGTTGCGGACGATCTTTTCACGCCCCCTCCGAATCCAATATTTACTTATTGAAAGATTTGAATTAATGTTAAAAGCTGGGATGTTTCAACGGCAAATCACTGAACTAAGAAAAACGTCTTTAACTGCACATGCCACCAAAATTTCCTTCAGTCTAATTCACTTCATTTCCATGCTAAAATAGCTAAATGCTATATTTCATGTTATATACTTTATATACTAAATTGTTAAAAGCAGGGATATTTTACCATCCCCCATGTACACACTCACACATATGAATGCTGTAGTCAAGTCAAAAATATAAATTTTACTTAATTTTGGCACGTCATGCATTTATATAGCTGAATATTTTCTGAAGCCCAGCTGCCTAACTATTATACGACAACCCATTATAATTTCCATTTCTCTAGTAACACTCTTTGTCCAACTGTTATTCTCAAATATTTTTTTCTGATACATTTCAGATATCTATGAAAGGCTTACAGTCCATAGATAAAATATAGAAAACAAACAATATTTTTATTAATCTGTGAGACTTAAAATGTTACCTATGTTATCACAAGATAAAATACCTTATACTTGCAAAATACCTACGATAAAGTATAAGGAAATTTACTGCAATAAAAGTTCACAGTATCTTTGTTGCTCTTTGTAACTCTGACGTGTGATTGCCCAGGTGGACCACCATACAACAGCATTAACAGACAGAGAAGTGGCAACATAACACTTAGCAGTGACTGTACTTAGCTGCAAAACGGCAATGACTTGGCTGTAGTCCAGTATAATTAATCATTGAATGGGTTGTTATTGTACCTCCACATTTTCATAATGCTACTTGCAGTCCTTCTTTTATCTAAATTAAACATTTCTTAGCTATACTAGCTGTTAGCAATAGCTATCTCGTTAAATTGCCAGATCAGAAAACTCACATCACTATAGTTATCCAATCTGGGTTGGTTTGTTAACTCAACAATAGCTTCAGCATCTTTAAATATATTCCCTATCTACTAGAGAGGTTATTATTGGGAAAATCAAGATACTTCTGAAAGAGACTCAGGACATGGACAATGACAGTGGCATTCTGTGCATATAACTAAATAAAGTAACAGGGCAATAGGAAAGATCAATGAGGCCGCGCAAATACTCACATCCCATAATTGAACATAAAGTATGAGGAAGGTAATAAGGAACTATTATTACGGCCCAGTCCCTTAAAAAGACCATGAATCAAACAGATTGACAATGAGCCAAAGTGTCTCCATTTACCCACTCCCTGTACAAAAACGAAACAATAACAAACCGTGAATTGAAGGAAATAAGAATATGCTCACATGAAAAGAGGAAATCACAAAACCGCCACTTTAATCCGTAACATCTACCCTAAGGTGCCGTTGATACTGACATGTTCGCTGCTCGGCTTATCTGATGTGGGGGAGGAGTAAAATTCATAGTACAGGGAACAAAAGAGGCAGCTCGAGTACGGAGTAAAATATTCCCCAAATTTCAAACAGAAACTGAAGCCTCAAAGGCATCCGTGGTACCTTGAAAAAACGGGCCCACTGAAACGGAAAAAAAAAAACGAAAGAAAATTGCTATCTTAGACAATTCTTCAAAAATATCCTCCCACCTAGAAAAAGATGGGGATGGATTAACTCGGCACTTGCCTGCAAGAAATGAACATTCAACATTTGACACACCGAGATCTGGCAGTTCAGAAAATTCCAGAAGCCTCTGGAAGCACAGCAGTGGCCACACTCACAAATACACAGGAGAAAACCGAGGTACAAGCAAGCTGGCTAAACATGACTAAATATGCCTTATACATAAATGAATGAATGCAAACTAATGAAATGTAGTGAATAAGAGCTATTGGAATGACATTAACCTAGCCATAATCCAAGGGGACAAAGCTATGCTAAAAGTCTTTCGTTTTAGAAGAATGGTCCATCAGAAGGTTCTGATGCATGTTACAAATTAGTTTTCCTTACTGGACGTTCAAATGGATTCAATTTTATTGCATTATATGCAGGTGGTGTTATTTACGTATTGAAACATGGTGTTTCAAGTGTTTTCTGGTATCCTACTATGCAGAGTTGAATTGTAAAACTTGTCCAGCAACAATACTTGTTTCCTGCTGTACATTTCACTGCTTTATGACCTGCAGTGAAATAATATGCATTTAAATAGCATATCATACATACTCTTTATGTGTTTAAATAATTGTGGTTGATGTGTCACATTACATTGTGTATCACATCACATTCTGTATCACTTATATAAAATTATGTTACATTTTAAGAATCACTCACTCTTTCAGCAAGATACACCTACTTGCAGAAGTTGTTGCATCCGTGTTTGCTGGAACAGGTATATTCAAACAATTTATGGCTCTAAATAAAGTTCAGTCTAATTGTATGTATTCCATTTTGAAGTACATACTTTACAGTCCAGTCTGAAATCTGATATTTAAATTGAGTTATCCTTTAAGGAATTGTAATACAATAAAATTCACCTCATGCATGTCAATAATATCAGTGTGGAATATGTGCAAAAACCATGACCAGATTGTAGATATACAATATTAAAGTATTCAATGCTAGCGATTAATAAAAAAAAAAAAAAAAAAACAGAACTCACAGCAAAATACAGTAATTCTGTAAAATATTTTTTGGTAAATTTAACACTCTAAAACCCATCTTCACATGATATATTTTTGCAAGGGCTTCAGCACTGCTTGAATTCACGCTGCGAAACAGTTAAGGGTCAAAGCATCCATTACGCTCCTCTGTAGTGCACAAGAACAGAAGCAGACAAGCGCCTCGTCCCTGAGCAAGGCCTTCAGCCAGGCTAGACCTCCACACCAATCAACGTTCACCTTGCAATGAGGTTTCTACAGCACACTTGACACTGAATGACAGAGTTTACAATGCTGGCCATGATCACATCTGAGCCACCTAATCATGTTTGCCATTATGTGGCAAAAAAATCTACATATCTCTCACACCTCAGCTTGGTATGGCAGTAATCTGTGGTCAGGGAACAGTGGTGGTTGTAGTGTGAGAACAGTGAAAAGATAATAATTTAACCTACCCTCTTTTCAGCTCATACTTATTCCATGATCCAAATAACAAAAGCGGCTTGATGTGTTTGGATAAAAGATGTAGTTCTGCATGAAGGGCAAATTAGATTACTGCAAAAAAATATTCAGAGCACTGCAAAAGATAATTTTTTAAAATAATTTTTACTTTGAATGTTTTCAGGCCATCAACTAAAACCTAATGTCAGATAAAAGGTGAATGAGTGAACAAATATAGAATTTTGATTCTTATTTCATTTATTTATTAAAGAAAGTTAGGAAACACCCAATGGTCTTGTGTGAAAAAGGTAATTACCCCCTTTCAGTTAATATGTCTAGGTGTTATGGATCACAGTGCTCAGTTATTTCCCAGCATCCCATGCTAAAAGCAGGGAAATGACTGTGGTTCCCAAACATGGAAATCTCATTTCAGGTCCTGCCACAACATGTTGATTTTTTTAATGTGGCCACTGTTGATTTACAGTGTTTGTTGATGATCAAGACACTACTTTCCTTCATTAGCCTAATTAGGAAGATGACTGAAGATTGATCATATTGATCAGATCGATCGCCTGATCATATTGCAAATAACCCCTGCAGAAACTGTACTTAAATTGATGTTAAAGCAAACTTCAGAAGACTGGATATTTATGAGATTGAGTCATCTTTTCATTGACCTTTTCAGTAAACTGCATCAATGATTACGATGGGTTAGCTATATGATGGGCAACGACACAAAATGTGCTTATCCCACATTGAAGAAAATTCAAAACTTCTCTCAAACAGCTAAACTGATACCCCTCAGAGGGTCATAACTTCAGTACTATATACAGTACTAAAGAGAAACTGTTTGGTCTCTATATTTGCTTAGACATAATGAATTAATGAGACTTAAAATTGGCCCATTATGTGTCTGTTACATTGTAGTAAGCAATGTGCAGCAGGCATTTAATGCTTGGACATATAGCTAAAAGTATTGATAATAAATCTAAGAAGGTTATATTAAAATGTAACAATTCAGTAGTCAGACCTATCTTAGAATATGGTGTGCAGTTCTGGGCACCGCACTATAAGAAAGGTATTAAGGATCTTCAAAAAGAACAAAAAATGGGCCAGGGGCACGGGAATGAATTTTTGGCATGGGGTGCTGCTGACTAGAAAGACAGTATTGTACACGGGCACAGAAAAAAAAATCACACAACAGAGGAAAAAATAGAAGCTCGTCCTATGTAGTCACCCCAATCGCTCTCACAAAGGGCGCTGTCGATTTGGATGGTTCCGCCAACATCGTGGATGATTCACGAGCAAGACACACATTCTCCTAAAACCCAGCTGCTGCTGTTTCAGTTGTGGAAGTACTTTTGGTCACTTCTGTAGTTTGTGCACGAAAAAGGTCAGATATTTTTTCCTGTGCTATTCCGCTACCTAGCTGTCTTGAAGCTAGGCTTAGGTCCCTGCCTCACATTTTGGCCTGACGTTGCCTTAAACATGACCACGTCTTCAATTGTTAAACAAGCCCATATTTCCTTTAGTTAAACTCAAAAGCATAATCCCCTTCAGCTCCCCCATACACATGAAGTTCTTTCAAAAATGTTTCACGTAATATTTAATGTACCTGCTTTACCAAACAACAGCACCTCTCAGTTAAAATCATTTCCACTCTCAAATCATGTTCCTTAGCCACTAGGACTATAGGCTTCCCTCACTTATTGCCACACCAGACCCAAAAGCAATATAATATATTCAGACAAACACAATGCTATCACAGGATTGGCTCATGTGCCTATGGGGGCGTGGCTGACCAGGGAAGGCTGCTAGAGGGTGATGAGACGGATCCCAAACAGCTTTACTCCTCTGTTTCCCTGGTGAGGCGAGGCAAGTTGCTGTGTCACCAGTGATGGCTTCTAACCATAGCCAGCAATGATGTGGCTGCGATTTGAAGTCTCAGCCCTTTGACAGATAGCCATACCCTAAACATGTGCTTGTACGCCATCAGCCATCTGGAAGCCTCCACATATTCTGACAGTTTTTGGAATAAGTGGGAGCTCTTGGGCACGGTGTACCAACAGGTAAACATGCAGAATCATGATGGCGAAGGTGCTGTTCATTTTAAATGTCATCCTCTCACTCCTGTGCTTAAATTGGTTGCCCTCGATTTTAAGGTTGTCGTTGACATGTTTGACAATGAAATATTTGAAACACTGCACGCATAATAACAATGTCAATAAATCTATCAAAAGGATCATTACAGAATGTTCTTGAAATTGTCACCGTCTTATTGTTTGTTTATAGGTGAATCTCCTCAGCCAGCAGCAATACTGTTGAATATGTTGCAAATATACATGCCGCTCTGCCAATCCACCATACGGTATCAGTCCTGATAAATCGCATCTCAATATACTGTCCATGCACAATTCTCCAGACAGACGATTTTGAAACGCTGTTCAGATTATAAAGTACATTCAGATCTATTGTTTTCTCTCATGCTGGTTTCACCTCTTTATTTCCATACCTGTTAAACCTTGCTGTGATATATCTTTCGTGAGGCGCCTCCAGCCCTCAGTTTGTTGTACCGTATGTTTCCTGTCAAAACTGCAGTCAGTCTGACATTACAGTTGCGAATACCTCTTAAGGGATTGCACACTCCAAATGAAAGACAACAAAGTCATTATCATGTGTAAATGAATTTCGCATGAGCAGCCTAAAATTCTTTGTGAATTCTGCATTTGTCTCTTTTCTCTGGGCAGCAGATGTCACACTGTTTGTTGAATTGCCATGACAACATGTCACAACAAAATTGTGATTAAACAGAAAATTGTATAGCAGCTCTTGTGCACAGGCTCAATATGTCCATTGTAATAATTTGAAAAATGTGGTAATCATATAATGAAAATGTTTTCCTATTTCCACTTCCATTTTTTTCTGTGTAGAGTTATTTCTCTATTTTCTCTATTTCTCTCTGAGTTATTAGATTTTGTAGAATTATTACATCTGGGCTACAGAAAAATTCAACCAAGGACTTCTGTTTCTTCTTTGTCAGGTAAGTACCAAAATGTAATTACAAAAACAAATCAAAAAAGAGAAAAAGAAAAAACCAAAAGACTGCCTTGACCAGGGGACATCCAGAGAAGTCCTAAAGGGTTCTCAGTAAAACAGGGAATGTATGACTACTGTGTTCATTTGATATACTGCATATTCATACTTTACTAATCAATGCACAATACCATTTTGTAAAGGTGGAGGTCTACTAACAGAGAAATAATAATATAGGAGGCATTGTTAGACAAGTTTTGTGATCCCTGGAGTGAGACCAGCCTCACCTGTAGAGTTACAAAACCATTTCAGGTGGATGTATACATGCGAGTAGCAGTTTAGCCCGCAGCATTTATTTCCCCGTATGTGCCAAGAAAGTGCATTGTGCATGGTCTCAAATGTATGTTAAAAAGATACAACCCGATGCCATGATGAAGTCATCCTCTGGTTAATGTTTTCTGGATTGCATGATTCACTTTTGTGCTTCTCGAATGCAGAGTGCATGGACCGTAACAGACATTTCTGAAAGATAAAAAGACTCCCGTGGGCCTAGCATGAGCGCAGGCTTGGCCATATAATCACAGTCTCAGGCATGGGCTAAGTCACTAGCTCGCTAACTATGACTTGCAATGGGTCTACAAAGGCCAGGATGGCCTCAGTGAATTAGATTCACCTCAACTAACTCACTCCATTAGCTCTTCTGTGAGAATCATAACAGTTCGTGGTGAGTGAATCAGAGTAGTCACACCTTGAAGCCTCTGTTGCCATGCTCCAGCATCACATAGTGTTTGTGGGACATTAAAAACTCAAGAGACACAGTTACCGATACTGAAAGGGGAGAGAAAAAAAGAAATGGGGTTAATTTTTTTAAGTTAAGGAGAAAGGGTAGCTAAAAGTTGAGAATGTTGAGAAATATAAATGAGAGTTTTTTCCATGTTAACACTGTTCATATTTAGGTGTACCTCATTTGCTTGTGTTTCTGACTGCATGAAGCTGAAATCACATATCTGGGATCTCTTACGCAATCAAATTTACTGAAGAATCCAAAAAAATGTTGCGATGTGAACATCTTGACACCTTCCATTTCTTGGCGTTCCAGTCATAGATAATATTGTTTATCAAGGTAGCACAAAAACAGGACACCTTGAAGATATATCAGGATGATGAATGATAAAAAAAGAGGACAGGAGTAATGGCTAGAGAACAGGTATCATACATATGTAGACATTTAAAGTAATTATACCCAAAAGCCACAACCTTCTAATGCCTTGCAGACACACCAAGTCAATAATGCAGACATTTTTAGATTCCATTTGGCGGTACTACTGTCATTCACATTAGCCATGGCTGAATGCCTCCTTTAATCCAAAATGTATCTATAATCTATGTTCCTCATTTGGAAAATGGGGCTTATTCACATTTCCAACTGTGCATTCAAAATAGAGCCTGGCGAGAAGACAAAACCAAAAAAAAAGGGTAACCGTGGATGATGATGATTCTTCACTGGGGTTTAGCTGGATCGGCTTCCATGACATCCCAATGCCAAGCGCTGATTAAAGTGATTACCTGCGGGGCTGGAAGCAGGACATCGCTCCATGATGTGTGCTGTTTGTGTGCACACATGTGGACAAAAGGACCTGAGAAATCACAAAGAAGCAAGAAGGGATAAAGTTCCTTTCTCTGCTCGCTCCTTCAGCTATAAAGAAGATTATTCAAATTGCGTCAAAACAAGCGGACAAAATTGTTTCAAAGCTAAGAAACAAAACTGTCTTGTAGGAATGAACGAGAGGAATGCGATGCTATGTGGCTTACAAGGTTTTCAAATAGTGAGCGCCGATTTTAATCCACAAATCTTCAGTGTGATGTCTGGTGTAAAATTACAAATCCAATTATGATAATCTTATTAAGATATCAATGTGTACATGGTTTTGTTTCAGATAGTTAATTGCTTTCAATTTATAAATTCTGCTCTCCTTCAGTGTCGCTTTAAAAAGGGGACATCTGGAACATCAAAATAAAAACATTTTATATAAATAATATAAGAAGGACAGTGTTTTTGATCAGAATGTTTATGTTAATGTATGGTCAAACATTAAAAGAATTATTGTTTTGAATTTTCAAATTGTATAATGTCAGAGCAAGTGGTAAACCTCCTAAAAGAAGAGCCTTATGGCTTCATTCTCCTAGCAAAACAAAGCTATAGGGCTCTTCTTTTAGGAGGTTTACAACTTACCCTGACTTAACTTATCTGGATTAGTCACTAAAACACATACTTGGAATACCCCCAGGTTTGTGGTTGTCCAACCACATCTACCTAGTTCTCCCAAAAGAAACAATAAATATCTTGGTATATACCACAAAGTGACAATATCAACAGAGAAAGAATGCCTATTCAAACAACTAGTGACCAAACTGTCTTCAGTGTGCTGGTGTTCAGAAATGTTCCAGAAATGTTTCTGTTCTTTTCTTGCAGCCATCACTCACGGTCACTGAGTGGAGGTGATTAAAGATTATCAGATAATAATAAAATAGATTAACCAAAAAAATATGCTCTTCATGTTTCAGCAATGACTACGAGAATGATACAGCTCATGATAGACACATGAAAGATGCTACATATTGAGGCATCTTCACAAGCTAGTTTCTCTGGAAAGATGCTGTTTCTGTTGGATTATCAGATAACTGAAGGAAACAACCAACAGTCATAACATCCACATGCTCTTTAGACCATGTTAATATTATATTAATATAAATCCAGATTACCAGTTTGTTCTCCACTGAATAAACATATTCACAAATAACCTTATTTTGTAGTAAATGCCATTAATTACATTCTTTTTCTTTTTTTGTTACAAAATAGATCATTTATTTTTTTAAATTATGTTTTACTCATTAAAATACAAACTGAAAGATCAAAAACCATTTGGACACAAGCAAAACTGTCAGATTAAGTTTATTCAGGAAGTGAATAAAAATGGTAACAAACTATTTCCCAGCAGTGCACGGTCCCAATGGTTCCATAATAATGACTGACACTTTTTATATTTCCATCATCTAGGCATGAAATTATTGAATGTATCACATAAGTGGTGACATACTCCCTTTAGGAATTCCAGGCACTAGCAAAACCCATGCCATAGTGTTATAATTTGTCCATACATAGCTCAACACCTTATTAATTGACTCTGCATTGGTATTTCCACTACATGTACTTCTGTTGTCACATCAGTATGGTCACACGAAAGAAGGAAAAACCTCTACTACACTTTACCAATAAACAACATATTGGAACAATTTAAGGGAGCTGCATTCCATGGGAAAATAAATTAAAAATAAAATTCCTCTCTTGTAGATTAAAAAATAGCACATAAGGTCTTTTAATACTGTTTAAGAAAGTGTATCTTGTTTTCTTTTTCCCCCATTTTCCCACCTGAACTCACCAAAACTGTTTAGCCTGTCCCAGCAACCCTCTCCCATTGAATCTGGAGGAGGTAGCTGGGAACACATGATTACTCCAGTTCACATCACAAAAAGCTCTTGCCTCTTTCCACAATGTTAATGCACCACCCACTGCACACTGAATATGTCACTAGAGGTTAACAAAGTCAGCATATACTTAGTTTACACATCAGTGGGTGCCCGGCCTAAAAGGTGTGGCCACTAGAGGGCACTAAGACTCTAACTGGCTTCACTCCTGTCTTTCCCTAGTGAGGCTGTGCAAATTCTGATCTTGCCAATGTAGAGCTCTAGTCATAGGTAACGATCACAGTCCCCATTCATATGATCATAAAAAAACATATGCATTCACTCTGGTATCAGTGTTTCAAATTTATGTAGCAAAGTTATGATGTCATACTCCATAAAGGTCATATTGATGTTTTTAGAGGTTATATGACATATGCACACAGGTATGCAAAAACAAGGCCCAGCTGCAGTGAATATTTGTCCTTAACTTGTAAAATAAATATATTATAGACTTTGGTCTTCTCAGTTTGGCAAGACCAAAAATATCATATATTGCATATAAATCCAAGTTAAGGACAAATAAATTCAGACCATAGTCACTTGAAAGGTACAGCCTTATATTGTTTATGTAAGGCTGTAACAGTGAGTCTAAAATTTACCAGGAAGATGTTAATCATACACAGCTATTAATATGTTATATTGAAGTACAACATTGAAATTAATAGCATCTGTCAGTTTTATTTATAATTTGGAATTTCAAGACATAGTTAGAAGGTGATTCATCTAAATATCACGACAATTATGGCAGATTATGCCAAATATCACATGATATAACATATACCAAAAACATGAATGTCTTTGCTGTAGCAATATTAACTGAACCCTTGTACCCTTGTATCTCCTCATAAGCAGCAGTAGATACACAGCTGTTTTCTGTGAGTCAGAGGGTAGGCAGTTTAAAAGAACACCAACATTACATTTGCAACAGAATGTTTTCATAATGGCATATATTACATCATGTTACTTTTTTTTCCAGGCTTTGGGAAATGAAATATTATACTTGTGAAAGAAAGCTAAAAGTCAGAAGACTGTTTCCAGCAGCTGGAACACCAAGCAAACCGTATCAGTATCCTCTAAAATCAGTCTCCCTGGGAAGAGATCTGTCCATTTATCACACTGTAACGTTGTGTAGATTAAAGCCACTACTAACGGCCATGTCCAAGGGTGTTCTACCAACATCGTAATGTACTGTGAGTCCCTGTCAAACCTTTCAAAGCCAAATAATTTCATCTGAATCAATCCAGACGTAGGCTTGGACTCAATGTTCCTCTTGCCAACACAGAGAGGGAATTGACTTTTTCATCCATTAAAAATGACTTCCTGGCCACCCTCAGAGACATCAGGCACATCCCTGAGGTTTGTTTGACACGTTCTTTATTCAATCACAAAGCAGTTGGAAGTATTCAGAGTAGAACTATTTTTAATCAAGCTGTATGTGTCATAGTTTTGACTATGAACCCAAGCTTTAGATCAAATATATGCAGTAATGATCAAAAGCACATGGTTAGTGTCAGAACTCAGTGTGACCCAAATGCAGGCGAGATGAATGATGATGAACCGTAGTTTATTAAGCAGCCGAACCTCACAAGAACCATAATCGGAGTCCAAGTCCAGGCAGGGGTCAAAACCAAAAAGGCACAGCGAAGGTACGAGAACATAATCCAGAAGAGTGGTCAGAAAAAAGGCGATGGGTAGAAGACAGGCAGAGTCGGCAAAGGTACAAAATCAGCAAGCAAGAATCAAAAACAAGGAAACAGACAACGGAAACAGGCAGACAGGAAAAAACAAAAAGGTTTTTAGCGTAACAGGTAACAAAACACAGATGAACTCGCATTAAATGGAAGGACGAACAGGATAAAAAAAAGCACAAGACTAACAAGCCAATGAGACACAGGTGAACAACAGGGCAGGTGAAACAGGGCAGGTGTGCAATCAACAGAACAGGTAACGTGTAAGGCAGGGCAAACACGAGGAAAACAAAAGCACATGCACAGGGGAAAGAAAAAAACTCAAACAACATTACTGACAGTTAGAGAAGGAGTAATATTTTGTACTGGCAATAATGCAATAGGAATGACAGCTGCGTTTTTCTTGTCCTCGCACAGTTGAGCATTTGCATTGAATGGGTGGGGCAGGGGATGGATCATGTGATCCTCAGCGTGGATCAGCACTAGTGTGGGGTGCGGTCACTTGTAAATTGTCCTGAGTTTCACCAGGATTATTAAAAATGTAAATAGTTGACAAAAGTCAGATCAAAGAAAATCATTAACGGATCAAGCACACAAAACATTCAAAAGCCTTTATGTAAAATGTGCTAATGTTGAGGCAAGGTAACCAATCACAGGGGACCTGGTTTCATTTATGTCTTGAATGCATCCTTGTGACCATGGACGTTAGTTTGTTCGGAAAATTGTCAGGGACAACGATGAGTTTGACATGAAAAGGCGTTCAATGCCATTATCTACCAACGGTCCTTTGAGTATAGGTAGATAATGTGTATCTCACTGTATTTATTGCAGAAAAATCAAGTTTAAATAGCTTTGAAAATGGCTTTTGACCATGTCACATTATTTCTGTGTCCTCTTAATTCACATGCCAAATGGCATGGCAGCCACACCCAAATCCTGTGCCAAAAATACACAGCGTGACAAGTAACAAGAAAATGCCTGTTTTGCTGAAACATTTCACTGTATGACATTGTGAGTGATTCTCTTAAGTCATGAATTTCTTTCAGTCTGCAAGCAAGCCATATCAACGATGTTATAAACACAATACAGGCAAACCCTCCCTTTGAGGTTGCACCACCAAACCAAAATAAAGTCGATATATTTTACTGGAGAACGTTGGGTGTTAAGTACATCTTAAACGCTGTAGGTTTTCAGAGTGTTTGAGAAATGGAAAGTTGTCCTTATTCTTTTCTCTCAAATCAATATTTATAAGATGTGCCAAGTGCTGCATTCAAAGGCCCTGCCCTTCATTGCCCTGCCCAGAATGATGTTACTGTGGCAACGCCAACCATAACAATAACACAGCTGAGAAAGATTTCACTGTGCATGTGTGCTTATTAGGCACACAAAAAAATGTGGAAAAAAAAATGCTGGCGACCTGCTGGGATTAAAATTTTCCCCTGTTCCTCATAAGATGAGCAAAGACTTAAGTAGTTAACATCTGCATTCTTTCCATTCAAAAAGAATTACAAATAATATTTATGTCAATATATGTTCAAATATATGCAGTGCGAAAGAGAGAGAGACATACTAAAATACATATCTGAGGAGCTTTTCTTTTTATTTTGAACACAGCAACCATCTGTTACAGGTGTGATGTTTCAGCTGCATCCAATGCACACAGATAATTATATGTCATTTTTGTACTGTGTTGAATCCACCAGAGCAAGAAAAAACAACACACCACTGTGTCATTGAGCAAGTAATGTAGTCCAAAACCTTCAGAAATTCAGTTCAAATGAAAAAGTTTATGAATGTCACACAACTTATTTTGACCATGACCCTATTCTGTGACAATATGAATATTTTAGCTAGCAAATTAAATTGCATTGCTTCCTAAAACTATTTTCCATATGCTGTCATGTGTGCATTATTGTGTACATACGTACTATATGTACATGTTTATGTCCTGTCCATACAGTTGCTAAGCACTTGCATTTTTTGGTGTAACTGTTTTGTTTAAAACAATGAAAAATTGAAGAATTTTCTGTGGGGCAATACATTATGAATTTATTTGTAAATTATTTACTGACAAAAGCTCAACAAGTACATGAAACAATGTAAGACCTCTTTATGTCAATGTCAGCTCCAGTAAGATCACATAGTATATGACCCACACAATTAAACTTGCACATGTGCTGAGCACTGAAAAATAAATGAGATTTGTTTTTTAATTATGCATATTTCAGCATAATTCATTCAATCACACATTCTGTAGAAGCATAACTTTTTAAGTCATCTAAATATCTGAATACATTTTATGTTGCAGTTGAGCGGACTATGCCACCAATTTGGTTGATGCAGCAAAATTGAGAGTTCAAAGTTCAAAGGCAGCATCAACTTCTGTCAGTAGGTGCTAGAAATGTTAATTCCTAAAAATATATGCAATTGTTTTGATGAATAATGTATTAATATTGTTGATGTTTTCATTATTGTTGTTGTAAGCTCTGCTCTGAATAAGTACAGCTTGGTACAAGGACAGCATGATAATAAAATTCACAAATTACAGTCATTTGAATGTAGCAAGCTTCTAATTGTCTTCAACTTAAAAGAGCACAATTTTCAAGACAGTCTTATTTTGCAAGTGGTTTGCAGTCGACCTACACATTGGTTAACAGTAACTATATGTGTAATAAATGTAATTATGGATTATGACTAATTTTCCAGTCTGCAGTGTTATGTCATGATAATGCTGACAAATAGTTGTAAAATACATACTTACCGTCAAAGTGAACAGTATTGTATGTGTATAATGAGAGTGCAGCTGCAGTATCTATATTAAAATAGATTTAATGCCTAGTACTATAGTTAAGCTGAATTATAGTACATATATAATAAATTGTAATGAATCATAAAAATTATGGGTAAATGCTACATCTACTCATACACTCATAGATCCATACTATACATATTCATATACAAATTATATCAAGGTTAGAAAAGTCATTTGTTTCTTTATGATTTTTACCCACTAAACTGATATAAAAGTATAATTACTGAGACCCTAAAAGCAAAGAGTAGTATGTGTTCAACCTTTGGACTGCAAAATACCAAAATGAATAATTTCATAAAAGCCTCCAAAAAATACATATTTTTATAGAATTCCATTTCAATTCTGTAATTATACCAAAAACAGACAAAAACACATTTCACATGTCCAAATATTATTGTAAACCATACAATTAACAATGATTTGTTAAGTGATTGTTTTACATATATGAGCACTGAAGATTAGAATCAATAATATTATAGTTCAAAATCCAGGTGGCCCCAGTCCCAACCCTAAATTATTCAAAACCTAAGAACAGGAGTAACTTGATAGACATGAATATTTCAGGACTTCCAATACTTTGTTAATTACGGTGTAGTAATGATTTGATTCAACCACAATCTAGTCCAGCTTGGAAGCATATCAAGTTCAAAGAATTTTAATGAGCATCACCCTGGGAGCCTGCTCTTACCCAAGACATGTATCATTTTTTTCAGACAGAACAAATCCATAAAACATTCTTACCTTAGCAGATGCAAGCAACATCAATTAAAGCTATTGGCTGACTACATACATCTTATTTTACACATATGAATAAATGATCTCCTTACTAAAGTGTATAGCTGCTGTAATCTAAGAGCTCATTCACCTGCAAGGGTATTCACTTGATATAACTCAAATGTGCCGGCTGAGAGAGCCAGCCCAGCCGCGGAGGTTCAGTCATTTGCAGTGTGCTTTATTTATCCATTCGTGCGTATGACTAAAGCTAAGGAGCCTGGTGAATCAGCTGATGCGTCAGATTGTGGGTTCCAGCCATCTGTGGCACTCTTTCGAGGGGTGCAACGAGAGGAGCCGCTTGAGAATGACACATTTTGAGTGATACGGTGGTGGGAGCTCTCGGCCGGTTCCCTCCTCTGAGACGTGGGCTGTTGTCATTTTCCCAGGTTTACACTTTCTCGCAGGAAAGAAAGCATTTGCATCGGCATATACGGCTGCCACTGTTTACTGCCACTGTTGACAGTTGTTTCAGAAGTTCACATTAAATGGTGTGATGGTTTTTGACTCTAAGAGAGTAATTTTGCAATTACTTTCTGCATATGAGTTCTACTAGTTCCAAGGTCACACAAAGATCTTAATAACTGATAATGTAATTTTGTTCACTCAGATTATTATGAGAATTAGTATTAGTACTGTCTTCATACGATATTGTAATAATAGCACAAAGTTTATACTGTGGCATGAGGCCATCTTTCTTCTGAAGAACCATATGTGCACTTCAACATAGAGCATACAATTAAAAACAAGAGATGCCAGAGCTCCAGCTTAAGCTTGTGAGTCTGACCAATCACCTTACCGCTTCCAGTAAAAAAAATGTGGATGCTTCTCCTACCTTAGCTTCATCTAGCTATGCTAATGCTAACTATAGTTGTATCTCTCAAATGATATTACCCATTCGTGCCAGAAAAATCTGTCATGGATCACAATCAGGTAGCGGTGTCTCTGCGCATGGATAGTGGCGATTGCGAATGCTACTTTGTGGTGCATGCTGAAATGGTAGTGTTTGAAGCAAGATCAGAGGATTTACAGGAAAATAAATTCCCTCCAAAACATATTTTTCCAGCAGGAATGCACCTGATTTGTGGGTTCACACATATATTGGGCAATATATTAATAGGCCTGCCCTTAGGAAAATACAAACATAAAACTCCATCTGATGTAAATGTAACATATAACTAAATATAAAATAGCATATATATTTATAATAGTTATTAGTATATACATGGTTTTTATTAAATTGAAGTATCTCCTGTCAATATGTTTGTAGTCCACTTCCTCAAAACTACACTAGTAACACCCACAAGCTGGCTGCAAGCAACCGCGACACAGCACCTTGGCGACATACAGCGACAAAGTCACTGCCAGTGAGTGCAAGGTTAGACCTGGCTGTGTCCTCAAGCAGGCGTTCTCCGTCTTCCTCCCTCAGGTATTCTATACGAGGCCGTCTTGGTCACCATCCCACACACACAAGACAACACTTATCCATCCACATCACGCAACAAAGGAAAGAAAAAAAAACCCAAACAACTCAAAATATGCTCCGAGTCACGACTCCCAGAGCTTTAACTCAAAATAAACAGAAACCAAAATAACCAACTCGGCTCCTGCCATGCCAGCACATTTTACGAAAACCAAGAGAATAATCTCCACAATAAAACCCCATGCTCTCTGCTGCAGTCAACAGCCAATCATTCAATAATTCAATTAGCCCTGCTGCACACCCAGATCCTCTTTCTCCCTCAGAGAGTGCATCACGGCCAATTAGCCCTGCCTGGAGAAACTCCTGACATTTGCTACTTTGCCACATATCCTATGCATGTTTATGACTGCTTGAAGTATATCCCACCAATAGATGTTACCATGTGCATATGCTGCAACCATCTTCAGCTTCTTCTGAAGTATATGAAACACATGTTTAAAACAGATTTAGATCAGTTATGACCTAATCTGACTTTGCTGTTTTTCCAGATTGTGTCATGAATGAATGGAAGTGAATTGTAAGTTATGATGAGGCCAAATGAACCAGCACAAAATTTGTTCAGAAGACAGCATGGAGAGAAAATGATTCTACCTCACTCATGAAGACACCAGAGGTAAGTTAAACTGTACAAAGCTGAAGATGTTACTAAAGTGCCATGCCCCTTTGAAGCTGAAATGATTCAACAAGTGATTTTACAATCTGGTTAAAATTGCATGCGATGTAAGAACATGTGACTGAATTAATTCAACAGCTGTAAATACAGCGTGTTTTTCAAGAGTAGGAAAAGAGATCCTGAACGTAAGGATCCATGCTACCTCTGTTACCAAAGCAACTGCTTCAATAGCGCGAGCACCACTCACTCCATTGAAACGAGGCTAAAAAAGATTATGTTATGATTGTGTAGGAAGCGATGGTCATCGTGAACAGCTGTTGTGTGTGTACCTCATACATGACTATTGTCTACAGAAGACTGTATAGTGTTGTGCATCAACTGCTGTTTGTTTTCTCCATAGCCACTACTCAGGAAGTGAACATTTTATTCCATTATCATTTGCATGCTATTCAGTTACTTCAAGAGCATGAATGCAATAAAATGCTGCCACTGTTTCACTTAGTTACATCTGAGACCATTTGGAAAACCGTAGAAACTACAGAAGCGAAATGTCACTATCCGATCCAGCTCTCAGGTTTGGTGCATGCATCTACAGCTTGCCTCAGAAAAGAGGAAAAAGTCATTTGATGCCAATGTACGCTGCTGTCATCTTTGCCTGAGGTAACAAGGTATAAAAGCACCTTTGGGGTCTCACAGGCATCTCTCTGCAAATATTTAAGGGATTAAGATCCTTCCCCTACAGCTGCTGCAAGCGAAACAAGCAAGACTGCAGGACCAGCTCATTAATGACTAAATTTTAGTGGCTGAAGGTCTGCCTAAAAAAACAGTTTTTTATTCAGGATGGGGGAGTATGAGCTATGGGTAACTAATAGAAAAATGGGTTATTATTTAAAATCTGGCAGTCTAAAGGGGCCCCAAATTCCAGTTTTTTACGTGTTTCTTTTTTTGAACTAATAGGATGCAGAGCGCAGGGCTCACCAAAATCCCCCTTTCAAAGCTGAGTCAGCCATGAAGCATCCTCCTCTTCCCTCTTTGCAGCGCCCAAACTGTACACCAGAAATCGCAGTGGGCTGCTTTGCCTTATGGGAAAATAGGAAGCATTATTAAACCCTCCCCAAAAACACAAGTCTTGGCGGTAAAGAAAGACTCAACGCAGTTTGAAATGCAGATCCTGTCGTTGGTCCTGTGGCGAGGTAATACAAACAGGGATGTCTATGTTTATGTGCTCTGATCTGAAGACGGGAGGTGGAGAGTCACTCAGGTCTATTTCTGGACACATCTTGATAGTACAAATTGATTCTACAGAAGCATTTCGAATGATTGATCAGCCATTTGTACGGTTCTGTCTCTGCTGTGAAAGAGTGACGAGCTGAGGAAAGTCTTCAAGGCAAAGCTGCTGGAAACTGTCCAGAGTGAAGACAAAACTACTCACAATCTGGAGTTTGGCTAATTTCTATGTGGAAAGCATTTTCATGGGTATACTTTATGTACTTTTTGACAGCATCTGCAAGGTTGCGATCACAGCTGTTATATAGTTTGCTACATTGAATGGCATTGAGCCTATTCCTAATTAAAAATCATTCAAAGATCAACAACTGTTAAGACATTAAGCTCATTTGTAAGACAATTGGGGCCAAATTTACCAAGGAATTTTCACAGCGCAAACAATATCTGCCATATAGCGACATTTTTGTGGTTGCAGACACTGAAATATTAACACCCTTATGTCGCTATTTAGTTGTAAGAGATGCCCATAAAAAAATCAGCAATGACATGCTTATACAGCCAGATAACAAGACGATGCCAAATGGACATGGAGCAACCAGGTGCAAGTAGTAAGGGAATCTCAAGAAAAATTAAACGAAAGTAGGTAATATTTATTGCAATGTAAATTATGATGTATTAATGTGGAAAAATAGTTTACGAGGAGGAACTATGTTTTTGGCAGATGATTTTTTTCATGGGGCTCTGCCCCACCTGCCAATACGTGCCTGAAATTACCCAACTTCCAAAAAAAGAAATATCTAAATATGAAAGCTAAGGTGGAATACTCATAAATGAGGAACCACCACAAAAGTGTCTCAAGCTTCAGCGAAACTCAAAATTCCAGCACTAATTAGACTCCCCTCTCCTCAACAGTCTTATACATTCTAAATCCAGCAGCGATAAAGCTTGCAGACCCTTAGCAGATGCTGCAGAGAGTGTGCATTGAAGGGTTTGGTTCATTCAAGGTAAAGAAAGGCTTTTTTTCCAAATCTGACAGTTACTTTTCCAAAGGAGTAAATGTCACACAATGAAACTGATATTTGCAACATTCGCTGAAAGGATTTTCCAACATTTCTCCATACCAAGAGTAGGAAACGCATTGGTTCCTTTTTAATTTATGATAATTCATTCTGGAGAAATCCCCAGGTTAGCAGTCAAGGTTTAGCAGTCACCTAAATGAATGAAAGTCAATAGGCTATTCCAATGAAGGAGAAACTAGCTCCAATTATGAGTGATTTAATCCAGCATTTCTAGAAGTTTTCAAGCTCTAGAAATCACCTTGTTTACTACCTTAGTAGCTAATAAGCTAATTATTTTTAGGTTCTGCCAAGATAGGCCGCAAAAGAGGTTTTTAATTGGCTTGCACCTCTTCATCCTTTGTGAGGTTTAGGCAGTTGCTGCCTTGACAATGTGGACCACCAGCCATAGTTGGCAATGGCATGGCTTGTGCTCAACCCACAGCTAAATCACGAAAAAGTGTTTTTACTCTATGAGCCACCTGAAGGCCTGACTGTTCCACATTATTGCTGAAGAGTAATTATATTAGGATATATTCATCATTATTAGGATAATGATGTTGGGAATATGTAAGAATGCTGAAACGGAAACCACAGCAACGGTTTTCAGCCTATCCCTTTTCAAAATAAATTGCCCAGAAATATTTAACAGTAGTTTGTGTTTAAGCATCAAGTATAAGCATAACAAGCTTCTCTGTCAGAGTTCTGATTGAGCCGTTACAATTAGCATCAAAAAATTAGACACTTTACCTCTTGTGAATGGTTTACTTCGCGCCACAACTGCAAGAAAGCAGGTTAGCACCTGATACACATGAAAACTGACTAGAACAGAACCCTTCAATGCAAGTCAACAGCCTTCTTTGATTTGATATGAAAAATTCAATATGCCAAGATGAGGATGTTTGGCACTACCACGAGTCAAATGGGCTGGATGCTCATTTAAATGTGTCAAATTGATTCTGAGCTCCGTTTCACATGTGTCACAGCGGCTACATGTGTTCTGAAATGCAGGCATACCCCACATTCTTGCCTGCTGCCAATAATTACGCCGTCAACAGAAAAAAAAAATCCAGAATATATGGTGTCCCAAAAAAACAAGGAAACAAAAATACAAGAACAAAATTATAATAAGAAAAATAAATAAAAAGCAAATGAGTCCTCTCTGGTCTGTCAATTAAACCAACATTGAATTTTTGAACTTTATAGAATCCCTGGAATGGTTGACAAAATAAACAAACCGAACTCCGTCTCACATTTATAAGCGTAGCAGTCATATGCTCTATAGTGCAGATGACTGGGGCTGGTTTTAATGAAGATGGAGGAGGGGTGTTTGTGTGTTGTGTATGGTTGGGGAAAAAAATAGAGACAAGCAGCAGGTTGGCGGAGGATCCTTTTTTTCCTCTTTATCTCTCTTCCCTGCATTGATTGGTTTCCAGGTTTGTGCTCATCATAATGATGCGATGCATTCCGCTGCGGCAGGCTCTCGCCGTTCCCATGTGGTCGCGGGCGCGCTCCACTGACTCCGCAGACGACACTGTCAGTATGGTTTAGATTAATTAAAAGGTCAGGCTGGTGCACAGGGTGCCCAAATGGTTAATCTGGCTCCAGCACCAGGGCAAAGTGGAAGGGGAAGGAAAAAAACAGATGGATTAAAGCAACGCACAGGGCGTTGCTAAGCAATGGAAACAGAAATGAATACTTATGCAATTACGGCATGACAAGTTATTATGACTTCACTGCATTAAAAATCAGATCTGTTTGTCGTGGAATCCCGGAGCACTTTGCCTTTCTTTTCTCTCATTTCCTATTTCCTACAACTGCAGAGAAAGATCATTTATGACGCGTATCACAAATGAAGAAGGGCTAACCTGTTTTCAGGGTTTTACTCTGGAGTAACTGCTAGGAATTTGCCTCGAATTTCACTCCGCTGTACACTGTGAAACTGAAGCAAGGCACATACATTTAGCAAACCACAAATACCAAAGAGGAAGTGGAAGTGAATGTGAATGTTCGCCATGTACATGGTTGGGAAATTAGAGTGCAGGTCAGTATCACAATACAAACCTAAAAGGATTCTGTTACAGTTAGCTTTGATGTTATGAAATATACATTTTCATTTCATTAGGCTTAATGCTCTGTGTTGTGGATGAAGCCAAGGGCTGGATGTTTGAAGGAGTGACAGTGGCAGGAGAGGTGGAATCATGGAAGGGAGTTTATTAGGCCTGCCCGAATCCAACAATTGTGTTCGTCTACTAAACTACAAAAAAAAAAATAGGCAAAAAGTATCAGCGAAGTGACCTCCTCGGCACTCCCTAAATGAAATATTATGTTAAGATGAGAGGCAGAAGTGGTAGTTTAAATGACAGCTTTATTCACCTGATCAATATGAAATTTGAAAAGTGCAATTAACTACGAAGCTAAAAATCCATGCCTCCAGTTTTCTGTAGCAAATGCTAGCAAAAACTTCTGTCCCCACTGATCGGAATAGTGCTAGCATAGCTAATTGTAGCCAACTTCCAATTGAAGTCATTGCAAAGTTTTAAATTAGCTACAGTTTCAAAAGAATGAGTGAATATTCAGCAACTATAATACTAATTTCCTGTCATTGTTTTTCATAAGCAGATGTAGATGTTGTTTCACTTAAATTAAAAAATGAAAATGTTGGGTTTATTTTCCACAACCATTGCAGTGGTTTCTGCAAAGTCTAATTTGTTCTTGCTTGGCAAGTTACCAACCGATGCATCATCGAACACATCCGGGCATTTTATTCGTTCTTGGTTGCTTGCGTTTTTCAGTGTTGGGCTGTGGTCCAATCCCTAAAATGATCTGCCCACGCGCTCCTCCCCTTGGGAGATTCCCTTTGGACTCCAGAAGTTGTCTGTTGGCTAGTTGAAGTCTGGTCCAATCCCTGATAAATGCAAGGAAAGGAACGCAAGATCAGACACTTGACCCTCGATTTAGCTCAAGGGAAGGAGTCCACAAAGTTACCGACTTGAGGCAGATAAATTGCCCAGAATGCATCTCTTCAACCCCTAACTTCCTGTTTAAAAGGTTTCAGCTGCCATATTTTCTGCTACTGTGGGAAAAGGCAATATATAAATGTATAGAACTAATTTCAAAAGATTTTATTGCTGAACTGAAATATAATATTGAATAAGTTAATAAATATAATTAATTTAGCACTGATAAGTAAATACTTTAGAAGTGACTTCCAGCAAATACTATAACTTGTGTGATGTCATGATCATTAATTACATGATTGCTAATTTTATTGCAGCTAATATTTAGAAGCCAGCAAATCAGCTAACAAGAAGTACAGTATTGAGCAGACGTCTATTTTAAAATACATCTATTTTGGATTTGTAACCTGTTTTTTAATGTTTCTGCAAAATTGGTTTTATTGCAGTTTCCATATCTTCAATTTTGGGGATGTAATTGTCCAACGGTTTGGAATATAGTGCTTTGCTATTTGCCATAAGCTTTTACTCAGAGGTAAAAAAAAGAGAGGAAGAAAATAATATGGTCTGTTGAGTTGTCTTTTATTCTTTCTCCTATGGATGGGTTTATGTTTGGAAAAAGCCAATGGAAGCCTTCAGTCCACATTGCCTGCTCCTAACCATTGAATGTTGTGTTGTTACACTGAATAGTGGTGTCACGCTCAATGTTTTGTTTATAAGATGGCTGTTACCATATAGCAATGACTTATAAAAGCCATTGAGTCTGGTTGTGGTCTGCATGCATTGCCAATGAATGCAAAAACAATTGTAGGTCTTCATATGGATCTTGTGTATTCCAACAAGGACTGAAACTGTTCTGAAGTAAAAAGGTAGACTAACTCTTTATTAGTTATTAAATATTCTCACAATGGTTTCTATTTCCACTGTTTTCCTTACCCCCTGCACATATTAATAAAACATTTTCATAAGTCGTTGCCTATGTGACGCGCTCTAAATAGATACTCACCCTCTTTATTGCACATGCTGTTCAGATTAGTGCATTGAGGGTGGTATTAGGTAAAGCTCTTGGTGGGTCCTGGGTGGAGGTCCGGAGCGGATGAGATCATCTGTCCCGGTTTGGGACGCGGTGTAATAGGAGTCACACCTCGGTGAGAACCAGCGCTCTGTTTCCTGGGTGTGGGGGAACCCCGGGGCAGAGAACATTCACTCGGCCGTTTCCAGGAGATCATCCGCCATTCATCTCCCGGATGATGTCATGGGGATCGTTTTTAAAGAAGGTGTCCACTGAGGTAACAAAGCAGGTTGAATGGACAATAGCCATCTCGATGTCTTTCATTAAAAACAGGTTGCTCGGAAGGTCCCGCTTTATGACATCGATTCATTAGTTAAGCCTGCAAAACCGAAACGACGGGAGGAGCATCTGCTTTTAAAGGCATTACATTCCTGACTCTTGTGACGTTAGCGAGAAATAGTTTGGAATAAGTTACCGCTGGGCTGCTTTTAGGAAATTTACATTTGAATGTGCTATCATCAGTTCCAGAAATGAATCATATCTTTTATTCAAATATATTAAAAGTGAATGACCAATCATGACATTGAAATTTTAAACATTTGTACATGAATGTCTGAGAAATCTGTTAAATTCAGATTCAATTAATTATGCATTGTAATTAGCAGCATCATAATCATTTGTGCACCTTCTTCCAGTTTAAATAGTATTTTTCTTTAGTTTGGTTCTCAACATTTCAAAACAACTATATACATCTCCAGCAAGGTTATTTAATTTAATTTTAATTATTTACAAATGCCTGTAACAAATAGGCACATTTCAATATGATTCATGAATATTAAATGGTATCTCCCTTGTAACTATCTGTCCCTGACAATTCAGTGGAGGCGACAGTTTTGAATAATTATTGTTCCAACTTGTGCAACCATAAGTTTGAAACTTTCCTAAGAATCAGACAGTGTCTGGTAACATCTAATAACTATAGTTTGTATTTTTTGTTTTTTGTTTTGCTATTGTCCAAACTAAAAAAAATGAAGAGTCTTCAACAGGTCTTTAATATTACTTTAACATTGCAAGATGTGACTGTCTAACAATTTAACGACTACAAAATGATTTTTTCTGTCCACATCACTTAAATTTGCAAGCAAACTACCAAGTCTTATTTTAGCCCACAAATTGACCACATCTTTGCCCAGGATGGGAAAGCTTCAATCAAGAGGGTAACCAAACATTCTCCACTACTGAGACTCCTCTGGCCAATCAGACATCTCTGCTCCAACCATGTGAATTGCTTATGTTGTCCTCTGAAGAAAGAATTACTGCACAGCCCAGCAGGAACATCTTTACTTATCGGGATACGTATTTCATGTTTTATTGCAGATCATGAAACAGCTCTCACCCTCAGGTGTCAGTTTCATAGAAAAATATTTCTCATTATCTTGCTGGCTCTTTTCTTCTCATGAACACTTAAGTCAAATTATAATGGAAATATGAAAAAATATCCATTAAGCAAATTCAGGTTATTTAGTATAATGCTGATATTGAATCTTTGAAAATTTGGTTGATTTTTAAGTGAGTATGAATGAGGGAAAGTAAAGTAATAAGAAGTGTATGAAATGCAGACGCACAAGTAAGATCCTCTGACGCAAAACCTGTGTTGTTCACTCCATCATACGCTTCAAAACTGGTGTCGGCTTTCTCATTGTGTATTGCTCCAAGTGAAATAAATGACTCTAGTTTAAAAAAATGTACTTGGGTACTTGGGCTCCCAAAAAACAGCATTAATTTGTTTCACATTACATCAATTCTCACTTCACAAAACGCTTCAGTATACTATGAAGGATCACGTCATAGGTTTCTCATGAAAGCCAGTCAGACATGACTCCATCGAGAAGGGAAATGCACAACCACTTGTGACATCTGTCTCCCCCCCCCCCCCCCACCCTCCTTTTCCACAGAAATCACCCCGCACAGGCAGTGTAGGGCAGCCGTTTGCTCAGACCGCATTTTTCCCACAGTGAGACAATATGGATCTGGCCAGAAAAGCACTGAAATGCCTTAGCTTGTAAAGGTTAGCATACAGTAGTATTTTGCTCCAGAATCACAAGGTAAATGTGTGTATTTTTCAGATTTAGATTAATAAGTGAAAAATTGCATACAAAACACTGCTGGTTTGACCCATTCTAATGAATGTGCACTGCTGTTCAATTATTCTTTGCTTTAAGATGTGAAAAGCAGCGGGGAACCTAAATTATCTTTTCCTAGCTCAATAATTCACAAACTTATCTTTCTATGCTGGTGGGGCTGTTTTGAAGTTTGACGGGTGCTCTTCTTGACGTGACTGTGAGAGAGTTTCAATTGTCAAAGGCCATTTTTAACACTGAATAAGCAATTGAAAAGTCACATGTCATGTCACATGTCATGTTTTTTTTTCCTTATTTTTTATAGCAGCACAGAAATGAGAAAACCGTTACTCCTGTCGATATGCGCCTAGGCACTTTCAATGTCAGGCATAATCTATTGCATGTATGTATGGTACCCGTAAATTCACTGATTCACACTAACTGTAATTAACTGACAATTTTTTTTTGTCTTGACCTTCAACTTGTGTATGATTTGAGATACTTCCAGGAATTAAAAAAATTGTCTGCTTAATATTTTTTACTTTCACAAAAAAAAGATTGGTCCTAACTTCAGCTTTATAGTTATTTTAGGGAACAGCTTACATTTGGGGGCTGGAAATCCCATTGGTAACGCTATGGTTTTAGCCTGGAGCAAGATACTCTATCACTATTGTTGCAGTAAGAATCCAGAATTACAAATGGGTGTAATAACATGTATTTATATTGCCCTGGATATGGCTGAATTCTAAGCTCATAAATAATGCCAAATGATGGTAATAATAATAATAATAATAATAATATAGTAGAACAGTTCAGACCTCATAGCTTTAATTTACTAATTTTTTTTAATGGATGTCAAAATGTTTCAGTTACAGCTGTGGAAAACCACATTTTATTATTATCCAGATGTAATTAATATATTAGGAATTCATATTACTCTTCTCATAGATACTCAAGTTTTCTTTCTGGGTCAAGTTTAAAAAAATGAACATAAGAAGAGAAGCCCCGACCTTTCAAAAATTATTTTAAAAAAGTGTGCACGGCTATTTATAGTCTCACCACACTTCACTATGCAATTAAGTTATGGCTGCATGGGCACCCCCACGCCTTTCAAATAATGTCCAAAGTTCAGATGCCTAAAATCACATTCGATCATATCATGTTTTTTCCCCCTCACATAACAAAGAAAGAAAAAACTGTGCACAGAAACATGCGATAAAAGAAACTTGCTTAGATAAAAAGGAATTTTCAAGGTGCGTTCACTTTTCTGTATATCCAAGACCTGCTGTCAGGCTTGTTTGGGTATTTGGTGATTCCTATTACTGGCCCGTTATTTCGGTGGTTGTGAAAACAGCATCTCACATGCTAGTAAGATTCCAATTTTCAGTCATAGCAGATGGTCCATTTAAAGATGGTGCTGTTAAGTGCCTGACAACATTATTATCAATGTTCTATGCCCTCACACTAGATGTAAGTACACATGGACACACACACAACAAATGCACACACACAGTTAATTTAGCATTTAACAGTTTTGTTCACTGTCAACAAAGATGATGGGGAGCTTCAAATTCTTAAAATTTGTAATAATTAGTTCTTTCTTTTAGACTTTAGACTAATCTGCTCAACTTCTACAGTCTGTTATATCATAGGGCCGAATCTAGACCTGAGTTATGCCCTTTAAGTGTATTTTCTCACTGTTGTAATGACGGACATGCTGGAAATACACTTGCAGTAAGCAGAGTGAAATACAGGTCTGGATTTGCACATGTTGGAATTATGCATATAATCCATATTCGATGTTATATACTATTTGCACTGATAATGATCAGCTCCTACTTTCTAAAGAGCTTATTCCGTCATGAGAGAGTCTTGCTGGTTTTCATCAGACCATGAGACCAAAAAAAATATTCAGCGGTATGAGCTGTATTTAATTAGTTGAATAAAAATAATATTTAAATATATATTTTCTCATTGTTTGAACTGCATAAAGTTGATTTTAATTGTTAATAAATCAATGACAGTTACATTTTCCCCACCACAATTAGCATAGCGTACGGAGCAGCTACATGAAATCGATGACAGAAGTCTCTGTTTTATTTAACCTACTTAGCTATGGCTCTGTGTTGTGCCCTGAAGGTTTTAACATTTACAGCTGTCAAATTCAATTAGTGTTCACAGTTACAGATGAAATCCTAAGCACTTTCTTGCAGTGACTCAGAATCTATATCAACGGAGAAAAGTTTAACATTTCATTTCGCTCCCGTCAGCTGAAAAGCATGTAATAGGAAGACTTTATCGTGCTGCTGATATGTTTTTAAAATGCTTCATACAATTTTCCAAAAAAAAAAAAAACACAAAAACAAAAAAGGTGTGTCTGAGCCGACTGTCGTCTTTGATTTGTTTGCCTATGGTGTATGCCCAAGCTTTCATGTAATTTGATGTGGATTACTTAATTACTCTGAATCCAGCAGTAAATGCTTAGAGGAATTTTAGTACAATTCAGCCTTTCAAAGGCTTGTTTCTTCTGCTCTCAAAATGGAAAAAATATTATGGGAATATCTAACCGCTCGCCCGCCTCTGTCTCAAACCTGAAGTTAGAGTTGGCTACAAGATATTTGCGAAAGGAAAAACAAACTTTGTAATGTCGAATTAATGAGGTAGCCCTGGACTGAAGACAGCATTTGAAGATAATTTGTGTACAATGACCAACGTAACAAATGGCCAGTCTAGCTGAAAGGTCAAAAGTGGAGTTTTAACAGAACCTCAGTATATTCAGGATAACATTCTCCATCCATACCAGCAGTAAAGTATGTTGTGTGTGTGTGTGTGTGTGTGTGTGTGCACCCAGTATTCAAATGCAGCATTCCTAAACGACAGATTGTAATCTATGTAAATCGTAAGCAGTTACCTGCATATATTGTTAAAGGATTAAAGTATAAGGAGTATACAGTGGGGTCCAAAAGTCTGAGACCACATTGAACATTTTTTTCCCAAACCCTTTTCATGTAAACCTGGAAATAATCAAAATGTTTTCGGGTTTTGAAACATTTAAAACAAGGACATTTATTGGACACTTAAAGACCATGTGATGACATGTATCATCAGGTTTTCCTCAAACTTGTGGAGTCCATGCCAGCTCCAGCACACCCTGTCATTAAAGCAAAAGGGGGACGTACTGAAAACTAAGACATTCTGGAAATTCATGTAATTTTTTCAAAGATACAACCTGTCACTCAAATTGCTGATATAATTTGCAATTTAACAATTGTATTAAATTGTATGAATGCAAAATAGAAGCTCTTCACTTCTGGTGTCAGGCTTATTCACCCCACTGTATATCTTTCAGAGGAAATGTCGTCTTTCATTTACGATAATGTCAGCAAAAGCAATTCATTAGTGTTTATACGTTTAGTAGTCTTGTTACTGAAGCAGTAACCATGGCTGCAAGTGAGCTTTGGTATCAAACTGATCACACACATCTCCAAAATGTGCACATGCAGATTTTCATGCAAAATTTGGGATTTATATAACTACTTGATGCGAGAGTGTCCATACTGTTATGCATCATTTGAATGATGCGAACACACATGGCAGATTTTTGCTAAATAGCACACCCTAAAAACCAAAAGAATTTTGCTATTGTTTCCTTATTCCTCCTGATTAATTCTCGTTATTATTCGTAATTAGTGTTAAAATAAAATTTTATTTTTGACCATAAATAAATGATAAATTAAATGAACAGATATGCGCAACGGAGCCCCATACATGTCACCAATACCTGCCCATCTGCAAATCCTGTCAGCTCTGGGGATTTTGGCCCGGAGGGGTTCCAATGGGAAATAGTGGACCGGTCAGGTACATCTCACTAAGTCATGTCTTCCCAAGAGTGTTGGATGGCATCATTCATCTGTATAGATTCCCCTATGCAGGAGGTGAATAGGCAGGAATCAAAGGGCAATTTGCAGCCATGACCAGTTTTCCTGATGCAATTGGTGCAATCGACTGCAGTCACAATGCAAAGGGCATTGTCAGTGGATGAGTATTTGTACGTAAATGGTAAGAATTTCCATTCAATAAATGTGCGACTGATTGCAGCTGACAAATGATGATAACGAATGTGGTTGCCCTGATGGCCAGGGACAGACTCATTCATACTGATGAACAGTAATGCTGGAAATAAACGCTGATAATCATAGCCGGCAACTCGTTGAGGAGGCTCAGCGGTGGCTCTCCCATACTGCCACCAATTGCTCTTACACTTGCCCATTGAGCAAGTCTACGCTTCAGCTTTGAGGTAGGACCATTCTCTTTTGATTTCGATCTGCTCACGGCTCTCTATACCCACGGAATTGACAGCCATGGCAAACTTCTGCCAAGCAAGATTTTGTTTCATTTGTTACCTCGGCGCATTGGCAACAAAACATATTTTGAAACATTATTATTGAACCATTGTTTATGTGTTGAAGGTTTGATGGATTTATGTTTGTAAGTGATGGAGCAATCCTAATTCTACAATGGCTGTACGTTTCATCTCTTAAAGAGGGACAAAATTGTTGGAACCCTCCATGGGTTCAGAGGGACACACCACAGAAGATATTAAAGCTATAAACTTGAAATTGGGATTTTTTTTTATCACACACATAATAGAAACTTGTTGGTTGATTTCTGACAGAATGATACATATTCAGGTGTGTGTATTTGTATTGTGACGAAAGCTCATCTGCCGTAATCATGGAAATCTCCGGAGTTAATGTCAGCATTACAAGACCAAGTTCGCACGTGTAAATTCCAACGTGGGTTAGATGAACGTGGGGCCAAATTTGACCAAACCTAAACTGTCAAAGAAAAGAGTTTATGTTACACTCCTCGAGAATTACATTTTAATTATACAAGATTAAAATAATCAAAGCTGACTGACTTTTTGTTTGTCTGTTCAAAAAGTCTGTAAGCTTCTGATTGTAGACTTAATATAGTGATCGCGACGCTTTACAATGAGTCATGAGTAACCAAGCCCATTTCTCAAAGAACAAGGGTTCAGATCGTCCTTTAAACCTGATTTGCATATCGAGCCTGACCTCTCCCATTCTTTTCCATGCATCTGGGTGGATGCTGAACACAGAGACTTTTTTTTTCAGGTTAGCATCGACATGACTTTAACACATGAAATCACCATGGATGCATCAAAATAAAAACAGTGAAGTAAACATACAACTCGCTCAATATAAATCTTGTGTTTACTGTTCTCTGCTACAGCTGCTGGCAGTTGATTATGAACGGTTGCCTGGAGACTATGAATATGAAACAATTAGCTGAATTGCTCAACTTTTTTTCATAACAGGCTATCATGTTATGCATATGTTACATAGTAGTTTACATTCCTCAGCAAGTAGACTTTATTGTCGTCCTATGCCACACATTTCTATGTGTAGAGTAGAACGAAATGATGTCTCCCAGGTCCACAGTGCAACATTTAATAGCATGCATCATCAGATTGTTTATCAGATTTGTATCCGCAGATAAAACATTGTTTAGTGATTCATTATTTCAACTAATTAATTGACTGACTGGAGAAATTTACCCCATTCTCAAGCTGCAGGACACTAAGGACGAAAATAAAACCATTGCAGAATTCCGTTTCATTGAAAAAGATTTAGTTTAACTTTGATCATGATGTCAGATAATGATGTATGAAGTAATAGATTAACAGGACATTTTTATTTCGAACGAGGACAAAACCTTGCCTGTATAATTTGGCTGGCAGCTTTAGTTGGGATTGTACATAACAACAAGGGACATTTTCAGACTTACCTCCAAACCAACCATAGCTCGGAAACTAATATGCGTCAGTAGGTTGAATCAATGTGTAACTTTCATACAACATCAAAAATACAAAAAACAAACCACTGAGCACAATACATTTTACAATGGTACATGGTTAAAGAAAGGCTGGTCTTATTTGCTTTTACTAAACCAAGATGATATCCTGAGAAATCAGTTCTCATTTGCGGTGGTAATCGGTGTAACCAAAATGTGTAGGGGCTATAAGAGACCGTGGATGCGTTCCAATACTTTTGCTCCTCATCTCCTTTCCTCCACTATGTAGAGAAAAGGATGGTATAAAACGAGGGAAGGAGGAGATGCTATGAAAATTTGAACAGCTAATTCACTTCTTTCATCATCAAGATCGATGTCATCTGTTGATGAAACAGTAATTTCGACCGGTACCATGGATACCTATGGCCAATCACATTTGCAGCTGAGAAAACGTGATGAAGTGCCCTCTAGAGTTGCCCTTTGTATGAGAAAATGTAATAAAGTACCCTCCTGGGTGCCCCTATAGTGATAAAAAATGTAATGAAGTGCCCTCTATGTGCCCACACGCATCGTGTCTAGTGGGCCCCCATGGCATGCAGGAGGTTCCCTTTTTATTTTTTTTTTGCCCAGACTGCCTGTGCATGCCGCTGTCCACCGCTCATTTTATGCATGAAAACATAAATGTCTTCTGCTGTTTGGAGTCATGATTTAACATAAACACGTGTTCAAGGAAATCATTAAACCTGACACTACAGTCACACACTCAATTTTACATTCGTTAAATTACCATTCTCAATTCAATAACTTGGACATATCATATTTTCATTGTTTACATGGAAATGTTTAAAAAGAAAAAGGTAATGTTTGCCCAAGAATGTAAATGTGTTGGTTCCGTGTTCTGGCACTTATATGTGAGTGTTGGCTCTGGTGGTTTTTTAATCGGAACTGGTCGCAAGCTCAGTGATATCACCCGTACACCTTCCGTGGTAGGATACGTCGATAAGGAAACGATCTGAGACCTCCTTCGCTTCGATGAGAGAGGGGGATACAATTTGAGTATTAGAATGTACCCTGTGGAGCCATTTGGCAAGAGGATGAGTGAAATGTAGATGTGAAATGTAAGATCTTTAGTAACCAACATGTTAGAACAAGAAGAGGTCATACCCACGGAACAAGAGCCAAACACAAAGATGATTCCTGCGTTACTGTTTCAGCTTGTAAGGAGGCAGTACCTGTGTGATGGCCATGGATAGAGATCTCAACACTTTATGGGGGTTGACTGAAAAGATTAATAATAGAGTGTATAAATTGGTGTTATAAAATTATACCTATCATTTAAATTGATTTATGACCGGTAATAGCAGGGCAAGTCTTGCAACATTTCAAGATGTGCCATGAGTACTATACACCTACTGTGTAAAAATCTAGGTAGGATTTCAGTAAATGTGAGAATAGATGTGACTTTATGAATTAGAAGTTAAATCTGATAATGTACAGAACAACTTAAAAGAAAAATGTCCAAGACAAATGCATACTGATTGCAATCACCTGCATACAATGAGTTTGGTTATGGTCCTTTCCTTATTAAGGGCACATGACTGAAAGGCATGGTCGTTTTGTAATTAATTACATCTTAGTCTTCTCAAGATGAGGAAGACATCTTTCGCATGTTTCATCAAAAGTCTAAAAAAATATAATTGAGAAGTTCTGTCACTTCCTTTTAGCTGATTATGCATATATTTTACAAACCACAATAAGGAATTTCTAAATATAATCCTTTCAAGTATCTCCACTTTATCAGAATATATAAGTGGCAGTAATTACAAATAAATTTTACCTGAGGTAACAAACACCTTGAGTATGGAGGGTTATAAAGAACAAGGATAGGTTTTTTCGAGTCTGGGCCATATCAACTTAAAACTAATTTGTGTCCAGCACCTGCCAGTAAAATACAGTCACACATTCTATGTGTTTCCCGAGTCTTTCATCCAGACTGCCTTGAAAATGATGAATTTACAGCTTGTTATTTACTTGGGTAACCAAGCAGATTAACGGCATTGCCTAAAGGTGCAACAGCAGTGCTGCATCAAGGAATTAAACCTGCAACCTCCAGGTTTCAGGCACATTCTTGAGAACACTCCCGCTGAATTCAAGCAGTGGAGGCCGGCCAATGTATTGCAAGGCATGAAATATTACTTTATGACTTAATAAGGTGCTTGGTTAATTCATTCTGGATCAGAGAACACGGTGCTCCACCCTAATGGTGGAGCCAAAAACTTAATAAGTGTTTAAGCTGTCAGGTCATGTTGTTGTTTTAAAACACACCCTTGAACAAGACTCGGCCCAGCTCTCCATACCTTGAAATCAAATGGAAACCCTCCTGTCTTGGGAACCTTGTGAAAAAAGCTGTACAGTAAATCATATTTGTTCTTTTATAAATCGATATAAAAAGAAGTCTTTTATATTTAGCTCTCTCTCTCGCTCTCTCACACATACACAGGGAAGTATGAAGGTTTCTTGTGGGAGTAATTCTCTCAAATCTGAAAGCCTTCACCCTTGTACCTTAATATTCAGTTTAGATGTGCTGAGAACAACAAAACAGCACAAACAAATACCAGGAAAATAAAACTCACTCAAAATAGATCTTGACTGCAATGTCTAGAATTTGTAATGACATTCAAGCTACCATTATTTTATTTTAGATTCATTGCATTTACTTATTCTCACAGTTATGAAACCAAAAGCACTTAGGCCAAAATTTACCAAGGAATAGTCACAGCTACATAGCAACACTTTTGTGGTCACAAACACCAAAATATTAACAAATAATTTACCAAGACTTGTTCTAACTATGCAATAAAAAAATTAAACGCCCTCATGTCACAATTTGCGGTATGAGACGCCCATAAAAAAGGCCATATATGGCATGCTTACACATCCAAATATGAAATGAACATGGAGCGTCCAGGTGCAAGTAGTGAGGGAACCACAAGAACAATAAAACTTAAAGTTACTGATCTGGTAATAGATATAACAGCCTGTTGAGCACAGATCCACAATACATACCATATTACATTATATAAATTAAACACAAACTGAGAGGAGTATGTTTTGGAGTGACATCATGTTCACAATTAATTTATTGGTATAGGCTAACAACACAAACAGCAGAGAAAGTAAAGATGGTGGCATGATGTTAGGTGAAATATAAAACACTTTCTTACAACATAATACAGGTAAATGGAATTAGGTAATTCCAATGTGGATGTTGTAAACACAAACCGCTTGTTCCTCTCTTTCATTGCCTGTAGATAAGGTTATTTTTGGAAAAAAAAAAAAAAAAAAAAAAGCTGCCGTGATGTGAACTGCAGTACTTTGCAACAACATTTGTAATTTTTTAGAGAAGCATTTACTGCAAGGTTTAGTAAATTAGATGGAATACTTAATCGGCCTCATCTGCAAAATCTTTACCCTGTTTTAGAGTCTTTACCCCAGGTATACATATGCATGAACAGATTTTACTATGTATCAAGACAAAAGTCGCAAAGTGGCATAGTCACCATAGATTCCATCTTAGTAGCAGCCTTCATCCATTGTGACTGTTCAGTAATTCACACTTTTATACCACAACGTTTAAAAGCAGCTGCATTTACACCTGAAAAGCAGTCGCATTTCTTTAGCAAATCTGGCCCTTAGTCTCCTTAACCCTTTCTTACCTTAGCTGACTACATGGTTAGCAAAATATCATACATATAAAATATCATACATGTTTAAGTTGGTTGTGTCGCATAAGTTTGAACTGAATCTGGCTTAAACTTGCCTGAACATGATCATACTCCTCTCTGTTCAACTGTACATCCATCTCAGCTGCTCAGCTATCCTTTTTAAGAGCAGGCATGTTTCCAAAACTGCCTGTCACCTCTGAGGATTAACAATGTTTTTTTGAACAAACATGTTTATTGATAATATTTTAATGTTTGTTGCATCAGTATTATGTATTGTAGTCACACATACCTTTGTTTTCTAACTAATTTTGTTCTCATTTTGTTTCATGAATTCAATAATGACTTTTTTACACAGTGATTTTTGTATCCTCATCCCTCTAGAATGACAATATGTGACCATATTCTGTGATTTTCAATAATCACTCAGTTTAAATATGTTATTTGACTTAAAATTGATAAATTATTTCTTGTCTGGCATATGCCTTGTTTAGGACATATGCAGCTCAATCAAATCAAATTTTGCATTACAGCATAATTTTCTTTTATTTATTTTTTTAATTTTATAGGAAAAAAAAACAAGCATTCCCTTTAACATCTGTTCATTTCATCCTAGAGAAGTTCATGTTGTTAAAAAGCTAAAGTCTGTTATGATTGAATACAATAGGCCCTGGAAGAGACAAAGCTCATTTAATTCGGTCCTGGCTTAAAACTTTTAACATGTTGTGCTGCCCGTATATAAACATTAGGGATTCTCATGGAATGTCTAAAATGTGTTTTTCTTGAGGACAGATACCAGCGCAGAGCCTAGACAAGTTTGCCCAGCACCAATACATTCTGCTCTACTGCTTAAGCTGGCACTTTTCTGGCCTAAAATGAACATGTTTGTACAGGTATGGGGGGGGGATGGTGTTATCAAAGGTGTGTTTATGAAAATTATTTGGCAAACTGTTAGTCCTATGACCTGGCTTAATTTGCCAGATGAACATTATTTTTTTCCTTACAGCCCATAAAACTTCATCTTATCTCTCTGAAATTTTTAAAACACTTTTAAACATGATATATTTTAAATAACCACATATATATAAATAATCATTTCTTGATCAACCAGCAAATTGGTTAGTGAAATCATCTTAAAGGACCTTTCAAGAATGCCATAGATTTTCTAAAATGTGTTTCTTAAAGGTAGTAGTTAGGCAAATTTTAAGTGTTACCATACCATTGCAAGACCATAATAAATCACTTCCTGTCATTGAAAAGGGTTTACTGACACATGGACTCATCCTGTCTGTCTGTGCTGATAGTCCTTAAATTCAGATTTAAAAAATTGTACTTGGACCACACTGCCAAAACTATAAACATATCAGTTGAATTTCCAAACAACTGAATGACATGAGGAGGAGGCAGTAACTCATTATGAAATGACCATATTCAAAACTATCAGATTGTATTATCAACAATGGCAGGCTCTGTGAGCAAGCGACCCATAATTTCTCTCTCATCTCTTGCAATGAAGCCTAAGAAAACACAAAGTCTGGCATATATATGTAGTAACAAGTGAAGGGGCAAAATAAGGGGTAAACAGTATGTTTTTTTTTCAGATGGAGGAAATGTGGGGAGGGGGGTAATTGTAATATTCTAATAAATTATCAAACAAACAAACTATCTTTGGGGAACAACAGAGTAATTGGAGTAATTAGAGTAATTTTCACCATACATAGGTCATTCCATGCCAACTTTTTTTGGACACCTGTAGAGCTAAAGATAGGTACTCATACATACTTTGGGTGCACATTCAGAATCTGATTTTCATTTTTCTCAAGTAGTTGATTTGTAGGGTCTCAAAAAGGGCTTTGTGATCTGCACAGCCACACTTTTGCTCCTTTATCTAGGGACTGTTTAAATTTTCCATCTCACCTTTTATAATTCTTGTATAAAATCCACTGCCTTCATTGCCATGGATAAAAACAGTATTAAGACATGCATTAAAAGACATGCATAAAAAAACAATGCACCTGAGGAATGTAGACCTGCCAAGAGTGCGTAAAAAAAGTCACCTTCATCTAAAACATATGCAGGCAATGTAAAAACCATCAAACACTGATTAAACCTTGTATAAGTGAAGAATGCTAGATGACACAGTTGCATGAGAAACAAAAGAAGTATGTTCTTAGCATCTTCGTGTGCTGTTATCGGTACCAAAATATGGCTCCAGATTCTCATATGAATGCCTGTTAGGCCTTGCCCGATCTTGCAAGGTCAAGAAGATTTAGGTCACCAATGAAGAGGGTGCTATTCTTGCATATTTATGGATACAGATTCATAATCTGGACTCAATTTTCCATAAAACTGTGTAGGCTTTAAATTATATGACCAAGGTTAGCCTTCTGGCATATATTTCAGCACTTCTGACATTTTTTCCATGCTGCCATATCATTTTATGCTCTTTTTTGTACAAAAACAAGTCACTAAAGATTTAATAAAAAGTACACAGGATTTTCTGAGAAAACACAGTTCATATGCCATGCAAAACCCTCACTCTGATGAAAACAAAGCTCATTCAAGCATTCTTAGTGTGCTAGTGGAGTGTACCCACTCAGCTAAGTATTACTGAATTGCATATGTGTCTAATCTACATTTGGATTTGGCTGAAAGTGAAAGTTTAAAATATGGCATTTTTCAGGTTCTTAAAAAGACAATGATCTACATTTAGACTTGGTTGAAACTGAAAATGTAAGACTGCTTTCCCTTGTTTCAGTGACAATATAACTTTGTAAAACCATTGTGTGTGATACACAATAATATTACATGGGCACATTAGATAGCTAAGATATGAGAATGGAATTTGTAGCTAAATTAGGTAGCAAACAACTCGAGCAAAGCTGTCAAAGAAAACCCAGATAAGCTGAAGTACACTGGTAATTATCCCTTTGGGGATTCTTCATTCATACCCAATGCTGCTCTGAAATGAAGCACAACAAACAATGAAATCTTTCCACCATCACCACATGGTGAAGCAGCGGTTTTCAGCCTTAGCCCTGATGACCCACTGTGTATGTTTTCTCTTAATTAGGTGCTTTTCATGCTTAGAGATATTATTTACGATTGTAAATCCACATTTTCCAAGATTGCATGCATGGAGAGAGACAAATGGGCTGTCTGATAATATGGATTCTACTACCCATTTCCACCAACCAGCAACTGCCAGGTCATAAGAAGTGGACAAAGCACAGCATGCACAAATAGACCACATTCAAACGGCTACACCATGCATTATGTGTGCCCCTCTTTCACTGTAAGCCACAGCTGCCTGAACACAGACCTAGGAAGTAGCATAAAGTACAGCATACCTCCTCCCCAAGTCTCAGGTCTGCTTAAACTACAGCAAGGACAGATGCAACATTAATATATACACAGATGCTTATGGGCTAACTTGAATATTCCCTTAACATTACCACACACTAATTTGGTAATGTGAAACATTGTGCAGACGGTTTGCAGCCTAATGCAACACAGGGAGCGTAAATCATGGTTTATATTATCTTGGGGAGTATGCCACTATGAGTAATACAGATGCTTCACACTATACTGCTCTACACAGTCATCTCCATTCATTAGACAATACGTTATAATAACAATATGTATTCCCTTATGGTTACTTCCTAACTGGATGCCAATTCAGTATCTAGAATCTGCCTACCAATATAAAATGGAAAGAATACTATTACATTCAAATATCAAACACAAACCTAATTCAGACAAGGTTGGCAGCAACAAAAGGCTTGACACGAGTTGCCTTCTTTCTGTTTAAACGTTGCTTATAAGCTCATTTAAAGTGTATGTTACTGGTTTCCAGGTATCCAAGTATCCATTTTGTGATATAATCTCCTTCTGGATAACACACTGCATCTCTTAAGTTATATACATTATTCATGTATTGACTTCTTTATTACATAAATCCTAATATATTCTCCATAAAACAATGTTTTCCAACACATTACACTTACACACTCACATGTTTTGATTGGTCCACTTTTCCTGCATCGCAGTCAGAATATTATTAGAGTGAAACTAGAATATATTTTCATGCAGCTGAGTTTAATGACCACATTAACCTTCAAGGCAATCTTTGCAACATATAAGACGGACTGTTTGATGTCTGAATGGTAAGTTGCTGGAGGTTCCAGAGTATGTAATGAATATTAATATGATGTATGCTTATTAATCTCCAATGGCAAACATTTTTAGCCTGGGTAAGCCTCTTTCAGTGACAGTGGTGTGGTATAATGCTTAACTTCTGAGAAGATCCTGTGACAGTGGCACTCATTTTATCTCTAAGCGCAATGTATCATGGCATTTCTGTCATAGGTCTGTCCTCCAAAGAGTCTGTCTCACCTCAGACAACTTGTTCTCAATCCACACTCCGAACAGTGCTACCGTTTAATTTATGAACCCCAGAATTCGCCAAACCCTGATATGGAACCATACCTGCCACCTTTTGAAGTTCTGGGTCTCAACTTCATACAAACACACAGCTACCAGAACCAGTGTAGATACTGTTGGAAATCAGATGTGTATGTTTTAATGATATCGGACCATTGATCCATCATTTTTGTTTGCTTGAATTTATCAGCAGGCACCTAATCAGAAACAATAAACTGGTTGCCATTGTTTTGAGACAGACACCTCTGTAAGCATGTTATCTGGTGACCCTAATGATTTCTCATTCTATATATTGATAAAGCACATTTTTTGTCTCCCAATGCCTAAATAAGACTGAAAGGTCAAGTACAGCGTGTCCTCCTAAATGTAAACACAATCTGAAAAATCTGTTTTAGATAAACCAATTAATTCAGAAGAGGACCTATCATGAGTTTTCCTGAAGGTAGGGGAGTTGTCCTACCTGGATGGCCATATGTCCCACCTAAATTCATCATAATGCTAAAGTACACCTGCTGCGTGTGCAAAGTGGGCAGCAGCCATTTTTTCTGGATCCGTGGCTGCCCCCATCCACCTGACGATGAATCCCAGATAAAGCACCGCCTTCATCAGCATTTCTGAGGCTGGAGCTTGAGCCTAAAGCACCTCAGGTGGTCAAACACCACCTCCTGGTGTCTCAGGTAGGTGGTAAGATCTGGGGAAAACCTACAACATCATCAAGGCATGTCAGTAATGAGTAGCGCAGCATGGATGGGCCGGCCTTCAGAGTTCCTCTGAAACTGCGGCGCCCTCCGACCCTGCCCAGCCAGGTGATGGCCCTCGGGGCCATGGGCCTGGGGCTCCCATTCTTGTGCAGGCAGAACAGCTGGGGTTGCAGCTACACGATCGGCGCTTTGCCCAGCACGGCCACTTGTCCTTCCAGCCCCTGCTGCATGTCAGCCCACACGTGTCCTTCCAACATTTCAGGTACCCTTCCTGGAGCAGAACAAACAGCAGCTGAGCTACCTGTGAATTAGAAGCCTTTGGGCCATGCGACTCACCTGCTGGAAGGGCAGCATGGGCTGCCACCTTACACTCCACTGCAGTTCCTGTTTAAGGGGTCCCTCCACAGGCCAACCAAGAACTGGTACTGCAACACCAGGTCATCCCTGTCCACCACCGGCTCCCACAGCCATCCAAACTCTCCACACTGGAAGAAGTTTGGGTGAACCATGGTTAGCGGCGTGGGGTGGGCAAACAGCTCTTCCTGCATGGCGCACAGAAGAGTGACCATGCTGCGCTTCACCACTGGCATCAGCAACGCCACCTAGGTAGTTAATGCTTTGTTCTTCCGTGAGCTTCCAGAGCATAGCCCTGCGGGCATAACTAACAGCCGAGTTCAGTTGTCTGAGATTTATCAATCAAGCCAGGAAGCCACTTCTAAAAGCCAGTTTGCTTAGCTAACAGCACTACAACATGTCATTGTTTTAATAACTGCTGTAATACGTAATATCCATTTTTGGAATAAGGCATCTGAGGTCATTGTGTATTGTCAATATTGTTACAGTTACAGACTTTGCAAGCACTCTGCTGCACTTTGTGAGTAAGAACAAACTTCAGATATGACTATTTTTACGGTACACCACGGCTTCTCGGGCCTTATTGATTTATATTATCACAGATGCAAGGAAAACTAACAAGAATAAAAAAACTACCTTCATTAAAACATCCCAACAGTGACAAAACCAATGAAAAATATTATGATTTGAAAAGCCTTTGGCTGTGGTTTAATCGAACTGTAATCATGACTTTGTTTTCCTAGCTAAATAAATTCACAAACTGTTTTTAACGATTCATGGTGGGGCCTTTGAGGAAATATTTAAAATTTCATCAAAGCCGAACATCACACAGAATTCATTTTCTGCTCCTCTGATGCGATAAAACACTTGCTGCCTTTCTGATTGAACTTACAGTATAAATGCAGTTATTGTGAGGAACCCAAAGCAGCTTTTCATGGGTGTGAAATCATAAACAAGAGTAAAACACCGATAGATCTTTAGGATGATAGAACAGAATTCCTTAAGTCTCCTGACTGGTTGAAAATAAATGGCATTTCTGTTCGTACATAACCATAAATTTTGTACTGAACCTATGAAGTTGATTTAAGGCTCTTCAAGATGTGAAAATAAGCCTACCGTCCCGATGGCAACGCACCTTCGGGGAGTTTTGAATCCAAAACTCAAGTCAGCAGCCTTGGATGATGAGATGATACATTATATGAAATATTGCATCCAATTCTAAATGTTGGCGCTTAATAAAAATATATGACTCTTTGTCAATATCAACAAAACAATATTCTTCATTAATTTTGGTCATTTCTAAGCTTCTGTAGTTTACTATTGTTTTTTCAACAGAGGTAAGCAGTGGTTACATTATTGTTAACCCTATATATCACCAGTGTATACCCAAGAGACATCAGACATAGCAAGACAACTGCACTGTTTATACTAATTTGTCCTTGTTTTAGAAAGAAGTCTAAAAGGAAACTGTCCTGTCAGTATGAGGTCATTAAATACACACACACACACACACACACACACACACATAGGTTGTTGGCTTGCTGCTGGCTTTAGAACTCTTTTTATTTTAGCCATGCTATGTTTTTTTTTTTTTTTTTAGACACAAATTAACACATATTATTGGCATTACGTCTTACGTAACTTTATGAAAATGCAGTTCATGTTAGCGCTCTCGAGTGAAAACCAAGGTGGCACTGGGGTGTGGTTTTCATTCAATCTCAGGAAGCGGGAACAATGTCCTGTGGCTTTCTATGCATTTCCTGAATCGAAGTGAAGAGAGAAGAGCACTTACCTACTCTTAGAACTGCTTAGCTACCGTATGTGTTCTGCAGCCAGTCTAATCCAATCAGTGTCAAATTGGAGCCCTATGGTTCAACAGTTGCGAGGCAACAAACACCTATGATACATTTTTTATGGCACATCATGTACAAATATAAAGACGTTATTTTATATGGGCAAATGTGTTCTATTGAAGTGTTAAAGTAGTCATTACTTCACACAGTTTTGCTGTATTTGATGTTTTGTTATGTAGTTATTTGCAGTTCTGGCAAATCATAATAATGGATATTTTTGACAAACAAACAAAAAAAATTCAACACTGAAACTAAAGCGCTTGTTTCAGATTCAGAGTTCAGATGCAAATAGCAGTGAAGAACCAAATTTGCATTATGTCTAAATGGCTTTCAACTGAAGTAAACATGATATCATTTACACACATTTCCAGTCACCTGAAGTAATATTTATTTCACTGGAATAAAATACTCATACCCAATGTTCTCTCACACCAGCCCAGGAAACCCCCGTTCTAGGCCACTCTTTGATAATTCAGGAGTATTGACAGTCTCAAAAGTGATATTTATTACCCCTTATTTTTAGCGAAGCAACACCCAACACTGATACAAACATATTTAATAGGTTACTTTCCATTACAAAAACGTAATAACATGTTTAACTTAAGGCATGGGTTAGGCAACACCCACCCAAACATCTCAGTAATTTTCCAAATTGCCCGAGTTGATTATACCCGGTGTCCAACATACACGTGTGCGCACATGTTAGGCTCTCCATGAAATGTTTCTTTTTGTTTTACTTTCGTCTCAGTTGAGTCCCGATCTGCGCGACTTCTTGATACGTTCCCCCCTGACGCTGATAACTTTACATTGCACATGGCGACGCTGTCACAATAATAGTGTCAAACGGCTGGCGTGCAAATGAACAAGACAAGGGAAATATTTGCGCTCTCTGACCTCAACCAATTGCGGAGGAGGAGATAGTAATGTGTGACATCAGTGCATGGTAGTTTCAGGAACTGAAGAAATAGAGGGCGTGTGATTTTAGTAATCAGACTAGCAGAAAGTCCCACATAGTCGAACTGACAGCGGCGAGGACAGACGGGAAGTAGCGTTGCTTCATGTCACAGACTTGGGCTTGCTGCTTTTGTGACTAATAGCGTATAAAATACAAATACATCTGTGCATGTGGAAAGACACTCTTGGCAAAGGAAGAATTTTAACGTCATATTGTTTTCAGACGGAGCAGTTTTGGCGGAGCTGCAGATATACCATTCTTGTTAGCAGTGAATGGTTCGGTTACCCGGTTACTCGTCTGCGAAGATAATGCCCACGATGGATTGTATTTTATGTCATCGTTAACCTTTTTGATTAATCGCATGCACCGTGGACTGTTGAGTCATTGGATTTTATATGCGAACTTTCTTTTTTTCTTCAAGAAATGGCGATATAATGTGTAGGCTATAACAGTCGTGGTGGTCGGATGAAGACATTAAGACACGGATTCGTCGTGTACTGTAAGTATCACCATGAAATAACAGAAAATTAAGTTGTCTGTAATAACGTTAGATAAACTTGTCATTTATCATTTGAGAACAGTTTGACGTGACGGGCTGTACGAATCATTTGTATGGAATGACGGAAATGTTATTTTAGCCGAACAGCAGTTTTCAACATACATGTACTTATAATTTGTTGTGTATATATATATATATATACAATTAATATTTTGTTTGAGTCCAAAGTCTGATTTATTCAAAAATGGTTCCCTCGCCTGCGTATAACTCACTGAAACACATGTTGAGTATGTTACAATGATCAAATCTTCCGTATACAGCAGTGTACGCATCTGAAGTCAATGTGTGTCAAGCAGAAAGCAACAGATTATTTCCTCAATACAGCAGAAAACTGAAAAGATAAATGATTATAAATTCTACGGATTTACTGGATCTGGATTTATGCTTTAACTCGTGAGTGGTAGTGTCCTAATCTATGCTGTTTATTATTTTCCTTCTGTCAATCATATTGCGTATTTACCCCTTTTAATCATTAACCTTTCGATTTTCTTTTAACAGGTGTAAAATGCACACACTCGGTATCAGCTCATTTGAAAACCCAAAGGCTCCACTCGCTTTATAATGCATTTGTGGAAATGCCAAAACCCCTGATATTTGTGAATCAGATTTTGCAATTCTGTATCCATGACGGGTAAGATGGAAACCCCTTTTTATCACGATGACACGCCAGATCTTCCTAATTTTGAACAAATTTCACAATATGGCAGATACCAAAATCACAAGATAATAATGAGCAAGAAAAATATGGCAGCGCAGAATTTCCCCGGAAGCTCCTCTAACCTGAAGCTCTTGCAGGGAAGCGGTGGCAACATCAACTCTAATGACTCGGAGATTAACAGTAACACAAACACCTCTTTGATGCCTCCCACAGACATGAACCTCCTAAAGCTAGCTTCCCCTGACCTGGAGCACCTAATCATCCAGTCCAACCAGGGGCTGGTGACGACCAGCCCGGCACCCAGCTCCACGGGCAACCCCTTCATGTACAGGAACCAAGTAACTAACGAGCAGGAGGGATTCGCTGACGGCTTTGTGAAAGCCCTGGCTGACCTTCACAAGCAGAATCAGCTTATCGGGGCGCCTGTTTCTCCTTCTTCCTCTATCCAGGGCCCGTATCAGCGAAACATCATGCCCAGTGGAGAGATGCCTATCTACACTAATCTCAGCAGCTACAATCCTGGTAATATAGTCAGCTCAGCATCCTATACAGGGAGCCAGCTCGCATATACTGCTGCTAGTCATGGCTTGGGACACAGCGGTTTGGCACAAGGACCCCATCCCCACAGTCGGGGTCTAGATGAGCCCCAAACAGTTCCTGAGGTACCCCACCCCCCGGGGGACCCCACCAGTTCCCCTCCGTCCCTTTCTCCCATCGATCTGGAGACCCAGGAGCGGATCAAGGCGGAGAGGAAGAGGTTACGAAACCGCATTGCCGCCTCCAAGTGCCGCAAGAGGAAGCTGGAGAGGATCTCGCGCCTGGAGGAGAAGGTGAAGGTCCTGAAGACCCAGAACGCTGACCTGGCATCCACCGCCAGCATTCTGCGAGAACAGGTGGCACAGCTCAAACAGAAAGTCATGAATCACGTCACCAACGGTTGCCAGATTGCAGTGAGCTCAGCCACGTTGGCGAAGAGTGGGGAGGGCACCAGCTGCTGAACTTTGCTGTTGAGGGTTTATTTCGCCATCACCATCTGAGTCAGAGCTGTAACACACCGACGAGGTAAATAACAATGACGCGGAGGCAGCTGAAATAGACCGGGGGAGGGTAGAGAGCGGCCTGGTTCTTCTTGACCTGAGCACTGTTTCAGACTGTTTTCAAGAAAACAAAAGGGGGAAAACTGAGCGTGTGACATCCTTCATTTCTTTTCCGAAAGTGCACCAGGGAAGGGTTGGAGCAGCGCTCTATAGATGAAAAGCTACGTGTGCCATCCAGACTGTCACTATTACTCATCCGCAGACTGCGTGTGTGTATATATAATGGCTGTGACTAAATTAGAGAGCATGACAGCTTTAAGACTGAAGCGTTCTCTGCGTAAGAATTTTTGCCATTATAATCAGGTCAATGGAGGAGGGTATTGAATGGTGATTAATAGAAGCAGTGAATCGTACTGCAGTATCCATGCAAATGGAGGAAGAAATCTTTAAAAAAGGGAATCACTGCACTTTCAATATTCCCAAAAAAAAAAGAATGGAGCGTCTTTAAAGAAAATCTCAGAAGCATCTAAGGATATAAGTCGATCCTTCCACAGAAGCATAACTGATTGATCCAGGTTGCATCTGAGAGAAGGGGAAATAATCTTTACAAGTGTACTTGTCAACTATTTGACTGTTAAGTGTCAAATAAATATTCTCTTTTTACTACATGGCACTAAAGAAGCAAAGAGAAAACTAAAACAGACACGAGTTTGAGCACTTTAATGTGAATATTATTTTCCCAGCTGTTTATGGTAAGTGACATAGGCTAACCTAATGTGGCACTATAGTGCTGTCATTGTTTGCAGTTTCCGCTGGGTGAAACTTATTCCATGGGTTTCATAGACATTCTGTGGTCCAAGATTCCATAAGGTATCTGTCGATTGTGTCGTAGAGTCGTGCTGTTGCCACCGGTTCAGGTTGAAGTGTTAAGAGTCCCCTTTTGTCCCTACCATGTTTTGTGACGTATTGTATGTTTCTTATTGTACAAATTTTGTGTATTGGAAAAAAAGAAGGTAAAAATTTTGTCTGAGTCTGAAAAAATGATAAATGTACCTTGACTTTCATTATATCATTACGCCTAATGGTGATTGCTTAACTAGATCGATTGGGAAGGAATGGCGCAATTAAACACTTTGAGATGTAAAGTGACACAGAAATTAGAGGAGACATAAGAAGTACTGGTTATGTCTTAGCGGACTCTTCTGCATTCCAAGAAAGTTGATTATGATGTATTTTTTGTGGAATATACATTAATGGAAAACTACATTGAAATAGCCATTTTATATCCTTTAGTTAGATGAGCGGTATGCAGGAGCAAGTTTTTTTATTTTAAGTTAAAAGGGTGTCAGGTTGTCGATTTAGAAGGCATCTGTTTCTTTTTTAACATTCCATGTCAAGCTGGCAGACGATTTGAATAAATAAGCAGCGGTAGATATATTTTTTTTGGTCCATTATGAGTAACTGTTGGGGGCACAGCTTGACTCCGTGCTGTTGAGATCGGTTTGAAGTACTCCGTGTCTGATATATTGAGAAAAGGGCTTTTGATCAATAGTGTTTTGTTCTCTTTTAAGACTTTTAACAAATTATTTATGCAAAATATTTACTATTTATGTCGATACAAAGTTATACAAGTAGAATCGCAAGTGTATGACACTTGCTTTATTTTGGGAACTATCATATTGCACTTAAAAGAAACATTAAATTTCTATTTATATATTGTTATGCCAACACAATTCATGTACAGTATAATGCTAAACTTCAAGAACTGCATTTTTGAATTTCATAAATGTCAGGATGACTTTTTTCAAAGTACAAAACCTACTCCCGCTCTTAAGAGTTGTCATCCAGGAATATGCTATGACTGTGTGCTGGTACGAGTTAATAGACGTGTAGCATCACTTTTCTCAACATTGGAAGCATTGCAGTACTCTGCTGCTGATGGTCTATACAGTGATGTGAACATGTTCTGAGAGAATTTTAAATACTTGGCTTTTGGATTTTAATAAATATTTGGTACAAGGATGCCTTTACCGAACCTCTGGTGTAGGTACAGGTAATTCTTTATACATATATGTATTCATACAGATCTGAACAAGAACAGATTAATTTAGGGATACTCTACAGATATAAAAGCTGTCAAAACAAGTACTATGTGCGTGTTGTTTAGAAGATATTTATTTTTTGAAACTTGAATAAGGCTTTAGATGTTGACTAATGACTATATTTTTGTACAAAACATTTTGCATTTTAAAGTTCTCATTGAAGAGAAGAGTGCGAACAGAGGTACTACCTGAAGTGTTAATGTAACTTGGCCATTCCAGAATCCATTATTTATTAAGGTTGTATTCAAAAGGCAGTCCTCATTTCCTTTAAATGTATTTTTCAACACTGTTCATTTTTTTTTCAACTGTAAAAAAATAAACAACGGTTTCTTGGATGACTGCCAACTGTTTATGTTACAGCATATAACAAAATGTGGTTCTTATGAAACATTGGAGGATACTATGACATATTACATGTAATATCATTACATATAATATCTGTGTTTGGCTCTGAGGGTGAGAAAGCTTGAGGCAGAGTATTTTGAAGTAGATACTGTATTTCAGTCTCAAGCAGTCTAGAAGTTGTGACCAGAAAGGCTCTACATGTTTACTTTCTTCATTTTTACATATTGACAGAAAATTGATTCATTGGTATGTGCGCTGAAAGAAACTCTTGCTGTAACTATATACAATCAACACTTTGTTCGATCATTTTAAAAGGGGATGATTCAGAATCTGTTCAGCTCACAGTGTTGCCACATGCCACAATCTTCAAATAAACTCCCCCAATTACAATATATATCCCCCCTTACATGCCACTATTGGTTCCCATGTGTATTTACATTGAAATATTCCTAATTATTTATTCAAAATCTCTACATTTGGAAGAAACCTTCCACCTGGCAACCCTGCTTACTTCAGCCAGGTGAATATAGGCAACAAACCTTTCTTTTCTCTGCATCGCTAGGGTGAGGCTTAATCCAATCAGCATTTTACTATCTTTAATTCTGTAATTTTGGAACTGAAAGACCTGTTGTTCATTCAGAACAGACTTTGAAAATCTTTCTGAGGCTGCATTCATGTTGGAGAGGGAGGGGTTTGGAGAAAATAATGAAACCAAGTCGAAACACTCTTTTTCAGGAGAGTTGAGGATTTTTATAGACTTGCAGGAATTTTAAGCAGTTGCAACAGTCATTTCCCCTTCTTTTGGTTAGTTGTACTCCTGTGTTATGTTGTCTTTGTTGTTGTTTTTATGATGTTAAAATGTCAGACTGACCATTTTGATTGGTTTTCTGGGAAAGTAAAAAGTGACTAGACAATTGAATTGAGTTGCAAAAGGTGTATTTTAGATTTGAAAAGATTCTCACTGTCAGGAACGGTTCTGGTTGGCTGAATGTTCAAGCTAAAGATGGACAGTTGATCGACTGTCTTCATTTTCATGGTCTAAGCTCTGTCATGAAGGATCAAATGTATAAATTTGATACTGGAACATTTTATCAAGTTTCTTCAATGTTAACAGGAAGAAAGCTGTCTCCAGTTTCCAAACATTCAATATATGACAAGAAAACATCCCTTGAACATTGCAAGGTTTGCACAAGAATCTTTGGCTGATTAACGTTCCTGAATGGCATTTTAAAAAAGGTTTAAAATTGAGAGTGAGACAGCCAAGTAAAGAGCTGCCAAAAAACTGAACAGTTATCTGTTAAAACACGTTCAGTTCATTGTTAACATTTTCAGAGGACTGTTGTTTGAATACAACCGTAATGTCGACAGAGAAGTGACTTTTGACTAAAGGGCGTCTTGCCTTGCTTTCTTTAACTCTTTCTTAATTATTGTTTGTTTTTGATTTTAAACAATTTCTTGATAATTGTTTACTGCTTGTTTAAAATTTCAAAATGAACAATAAAGTGAGTAGGTTTCCAACACCAACGGAAATATGCCTGCATTATTGATGATAGTCAGCACTACAACATCCTGTCCACGATCAAATGCATAGCAACAGTTAGCGATTAAGTCTTTTAAACAATCTTTTAAACAATGCTGTGTGTTTACAATTGTGCCTGACTGTAAAGCATCATTATAGGTGAACCAAGTTTATATCACTACACCTGACCAGATTCACTTTAGTTTTAAAACATGAGCAATGTAACTTTTTTCACTTATTTCATTTGCTGGAGAGCTTATAAACAAGAAAGTAAAGGAACTTTTACTCCAGCTGTTATGAAGAAATGCGTGTGTACATTCAGCTAGAAGGTAGATCTACTGTACAATGGAGGGGTTGATTCTTTAATTAGAATTCTCTAGCCTGAATTGGTAGCGATGTGTGGTGCTCGCTACCTTGGTAGAAGAACGGCCAATTTATGGTATTGTATCTCTTGCCATTCCACAAGCCGAATGGCATCCCAAGAAAAAAGTCCCACAAATTTTTTAAACACCTTGAAATATTCTCTCTTCGTCGATTTTTCCTGATTACGCCTCTTACAAGCTGCAAGACCTGTCAGCACAGGAATACAGATTCTATTCTTAGTACTTCATTAAGACTTTCAAGGCTTGGATGTGAACAAGGAAACTTTTGTCACCAGTGTTTTATGTACACTCAAATTAAGATGTGCCGAAAGTGTTGCAGTACTGTTCTTTGTGATTTGGCTAGAATTATATGTTCATGAAACTAGTGACGCTAAACCTGCTTTTCTCAGATGTCATGTTACACCCCAGATGTGAAAGTCTTTTTTATTATTATTAAAAGGGGACACTCACTTATTCCTCCATGTATAAGATCCCCCACCTCCATTTAACTACTCACCTCCATTCCACTCACTATGGAAAGACTATGGAAAACACTGACATGTGGAAAGCACTGACATGTATTTGTCAGTAATGTCAACAACCATTTCAGAATTCATAGGAAACCAAAACCTTTCTGCTATTGTCTCACTGTAAGAACATTCCCTGGGCTTAAATAAAGCAAAACATTATTATATAAATTGTTTATAAATCTTTGTTGCACTTTTAATTTCTGTAGATCTGCCAACATGTCTGATTTCCATGTTCCATGCAAAGTGAATGGGATACTATGACCTGAAGCTACACCTAAATTACTTTTTCATTTTTGGACCCCACTTTATTTTCACCTGTCTTTTTATTTGGTTACACTGTCTGTTACAGTAATTCATACAATTACATCCCTTTGGCTGCGTTGGGTTGATTCCATGGTTTCAGATATTTGTTTCACTGACATATGGAAGTAGTGCACTAAGGCAGTCCACTGATTTGACTCAAGCAACAGCTAGCATGGCTGTGAGCATGACCCATCTTTAGATGTTAAGATCAAAGTGACACTTACATCATTATTGTCAGATACAATCTACCCAAGTGAAATCAGACCCATACCTTGCGTTATGTTATCTGTCTCTCAGAGGTAGACAGATTTGTCAAGATTCAACACAACAAAGGTTCTCATTTCCCATGAATTGTTTTACACACATAGGTTGCTTCTTATTCCTAGAAAGGATGTGTGTGTCTTTCCCCAGGTACAATCACTAAAGCCAATATAGTCTCAGAATTCAAAATTCGCATAGGACTTCCCATAAATTCTTTTTTTTATTAAATATTGTATCAAATATATTCTTGTGATGCATTCTGTATAAATATGTCTGATGATTAAAGTTTATTTTTTAAAACTAAATTTATCATTGCAAACAACATGTAGGAGGCGTTTTTTTGTACATGAGGGGATATGGTAATTAATGTTAAAGCCATTAATTAATGTTGAACCCACCCATTTTCACTTGAATATAATAAATTCTGGAGGTACAGTACAGATATATAAAACTAAAATGGTTGTAACATAAACAGAGGATCCCTATCCCTATACAAACAAGCTTCTAATTTCCCAGTAAAGTCAGTGTTTGTCAGCAGTCGCCTGTAAAGGACAATGCATTATTTTTTGTCATAAGCAAGTTTCACTTACAGTATGTTACACCCAATCTTTTCTCTGGATATGGATCAAAGATGAAGAAGCACTTTCTAGTGAATAATCATCATTATTTACAACAAACTGTACCAGTTTGGGGTCCGGCCCACTGTAATATTTAATTGGTGGGGTATAAATACGTTGTACGTATCAAAGGACGGTTTATTCTTTGAGTGTCGTTTACTGTTGAAAGTTGTTTTGGTGTATCCTGTGTTTCAAAGTCACATCTGCTACACATTTAAGTTCAGCTCCTGACAAACAATGACAAAGATAGCTGAGTGCCGCTCCTTCTGTGAAAGATAAGTATGTCTCGTTGTAGCTATTGTCTGTGGGATTGATTCATTTTGCTGGGACCCGAGAAACTAACAGTGTACTACAGATGAATGGAGAAGCGACGTGTGTGCGCTTGGTGGTTTCAGTAAGGAATTGGCTGCATTCTTAAAGCGACCAACAGACAGCCTCCAGGGTTTTCCTGTAAAGAAGGCCAAGCTTTCCAGTAAAGCACACGGAATGGATCATTGCGAAAGTGAAAGTCAAGACACCGCAGCCATTATTGGCAGGGGAATCACAGGGAATTCCACCTTGAATCTGGATACTTGAAATGAGTCTGCTGTTCACAATAACGACAGAACGAGCCACACATGATAAACTTCACCACTAATAGGAATGTACTTTCAATTTGGCCTGAGTAAAAAGACGTGTCAGGATATGACACATGGCTTGATCAGTTTTATTTGCCTTTTGGTTCATTTACAGGAATGTGTACAGGCTTGTTTGTCTTCTGTGGACGGGCAAGTAGTAACTCAGATGTTTATGAATGACATAAAAATGTTCAACTCAAGAATAAATCATTATCAAAGAACCATCGTAGCTTCTGGGCATGCAGTAAAAACTGAAAAGGCACATGGCTTCACAAAAATTTCTCTCACACGTTTGTGAAATAAGGCTGGTTTGCCAAAACCAGTATTTCAAAAACCACAGATATTTAACGCTCACCTTAAAGATATGTTCCCCCACTCCCCTCCTCCTTCCCTTTATTAGCATTCTATTTTGTGAACATGTGGTGGGCTGAAGTCTCCAGTTGGAGTGACTTGTTCCTCCTTCTACCTACCGCCCACACAGGAGTGGTAGGGATGGCAGGTCAATGAATGATCTCACACAAAGAAGAAAGCTGCAGGAGGAAGATATTCATGAAGGCAGGAAGGAGGGGGATCAGAGCGGATATACGCATCAGCATCACCAACCGAAAAGTTCATATTTTATCTATATCCCTGATATTTTGATCGTGCCATGTCTATTTTTACAGGTTTACATAGCTAAAGGATGAGTACTCAAACACTTTTCGAATTGGTGTGGTTTGACATGGTCAACTAAAAACTGTTAATGATAACATTTCTGCTTTTTAAATATTCCAGTTTTTAATTTTAAGTGTATGAATTGTGTCTGTCCAAACATTTTTCCATAGAAAATTCTCGAGATTAATGAAACTTTGAAGACACATCTGATAGCTTGTGATGTACACCGATGAGCCGAAAGATTACGAGCACCGATCTAACATGCTATTGGTCCTCCACGTGCCACCAAAGCAGGCTACCCACCGAGGCACGGATTCTACAAAACCTCTGAAGGTGCCCTGTGGTATCCGGCACCAACATGTAAGCAGCACATTATTTAAATCATTTAAGTTGCAAGGTGGAGCTGCGGAATCAGACTTGTTGCTCCAGCACACCACACAGATGCTCAGTCAGACTGAGGTCGGTGGAATTTGGAGGCCAGGGCAACACCTTGAACTCTTCTACATGTTCCTCAACCCATTCCAGACCAATGTGTGCAGTGTGGCACATTACCCTGCTGAGAGAGGCCTCTGCCATAGGGGAGTACCATTGCCATGAAGGGGTGTACCTGGTCCACAGTGATGCTTAGGTAGCTGGCATGTGTCAAACTGACGTCCACATGAACGCCCAGACCCAGGGCTTCCCAGCAGAACATTCAGCGTCACACTCTCTCCACCAGCTTGTCTACTTCCCACAATGCATCCTGGTGCCATCACTTCCCCGTGGCTCATCAGGCCAAGCGACCTTCTCCCATTGCTCCAAGGTCCATTTCCGACGCTCGCGTGCCCATTGTAGGTGCTCTCGATGGTGGGCAGGGGTTATTTGACCGATGTGCGGCTACACAGCCCCATAAGCAGCAGGGTGTGTTATGACACATTCCTCCCGTAAACATCATTAACATTTCCTGCGATGTGTGCCACAGTAGCCCTTCTGTCGGCTCGGACCAGATGGGATAGCCTGGTCTAATATATCCCAGACATTGACATGCTCTGTTGTTGCAAGATAATCAATGTTATTTACTTCATCTGTGAGTGGTCATAATGTTTTGGTTCATTGGTATATAAGCCTATTTATACAGTTAAAGTGAGAATCAACAAACATGAGGTATAGGATTGTTTCAAGTTAAAAGGCTACAGATTAAGAATACTATTTTGAAATGTGAAAGATCCACTGTCCACAGAGTCACAAATTTACAACTTGGAACATTTAAGTTATGGGACTCTGAACTCAACCTCCTGCTAGTTACCCTTGCTGGCTAACTTCCGGAGGAGAACGTTGTAGGCATGTGAGTCCTCCGATTCATACGATGACTAATCTCACTTTTTTACACACAGCAGATGCACCACCAGTTACACATTACCCATGTGGTTGGCAGATTATGATGTCAACATGTTCTTAATTTGTGCATCCACGGTCGCCCTGCCTGGGTTGGGGTGGCCGCTAGAGAGTGATGTGAGCAACGAAACTAATGAGACTTGGCAAACTGTAGCTGAGGCGGACCTGCCACCATAGTGTGGTTGGTACTCGGGCACACAGCCACAGGGTTCACACTTGCCTTCCAAACAAGTATCTTTACTGCATGGGCTTCCCAGTGGCCCTGCTGGTCAGGTGAATTTGGAAAAAAATGAACATATTTCTTTGTTTCTCTGTATACACATAATATCGTCAGTTGTTCCCTTAGGGTCTCCTAAAACTAATCCTTATTTTAGTTGTTGGGGATTTCAATTATCATTGATTATCATGAATTATCATAAATATTACATCTTGTAAATTCTTATTTTTGTATGTTATCCACATAATGTGCTGTGGGATGCAGTCAAGGGAAGAATCTGGATTTGTTTTATTGCTGTAGCATCCACGTATAAGGTTGTACAGTTTGACGTTGTCTGAGAAAAATGTAAATCAAGACATTGCATTATCTTTGCTGCGGAACTTTCCATTATCTGCTGTATGGAACATGGTGATCAAGTCTTTATTTTTCTTCCTCGTCTTTTCCCCACTCTAAATCTCTAGTGGGAGTTACATCAGTTCTCCATTCTTCTAAAGTACAGCAGTGATTCCTGCCCATGACCCACTTAATTAATGAAAAAAAAATATAAACCACCCACAAAATGTAGCCTAATATATGTTCAAAAGAGGAATTCAAATTTTGACAGGTGTGACATCAAGGGGAAGTGTATAATATGCAGAATGTTTTTTTTTTTACCCACACATATCTCACAATTCATCTCAAACCATGTCATGACCCACAATTCAGGAACCAGCTGTATGCACTACACCTTTTTACCCACAATGGGAGCAGATTTCAAACACGGTTCCCACTGCACTGCCATTGAATAGATAAAACTGATGAAAACAATGAGAATAACTTCAGTTTAAGAACTACCTAGATGTAACTTGTGCTTATGTGCTGAGCATAGACATAGTGAAGCGAGTTGGTTCATTATTTGGGCATTTCCAAATATGTTATTCGGCCTTGGGTACATTCCTACTTTACGTACTTCACACAGACTTCAGGACTGTGTTGACCTGAATGGATGAGTACTCTCCTGGTTTAGATCTTACATATGTAGTCCTATATGGTAGAAACCACTTTGTTCAAATAAATGTTCTTTATATGGAAAGATGAAGTGTTTCAGTTTTTCTGTTATACACATTGTACATCTATGTACCATGGCGCCTGGACAGGTGGAGGGAGGAGCAAGCTCCTCAGCTCCTCAGCTCCTCCCATTGTACTGCTGTCAGTCTCCTGGTTCCCTCCTCAGCCTGGAGAAGTAACTGGAGCTGCAACAGCAGTAGCCTCACGAACAGGCAGCCTCACCTGAGAGTGATTTCTAATCAACTCAGCTGTGAGCACTTGCCTTCAATTAGGCCTTCTATTTGAGCACAGGCTGAGAGACTGAAGGGAGACTTTTTGGGTTTTGTGTTTTGCCGTGGCCCAGGTGGCTGTGCTGTTTTTGAGTTTCAGCCCTATTTTTGTATTGATTCTATGTGTTGTGTTTCCTTTTCCCCCAAAAGGGGAAAATAAATGGCCTTTGGGCCCTTTTTGTTGATCTTTAGTCATGTTTCTTTTTCCGCTCACCCCCTGGCTCAGTGGCCACACCTGCCGCTTTGCCACAGTACATTTCAATGAAACTTGGTGAATCATCATGGTTTTCTTCGTTAGAGGCAAATATTTCAGATGTGTCACAGATATTAAGCCTGGGATGTTTTGTACGTTTTTGTGACTGAATTCAGATATGACTGAAATGTTGGTTTTAGGTTCCAAACAAATAAGGGACAAATTGTCTTGTCTTTCACTAGTTTGGCTGTACCAAATAACTTTGGTGTTGTTATTGACACAGAAGTAACCTTTGCTACAATATGTAATCAGAGCTAAAATCAGCCACTTCCTATCACTATGGGGATGCAGATGCAGAATACTCTGTTTGGCCGTTATGTGGCTGTCCTAATATCACATTAAAGAACCTCCAGTTTGTTCAGAATGTGCTCTTATATCTTGAGAGGAGCAAAAACCGATGACCTCATTACCCAAATTCTAGCCTCGTTTCAGAAGCTACACATTAAGTTAGACAAATAAGTGTTAAAGTGTTTGCATGGTCCTGTACCAGAATACTTCACAAACCTGCTTCTACCCTACAAAGACACTTCATTCTTAAGATGCAGGTTATGGATGGTAGAGTTTTCTCCTACAGAACCCCAGGTCTGTGGAACAATCTCCCAAAATAAGTAAGGAAATCAAACACAGTCTCAATATTCATATTGTTTTGCTGAATGGAGCTACTGAGCTAGTCCTTCCTGCACATTTGATGCTTGAGAAATATAGAGTAATGGGGATGGGGGCAGGTAAAGTGATGTGCTTCAGATGGATATAATTCTATACAAATCACTTAAATCATTTACCTTAGATCTTCTATTAAATGTGATAATACAGAACAAATCACATTTCATCTTAATTTGGAAAGGAATGCAACTTTTATACATTTTGAAACAGGGAAGGAACTGATATGTCAAAATCTTACATGTAAAAAATAACCAATTTCTCTGTGTTAGCAATGGTGCAGTGAAATAATATATGCTTAGAATGATCTGGACTGAAGTTTCAGGCTCAAATCTCCAGCGAGCCTAATTTCTGAGAATGTAAAATCAATACATTTTCTAGGAATTCTTTTAAACTCCCTCAGTAAAACCCACACTTGCTGACAGCCTAAGTCTTTGGGAACTTGTGAGAGTCTCCTTAATTAGATTGTCAGCTCTCACACTCCTACAAATCCTATAAAATCTCCCCGAAAGGATTAACTTTCACAGAATCCTTTTTTTTATTATTTAAATGACCTTAAAGGCAAAAGCTCTCAATCTAAAGGCATAGCTGTGTATCCTACCACCCTTAGCCAGGGCAGAGGGACCGCGTTGGTGACATAGCAAATGACTCAGCCTGACCTGAAAAAATGGGGGTTAAACCTAAAGCCATTAGTTATGTTGTTCTCAAGCAAGCGTATTCAGGTTTATGAAATGAAAACTGGGAACCATGTCTTCTTCTGATGATGTAAGCAATATATGACTGGGGACACATTTGCGGTGTAAATTGTGGATAAGTGAGACTGCCTCCTCCTCCCTTTTTGGGGGACCGTTGCAGTGGGTGGGGCCGATACTATAGATAATGCTATACTTTTTGCATCAGTGATAATAAAGATAACGAAGAGTGAGAGAATTTTGGTACATTATTATATTTTACCAGCTTGCTTAATTTTTCCACCTATTTTACTGATTAGCTGACTTGTAAAATGGATTTGTACTACAATCATTTTAATATTCAGGCATGCTAGCCAGCTCATGAGTGTTCCTATATGTTACAACATTTGGTTTAGTGCTTGTCTTTATACATCAGAATTTGAAAATCAGAATTAAAATGCTACTTCTGAGTTTATACCGCATTTGGTTGACCACGGCTGCCGTAAGTCAGAGTTCCTGATCTCTGAGGTCATACTGTTCCTATAAAAACAGTTTCAAAGTCCTGCACTTTTGACCTTTGCTTTTTACTACGTTTCATGGTAAAACCAAGATATGAGACACAGCTGCAAATCAAACAGGCTAACAGAGGCAACCATGGGCTAAATGTCCTGTACCCTGAATACAACTATGTTATGAAATATGACACTTACACATGCACAAAATCTCCAATATCCATGTCAAGCTAGATAGTGGCTATATTGATAAGAAAGTTTTAGTGAGTTAGTTACCTCACAAATGTCTTAGCCAGCAAAGCACCACTGGTTCTGGCCATCAAATTTAAAAATAAAATTAATAATGATGTTTGATGATTAAAATAAAAAAAATGTAATTCATATGTAAAGATTTATGTATGCCCCAACCTAAAAAGCTGTGTGTTGATTCACAAAAAAAACTATGATGTGCACATTTTCCATTATAAATGGCACTCTTCCTACAGTTGTACAAAAATGCATGCAATAACCCCATAGACTTGTAATTGCATTGATTGTTTGAGAAAAGCTGGGTCATTGCAACAAATTGCCTACCTGTTCACCAGCTGTGAGGACGAGGACGCTATGATGTAATGAGCACGTTGGTGGGCATTGCTAAATGAGGGCTGGGATATACCCAGATCATTTGTCTGGTATGGCATTCTGAAATGTCTCTGTTGCCATGAACCAAAGAGTGGACGGGATTTGCAGATGGGCAGATATTGGCTCATTGTGATGTGTATACCGCTCCAGCACTGACCCCACTGCAGCGTCAAAGAGCCCGCCTCACCTCGAAAGAATCGGGGTCATGAGCCAATCATCTCAGGCGAGATTTTCATCGCAATGAAGTTGTCCTCCTGTGAATGGTACGGTGAGAGCACCGATGATGCGACAGTCATGGCATCTTATAAGCTTAGGTCTATTTATATGAACAGAGAATGAGAAAAAACATCCCCTTCATTGCTCATGTCTGGTAAGTTGATAGTGAATAGATGATGACTTTATTTTGGCCTCTATACTGTGGAGTGTAGTACAATTTTGTTCTCATATATGTGTGTGTACATGTTTTTTTGGTTGTACATAATGTTTGTAAATGTAGCCCCCAGGCAAGAATGATAAGAAACACAGGATGCTGAAGCTGCAGTGTGCAGGTGAAATGTTTTTTTTTTCTTTACATAACTTACAATGTATCATATAATATGATATTCCTCCAATATAATATCATATTTGAATGTTTATGATTTTAAGAAATGTGCAATCTTTATCCTTCATGCAAGCAAACTGATTCGAATGGGTATTCGGTATTGACCTTTTTTTGCTGCATGTTTGGTGGGTGCAGATCGGAGTCCTACGGCATGCAGGTGTCCTGGGCACAATAAGTTATTCACATCGTAACAACGGCATCAATATCACATTACATCCAGCACAAGGTAGACAGTCATCCAATGAATTAATTCCTCCTGCTGCCTCCTTTCTCAGACTGCAGCAACAATTCATTGCATTTATTTTCGCGCACCACCTCTGTTGTTTGGAATGGTTGCTAGGCAGCGTTGCCGTGTTCCGGTTGACAGTCATAATTAGGCAGTGTGGGTGGATTCTGGTTAAGTGTCATGGCCGAGTTACTTAAATAAAGCATGCCAGCTTGACTGGAACCGCTGCGGCTGCATTCTTCATGAACCACAAGTGGCACAAGCATACCCATTATGAGTGGGTACACATTTTGAATTAATATCATACAAAAACAGATGTATATTTCTTTAAACTCCATGAAAATTCATAGGGTTCACACAACAATTTATTGGACTATAGTCCAGCTGTTATATTGACCACATTTTTTGGTGATGATTTTGTAATACAAGCACACAATAGTAAATCCTTTTGTATATATTACTTTCTTGCAGTCTGCTATATATACACCTTTTTGTACCAGCCCATTTAGATTAATAAAAGAAATTGATTTGACAAAAAAAAGGATATTCTAATTTTTGTACTTCTGAATTTGGATATTTGTGTTAGTGAAGCCTAGATCTTTATTTTGCAGTGGCTGATATTTTAAAATTAGTCATTGGTTTTTCAAGGAGCAGCGAGTCATTTGCCTGCGATCTCACTTCAACACAAGCCTTAAATGGGTTGAAACACGACCCTGTAGAACACAAAGAACGGGGGACGGGGAGAAAGTCATTGTAAAAATGAAAAAGACACAATCCTAGCGAGAAATTGTGGCTTGACCTCTAACTAAACACAACTGGAAGCTCATATCAAAACCCTCGGAATCACCTCAGAGCCCAACCATTATTTTAAGACATTTGCATGTAGGTCATAATCAGCAGGAGCAAAGAGTCTCCTTCACTTAAGTACATGTCTGAAATGGAAACCATTTAGGGAACAGAAATGGATGAAATTTCACAGGGCCAGAACCAAAAGAAAAGGAATGAATTCCTAAATTTCCCTAGCAATAATTGTATTTCATATATTGCTTACTTGCTAATAATTCTTTTTTAGTCGCATGGCATTTTCATAAGTGTAGAGTGAAAGAATAAATAGCCATCCACTGACTCACTGCCAATATCAAGGGTAAATACTATAATTTTACAGACTACCACCTGTAGAACTACAGTTAACCAGAAAAGCTGTCTTAAATTTCCTCCGGTCTCTGAGCAAGTTACTATTAGAAGCACACCCTCCCAAAGGTAGCAGACTGAAACTTGCCTACACACATTTAACTTTATAGGACAAACATCACATTGTCCTGAATGACTGATTGTATTCAGAAGCAACACTCCTAGCTGCAGCTTCTGCTGTTGATCCAGGAGAGCATAGACCACCATGCGCTCTTCTCCACCATAGCTAATGTTAGTGGTTGGTTCTTTTCACACTGCAGTCCATATGTTCAGACATTAGCCAGAGAGAGAAACCTCCTGTGCATGAGGTATGCAGACTGCAGTACCTGACTGACCAGCAGGGGTCACTAGAGAAGGATGAGAATGGACATCCCTGCCAACTGTCTCCCTCCCTCCTTCATTAGGCAATGCAATGGCCAATTTTGCCAGATCTGGGGCCCATGCACATGGTGGGATTTCTATCACCAGCCACCCAGTAACTGCATTACATTTAATATGAATTGAACAGCTAGGATTAACATGGGACATTTATTGGAATTTAAGTTACTTGTTCTGTATATTGAAGTGTCACTAGCAACATTACATAACATTACATAAAGGACATTTGTTAGACACTCTTATCCAGAGCGACTTACAAGGCAAGGTGCATAAGAACAATACAAAAAGTGTGAAGATAACTCTAGAGAGAGGTAAAGTCCCAAGTGCCAAAGGTGAACGAATAGATCAGGACTCCCCTACCGACTATCTAAAGAGAAAGTAAACAACAGCCTAGGTTGAAAACAAATCACAGTTAAAACAAGAGCAATAAGGGTAGAGACATTATAAAGCACAAGGGAGGAGAGGGGAGAGGTGCAGCCTGAAGAGGTTCAAGAGCAACCTCATGAATCAGAAAAATGCAGCTCCTTCTAAATCAGAAAACCTCATGAATCAAAAAAAAATTCTGCTCCTTGTTAATTTTCTCCTTAACAAGATTAGTCTGTTCGGGAGTCCTGATCTATTCTGTCAAGTTTGACACTTGGGACTTTACCCCTCTCTAGGGTTATCTTTGCACTTTTTGTACCAGTCATATGCACTTTGCCTTGTAAGTCACTCTGGATAAGAGCGTCTAACATTTGCCTTTAAAGTCATAATGTAATATAAAATGTCCTTCCTGAGTCTGTTGGAGAAGCTCAAGAGATGGTGGATGGGATAGGAAAAAAAAGGTTTGAGAATCTTAAATGGTTCCTTTCTCCTCAATTTTTAACCCCCAGATTTAATATCTGATTATCTTGTAAAAATGGTTTTCCAGAGCTCACTCATTCAGCACCTATAAACAGAAAGCATGTTTAGCTTGGTAGAATGTACCTAGGCCTTTCTGTCAGCTGAAGTGCTTTAAACCCTAAAGGAATCACTATGCAAGACACACTGCAGCTGAAGCATAAACACACTCTGCTACACTAGCCTGCAAAGCATTGACAATTTTCCACACAAACATCACAACACTTACAATAAGAGTTCATATCTCTCAATGACACAGACTTCTAGCCAGTGTATTTCTGGCACTCTGCATAATTGGGTGGAGCTAACATACCATTAAATAACCCTTACGGATCTAAACTAACACACCAGGACGAAGCCGCTTGTTTCTCACAGCTGCTGACTCTCGGTCATAAGTAGCTAATGACATAACCAAGGTACGAACCCTCAACTATAGGGTGTAGCCTGCACTTTTGGTGAGTACCCTCACAAACAACCACTGCCGATTATCATTATATTTTCAGGACATAGAAAATGAAACACACATTTATGTGATTTATTCTTGATGAAATATTTCCATATCTTTTAAATAGCACGTTAGTATCTATCTAAATAGTATTCATATGCAGTGTGTTTTATGTTTTTATTTGTTTAGCAGGCTATCTCACATAGACATCTCACATTCTCCTGTGACTAATATATTGAGTTTGGTTGAAAAGAAGCATTCTATATTTGACCTTTGTCTCAGCACCAAAGCCAGAATATGTCCAGATCCATAGACAGGAGAAGGACCAGCCATGCCCAGCCCACACTGAGTCCTACATGAACACCGCTCTGCCATGCCACCTCCAAAACGAGCCCTTATCATGAGCATCCTGAAACACCAAACACGCTGCACTCCCCGGCTCTCCAGCTCTAGCCAACAGTTCAACAGTCCCCAGCTAGTCCCTATCGTTTGCACTCCTGCATTCTGCAAACAATGCGATGACTGCCTGGGTATTTGGTGGGGGTGCGCTGTAACAGGTTGTTATGGTTTTTCATCTATTCAAATGCTTAAATGTGTCGTTAAATTTAGCAGAAGCTGCAGTAACATAAATAGCTGACGTAAAAAGATTAGGTTTGCCGCTTTGTTCAAGTTTGGAAATACAATGTCCAGAATACAAGAAACAGGAACAAGAAACAAGTGGTTCTGTTCAGAACGACCTGAAGGGAAGGGGGGGAAAGACTGTTTCTATTCTCTGCCTGAAAGTCCTGTTGTGACCAGGGATACACTTCCTACATATTGTACAGCGCACTGTTAGAGCATGAGGAACTGCAAGTAAAAGCAGGCAAAATTAGACTTAGACTTTCAAAGTCAGGAATCTCCTCATTCACATGAGCCCATGGACTGTGATTAAGGCTCATCTCTGTGTTCTACATATGCCCAAATATTTATTATCCATCAAAATCAGCCGTGGGGTAGTCTGTAGTCTAGCAGCTAAGGCCCATGACAGGGACCCCTAAGGTTGGTGGCTCAAGCCCCAGTCCAGCCACAGCAAGAACACCATTGCTGTTGGGCCCTTGAGCAAGGCCCTTAACCCCACATTACTCCCAGGGGGGATTGGCCCTTGGCTGGCCTAACCATCTGTAAGTCTCCTTGGATAAAAGTGTCAGCTAAATGACTGTAATGTAATGGCAGATTGCAAAGCACACCATGGCACTGCCCCCTTAAAATGGTTCAGGGGCCTAACATCATTTACTAGTGGAAGGTATTTAAAATTTGCACCAAAGGTACCGTCTAAATTGCACAGATAGAAAAATGGCTTCTGAATGCACCTGGCAGTAGGAAATGACATCATTCAGTGCTTGGGTTGTATATCTGCTTTTAGGCTTATTCAGTACCAACTGATCAAGATGTTATTTACAAAAGAAATTTTCCTATTAAGGTTTGTAAATCTGACGGTGTGTATTGGCATCATTGGCTAATGTAACAGGAAAGACTGCAGCGATGTTCTTTTTCTGTAACAGCCTGCTCAAACACTCAGAGGCCAAGAGACTGAACTTCCTTGGAGGGTGTTCATAGGCTGGCTACGAATGCATCACTACCGTGCCATTTCTGGCTCCGGTTTACAGACGACGTTCCTACAGACATTATTATCAGGTCCTTCACAATGGACTGCTTTAACGTAATGACTGCTCTCTCCCAAACGAGGTCTTTCAATTGCTTAGTTACAGAATGCCTGGGCTATGAGTCACCCATCATATCACATTTATGTCAAATACCTCACTGCCAATGGAGAATGGAGGAGAGGGAAGTCATTTTAAGCATCCCTTGTCATTGTAAACTCATATCCATTTCTGAAACTTTGGGAAATAAAGTTGCTATGGACTCATGTAAACTGATAAGCAAAACTTACTGATGTAAAATTTTTTCTCCTTTCCTTGCATAAGAAATTACATAACCATGACCTTACCATTAAGGCCCACTTGACTCAACCTGTTATTTTTTATGGTTATATATTATATCCTGCAATGTGAAAATGATGTTTCAGAAAGTCCAGAAATTGACATGTCAGTGAAAGTATGAATAATTGGCCTGTCAGTTTTTTGACTTCCTCTTGACTTGATTTCTCATGTATGCGTGTGATGTATGTGTTTGCATAACAGCCAGTGGTGAAAGTAAGCCAGTCTGGCCTGGTACGCCATGCCACAGTGAAGCAGGAATGAAGCTGTCAAAGACACAGTGTGAATTCAAGTTCTTCTTTTAAATTTTCATAATTTTTTTTACATATCAATGATGCTTTATGCTTTTGTGGTGTCGCTGTCATTAATCAAGAAACATAAAACGCATTTGCGCAAATTAGGCCAGCGCCTCATCCAAACCTAATTTCAAACGTTCCTATTTCTCCTGAAAAAGAGAATACATAACACTTGATGTCTCACACCATTCATCATATTGGCATGAAAAATTGCGAAATAAATGTATCAAGACTAAATAAAACATGTGATTTTTCAATAGAAAAAATCACATATTTAGGGACTAGACCTAATATGTTCATTTCTGAACCACCCACTCATCATTGTCTTTCTGCCTCCAAGTATTTTTATATTCTTTGTTTTTTTTTTTTGAATAACTGCACTGTAATGACAGGTGTGAAAATTATCTGAACCTGTTATTATTTATTACTTTGTTGTGTTCTTACAGGATTATAATATGACTTTAGTGCAAATTAGGAAAACAGTATATTATTAAAGCAGATAGACTCATGTTTATGTGGAAAATGGCCACCTTGCAAGTTTGAAATATAGAGGGCAAAATGTTTAGCTTAAAATAATCACTGTTCACTTTAACACTGCACGTCTTTTGTGTAATTAATCATTAGTAATAATGTTCATTTAAAAACGATTTAGATGTTCTTGAAAATTATTTTTAGAAAGCAAGAGAAAATATGAGCAAGTATTTGAAAGCACACGTCACCCCACACCTAGTCTTTAACGCCAGGTTGTTAAAATGTTGTTCCTTGGGAAACAGATGTCTCTCAGAGATGATTGACTCAAAACTACCCCTCTTAACTTGGTGAATTACACCATACTGACCTCAGTCCAGCCATGTCTGAAATACCCCAGCATTAAATATCATAGCAACTCACTGGGGTGACTGACAAAAACACAACATAAAATTTATGTATGTAGAGGGGGAGGGGAGACTGCTGGTGTCAGATATTTCACCAACATACATTTAGAGTTGAACCGTTAAAGATAATATCTGAAACCAAGGAAAGCAGAAGTCACATCACATGCACACACACACACACACACACACACACACACACACACACACACACACACACACACACACACACACACACACACACACACTATACCCTAACATCCATTTTCTCTTCATGTAACTGATGTTACCTTAAATAGTTCATTGACCTGTTGTGACATATGTATATACTTATTATACAATAGACCAGACTCATTGTTTTTTTCAAACCACCAGTTTGTAAGTCAGTGTCCTTTTTCTTTTGAAACAGAAGCTGATATGCTGATATGGAAAATGTTTGGGCAGGTAGAAGTTAAGAGTCCCTTGTGCTGTTCTGTGGCTTTGCATACTGCCATAAAACAAAAAAAAAAAAATCACATTTTATGACCATTAATATGGCAGCAGAGATGAAATTATTTCCACTTTTGTGAAATATTATTGACAGCTTACTCTGGAATACCATAAGGCTTCATCGTTTTTCAGGCCAAGGTGGTTTAGTGGGGGTCCCCATATGGATGCAGTTTAGTAGTTGGTGCTCTTTGTAGTGGTGCATACAATGTTAAGCCATTAAAATAGCTCATTTATTGAACATGTTTTTGGGTGACGATTAATATGGCATGCAATTTTTCCAGTGTATTATTGCATGAGTGGTTTAGCATTTAGTTGGTGCTCGGTAGGGTGATCACACGACTCAATATTGTCAATGTTGTAGTTTTTAACTTTTTTTGATCATTTTTAATAATTAAGAAGATTTATCCTTGCTTATTATAGGTTGTGTTTATGTTAATGTGTATTTTCTGACATTTTAATTTTTGGAGGGAAAAAAAATTTGGGATCAAATAATTTTATGGACCCCCTGCAGTAACTCTGAGAACCCCTGGAGATTGTGGACCCTGTTGAAGATCTCTGCCATAAGAAAAGGGTAACACTCATATTTGGGGTAGATGGTGATGTGACATTGATTACCATCTACAGCATACCAGCCTAGGCCTAGTCCTTGAACTTGGTTTAGATCAATGTTTCATTTGCAAATTAAATTTAAAGTAATTATGAAAAATTATGTTTGTTCTATGAGCTGCTGAATGAGATTTTCATTAAATCAGTAAATATCATTTTACATAGTGAGAAAGTAATTCAATTTGATATCACTGAACTAATACACTACTGTTGAAACATACTGCAGAGAAAAAAAATCTAATTAAAATTAGATTTCAGAGGCAATGGCATTTGGAACAGAATATGACAGTAGTGGGAACTAATAATTCTACAGAAAGATGTGAAAAACAAGTCACAAAGAAAACCTGTGTTGTACAAAAGACTAAGCATACTTTTGCAATCATAAATGACCCATGTATGTTTCCAAGGGGACCATCAACAACTATCACATTATCGTATTGTTGACATTAATACAATTTTTAATCAACATCATTGTGGCAACACATGTTGCAGGCAACTTATGTATTTACTGGAGATAATTTGGGGCCTAGTTATTTACCGCATACTTTGGAATTTTGCGCAAATAGCACCGTCCAGTTCTTTTCCAGAATATTGCCTAAGCGCGGCATGTCCATTGTGACATCACAGGGAGATTATTTGGCTGCCGGGCAGCTTGCTCCCCAGAGATGCCTCTGTAGTGTGTAATGGAATAAACCATCCATGTGTTGGCTGCGGCAGAAAGAAGGAAAAAAACAAACAAAAAAACATCTGAAAGCTGTTATCAACCCTTATGACATCACCTCCCCTGGTCAGGGTTCTCTTGAGCACAGTACTCATTCTCTAACTCATGGAGTACACATGCACATGGCTATTAGAGAGAGACAAAGCATGGACGACTTGTCCAAACATGCCTTAGCATAGATTCTTCAGCATGGAAACACTGTACTTTAGGATTTACAAATGTACAGTTTTATTTCAAATTTGAAAGTGAATCATTGCTGTTTAAATAACAATACAAAGCAGGTCTGCCAATAACAAGTGTAACATACGACAGATGTTGCAGGGAGTGTGTCTGAAATTATGTGAAGCATTTTTTATAAATATTTCTTTGTGAGGGCTTTGTATTTCATGTGTCATTGAAGCAATCAGTACAACCCTTCCTCTTGAGGTTATTTTTTAAAGCATTTTATTTTAATTGAAACTTTTTTTTTTTTAATCTACAGCTCCACTGCAGTAAAATTCCACTGTGGTAAAATTCTGACTGTTTTTCAGAGATAATTTTAGTGAACTAAAGTCATCTTTTTTCCTCAGAAAGAAAAATGTTGGTGAGCCCTCAACAAATGTGAAAAAATTATTTGTTTAACCATGCTGTCAGTTACCATTTTGAACATGTTGTGACATCTTTAACTCCTGTATGTTTTCTTTTGTTGAAAGACAGAAATGGGAGGTAATTATATGTTGTTTTGAAATGTATTTGCTATAAACAAAGACATCTCATCAACAACAAATAAATATCTGCATTCTAACCTGCTCTTTTGTTCGGTAATAGTCTCATCTACAGTTTTGTGGCTGAGGTAGTTTTCAGTTCAGCTGAGCACGGTAATAGAAAACAGGTTATTCTAGGCACAGTAAAGCCTTGAAGAGTGTATTTTCATGTCTGTGGTGTAATTACACAAACACATTACTTAACCTGTTTTCACAAAGGTATGGACAGTACACAACTGTTTTGTGAAGGTGGAAGGAAAACCTTTAAAGCAACCCTTAACAAAACCAATTTATTCATGATTCACCTTCTTTCTGTGCTCGACTAGAAGTGTACGCGCTGTGTGTGAGGACAGTAGCATGTCCCAGACTCTGTTCGCTTGTTCTGTCAAAACATGTGACACTTGTGTTTTTGTTAATCCCTTAATCCATAACATAAACAGGTAGAACTTAAAAAATGGTTTTCAAAGTAAACAGCAAAAGCACAGTGGTGAAACTGAATCTTGACCTAGGTCAGAGCTTGCAGTGATAGCATTGTCTCTAGTCAATTCAATGCATAATGCCTAAACGCAGATAGTGATGTAGCACTGCGTAAGTTAGCAGTACAGACTGTTTATTTATATATGCACAAGGGTTGATGAGCAGCCAGCTGAGCCGATTTTTACCTATGAATGTGCTATAACTTTCAGCAAGGATGTCATTGTAATGAAGCTATGCAGTGGTCTATTTTATCCCCAAATTCTACCTTGCCCTATTCTTCCAGTAACACTAGATCATCCTATAATCGGTATTACTGCCCTATTCACCTCTTTTCAAAGGGTTTCCAGGCAATGAAATCGGCACTGATATAAATGGTAGCCTTTAATTCAACCCTATTACTAATACAGCAAGAATGTGTTCATGAATGGTTGAAGCCTGATCAAAGCTGCAATATCACATGTGCGATGGCTTCCAAAATGCTTCAAGGCAGGCTTTGTAGACCGATTTCTCTGCACAGAATATCTGGATTCTGAGGAGAGCTTGTTCTATGCAAGAGAAAACCAATATATTTAAAAAATGCTATCTTGGGCCTTAGTCCTTCCCCATAACAATAGCTTGTTGAAATATTACACAGACTGGGCTAAACAGCAGTGCACAGTTGTTTTCTGGCAACAAACTAAGCAACAAATCTCTTGGATTCCATTCCCCATTAGTGGAAAAGAGGATGCATGTGAATTTGCTTATTATTCTTGCCAAAGAATCAAAACTGCCTCACCTCACCTGCCCTCAGCTCGTAATGTTCACAAGAATAATATTTGCATACAGAAAGTGTGGATCCTCCCCGCAAATGCGAACTGCCACTTTCTGCTTAAGAGTCTGCTTAAGGAGACAGTACCTTCACAAGGAGGCCTGCTTTGTTTAAACCCAGATGAGCTCTCGTTCTGATAATATAGTGTTTACAGAACAAAATAAATATGTACAATTCGTTATTAAGAAGCAATGATGTTGCTGAGCAAAGAGACGTACAGCACGGATTGTAATTCACAGCATGCGGTTTCAAATGTCAGTGGGGCGCTTCAAATGTCAGGAGGGGACCGCCATTGTACCCCAGATTTTTATTAAATATTATGCCGCCTTATTAGATAATATGTAACCATGTAGGTTATGCAAGTCAAGGGCATTTTCTAAGCATATTATAATAATTATGTCAGACTTGCTCATTCAGTGGAATTATGTACCACATGGATCATGCTTAATGATAATAGTGTCTACTGCAGCATTTTGCATATGCTTACCATTACAAAGCATTAAGATTATACATGTGATTATTACAGCGATTATAACAAGAGCAGTGTACAAAGGTATACCGTGAATCAAAAATATTGCTTTCAAAAATATACAAAGCAACATTATTCTTTTTTCTTTTCGTTTTTGGATGATATCAAAATAAAACTTGATATTCAAAGCAAACACCCAGCTTTCTTTTGAAATGAAAATTCTGCCTCAGGGTGAAAAACTCCGGTTCAGGATGAAATACTTCTAGGTACTGTTTGTGTTTACGACTGCTAAAAATGGCCTTTATCATTATTTGCTTGGGGAAGAGCAAATGCAAGCAATATTCAAGGCACATGATGGTTGACAATGGCTATGGGCTTCTTATACAAAGGTTTCAGAACTGTGTATCAAACAAGAAGGATTCTTCCAGAAAAGGCAGTTGAAATGGGTCTTCGACGCCCACACAGTTCCCTGTGAACAATTCCTATTGAGCAACACACCTCAAACCCTTCATTCCTCTGTGCAAAGCTTCACGCCCAGGAAATAAGGTTTCAAGAGTAGGCGTTTTGTCAAGCGCACTCATTGATAAGACTAGCTCCAAACGAAACACTCCTATGTTTTTCCAAGCACCTGACCCTTCTATAGCTACAGGCCATGAGATGAAATTTTTGAGGTTAACCATATTCTATTCTAAATTGTGTTTCAGTGTCAGGGTATATTGAAACCTAATATCGTATTGTTTATTTTTTCATATGAAAGTGTAAAATGTTGTCTCTGTATTCACAGCTCAAGGTTGTTGCAAGCTGTATCCATTTTGGTATGGGAAAAAAAAGCTTGGTAAACCATGAAACTCTTTTCTTTAACATGAATGTTAATGAAAACATCCTTCTTTGTCTCATTGATCAATACATTTAACTTGAACACTTGAACACACTTATATTTATACATATATTTTTGCATGAATGACAGAAAACCAAGTTAGGAGTTTTATAGCTTCAGCACCCCATTATATTGTAGACCAGTTGTGGTTTGTAAATGGCACAGACTGGTCGACAGATAGAGTTATCATACAAAACGCTAGCTTTCATAGAGATGGCAATGTGATACTACTCCCTTCTCTCATTCAGCTACATTTCTCTACTTGGTTTCAGTTTTCTAAGGCTGTCTTTGGGTGCCTTGCAGAGAAAGAGGACAGGTCAGCAAAACGTCTGTGTGTCCCTCGGTCGTGTTTGAGAGTCCCAGCCGCACAGATACCGGCTACGGCTGCAGAACTGCCAGTCTGCGGACTCTCTAGCGGCCCCTACTGGCTGGGCAGTTGCAGAATTATCTTCTGGTCTTCAGTTGACTTCTTGCTTCTCTGACATGGCAGTGGGTGATATTCCTCACACCTGCAGCGTGAAAAAAGTGACACATGTGACCTGTTCCTCCCAAGTCTGTGGGAGAGGGTTACTTTATTGGGACCAACAGAACAGCACTCTTTTTTTCCTTATAATTTTATAATTTTGTAATAAATGTCTCCCTATCCATTTTCATATACATAATTTAGGTACTTCACAGAGTTTGTCATCAAGGGTAACATTTGTGTGAGTTTATATGAGAGCTTCATACAAAAAATATTATAGTCCCACTATCTGTCGGTATTGATTACACTCGTTCTGCGAACAGAAGTATTCCCTCAATTATAGTACTACCTCAGCAATGTGAAGAATTATGGACAAACCCTGACAACTAAACAGGTATGAACACAAAAGTATTCTAATGACACCATTTCAATGTGCCTCTCGGGCAGAAAGGCAAGCATAAGAATTCTGATTAACTTGATAAAGTCATGCTAAATACAGCATAAAACTTAGGCCTGCTCTAGCATGATATTCTTGTATGAGTTCTGAGGAAACAGCTCTTGAGAGTTACAACACACAACTATTTGCTTTTTTTACTATTTCTATTGCTCTCATTTTTGGGAGTGCCAGCTATGTATGCATGCATTTTGGTTTGGCCTACATTAATTGACCGGAGACCTCATTTACTATTTGTCATTGGCTAATATAAATAAAGGTTAATAACCAAAAAATAAGAGTATCCACCCATATCCACTATTAAGCATGGCTTCCAACCGATGAAAGATTCACATTATTCAATTTATGTATTTTGAGATTGCTTTCAAAGTTAAAGAAGTCCCCCATTCCTGATGACTGTTTTTCTCTGAAGTCCTACTTGTTTGGAAACATATTCATAACTTTTTTGGGAAGCTTATGTAATGCAAATGCAAATATTCAATTCCGCCCCTTTAAATTGTGCAAATATTCCATTCCGCCTCTTTACTGACTTCTCTCCCTTCTAAAAGAGAGTGATGGAACCGTTTCATATTCATAATACACATTCATCTATACTGCCAAAGTTTCTAATAAGAACAGACACATTACATTTTATTATATGGGTTATTTGTATGTGTACTTAAAATATACACATATATATGCGTGCCATTTACATACAATGACTGCTTGACGTCTCGCCCACCAGGTATCTTCCCTGGTGATTGCCAGAAAGGTCTGCACTGCAGCCATTTTCAGCTCTTTGCCTGCTTGTGGGGATAGTTAAGTATATGAACTACATGCTCAGTTAATTTCAGATGGGATGACTGACTTAGCCAGCCAAAGGTGACTGACGTTGCAGCAGTTGTTTTAAAAAATTATTTCATATTTTATTATGTCATTCATTAAGAGTAACAGATGATCCAACCAGATGAAAAGTGCATAAGCGCTTTGCTGTTTTCTTTTCAAACATGTCACGTTTTAATATAGTATGTAGCATATAGTATATAGTATAGTAGAGTAAACACTAACATAATAATTATGGCAGATTAGATTTTTCTGGCTGAGGAGAATGTGTTATTTGAAGGTAATGTCTGGAAATTCCTGGTGTAGGTGGGCATTAGTGTAATTATATGCCCATAAAGACATGCAAATTAATGTGTGGTGAGCAGAGACAGAGTCTGTCTTTGTAAATGGTTTAGCCTTTTTGTATCTTGAGTTTCATTTACAATCCTATTGACTTGCAGCTCTTAAGGATTCATATTTATAATTGACACCTTTTTCATAACTATAGGTAATTGCATAAATAAAAATAGATTTTAAATAGCACTAATCATATTTTAACCATAATACTATTTTACCGGTGGGACTATAAACTCAATGTTCGTCCAGGTTATGTAATAAGCTGGTATAAATGAAAATAAGACAAAATGGGTACAAAATGATTAAACATACTTAAACATAACAATCAATGATTCTTATTTGTGTTAATTAAAAAAAAGTGTTGGGCATCAGCTAAGACACATGTAGTGCAACAGTCAATTGTACTGATGACTATTAAGCCTAATTGCTCCACTTTGTTTCATGTCACACTCAACACAGAGGCAGCAGTGGAGTGTAATGGTATGTAGAACAGGGCCTATAAATGAGGTTGCAGGTTCAAATCAATCCGTTTTGGCACTGCTATTGTAACACTGAGCAATATTGTTATAAAACATAAACAGTCTATCAAATAATGCATGGTATGAAAAATATGCAAGTTGTTTAGGGTGCACAATAATCATTTGCAGGGGAAAAATGAAGTGTTGGAAATATTCAGGACGTACACATTCAGGAATGTTTTTAATTTATCTTATTGCATGGGTCTGCCGTACAGCCAAGTCTCCATGATTTTCATTCTTGTATTACTGGAACACTCCATTTTTGGACCCACCAGCATCAGAATGCTCTTTAATAAATCTCACATAACATTATTGTTATGTTAGAGTACCCTCTAGTGGACATAATCTGCAACATCAAACAGCACAGCAATGAAGCTTTACTAATTAGAAGAGGTTCAAGATAAAGGTTAAATTCTCTGCAATATACCATTGCAAAATAAACTAAGTAACCTCTCAGTAACCTGTTAGACATTAATAACTAGGCTTTTTACTCAGCCATATCACAATTTTGTTGTAACTGTCCAATGTATATGTATATTCTAATATGATGATCTATGGCATGAAAATAACATCAGTGGTAACCATAATCATCATAATAATCGTCATCATTCCATAAATAGAACAGTGAAATTATTCCATCCGATTCAAAAGCTGTACATTTCAATTTAAAGATTCTGATAAAAATTTCTCTCACTTCTGCTGGCCCCGGAGTTTGGAATTTACTTTGCAAATGAACTACATTGTAAAAATTTCTATCACCTTCCTTTACACCCAACACAAACTCACTCTCACTGTCTTTGCTTCTATGATATATCATTTCACTCAATCAAGGTACCATGCCACTTTTTAACTGCACACTGCTTTTGCTGCAGTGCATTTCATAAGAAATGTTGCAACATCTTCACCTGAATTATGATTTGTTGTGAAACAATAAGCAGCATATAGGTAGCAAAGCACAATCGTCATACAGATGTTTCAACTGCAGACCCGAAGGTTCAGTGGACAGGCAAATTCATTTTTATATTTTGATCACTTGTTGGCTACCTCCATGAACTGCTTGACTCGGATGCCTAAATTTTTTGAACAATGCCGCCATCTGCTGTTTAAAATTAGAATATACTGATTTCACCAAAATTAATGAAATATAATTTTAAAAAAGCCACAATTTCGTGCATTTTTATAAAAAAAACTAAACAGAAAATTTTATATGAATATTGTTGTAATTTATGATGAAATTGACATTTTACCATACAAATTACCATACAGCACCATTTTAAATATGCACCTGGGATGGGATCTGTAGTATCTCTTCTGCAATCTCTACTCAAAAACAGATACCGGAATTTTAAAACAGATTTTCAAATAGCTTCTCACTCATGATTAGTTTTTTATAGAATTCTGTAGTAATTCCAGGTATCGTGATGGTTCAGGAACTGGACAGTACGAGCAGATTTTAGGATCTCATGTGAAACACTGTAATTACAGTCTTGGGGAAGGTGCTGTAGTTTGCAGTCTTCAGTAAATCTGAGAGCATTACATATTGCACTTGATATAAGATTTATTAAGCAAATGATTGAGAATATAAAACCAAGATGATTACATTTATTATTATTATTCAATCATCCATTTTTGACTGTTTACCCGAGTATTTTAACAGTTTGGATGTGGTGAAGGCATGAAAAGGCAAAATCACTGAATGACTGGTTTCTTTATAGACAGTAAAATGAGTCTAAGAAAATCATTCGCATGATATTCATACACACATGCACGACAATCCTATAAATCAAAGGAGGCATCACCAAAAACCGTGTTAAGAGCCCGATACAATAACTGACTATGACTATAAGGCTTTATGACCATAACTTTAAGGCTTTAACTATAACTGCATCTATCTTTTTATCAAATGCTCTTTATACACCTTCGTGCAGTGTAATCACACGTGCGCCTTTAGACCCTTTAAATAATGACGTAATCATTCATCTTGCTGTTATTTCCTGTCAAATTAACCTATAAAAATTGACGTAGTTTTTACGCCAATTTCGGCGCTGTAAACAAACTCGGACAAGTTAAAGCACGAATTTACACTTGTTAAAACAATCGCTTGCAATAAACGGTTGATGTTACCCTCTGCGGGATTCTTCGAAAAAGTAAACTGCCCTTTTTACAGACGGGCAGTTTGTGAGCGGCCATTCTGTCAATACAAACATGCCAAAGATGAAGGTGTGTTTGTTGCTTCATATCAATCACCGTTCACAAAAGCAGCCGGTAAGTTCATAATTACTTTTTTTTTTAGAACTTGTGGGTCTTCATACACGTAGCTGTCTTGAGTAACGTGTTTAAGTTGTTTTGCCAAAGTTGAAAGACCCACCGAACACGTTTGGTTGTTATTCTTTGTTTTGATTGCCAGAGTGTTCAGTGTGTGTCTGAGTAGCATCATTATATACATGTACTGCTATGACACATTTTTATACCAAATTTATTTACAGTTTGTGTTCTGCAGTTAACGTTATTTTGAACAATTACATTAGTGAAACCATGGTTTTCTCTTCTACACAGGAACTGGGGTAAATCACTTATCACGTAACAAAACCATCCATCAGAACATCAGTGGATCAATTAAAAAGGACCCATGCCTTTTGGAGTTGGAAAGAATCAACAAAGAAATTGAGACTGTCAAATGTGAGGTTGAGAAGGAGCAGAGAAGATTGTCCCATTACAAGAACCTTCAGGGGGACTCTAATAGTGTGATCCCCTATAGTGAGTCTGGGGGTAAGAAACACAACTTAAGTAACCGTAGAACTTCCTGCACACAGCGCTCCACCATTGTGCGGTCCTGTATCGGCAAATATGTGCTTGACAATTCCAGACCGAGAACTGATTTGGAGTATGACCCTTTGTCCAACTATGCTGCAGATATGCGGTCAAGCAATCCCAGTGAGCACAAACCACAGCTCTGTGGTGGCAGTGAAGAAAAACAGGGTATGAAGAGGGTGAGGGAGAATTTGAATGAGGACCAAAGTGAGCTGGTACACTTGGACCTGGAAGACTCTGATGATGAAGGTGTCCTTGTCATTGATATTCCGCCGCTTGAAGTGAAAGCAAAGAATCTGAGGTCCGCTAAGCTACAGAAGACCTTATGTGAAGAGCTAGAAGATGCCTTTTCACCTGTTTCAGTTCCTTCTAAAGCAAGTGAACCAGAGCAGAACAATATTGGTGTGCGGTCTGATTTGAACTGTTCTCCCCCCTCACCTGTTCTCACCGTGAAACTGGGAAGCGAATGTGAACAAAGCCACATTAGCAACGTATTTGAAGACATATCCAAGTGTCTAGAAACTCTTAGGAGCGAAAGTGAGAAAATCACTCAGATGCCAAAAATGGAACCTGTGCAAATCAGCAAGAGAATCACTGTTTCAGAATGTTCCGGAATGGACTCTTTCTCCTGGTCCCTCAAAGATGCCCAAGGCAATCTGAAGGGTAACTCCACTGAGTTGCCTAGTTGTGATGAAAAAGGCAACTCTCCATTCCTGAACAGTCCACTTTCAATAATGGATTTAACAGAGAGCAATCCAGCGACAAACCCTTTACCTCTTAATGCCGATTCGAACAGTCAAGGTAATAGCCAGCAGGGCGCCGGTATAGTTGAAGGCTATTGGACACCCATGCAGCATGCTAAACTTCCATGTTTGCAGAAAGCAACAGTGCAGTTATCAGAAGCAGGCTTCCCCAAAGCTAACTCCGTTCCATCTTTAGAACCCAAGGACAATGACACGCTTAACACCACAACACATTTAACTGCTAACCCCTTGCCCCCAACACCGTCCACATCTGCATTCCCACAGCCAGCTGGCCCAGAGAGTCCGGAGATTCACAAAATCAATGAGCCGTGTGCCACGTCTGACCTTAGCTCCGAGGAGGAAGTTGATTACTCGGATGTGGACCTGTCTGACAGCGACCCTATGGAAGAGTGCTATCGCATCTTCATGGAGGCCAACCAAGCAGAACAGGAAGCAGTGGACAACCCAGAGAATTCAGCAGTGAGGCAATTCCTAGATTTTACCATGTACCGAGAGTAGAACTGGGAATCTGAGTGTAATTGTGAATTTCAGGTGGAGGCATCCAATTTGGAGAAGCCGGAGGAGGAAAAGCCACTTCTTCTGGCAGGCCCAAAGAAAAGGGTGGCACATATATCCAAACACAATGGGGTACCTATGAATGAGTTCTTGTACATATTTGTGTTTCTTTTTACTTGCTTTTATTTTTCCTTTTAAATGTGGGGAAAATGTGTTGATTCCCTCTACAGGTGAATAAAAACAGGCAGCAGGTGATTGTTCCGTTGAGAGGGGCTGCCGGTCATTCGTCCAATCCAGGCAGAATCCCGCAGCTGCAGCAGAAGGCCACGGCGCTGACCACGGCCATGAAAGGAGGCCAGGCTTTTGTGGCTGCAACTACTGGACAGAAAAAACCAATAGCCTTAGCCCCAGCTCCTCAGCAAATCCCCTGCAAACAAGTAAACCACATACGGCTATTTAAAATCAGCATTATTTCTCATTTAGCTGATGTTATCTTGCAACATCTGTTAGCAGTTCTTTATGAAAGTATTCATTTCTGTCAATGAGGTTGCTCAAAGTCTGCAGTCTATACTAACGATGGGTAATACACTTTTTCTTTTCCCTTACCTTCTCCAGCCTGTGTAAATATTATACCTGTCGGAGCGACTATACAGTTGGGCTCAAACGTGCATTTCATCATACCAGAGGGAAATATCGCACTTCCTGTGAGTCCAGTTCCAACTCCTGTAGTGCCAGCACAGCAGAGCACTTTAACATCCGCTAAGGTAAATGTCATCTCTGTGACAGAGCATAGCATTTAGATGATATGCATCATATCATTTATGCATTTACTGAACTGTGATGGATTTTTGTGATTTTTTTTTTCCTTTATTTTTTTTTTTTTAACCCCTTGATATTCAGTTGATTTTGTACCATACTGTATAAACAGTTTAATTTTCCATTTTGTATAGTGTAAGGGCATTACCATTAACAGAGGAGACCATGTATAGTTTTAAAAATGTTTTAACTTTTAAAAACTTGGATAAAAAAACCTGGGAGGCAGAGACAAAAAGCTCCCTGATTGTTTAGGAATATTCAAGCTAACTGCAGCCAGGATTGTGTCCCCACAGCCAATTGCCATCAAACGGAAACTTAAGGCCCGTCCAGAGTCCAGCACCAAAGTTCCACATGACATACGGCAGCGTTACGTCAACCTGTTTGTGGAGGAATTCCTGAAAACATCCTTCACTGTACAGGACGCCTTTGAAAAGGTCAGTGCCTGACACGCTGCCTTAGATCTAGAGGTATTATGTACACGTCCCATACAATAAAACTTTATGAAATGTATTCTCATTGCGATTGCAGGGTGGTTCATTCTGTTAAGTCATTTGGTCCCAGTGTAGTAATTTACCCGTTACGGAGGCTGACGGTCTGGTCTCGAATATTCACCTGGAGGGACAGCGCTGATTGGTCGTTGCATTTCCTTGGGTTTGAGACTTTCAGTCTCTTTGTTCTCATTACCTCACCAGAGAGTGATGACCGTGGTCAGCTGGTCACCCCAAAGCAATTGGTGATGAAAGAATGACTTGGGTGGAAATTGGAGTCCGGGGTGGAATTGGGTCTGGAAGACAGCCTTTTGAATATCACTGGACATTGCAATTTTGTGTTGCGAAAAACTATTGTTAAAATTTTTACAAAAATAATTATTTATTCTGTCTGGTAGATGAATCTTTACTTGTGGTATGCATAATAGAGGTATGTAATGTCTCAAAGGCAGTTTAATTTACAGTGACATTATGTATTTCTTCATGCTAGGCACTAGCTGAGGAAAAGATTGTGTATGATCGGAGCATCAACAAACTGAAATACCTGAGTGTAGCTGTGAATGCACTCAAGAGGCTGAAGAACCAGAACACACCTTCTGTCAAAGGTCTGTGTTTTGGGTTTCTGCTCTTATAAAACTCCAGTAGACTTTAGTTGCATGTTTTTTATCTGTTTGAATGTACTCTCAATGTTTGATTTTGCAATTATGTGAGAGCCTTTTATTTTCCATCAAATTCTGTTTCCCATTACAAAAAGGACTAAGACTGTACAGGACTAAATCCTTTCATTTTATGTAAACCAGTGACTTAATTATATTTTAGGAACTGTCAATACAATTTGAAGTTTCATGTTTGGTTAAATGAAGTATATTTATATGGAGAAAAAAATTAAACCATGTGATTCATCTGCTGTTCTGCACAACTTGGGTATTATATTCTCCTTTACAGCAAGCAGCGCTGTTAATGCGCAGGAGTCCAGAGGCAAAATTGGACTCCGTCTCACAGCACTGCAGGCAAATGGTAAAACCTGACTTTAACTGTACATGACCACAATATTAATTAGATCATGAATGAATCCTAGTTACCTATATCAATATAGTTTGACCTTTATACTGTGTAATCTACTTAATATTTCATGTTTTGAGATGTTAATACCTTGTTGTATCCGAATTCTGTTCATACTGCATATTTCAAATGCTATTTGTAGAACTGCACATATCCAGTTATGTTATCAAGTGATAAAGTGATATTTAGGTAAAATAATATATAAATACTGTATTGTATTGGAATGTGATCTCACAGTGCTTAGTGCAACCAGTGAATTCTTTATTTAAACTTTATTTTCAGTAGGTAAGTCTCACTGAGATTAAAAATCTCTCTTGCTTTTTCATACCCATGCACCACATTGCCTTTGACTATAATTGTCAAATCAGACAGTAGAAACATAACTAATTTTATTATCACAATGCACGTCAGATCCTGGTCTCGCCACACTGTACGAGCAGCTGAAGGAGCACATACTCTCTGAGGCGGGGCTGAAGGAAAACGGCTACCCTCTTCAGCACCCAGAAAAACCTGGCAGAGCCGTATTGTACGGGGAGGCCAAGAAAGGAAGCACAGACCGTAGGTGCCCCCCGTGCCACTCTGTGGCTGTGTTATGGGTGTCATTGAGCTCTTTCCCCCTGCTAGGGTTTTACTATGTGTTCTGTGTGTACCGATGTTACCTCAACTCCAGGATCCAGGCCTGGGCTCGTCATTTTGACTTAACCTTGGCTTGTAACCTAATGGCAGTGTTAGGCCTACTTTCAGTTTGATAATGAATGCGCTTACTAAAGTGTGTATGTGAATAGAAAAATGTAACACTTGCATGTAATCATAAGCCAAAATGCTGAATGACCTCAGTATTTAAATGAGCAAAAGTTTTGATACATATAAAAAGTCATGGTGCATAAATTGGTATTCAAAGCTAAGGGAAAACATCTTTGAAATCAATATTTGTTGTTGCAGTTTTGAGTGGATTTTGATTGGTTGACTGTGTTTGACACTGAAACAGTGATGAAGAGGATATGCTGCCGGTGTGGAGCGACCTTCTCTGTCAGCCAATCGGGGAGGCATGTCCGTAAAGAGGAGTGCAACTATCACTATGGGAAGGTTAAAGAGAACAAGGGTGAGCTGCAGGACCTTTTCTGTTCATTATGAATGAATTCTAAACAGCACCGAGGCCTGGTGCCTGGGTGAAAAGATCAGTGGCTTACCTTAAGAATCTTAAAATCCACTATCAAACACAAAGCAATTGGAAAAAAGGATATATAGCATCAAACATGCATTTTATCATGTGAATGTTTCCTATCATCTTATCTTGCTCATACTGAGGTTCGATGTTCATATCAAACACAAACTGTGACTGAGTTCATTTGCATTTGAAAGCAGTGTCAGGATTTATGTCAGGTGTTTCATAATTGTATGAAGCTTCATCATACGCATTACATCTTCAAGTAGCAGTTTCTGTGGCGCGTAAGTGGTATCTACACTAATGAAATAAGCTTTTTTGGCCTCTGGTCGTTTTAGTGCCAGGTGGCATGGAAACTCGCTACACCTGCTGTGAAGGAGCCATTGGAACCCCGGATGCCAGGTTTTCAAGGTAAAAACAGACATCTGTGTGTACCTTGTCTTAGTATGTATTTGTTATGGGCTGATGTGGCGATATTGGCAGATTCATATGTCTCTTATTAAACATGGAAATGCAGAGGCAGAATTCCTCCTCTTGCTGCTGCATTAGCTATTGCCAGCCATGAGTCAGATGGGGACTCACCAGGCACAGGTGCAGTTCTCTCCTGTGGTCCTGTGAGGTCCGCCGTGTGGGAAAGCGTAGCCTTGTGTGTCCGTGAATGCGCTGGAGGAGTGTCCATGAATCGGCAGTGGTATTTCATTAGCAGCTATGCTGGTTAAATACAGTCCCGTTTCTGTCAGATTAATGGTGAAAATGGGGGAGCTGTTTAATTGAATTGTGTTACTGAACCTGAAAATAGTTCAAATGCCCCAGTGTAATGATCAAAATTATAATGATATACGACTTTTAATTGGGCTTGATTTTTTTTCATTTTCTTACTTTTTTTTCTTACCAAAGAACTGTGTATGTTCAAAATGTTGTATTTCCAACTATACTGACCTTTAATGTAATTAACTAATCCTGTGCCATTATGCTTTCTAAAAGAGCTCCCACAGAGTTCCGCAAATGGCCACTGAGGGGCAGTATTACCCAGGTTTATGAGCCATTAACGAAACACTCCTCCTGCCATTCCCACTTTGAAATGCAGGAAATTGATACAGCACATGACCTGGAAATGCTTCTATACCCAGAGGTGTTAAATCTGTTAGTTCAGCCTGGGAATTTACCGTGTTAACCGTTGGTTTTAATCTGAACCCCCGTCCCTCCCAGCTGCATGTCCATGATGCAGTTAGCCTTTACGGCTTTGTGAGCAGCCCCCAGAAGTCCCTTCATGACAGTGGCTGCCCTGGTGTGTTTGCGTTGGACTGTGAAATGGTGAGAATGTACCTGTGTGCTTTAGGAAGATCCAGAATGCAACATTCACATCCCCTTTAATTTTAAATAGGGTATAGATCCAGGTATTTGGAAAATGCTAAACATTCCTTTTTTTGTACTATACTGTTATGTGTTAGCGTCATTGTTTTTAGCTGGACCCGTTTTGATTGTTTAACAGTATGAAACTATGTATGGAAATTAGTTTTCAGTTTCAAGGTTGTGTTTCCTTTCCCTATAGTGCTATACCACTCATGGTCTTGAATTGGCCCGGGTGACTGTGGTAAACAGCAGTCTGCAAGTCATCTATGACACTTTTGTCAAACCTGACAATGAAGTCATTGACTACAACACCAGGTAAACTGTAGCAGCCTTAGCAGAACATTGAACGTAGCCTTCCGTGGAGAGATTGCTCTTGATCCGTTGTTTTGAAAGGCACGAGCGGCTTTCTTTGCCCTGTGTGCTGCAGGTTCTCCGGTGTGACGGAGGAGGATCTGATAGGTTGTAGCTCATCCATCCGTGATGTCCAAGAGGTGCTGCAGAGCTTTATCAGCGCTGACACCATCCTCATTGGACACAGCCTCGAAAAAGATCTCTGTGCCCTCAAGGTGTGTGACTGTAATGCTTTAACAGAGTCAGAAATCCTGTATTATTGGAATAGTGTGGGTTCATTCATTAGTAATTGGTATTCTTCTCCTGCCAGGAAGAACTATTCTAATGGATTATGAAACTTTTTCATGTTGGTGCCAAAAGATTAAATAAGCATGTACAACATTTGTTTAGACAAAATGAGCCTTATGAGGTTGTCTCAAAATTTATTTGAATTGTGCTTGGAACTCGTTTCTAATACAAATTATTTTCATGTTTTCCCTTTTTCTTGGCAGTGAGATTATGCATACAATTCTATGTCCCAGTTTTATGTTAAAGCTGCATAATTTACATGCATTTCTTGTTTTGTATGTAAATTAGGTGCCTTTGGCCGATTTTAGGTGAAAGCCTGCACTGTTTGGCTTGCTGACTCCAGATAAGCATGTCTCCATGTGACACGCGTGTTCCGTTTCAGCTTCTTCACGGCACCGTTGTGGACGTTGCCGTGGTATTCCCGCACCGCCTCGGACTGCCGCACAAACGAGGGCTCTGTAGCCTGACGGCAGATTACCTCAGGAGGATTATTCAGGAGAGTGGTAGGTCATCCGTTTGAATAAAACGCTGAATATATTTATATTAAATTTGCTCCAGTTGAAACTGTTCTGCGGTAAATCCCAGTGAATAAATCAGAGTCAATATCTGAATAAAGCAGATTTTATGCTGAGTTATGTTTTGATTTGCTCATGAACATGCCTGTGTATGACTTTGACATTTTGATTTCGCTCCATAACAATATGACCATATTAATGCCATATTTATTCAGATTTGTGTTCATTTTCATTTATTGCATACTTAGATATATAGTATACTTCACTGTATGCTTGACATCTTTTTGGTAGACTGTTAGAAAATGTGTTTTAGATTGGGCATGGTTTTACAAGAGCACTTGTTGTATTTTACAATAAAGCTCATATCATTACCATATTACACTAAATGTACATTTATAAGGTACATAAGAGGAAATACTGTAATTTCGAATGATTTTGAGTGGAAGTGAGGCATTGAATATTAAAATGCTTGTGTATACTATTCTGCTGTATCTTATTCAGAATGCATTCTGAAACCATCATAAATACTTTATAGAATGGATAAACAAAGACAAGATCCACTGGGTAAAATGTTATATCTATAGATTTTTGCCTTTGAAAATGTGTGTAATTGCTTTGGCAAGTGAACCCAACATGCACTGAAGCACATCCAGTCAGACTGCCAAAGACAAAAAAGCACATTCAAGACCACTAATTCAACAAAGGGATTATCTGGATGGGTTCTGTCATGTGTTCTGACTGTTTTTAAATCCATCCACACATTATAGAGACCAATGTATCTGCAGACAAAACAGACCTCGCCTTAGGGTGTCATAAAAGCACTTTGAAGACGCACTTTGGTTATTTTTTTACCAAGATTTTTAAGGATTAAAATAAGAGGTGGCATAGAGTTGCCATCTGACTGTATCCGTATCCATGCTTATTTTTAAAGAGCGGCTGTCTTTGTCTTCCTTTCGTTCAGTCAAGGGTCGAGACTCTGGAGAAGATGCGACTGCCTGTATGGAGCTGATGCTGTGGAAGGTGAAGGAAGATGCCAAAGTGAAGAGATGGTGATCTGAACCCGTTCACGAGAAAAACTGGATCCTATTGAACTCCTCCAACAAACGCCACCATGCTTGGCCTGTATAAGAATTTCTTGCCTGTCATATGTCAAGTACGCCTTGTGCAAAACCATCAAGTATGTGTGGGCTGTGTACCATTTGGACGATTGTGTTTCATACTCAACTTAATTTGCTGGGTCATTGTTGTGGTTTATCCAGTTATAGGTGTCAATGGGTCTTAACCTTTTTTTTTTTTTTTGGGGGGGTGGGGTTGGGGTTGGGGTCGGGTGATGGATACTACATGCACTGAACACAAGCGGTAATACACTTTAAATGGGGAAGTTGAGAGCAACAAAAGAAAATGGCCACATCTCTACCTGAAACTGGTACTCATGTCAGTTCAATACATGACCCGGCTGGGGGAAAAAGAAAACTGAAGTAAATGCACGTTAAAGCTGTTTGAGTTTTGTGTGTGTTTGTTCACCTCAAAGATATAGTCGCCATACAACTAGGAGATCGAGTGGACTGTGATTGAGACCCCACCCAAAGCCCACGTAACTTGACTGATTCTACACCATGTCTGTTTAAATGTTACTGTACATAATGAGTAAAAACAGAGCACAGACAAGCTGGTTGTACATATTACACTCATTCCATTTTAGAGGTTTGTTTAACATCACTGATTAGATGAATAACTGGTCTGAATGTGAAATATGCAGTACTAAATAAAGCTAAAACAGTTTCCCTAAATGGATTCAAATCAGCTAAATGGAGTTTCCCAGTGTATCCTTCTGTGTATATCCCATGACACTATTTAAAAAAGTTGTTTAAGTTCAGTAAATTCAAGCATTCTGCTCTGATACCCACAAAGATTGGCTCTCTTCATCAGGCCATGTAAACAACTCCTATAGCTCATTGGTTAGACCTTTGCAGTCATACCCACATAGATCTTTCAGGTCTTCACTCCAAAACAGAATTGAGTTCTCAGTTGATCTAACCTTGTTACAGAAAGGTTTAAGAAATGAATGATGCAGATATACGGCTGAACCACATGCGATGGTTGTGCCTCAATTATGGTCTGGAAGTGTGTTGTAATCTGTGACAGATATGAAAATGGCAGTGAAAATAATTCAAGAAATCAGTCAAATATACTAATTCAAACATACTTTAACTATCTGTTAGTACTATCTGTGTACAGGTAAAACAATGAGAAAGTTGTCTTTTTCTTTCAATAGTATCTCTGTGACTTGCAGCATTGCTCTTTTGTTCCTCTAACAGTCCAAAGGATTTACAGATCAGATGGATTGGACTTTATTATAATAGTTAAACTATATAGGAGTGTGTAAATGTGTGTGTGTGTGTGTGTGTGTGTGTGTGTGTGTGTGTGTGTGTGTGTGTGTGTGTGTGTGTGTGTGTGTGTGTGTGTGTGTGTGTGTTTGAGTGAGCGTCTGGCCCTGCAATGATCTGGTGACTTTGCCTGGTGTCTCCTTTGTTCCAAATGTATACTGGGATCAGCTCCTTGCAATATCCTAGAGGTGCATTTTTGCAATGAGGCATCAAAAAAGCACATGAAAGTCCAGATGTTCATTCTTTTTATTTTTTTAATCAGAATTCAGCTTGATTCATCCAGCTTCTCCAAAACAACACACCTTCTCCCTTAAGATCTCCCTTCTGTAGTCTACTGGCCGATATATGAGTAATTTTTCTTTCACTGTTTTGAAAACTAACATAGCCATTGTCATGTAGAACTACAAGATTACAAGAGCTGGGATTTTCACATTTAATTTATGTTTCAATCTCAAATGCACCATTAGGAATGTGTTGCTCTACTTTTAAAATTTATGGTAGTGGGCCTCTGGTGAAGCAGACATGAGCTCTGTGGGCGCGAGACTGGGGGCTCGAGTCTGAGATGCACCATAACAGCCTAAGGCCAGAAGTCCACATAGACGATGCAGCAATTTGGGCCAGTTTGCTTTTAAATGATAGAGGGTAAGCTAGTTAAGCTCTCTACCAGTCACTCCTGGTCGGCTGGCACCTATTGATGAACAACGTGAGACCATAGCTGACTTCGTTGGTATGTAATTGGTCGTCAGGAATAGGTTGCTGCGATGGAATAAACAGTTCAGTTGAGAGAATAGGGGGAAATTCCAAAAAAACGTAAGTTATAACGTCTTGAGCACTGGAAAAAGACATGAAGATTGATGATGTTTGCCAAAACTTTTCTCTCACTTTGATACATTTGAATAACCACAAAGTATGTGAGCAATATGGGACCTTAAATCTCTAGTAGAGAGTTTTTTTTTTTTAAAAATACGACACAAAATGTTATTTACACGTGTGACACAATGACAGGAAGGGGTCCTTTTTGAAGTGAGAAATTATCCAGCTTCCTCTGCAGAACAGTCGATGCCTGCGTAGGTGAACTTTTCATACAAAGTTGTGTTGACGTATGTCTGAAAAAGATAACAGACATGTAATTTAACACTTAAGCATTTTATTACCTTTCAGTTGGCATGTAAAATTCCAGTAAACTCAGCAACAGAGCTGAAGCAGAGCAAAGCCAGATCCTTTGGTCCTCCATTGTCTAATTATACAATGACAGGCCACTTTTTTTGCCCTCATGACAAAAGAATTTATCTTGGATATGGTCTAAACAAAATGTCGTTGAAAGGCCAAGACAGGGATTCTGACCAATGGTGACTCTCAGGCTTCCCACAGTTGTTGAAAATCGGCTGGAGGTGCATCTCCACTGCAAACAGTAGTTTCATCTAATCCCGCTTATTTCGATTGGATCTAGATGTCATGACAGGGGAGACTGCTAAGGTAAGCTGCGTTCACTGTCATTTTCCTGTAACCGTTCCTGAACAATCCTGGCTTGTGGCATGGAGTATTATCCATGTGAAAAAGTCCCATTTTCAGATGGATACACAGCTGCAATGAAGTGATGCACCTGATCAGCAATGTCTTTCAGATATCCTGTGGCACCTGAATATCGCTGTACTATTGTTCCTGTATAAAGGGCCCTACACCATTACAACGCAAATATCAGACCGCACTGTTGACAGGATGGATCCCTGAACTCAAGAGAATCCAGGATCCATCAGACCAGGTGAAGTTTTTCTAGCTTTTCATTGTTTATCCAATGCTTGTGTTTCTTAGCCTGTTGCAACTGCAGGCTCCTGTTTTTTTCTCTGACAGGAGTGGAAATTGGTTGGATTGTTGCAGGCCATACCCCACCATTGAAAGGTTATGAGAAGTTGTGCATTCTGGTATGTGTTTCGGTACCATCTTTGCACATCATTGACTGTAGCCCCAACTGATAGTCTGCCCATGTAGCATCAGTCTTTCATTGGCTAACTACAGGACTGCTGTAGCCTGGATATATTTTTGGTGGTGAACAATCCTTGGTACACCCTGTCACTGGTTGAGTACCATTTCATGGAAAGGGCAGATATATCTAATAAAGAGGTATCTCAGTGCATATTTAGAAATACATTTTTAACCATTCACAGATGGATGTTTTCACATCTCCAGAAGAGATTAGTGTGTCGGTATTACCTTGCGCTCTTCGAGCATCCTGTTGAGTGACAGCAGAATCTGAGCAAATGAAGGTCTCTCGTAAGGCTTCTCACGCCAGCACACCCTCATCAGATCGTACCTGCAAGTGGAGTTCCTCATTGGGTGACTTTGTTGGGATTGGCATAGCCAAACAAGCTCCGCCCCTCATGCTCTCAAACTGTCCAATTATTTCCTAGATGATCCCTTCCAAGCAAATGCATAAAAAAATTGTTGCCTCATAATTTGTTAAGTGTATTGTAAATTGACTCAATAATGGATCACACTGGATTAAACGCTACTATTAAATACTCATAAAAAAGCAATTAAACTTGGTGTTATTTTGCGTCCTACCTGTGCTTGTGCTCATTATATTCCAGTTAAATGATGATAGATAATAATCATGTTTTAGAGATTGCATCCTCAGTGCTTCAATCTCTGCTTAACCAATCCACGGACCCTGCAGGACTGTGAGCAGAAGCTGTCTGTAAATTACAAAGTAGCCAGTGTTTGATAAAAAAGTCATATAGCATGTACGATAAAGAGTTAATTGTACTGTTGCACTCTTATTTGAATCCCTGCTCTTCAGTCAGCTTGCCCTTTTACCATTTTAACGTAAAATTAAGGCCAGCACCACGTGAAACGGCCCTTGTAGCTTTGAGAGTATCTGCAGTTCAGTATAAATTGACTTCATAGGCACTTGCTACTGTTCTAAAGAACATGCTCGGTTGCCTCCAATAAAACAGAGTATATTAAAAGAAATTTGTGTTGTTTTGTAGAGAGTGTTTTGATTGAATTGCGTATGCTCTTAAAGAGACTAAGCACATTTTTAAGTTTGACAGGTTTTTGGGTGATTACAGTACATCTGATACACTACATACTGAGAGGAAGAACAGTAAAAACACATCATTGAAATACCACAATGGAGACAAACCAGCCCCATGTTCCAATGTTGAATTACTAGAAATTGGAACACTTCAGTTTGAGACTGGGATGAACTTGAACCATTCTCCTTCATCTTCTACAATTAACTTAAATCATTAACTTTGCTCCTGCAAAAATGTCTATGTTTTTTTTCTTTCCAAATAGTAGAACTTGTCTTATGTCTTTTTTTTTGGGTTTGTCTGTCTTGCAGCTATAATTAAGTATGGTTTCATCACTGGTTAAACCATTCATTCATTGGTTGGTTGTCCATGCCCTGTTGTTATGGACTTACACTTCATCATCGCAGTTGAGGGGTTTCTCCAGCCTGTAACCCTGTGGAAGTTTCTCATAAAGCTCTGCACAGGTCATACCGCAGTACGGCGTACCACCTTAGTTTGGATAGAAACAGAAATCCTGTCAGATCTGTGGCTTGTTAATATTTGAATATTTAATATTTAACTATGAAGGAAACATCTATGGGAATGTTTTGTCTTTCTTCTTTGCATATTATAAGCATTAAGGATATTACTATTTTACAGGGCATTTCACTGATATCAAGTTCTGTGGGTCGAATGGGAATTGTGTGTGTGCTAGAGGTTTGTCTTCCAAGTTGTCTTGTGAAATGAATGGAGGTGAATTGGAAGTTAGGATGAGGCCTAAATGGATCAGTATAAGACTCAGTTTGTTTTCGAATGCAGGATAAACAGAGAATGATTATATTGCATTTTAGGAAGACGCAGCAAAGATAATGAAAGTATAGAGTGTAAGTATTACCGAAGTGAAATGCTTCATCATCAAGCATTTTTATCAATACTTTGGACCAATTGGGTAAAAACATTTTTTGTCAATATAATTTAATAACATGGTTAACTAAAATGACAAAATTATCATTTTATAATTAAAATAGAAGGTTAACCTTCAGGGTTTGTAAATGAGAAAATCATATCTTCTGAAATTGCCTTTTGACATTCAATGTTACATATAGGAAGAACAAAAGATACAACGACTATTCAGTACAAACCTAGGCTTACAACTTCCCACAGAAGCACTCCATATGACCATCTGCAGAGAAATTAAGATAAAAATAATTTTCCTCAGTACATTTTCAAACATATTTTGTCATTATCATTTCATCATTTTTCATTCAATTTTTCCAGTAACTACACCTACTGAAATGGGATTTGAAATTGTTCCTACATACTCACACATCACTGTTTGTGGTGTAAACACTGTAATTCAGTGATTCAATCGCCATCCATCTCACTGGCAATCTTCCCTATGAGGCATGAAATAAAAACAAATAAGCACTTTTAATGTGCATAGCGAGAGAGGTTGAGGGTCAAAAACGCCGGGGTTGCACAAGGTAAATAAATCCCTTACCATTGTCTTCTTCACATAAACTTCCTGCCCTCGAGAAAGTCCAAAGTCTGCTATTTTTGCCACATAATTCTCCCCCACAAGAATGTTTCTGGCTGCCAAGTCTCTGTGAATAAACTAAAGATTTTCTTGTTCAGTTGCCAAAAAATGAACAACATCTTGAACGACCAATTGCAACCAACAACAATAGCAGAGTTAACAGTTTTAAACCAAGCTTCATATAAATAACAAACCTCTGCATTGCAGAGACACTCTTAAGGGACTTAAGGTCATTATAATGAGAAATACAATGTGTAGGAGCCATATTATATATTATTTTATTTCTGTGTACTTTATAGTGTAAATATGGTTATGTTTATATTAGATTATTTTGCACACCTACAGGTGTAGAGCGGGTATAAAGGTGTGCACTGCCCAGACCTTGGATGACAGCTGGTTTGTGCGCGTAAAAAGTTTGACAGTGTGAACCATGTGAACATATGTGCATGTAAGTGTGTATGCGCTTATTGAGAGGAGAGGACAGGATATTCCTCATTTTGAGTTTGTTAATATTTTCAGTTAAGCATTTGATTATTCATTATTTTTACGTTCTCCACTAAAATCATTTTTCCCGACAAACGCATTTTGAAAGTTCGTTTAGACACACACATCTGAACGTAATCAACCAATTGCTCCAACAGTGGCTGAGGAACATGGAAATCGGAAGGACCATTTTAGCCACTACACAATGAGTCATTGTGGTAGAGCTTATTAAAACTTTGTCTGCTGACACATGTATGTGTGATACCCACCTGTTTCTGACTGAGGTAGGCCATGCCCCTCGCCACGTCCGCAGCAAAGTGCAGGAGCTGCTGGGAGGAGAGGGTGGAGGCCGTGCTGTTGGCGATGGCAAAGGCTGGGTCCGTCTCCAGGACCCTGCTCTTCCGCAGGAAGTCCAGCAGGTTCCCATGAGGGGCGTACTCAATTGCCAGGTACAAATACCCTGAAATCAAAGGCGTTACGCTACATTCACTTGGAAGCTGCAGCCTTAGATCGCAGTTCATTTAGGTTTGTTGAATTTTCCCTCATAATTTGGTATGCAAATTAACATCAGTCACTGTTTTCCCTAATCTGGAGTCAAATATTTTCCTGAGAGGGTTGGGGTTGGGGTTGTGGTTGGGGTTGGCAGGGGGAGGGCAGATTCATCTTATTTGCATTCTCCACATATGCAGTTTTGCTAAAATGCTTCTTTATTAAGTTGTGACGTTGTTAAGTTGTTAAGTCAACATTACCTTTCAGGGGAATATAATTAAAACTAATTGTATGAGGTGCAAGGCATGCACAGAAGCATTTATTTTTCAATGGGAGATTTTTATTTGGCAATTTAATCATTTATTTGTCTCTTTTACTGGGTGACATAAACAGTGAATGTTATGTTGATATGTGAGTATTCCCACAGTATCCTGGGGATCTGTTAAAGTGTACCTCTGTGCTCACAGGCACCCAGCAGGTTGATGATGTTAGGGTGATGTCCAAGTTTGCAAAGCACTTCCAGCTCTCCAGCAAAGTCTCTATGGTCATCTTTAGAGGCATATTCTGTGATGAGATACAAACACAAAGAGAAGAAAGATATTAGGAATGGAATATAATTAATAAGACTATTGTAGCAGTCAATAACAATCTGGTGCTTGCATGAGGTATTTTTGGTTTGGTTTGATTTGCTTTTTTTTTTTTTCAGTTTTGTTGTGCAGCATGTTGAAATTCCTTTCCCTCAGTTGATTGGAGGGTTATTTGGATCACCTGTTGCTCAGGGTGTGGAGTCTGGCTCCTAATTGATAATTGGACCAGCTTAGTGCATTTCCCCTCTTGGCCAATCAGGGTGTGACAACGCCCTTTCTTTTGGGCTTAAAAGAGGTAGAAAAATTCACACCTGGAGTCATTCTGATCTCACTTCAGCTCCCAACAGACTGTGCAAAACAAATCTTTCAACTTGAAACTCTAGCCTTAGGACTCTTACTGATTATTCTTGGCTGTTGTGTTGGTTTGATTTAGGCTTATTGTGAACAATCTCTCACCTTGTTTGGGGAGGGAGTTTGTTTACGCTCACTCACCTGCATTTGGACAGTTAGAGACATTCGTCCTCTGGTTCTCACATTGGCCAAACACCTGCAGGCCTTATTTTATTTAGTTTGTTTGGTTTATCTTCACATATTCCTGATATTTCTGTTCCCTTATATATCAAAGAGGCATTTGTTACATATTGAAGAGGCATTGTTTTCATTATTACTGATTGAGAAGGTATTTGACTATCAAAGTCAACTTGTTCTCCCTTATATATCAATTTTATTTTCTGTGGTTGGGAACTGGTTCAGTTGAAGCTTGAGGGATTTCTTCCTGATATTTTTTATTTTATGTGTTTGGGAACTGGTTCTTGGGCTTCTTACTGGTCAGTTGAGACTTGAGGGATCAGTACTGCTACACTATTAGGTATGAAATATTTCATTGTAAAATGTATTTTTTTTTTTTTTTTTGCTCAAGTGAAGCTGTGTGTTTTATCCCAAGTGAAGACATTTCTTGTTCTGTACTGGTTTCATAATTATAAAGGGTGACCCTTTTCAGCTTTCTTAATTAATCTCTAAGATATTAGGTTCTCTACTTGCATCTCTTTGAATGGAAAGCTTTCATGCAAGTCTGAGCATTTCTAAGACACATTTTCTTGTTTTGGATGGATTTATCGAAGAGCTTCACCTGAGTAAAGGTTATTTTATCAATCAACCAATCATTGCGGTATGTTCCATAGATTCCAAATTATGTTTGAGTCCATTGGAAAACTGAGTAAAATGCAGTTTACTCTTTCTGACTAGGATATAGTCTTTTGTTTTTTTTCCTTATGTCAGTTACTGCAGTACAGTGTGGAAGGTCAATAAACATACTTAGAAAAGCTAGTTCAAGTTTTCAAAGTCCACACCTTTCATTCGCTTAATCGCAGCGTCCATCCTCATCCCGTCCTTTTTGATCCTGGCCTTCAGAACCTGGCCAAAGTTGCCCTCACCGATGACATCCTGGAACTTAATGTCATTCCATTCCAGAGCTGGGTAGGCCACAGACTCGGTGGGAATCTTGGGTTTCTTCATCTCATTCAGAGACCCGGAGCTGAAGTGTACCACTGGCTCCTCTCTCTACATAAAAAAATGTAGGAAGGCAATTATTTTACTTGACTAGTGCTATGATGCAGATCTCAGTTTTATATATATATATATATGTCTGCAGTAGTCTCAATATAATATGCTTATTCATTCATTTCCCAAATGTAATTATTCAGTTTGACCCTTTATAAATGCATTATTTACAATGGTAGTCTGATTATGATGAATTGACTGTGAGTGATGCTGCAGTGCTCTGCAAAGCTTATGTCCATGTCTGTTTCTTAGCTTTTGTCTTTACAAGTGCTATTTAAGTGTACCATTTACCACAAAAGGACCAACACACAACGTTGAACACAGTTGTCAATATTTGATGAATCTAAAAGAGGGAAAATGCAAAAGGAGGACCACTAAAGATTGTAATATTTCACATTTAGGCTTTTCACACTGCATATTCTTAGCTCAGGGCTATCCTTAGCCCTGGGCTAAGAGTTGACCCTGGGATAACTTAGCCCCTTTTCACACACACATTGTTAACCCAGGGTTAAACTAAGCCCAGGGCTATACAGTCACACTGAATTTCTACTGAGCCTTGGGCTAAATGTTCATTGGAACACGCAACTAATGGTTACATTCTAGAATTCCATCATTTACTTTAGCCCCATTTCACACTGGCACACTTTAGCCCCTGTGTTTGGTCAATTTTCAGAGGATAACTCCGCAAACTCTGGGCCTAACCCTGCTCTGGGGCAAGGCCAGTAAGCCCTAGGCAAAAGTCAGGGTTAGCCCATTTGGAATTTGCCAGGATTGTGCCAGTGTTTGGAAGCTGTCTTAGCCTGGGGCTAACAGCTCCCATAGCCTGGGGCCTGGGGAAGTGCAGTGTGAAAAGCCTAATTAAAACACACAGTAGTGATTGTCTGGAATGGCAACAGAATTTCAACCCACCACATCATTCTGGAATGCCTGCACCATTCTGCGCTGGAAATTTGCCTTCTTCAGCTGCAGAATGATACAAAACGCCAGCAGGATGGTGATGCAAGTCAATCCAGTCGAGCCAAGGATGGCAAAAAAGAGCAAGGTGCCCTCCCCACCAAAGCCATTCAGCACTGCATGAGAGAAAAATATCTTGTGATGATGGTGTTCCACCAGTTACCTTTTCATGATTCAAAGCAAGCCAGATCAGTTATGAAATTTTGTATAAAATGGATTTCCAAACTTTAAATTTAATCTGAATGTTTCTGAAACCAATTTTTAAAGGTACACATGAAGTGCCATAGCTGATACTGTATGTGAACTTGAGGCTTACGAGAGTTCTCCTGCTGCTTCATAGTCTGTATGCGTAACGTGGGGTTGTTGGGGCTAACTCCGATGTTGTTCCTGGCCGAGATCTCTACCTCATAGATCGTATCGGCCTTCAAGCCTCGGAGCTCAAACTGCATGGCTGGACTCTCATGCACATTGATCTCTGCAAGCTGGTGATAGTCCGGCAGGTTCAGCTCCTGATAACCTATGATGACCGTCGAAATAGAGTTCCCCTCTGCCAGGGACCAGGTGATTATGGCAGCAGAGTCAGTGATGTTACAGGTCTTGATGTTAAAAGGTGCTGGTGGCAGGTCTACCAAAGCATATAGGTTCAAGTTGTTAATATCAGAATTAAGATAAAAATCACATTAATTAATTATACCATATTTCACAATGATTATATTATTTAAAAAGTCTGTTTTACTTAATATATGGGAATACTTACCATTGCTGAGTGTCCATGCAGTTACTAGATTGCTGAACTTTCCAGCTGAGCTGGTTTTTATGCAGACCTTACACTTGTACTTGTGTTTGGGGATCAGTTGAGTGAGTTCCACATTGGTGGTGTTCCTGGACAGCTGGAAAGTCATGCTCTTGCTCTCAGTCTCATCATTGCTTTGACACTCCACCAGGTAGAACCAGTCCTCAGAAGGGCCTGTTGCCATGTCCCATGAGAAGCTCATGGAGGTCTTGCTTAATGGAACCAGCTTCACTCCTGTGGGTACAGGCAGCTCTGTCCAAGAGAGGTACACTACATTACATTACAGTCATTTAACTGATGCTTTTAACCAGTGACTTACAGTTGATCATGCTAACCAAGGGCCAATCCCCCCTGGGAGCAATGTGGGGTTAAGGTCCTCGCTCAAGGTCCCAACAACAGTGGTGTTCTTGTTGTGGTTAGACTGGAGCTTGAACCACCAACTTCAAGGGTCACCAACCTTAGCCACTAGACTACAGACTACCCTGAATTACTGCCGAAAAGGCAAAAGCATGCAGTGACCCATTTGCAACTGTCCTTAAACTCACCATCATTCTTTACACAATTTCTATTGATGAGCTGCTGGAGTTTTTGGCTACATAACCTAGATGTTCTCAGCCCTGGGCATCTTACAGGGCAAGCTGGCTTTTGAATCACATGAATTTGAGGTTTTATGTCCAGACAATTCAGAGAAACGTATTCATGCTTTAATTTGCTGTACATTAGAAGACTCTAATGGGCTCTTCTCTGGCATTCCAAAAAAGACAAAATCACACAATTGCAATAATAATAATTGAATGCTAGAATGTTAACGAGAGCCAAGAGAACTCTGCACATCACACCTGTTCTTAAATCTTTACACTGGCTTCATGTTAGCCATAGAATACATGCCACTATTAGTATACAAATCACTCATTGGACTAGGCCCAAATACATTTCTGACATGTTACTAGACTATAAACCCAGCAGGCACCTGAGGTCATCAGAGGAAAAACTTACTAATAGTGCCTAGAGTTAAAATAAAACAAGGAGAAGCGGCCTTTAGCTATCATGTAATAAACAGCTGGAATCAACTTCCCAGTGAGCTTAGTTTTGCTCCTACTCTACCTGTTTTCACATCTAGGCTAAAAACTCTCTTGTTCTCTCATGCCTTTGATTAATCATCTGCACTACACTTTTAAATCATTTTTCATGTAGTTCCCTTTTATAAAATCCTATTTTCAAATGTTTTCTGTATGTGCTCTTATGCTTCTGTTCTTATTCATTTTATCTGATTTAATCCTTTCTGTTTAGATTTTATACTTTTTATCTTCATTCTTTTAATGATGTGTATTTTTATAATGTATCTCATTATTTTAATCTTTTTTTACCAGACTAAAGCACTTTGAATGGCTTTAAATTTGCCTTGCCTTGCCTTGAATCACACCAAATTTCTTTTGTCAGCATGACACATTATATCTCTGCAACCAGGAGGTGGTATTACAATAAATGCAGTGCCTGCATTTGTGCTCTCTGTATACTAGTATAGGTAGGTAAAAAGTAGCTGACTTCCCAATATTGTGTAGTTGTGGTAAATTATAGTAGCATGGCTAACTCTTACCCAGTACCGTGGTGGAGAAGATGGCCACAGGTCCAGAAGGACCAGTTCCCCCAGGGCCAGGTCGACTCAGCTGGACAAATGCTTCATACTGTGTCACAGGGCTCAAATTCTCCAGCCTAACTAGAGGTCCAGTCACTGGCACGATCAGAAAACATTGGTCATTTGAGGAGTGCAACGAAGAATCACACAATCTGTGGCCTGGTTTTCTAAATATAAATTAAGGCATTCAATTGAATTTCACAGATTTACCTTTTTATGTCACTATAAGCTTATCACATACAAAATGTATGGAACTCATCATGGGCAAAATTGTAGGTTCAAAGGGTCCCACTAAGCCCTACCATAAATACCTTTGAGCCGTAGTGATGCCTCAGAGAAGTAATAAATCCTTTAATGTCTTACTGCTAGAGAAAACCCCTTGAAATTTGGAGAGTTGAGAGACAGACACCCCAATAACCCATCCCCCTGTCATGCATCACAATGTAAATACTAAGTATCCCGCAAGAATGACGTGCAAGCCTGCGACTGAAGCCACATTCAATGTTGACTTATAGGTACAAACCAAATGTGTACCTTTAACAGTCTCCAATGAAGATGCATTTATCTGCTTGTAGACTAGTTCCACTGATGTCACTGGTCCATCCCCACGATAAGAGTCCTTGTTGACCGAAAGAATCAGGTGATATGGGCCACTACCATTCAGTAAGGGGGGATACATTGGCTTTGGTGGTTCTAGGAAGAAGCAGAATTTAATATTGAAAGAGAGAAAAAATGTGAATTCAGGTCTCTTCAACAGAAACCGTAATCCTATGAATGACATTTTTCATTAGAAACTGTGGCTCTTTTTTTGGATGCAAGTCCAAGAATAGTTTTAAACATTTTTTTTCTTGATCTTTTCAGTTTCTTACCTTTGACATTTACAGTGAAATGTTTCTCTGCTTGTCCAGCTGTTGTTGTCACCATGCAAACCCAGCGTCCTGTATGTGGTACCGCTACCTTGTCTACATGGAACTCTGAAGTAGTCCTGTCATTCACAGTCTCAGTCTCTGTTGCCTAGTAATGAAATAATCCAATCCAAAGTCAGCCTAACTAAAATACAGCTGTAAATAACCAGAGGCGCTGATATAAATGTTGAGTCGGATGCACGATTTTGGTTGCTTAGTAAAACAATACAACAGCATAAATTTACTTAAAGAAATCTGTGACTTGGTATATTGTCATACACACATTTAATGTAGATTTGTCTGGTAGGTACATCACGATCTCCCCATGTAACGGTGGTGGATACCCAGTAGCAGTGCAGTTTACAGTGTAGCTGACCCCAGAGTTCAGTTCTGTGTCCACCGGATGGTCCACTACAGCAGGAGCTTGGTCTACATATGAAAACAAAAGCCAAAGATATTTGTTTTTGTTTGGCAGTCCGAGCAGTGCTTACTGTTTGAGCATAGCGACTATCTCCTGTTTGACGTGTCGCAAACTCACCACTTCCCGGGTTTGCTGTTGTGTGCCGTGCGTGTGAGAAGTATGACTGTAACCTAGCGTGAGTGTAAATGTACGCAAACAGATGTACGCGATGTCATACGCAAGCAAGCAGGCGTCAGGCCTGGTGAATCCTAAAACGAAGCGGGACACCTCTGCAGCGACCCCTGTACATCACGTGCCTGATCAGGTGACAGATGACTCAAAGATTCATCCATGCATGTTAGCTCAACCCCTGCTCAGAGTGGATGACACACACTTTTAGCATGCTCATGATGCTGCTTTAACATGTTTATATGGCAGAAGCTCTCAGAGTTTCTACTCATAGGAGTGTGAACCGTGTAATTTATGTCACTCAGCTTTTCCTTGATGAGGTAAGGCCCACTAAACCGGCACTGTAAGGGATCTTGTTAAACAGGTAGAAGCACTACCACCGTATACCCAACCTCAGACTTCCTGGACACCGCCTTTTGACCACACCGGTCTTTAATTTTTGTCTGCATCCCCCTGAGGTGATTCTTAGCTACATCGCAGGCTAACCTGAGCCATTCTTTGAAATCACAAAATTCAGGAATACATAACATATGTTGGAATATCTCTGCAAAGCATTTACATGAAACCCAACTACATCTCATTAATGAGAGTATTTCTGAAGACCGAAAATTAATATCATTTCTAAGAGAAATGGGAGCTAGGTGGACTTTTTATCTTTAAAATATGAAAAAGTGAATTAAAATGGGTTTTTATGTGTTTTTGGGCTCATTCAATCTTAATGGGATGACAGTTGAGCTAAGACTCTCCTTCCACTTCTCAGAAGTAAGCCCATTCGTCGCTGACCTGTCAACACAGAGCCATGCCAAGAGCACAATGATAGGATATACAACAGCAAAACAATGAAATAACAGGAAAGTGCACACGATACAAACTCATTACTTTATACTCTGACTAACAGAAGAACTTCTGTATTACACTGTTATCTGGAACACTGGAGCACTATCTGTATTCAGTATAACGGTGAGCCATTAGTAGACATCAGACTACATTTTTTTGGAACCAAACAATTTATCATGCCAGCATCTCCTTTCAAAAGGCTACTTTGAAAGTGAGAGCTTCTCTTTAATAGTTGTTTGTGTTGGCCAGGTGTTGATGAATCGTTTGCTTTTATAGTCTAAAAACTCTTTACTACTATAGAAAATAGTGTGAACATAAGAAGGGACCTTCATTCTCGCAGCGAGCTCCATGTCGACCCCTGCACACACAGCCTCGGAATCGATCACACGTTCCCTGGGCTCCACACTCACACTTGAGCTTGCAGCCAGCACCATAGTAACCTTGGGGACAAGCTGAAATCACAGACAAATATCACAGATATAACTTATGTTATAACACAGTGTATAGGGCAACACTAACTATGCCTCATAAGGCCTGCATAGCACTGTCATAAGCATGACACAGCACCTTCATAACAATGGCATAAATGTCTTGACACTGACATAACATGTCGTGTCACATGCTGAACTTTGTAAACTAAACCTAATGTCACCTCTTATGACAAGATGTTTGTCACAAGTGCCATCCTACATCAAACCATGTGAAAAATAAGGTTCACAGTTGGCATGCTGCAAGCGACAAGACAACAGGGTTTAAAAAGAATAAAAATGTACAAATATACTTTGTGTATTCTGAGTTGTTGCAAGACTCAAATAGATCAAATATAAATGTGATGAATCAATCCACAGATTCTGTCATGTACTGCATGTTATAATTTAGCAGTTTGTCAAATGTGCTTCTTGGTTCTGGGTACCATAAATATAAAAATGCATATAAAAGCAACTGCAGCATTGTTTCTACCCCAAATATGTATCCCCATGTGCATATCATCATGGCCATTACTACTGCCATTGCTATAAGCAGTCCCTGATTATACTGCTGTTGCCTTAGGCCCTCACCCTCACTGCAGCCAAGACCTCTCCACCCAGTAGCACAGGAGCAGCCGTAAGGATCGCGAAGGCAGAACACCAGCGATCGGCAGAGGCCGTCTTCGCACCTCTCTTTGCATGTTCGCCCAAACCTCCCCTTGCCACAAACTGAGAAAGATACAAGCTTGATTAGATTACATTTTTGATTTTCTTAGAACCTGCCCTTAACCAGAACACGTTATGCAGCTTCCATTTTTGTACATTATCCATTATTACGGCAGGATATTTCTTTAATATATATTTAAAATAATTTATTTAGAAATTAAGGTTGTACATATCTAAGAATTTAACCATTAACACTAGAAACATTTTTTCTCAATTAATTGGAATTATAGCATTAATGTTTTGATTTCCTAAGATAATGAGTGTTGTTTTGCATATACACTGAAAGTATTTGCATGTGATAACACTTCCCTCTTTGCGGGTGACCAACAGAGAGTCATTATGTAAATGACCATGGCCACAAACAGCTATTTATTTTGGGGATTTTTTTGTGTTTGGAAGTGAACTAAACCTTCATTTACTATGAAATACTACAATGGACATCTGCCAAGACTGTCTTCCAAGACGTTTGTCAGGAACGTAATGATCATAACTACAGTTATTGACAATACTCACACAGTTAGTGTCACATAAAATCATATTCCCCTCCGATGATGCCTTTTATTTTAATATGGTTTTTATGTACTTTATTCTCCGTTGTTTGTCATGTCAAAAGGCAGTCATAATAGCAACCCTATTGTTTGGTTCAATACTAATTATTTGATATTCTGTAACGTGATTTGTTTCATGATTAAAATGAATTTATTCTTATTGTTCATGATGTATGTATCTTTTTTGAGCATTATGAGCATTAGCTACAATGTGTCTCCTGATTATCCCCTATTTTCACTTAATGATTGACAATATTTGGTTATGGATATTCCAAACACACCAGTAAGAATAGAATGGACACACTGGTGTGTCTGTGCCGGTATCAAAGTGTTAAGAACCGGTTACAGTGTACCCGAACAGCTGGACTGATATATAATCTGCAGTACACTGGGCTGACCCAGAGGAAGTCGTTCTTTATTTTATCCATCGCTGTATTTATTGGTTTGCCAAGGACACAACAAAAAGATTTACAGGAATGAAAAACATCCTTTCTCAATGGTCGTTTCAGGTCCTGAGGGTCATAGTGTATGCAGGTATTTGCTCCAGCCAAACATTACACCTCTTACACCAATCTTTTTTCCTAATTCATTCACCTCCTCCTTCCATTTTATATATGCAATCCTTTAGTAAATCAACCCCTTTGAGTATAACTATGTGACTAATTAGTAGAGTAGGGACTAGGCTTGTATGAAGAAGCTGAATTAAATTCTTTTCAGTAAGTAATGGAATACAGTGAATAATAAAACTTTTGAACATCTTGCTAATAACATATTTTATGTTCAAAATATAAACATGTATTTACTGTGTATTTTAGCATTGACATGCAGTAACTTTACTTGCAGTATAGTTATATGTGTTTAATATGTTTAATGGAAACACCTCCTTCTGAGCGGCAATATCACATAAAACACACAAGCATTGCAGCACTGAACATGAAGCTTTCATGACTTCAAGACTTGTGAATTTTACCAATTTCACAGGTGTGACCCTTGAAGCCAGGAGGGCAGAGGCACTCTCCAGTCTCATCATGGCAGATGCCTCCATTGACACATGGAGGACAGGCCTCAGAACAGTGTGGCCCCCATGATGCTGGACACTCTGGAATAGAATATTAAAAAAACAATTAGTTTTCTGGGAAAATAGATATTCTGTTAAAGAATTTGCAAGGAATACCAGTGTAAATTAATCACATGTTTTAGTGTTTTAACAACAACACAATTTAATGGTGACACAGCACCCACGCAAGTATTAAATTATTACTAGTAGTATTAATGTATTATCACAGTCCCTCAGAAAATAGGTGTTCAATTAAATGAAAATAAAGCAGGAGGTCAAAGAACACTGGGGTGAAGCCAAGGGGTGGTACCACTGCCACTTGCCAAAGATGATAAGGTTCAATTGATAGATTTTTTGATTGTTTCAAACTCTGCTATTTACAGTGCTGAGTATTTCATTAACAAATGATAGGGGAGACCGGGGATGACTATAACACGGGGAAGCTGTAACACTTTCAATTACTCCATTCTGGAGTAGGCAAAAATCATGTAATCATGAATGTACAGGCCCACTTCCTTCCTAAGCTCACATGTACAGTGGCATGCACCTGTGAACAACTCTGTCAGCTTTATAGTTAAAAAACTGATTTTGAGGTAAGAGTGTTAATTTCTTTTGACCACATCCATTATTGGCTTGTGAATCTTCTGGTATAGCTGGAATTATAAAATATATGTGTGATTAAACACCGGTCTTTCAGCTTATATTTAATGCATTTCATGAATATGAATTTCAGGTCGTCATGCTACAAAAGACTGCTATAACATGGATGACAGGTTTAGGGATAGCTGTAACAGGATTTTCAAATGTTTCACAACTATCCCCTAATTATGATTTAAAGTTGTTTCTTGTATTCTCTTCTATTTTCAGCCAATCAATGGAAGTGGAAAGCTGAAAGGGGGTGCCTGCAGATATTCTATAAAAAAATATGAGGTTTTACAGGGTGGGCCTGTGTTACAGTATTTATAATCCAAATTTTCATTTTTAGGTCCAAAAACAAACAGATTTAGAGGAAGATTGAAAAAAATTAATAGAGACAATTTTCAAATGGAGGCACATGCATATGTGTGAGAGTGCACACCAACACAGCCTGTCTGCATTTTAGCATTATAATATATGTTCCTCAATAATGTTTTGTACAGCAATTACATTGTCTGTTCTGCGTTTCTGCGGTTTGAGCTGGTGGTACCCCAGGTACTGTTACATCTATCCCTGGGTGCGGGTACAATGTAACATTTCACATGGTGTATTTGAGATTAATTTTCACACTCTCCATCAGCATTGGAGGAATTAGTAAATTTCATTTCAACGCGTACATATCTGGGTACTTTGTATCAAATTTTGAAAGGTGTAGCACAAATAAGAGCAGAGTAATGCATTCAAAGTATGGATCAAATTGCTACAATTGTCCCCGGTCTCCCCTACTTGCACTGAGCCGCGACAAATATATAACCATATATGCAATTTCATTTGTGCAGTGGCCATCTCTGATCAATAATGATAATAATGCACAACCATGCTGAATATATATTCCACTGCTTATAGTTATGTACAATTGTGTTATTTACCTCTGATTACCATAGTTCCCCTTCGACAACTTTCTGCAACACTGCATCTGCAACATGTGGAGTCAAGGTGCATAAGAAATCAAATGACCCACTCACTTCTCACTATCAGCCTGGTGATGGCGGAGGCAGTGACGTTCTCAGAGATGTATCTGACAGTGTAGAAGCCGGAGTTATCCATCTTCACTGAGCTGAACGGGTAGTGCAGTGTCTCTGAGAGCTCATAGCTCGGCACCGAGTAGAAAAAGGTCTCTTAGAAACACAGGCGAACAAGAAATGGGAGGAAATCAGTCATATTGTTCCACAGAACCCAGGAAAGTTCACAACAGTATTTTGTGCCACAGTACTAAACGTAATGGCACGGATAAATATCCATACTTGACTTGCCTTGGCAAATCTCCCCCTTGTCCATGTCTAAGTTCTTACCATTTCTGTCTATGACTGCATCCTCTGCAACAGCTCTCCTCCGCGTGAAGGAAATGTTGACAGCTTCTCCTACGCTGGATGTAACAGTTAAAAACTCTGGGTAGAATGAAGCTAGAAGATGAAAACATGTTTTTCTTTCATTTAAAAAGGTTTGGATTATCACGGTGTTAGCAAAGGAATTAAAAGGACTGATTTTGTAACCTGGGTTAGTGTTTGGCTCCTGGAGGAAGAGGAATGGAAACAAACACTTTTGATAGGAAGTCAGTCCTATTGAAGTCCAATATCCTATTCACCCTCAGGGGTATTGTGTTTAACCCAGGAGGAAAAACACCCCTCAGACATTTCCGTGTGTCTGATTCTTTTTTCTGGGGGCAGGTTTTGTTATGGGGCACTGTGGCATTATTGGCACTTGCATATAAATGGCTCCATTTTTAATACAACAATATTAGTTATAAGTAAGAATTACCAACTGACATAAAAACTAACAATGGGACATAGGATGAAGGGATAATGGACAAGACTTTGAGTTTTGAGCAGAGTTTAGGTACTTTACACTAAGACAGACCACCAGTAATCTGACTTAAACCTCTGTAAATAATAATGATAATAATAATCATACTGATAATAATAATAATAATACCTTTTGAAGCATCTTTAATGTATACAGATAAGTTGTGGACTCTTCATTTTTCATTTTACAGTAGAAAGCTCCAAAGTTTGACGTTTCGTCACTTCTGCGTTTGAACGTAACTTTTGTAGCCACTCTGTAGTTGCTGTCCTTAGTGAATGGCAGGTGCTCTGGTTTGTCAGAAAACTCGTGCCCGATGACAGGCACTGGGTTAGACCTCCAGTCCCCGTTGACGCAGGATAGTAATGACTCAGACCTGGTCCCAATGGGGTCTGGGTTCACAAGTGTTAGATCTGTTGATTCATGTGTTCTGCCTGAAACAACAACAATTTCACTGTTATTTCCCACACAGTATTTATTGTAATCACATATCAGTGAGAACATTTTACTCATGAACAAAATGAAGTTCTCATTTACTGAACAAGGATAAAATTGTGTAAATGAGTTTTAGCTGCTATTTGTCAAATTGTTGGTACAGTCTCGACTAAGATTTGATGCTTGAAGGTTATCAGTTTAATGGAATAAGTTTGTTGAGTAAGATGTCACAAATGTCATTTTAGAACATTTCTTACAAACTTCGCATTTCACATATTTGATGTCTCATTGTAGATGTTCTTGAAAAACAAAATGTTATTCAAAAAACTGAAAACAAAATAACTAGAGGAATACAATAGTTAAGTAAAGAGACAACAGGGCTGGCCAAACTTGATAATCACTCATAAAATAATTTTATGTACTTCAAACTGCATACGGTACAGGAAGTCATTTCACTATTTCCTGTCTGTAAGCATCCCCTGATGCAGAACCTCGGTATGTGGCAGTAATGGCCACCAAGGCAAACGCTCATCTCAACAGACACCCTTTCCCTCGGTAAAAGGGATGGAAACCATACGATCCACAAGCATCCCCAGTGCTCAGGTAAACCAGCTAAAGACGTTTATCCAGTCACAGTATAGGCAGTGCCAATAGTAAAATCACAGCTGAGGTTGAATTAAAGTGTACACTGTGTGTTGTTTGTCTTTTGACACCCAAGATCAAAACAATAATAAATCAATCAACTGAATATACTCATTATATACTCTGAAATATTTTATAAGATAGACAAAGTATTGTAGCAGTGGGCAGTAATGGAGAGCAGTGAGATATCTTGAGTTGATCGGGATCTTGTTACCAGTTTTATTAGCAACTGTAGCAATAAAGGAACTCTGTCTTACCAATGGCCAGTACAGTACTTAACTCGAGGTGCTAAACTTATCCATAATGGTGGCTAAGCACCTCTAACATTTACATGCAAAATTACAAGGCTAAAAGCCCCCTCACAACGCACACAAAATCCCAGGCTGAAACATTACACACTGTAGGAGTAAACTATGCAAAAGAACACTAAACCAGTATTTACTCATAACTCCCCAAACCAGAAACAGACATGAAATACATGAACTCACCGCTACAGTATAATTTATAATTACTTTGCACTGAAATGATCACAGGCAAATATATACAGGACAAAACTTAAACGGGGACATCATGTTCAGGAAAACAAACATACTTTGAGAATAACGACGCCTAACGTGGGCCAGCTGTTGTGTCTGTGTTTGTTGAGGTGCTCTAGCTGAACCGAGGTTTAAAGGTGCTGCCTTCCTGCTTTCGCTGAGAGGTTGCTGGGGTGAGCATTGTGATGTCAGCAAAGGTGAACAGTGGCTCTTAGCCCTAGTGTTTATCAGCCATGAGTGGCAGGTGCTTCCACAGTCAGCACTGAATCGTTTAAACACAGGTGCCTGAGTGATACCACACTCCAGCCATTTTGGTTCTGCTATTGCTAGTATAAGCAGGTTATTTGTCATATTGATGTCCTGGGATCCACAGATAAAAGCCCTCTGATAAGGGGACTAATGTATGCCCAAATGTCATGCCTGTAGACTGGCACTCTGCTGGTTAACTGGCCCTGGAGGGTGTGTGGGCCACGAGTTGGTCACTGTCACCTTAAAGATGGTCAGGGCTTTCTTTAGCAGGAAGGGTTGACTCACCATTGACTTGGATGTTGTCTCTGCCCCTTGTCTACTAATTAAATAATATTAACAAAATTGTGTTTCTGTTTCATTTCCACTCTGCTTTAGAACAAACCCTCTTAAAACTAGCCATATTATAGGGTATCACTTTGTGTTGTCCAGGAATCCTACTAGAAGGGGAATACTATCCAGAACAACATGTTAATACACTTTTTTAATGGTTTTTAACTCGTGTCAGATTTATGATAAACAAAACTGATGGGGAAAAAAACAACTTTTTTTGCCAAAATGGTGTGTGTTTTGTTTTCCTGTTACTATAGAAAATAAATGGGTGTTCAAGCATTTTTGCAGTTGCGTGCAAACCATTTCATTTATTAATATAACATTCTTAACAATTACCTCATCTGTAACAGTTTCACAAATGTTTAAATGTTTACAGTTTTGCACATGTAGACGTACTCCAGTAATGCGACATTTGGACAAGTGAGGATTTGTTTCCAGTTTATATCATAGGAGCAGCTGTGTTAGTGTGTGTCGGTGGAGGATAGCACCATGGGACAATAACCAGACTGATATATGAACTGTTGAAATGTAGGCCAAGAGACTGAGAGGTTGGAGATACTAAAGAGATGAACAGTCAGAGAAGACACAGCATTGTTTATTGGCTGGTTTCTACATTAAAACTCCTTCAGGTACAACATCTAGTTTTTCAAGTAGTCTCATAATACGCCATTTCATAATCTTTCTCCAATGACAATAAAACAAGATCTACAAGTTTCATTGTTATATATTTTATTTAACATGTATTTATTGTATTTAGCTCTGTCTATGAAAATCTGAAAAAATAGGGCTTAATCTGAAAAATCATATCTTGAAAAGGCTGCTACCCACAGAGACTGCACTGGATCAAGCATGGATTTCATAACCACCACAGCACTGGAAGGATATTTTCTGATGGTGTGCTCTCAGAGATTGCAGATGTCGTTTAACATATTCAGCTGTTATCAGTTAAATCAATGTTAGGTTAAATTATACACATCTGGGTCATATATTTAATTAATGGTAATTGTGCTTACATACCCGCGAAAAACAAATGGAAATGTAAAAGTATGTTGCCGTATGCAACGGGTCTCAAAGCCATGAATTATCAGTCATATATCGTTAGCTAGGTGGTCATATTTTTTATATTTAAAAAACACCAGAAAATGGTTAAACCCTGGAAGTGGCATTATAATTATTCCTTCACAATTTCAAACTCTGACACAGATGGTCAGAATTAAACTGGCCTTTTTGTTTACAGCCATAATTGACTGGTTGTGCATAGAACTGTTACAACTATTATCTGTCTGTTTAAGCGAAGAGAAGATAGCTTGTTTCTGAAACCACCTGGCCAATCATCAGCCAGGGTCCACTGGTAAACAGGTCACTCTGCAAGAACATCTGCAGGAATCTTGTTGGTGGACCTGGAGGAGCAGCTCAAGGTGTATGGTTGTCACCTTGAGGTCAGACATCCTTGTTTCAGAAACCACCTGGCCAATCATCATGCTAAAGCAAACAGTCCACTGGTAAGATCGCTTAGACGAGGCCTTTGAAAGGAAACTGTACACTACTTTAAATACCACGAGGGACTGGTTAGAGAATGCAGTCAAGGCGGCTGGAGGGCAAGGTGCTAACCAAAGTCGGCTCCAGGGGCTCTGTAGCACCACCTCTGGCCAGAGCATTTGGTGAATTGGGCATTAAAGGGAAGAGGAGGAGAAGAGCCATCTAGATGGTCATGGTGCTAAATGAGGTGAACCATGGAGGCAAGGTAGCTAACTTGCCGTCTGGACACAAGCCTGAGGTCCGATCATCCTCAGCTGGGCCATCTGGAGGAGGGCGTATGACGTCGAAAGACCCGAAACAACCTAATGATTCCAGTAACATCACTGAAGATGTGTCCAGATTCAGTAGCAGATATTTTGCTCATCTGGTTTCTCAAAATAAATGATTATAAGCAAATCTGAATCAATACAGGATTCAAATTTTTTAATGAGACCACTTCTAGACGTTGTTGAAGCTTTGTTCCCAAGGTATTTTTATCGTTGAGGTACCATTGTGTTGTTTTTGCATGATATGTTCCATATATCCCTAGCTCAGTAGGTCCATTTGCACACAGCCTCAACATTATGACTCTCTTTAAACCACAAGTAACTGAAATAATTGTTGGCTTTAGGAAAAAAAAATGGCCATCATCTTTGTTACATCTGAGACTCGTTCATCAGTTTAATGCAAGTGGCCAACTATCACCAATTCAGAAGATGAAAAGGTAAATCAATCAGATGGTTTACAGGAGGAAGTTTTGGATACATATGTGGGAAAAGGCTGAATACATGTGCTAACTGTGTCAATAAATTAGTTTGTCTAAGTTGTAAGTCTGTTATGGTAAAATTTTATTTTAAGTAATGGAGATGTAGAAGAAATACATTATGTTGTCTTTGACTTTTTGCACTTTGGTGGTTTCCCATTTCTAAATCCAAAAGGTGGAATACAAATGCTGAGTGTTAAGCGCAGGCTTTACCATAATAATATGTAATAAATGGAGCGATGTGGAAGTTAAGTAAGAAAGAATTTCATCAAATGAAATGAACAATCAAATTTGTTTGGTCGTTCTGTCTTGTTTTAATACAGATGTCTTAATGAGACATATTCTAAAAGTAAGGTCTCTGTAAGGTGCCTGACATGGATTTCATTTATTGTTTTGTGTAACAAACAAGAAATTCTGTAAATTCAGTATTTATTATAAAACTGATCCTCTTTGCTGATTGGTCAAACAGCCTTACCAGCAGTGCTAATATTAATGACACAGCAAAGCTGAATAATATTCACATTTTGTTTCAATACCACTGTGGCATCGGCCAACATGACCATCCATATAAAAATGTTGTAGGTATTCAATCATAATCAAAACTGAACATTTGAACATCTTATTGATAATAATGTTTCATTCAGCCTCAAGGTGTTTCTTTCTTATTAAATCTTTTACAATGTATATTTGAAATATTTAAATTTCCAAATATGATATCCACTTATGAATAAATTACACCAATGCAGTGAAAGCGCACTAACACAAGAAGACACAAAAGAAAAGGTGTTGACATATGAAGGGGAAAATATTTTTGAATAGGGAAGTAAAACTCTGCTGAACATTCTTTCTGCTTTGATATTTCCTGTTAAAGGCACCTGTTTACAAAAGAGGCAGGCAGTAAGATGAATCAAAGATTCCGGTCTGTCTTTTATGAAATGGCAGTGTAGCCAAAGAGAGAATGCTCTGACAGTCTGACAGCAATCTGCCGCAACCTAGCTGCTAACCCAGTAAACCCAAACCATAATCACTTTGATTAAGTTTTTTTAGTTGCAACCATCTAACTTCATGACTCACTTGCTGATGTGCATTAGATGTAAGGACCAGTATGTCCAATTAATTGTGTATACATGGGGAAAGCATAGAGCTGCAAAAGAATCCATTGTATTACTAAATGCTCGACAAAATTTAAAAATGTATTTATTTTTAGTCATAATTACATCAGATGTTTATTACACTTGTAAAGCATGCCCTAGTATCACTTTCCATCAAATGGAAAGACATTTTTTCTGAGGTCATTGCAAAGACTGATGGGATGACCCAACCTTGAAAAGATACATAGGACACTTCAGAAGGATGCGTGATTGAGGACTGCAGTTTGGAACGTGAACGAATAGAACATGCCGGAGAGGGAAATGCTTGGTGTTGCTGTAGTGGGTGTGGGCTCTGTAAGAGGGTGTAAAAGTCTCAGCTATGCTATTACCAGTTTAGACCAAAGGTCTGTATCGACAAATCAACTGTTGAAGCAGTTGGCCCAGCCTCAGCAGGGAAAGATAGAGATGAGACTTTTATTTTGACTAATACTACCCAAACTCCTCACTGAAACATTCTCTCACTGAAATATTTCATATTGGAGACAAAGATTAGTATTCATTTTTAAATCATATGAGATGTTTTTCTTATCCGCGTATCCCAAACAGAGCCGAAGGAAAGCCTCGATGAATCAACAATCGGCACACTGACTGCATTTTAGTGGCTTCTTCATGAATCCACTCATTTTGATTTGCAGTTCAGTAATGTATCTGCTCATATCTTTCAAACATTTGTGCACAATTGCATTGTTATCTGTTCATAGAATCAGTTCCTTTGTGTAATGCTTTTAGGTGAAAGTAAACAGCACTTGCTGTAAACGTGTTGACATCAGCTCATTCCCAATAGCTCAGTAGCCATACTCAACTTCCAGCCATTGTAAATTCAATAATTCTTCTGTGGAAATGACAGACTGTATTTCCCATATATTTTAATTGTTCAAGTAATAATTAGTTATTAGTTTCAAAAATAGAAATTGGAGAGCAGAAAAATATTTAACAAACAAGGAGTATATATTTGATGCTGATTGAATTGAATAGCTACCTTATCAACATTATGGTATAAACTATACTATATACATTATATAGTATAAACAGAGTGCACAGAGTATTGCAGTATTCTGATGAAAATCTGAAATTAATTGAGCATCAGACCTGCTGTTTTAGCATGAGTGAAATGGAAGTCATGATTTTCAGTAGAACAGCCAATCCTGCTTTCCTAATGCTCATACACATATAGGAATGGCTATTCAATTCTCTTCTCTGACTCTTCTTACACCATTTGTCTGTGTTGATTTAAGCAGACACAAAATGTTCTGCAAGTGGGATGTGTCTTGTGAGTGTGTAAGTGGGATTCAGTGCTGAGCTAACCTGTTGACAGAGACAGTGGGTGAATTAAGTGCACAGAGGACATGAGATGGAATGAATTTACATAAGAATTGAAATACTGACCCTTTTCATGTATGTCTCCAACCCTTAAGAGGCCAAAATGTCTTTTTCCTCCCCAAATATATTCCGAATTTTGGCCAATACTATCATATTACTTACATGCGGTGATTCATAAAGACAGGGAAACCAGAAATTATCCTGGGAAAGAATGTGGTACGGAAAATATCAATCAGCGAGAAGTCCCATAGCACCCGATTCTGCTCTGTTTCAAATCTGTGATCCAGATAACTGTTGTCCTGATAGGTGATTTCAAAAAGCAGAATTCCAGATAAAGTTCTGTCTTTGGTCTCTTTCTTCACACAAAAGATCCCACATGGGGCAGAGAACTGGAAGTACTAGTACAAATGTATGCAGGTCTACTGAGCAGCAATAGATTACCCATGAAAGTGGTCCAACTATAACACATACCATAAACACAGTGTTACATTGTGAAACTTGTTTGTAACAGAACAGTGTAATCCGCAGTAGCTGTATTGGATCATAAACATAAATTTGTTTTTGATAGGTTCTCAAATACAAAAATCAGGTTTATAATCTTGTACATTTTTATACACATGGAGGATTTCACAAAGTACCATTATCTGAAACGTGAAGTGAAGAATTTGAAAAGAAGAATTCATTTTAATGAACGTTTTAGAATTCAGTTCCGTCAGAATGAAGGCTACGGCACATGTCAGAATGGCTTGGGTGTAACTTTTATCAATTCAATTATATACAGAGAGGAGCCCGACACTGAGCTGCTCCACACTTAATGGCTCTCAATGGAAAATCCAAAAATATAGGTCTTATAAAATGAATAACGTTTATCTAAGTTTTTAGAATTAAAATTAAATATGTAAATTATGTTAAATGTGTTTGAGGCCTCAGCAAATCAGGTTGTGAAAGAAACCAGGAAACGCACTTGTTACAGAATTTAAAGAAAACCTATATTTCATCCAAGAAAAGCCACTGTATATATTCGCCAACACATACTAGACCACCGTAACATTCAGATTAGATTCAGATTCTTCTGGTTAAATATGATATAGTAGCTCTAGGTTTTTTTAGATTTGAATGCTTCAGACCTACATCCCTGAAGTGATAGTCTATAATAACTCAGAAGACCATGCATTTAGTTTTTTTAATTCTAGTTAAGTTCTGTAATACTATTAAACTAATGAATGAATTTAAGGCACTGATACATTTGAGTTTCTTTCACATTCCATGCAACATACGTCAACATAAAAAGGGCGCAAAGTTCTAGGAAGGGAAACACACTGCTATCTTCAAGACAAAGCAGAGAAACATACCTGAGAGAAACCAACAGACCATGCAGAGGACACCAGAGGGGAAGTAATCCATGTTTTCTGGAGTGCAGAAAAAGAGAAGCTGGGGTTACCTCCACTGCATGGGCCTGATATGGGCCAGGATTGACAAAAGAACTGAAACCCAGAGGGTGTCAGAAAGACGCATGTGTACTCATGTCTTCAGTCTCTGAAGTGGCTGCACTTTCTTTCTCCCCTTGTCCCCCCCCCCCCCCTTCCCTAGCTGCTGTCCAGGCATTGGGAGAGTTCCTTTTTCCTGTTTCCTTCTCACAAACAATTACTTGACATTAATTGCATTTTTACAGGCCTCTGTGGTCTACGGCTCAATAGTTTAATGCTGAAACAAAAGTCACCCCTTAAAAACCAGAGGATAGTCATTTATACCCCAGTTACTTATTCAGTATAATTGTGTCCATAAATTCTATTACTGTATTTCGAAAGTGAAATGTTTGCAATTTTGAGTTTCAGTAATTTTAGCATTCAGCAATAAAAAATTACAGGAAGGAACAATTATTTTCATTTTGTGAAGTTTAGAGTAAAATGCATGTGGTTTGATTGAATCTTTGGTAAAAGCTGTATGGGGGATTGAAACACTACCTGGCAATATGTCCCTGACAATTTGTACTCCATGGATAGCATTATATCAGGTACTTGGCTGACCTAACGGTGAAATGTTAGCTCAGTGCAATAGTAATTTATGTTTTATGTTAGTAGTCTATCAGGAGCATTTGAACAAGTTTGAAAAATAATAAGAATAATTGTTTCCAAGGGAAATCTTCTGTTACCTTTGAATAACCATGACTTCAAATCCCTTGTAGTTAATATTTCCACGAATTATTTTTCATTGTCATCCACACTGCCTTGGCAGATTTTAAACTTTTAACTTGAGGATTTCATATAATTTTCATAATCATCGGTTCCTGCATGACATAAACCTATGGAATGCATAGAAGTACTATTGAGTAAAGTACATTTTAGATTTTTTCTTAAATGTTTGTTTCACAGCTAAGCTGAGAAACACGCTGCTCTCTCCAAAAAATAATGTCAAAGTCACATGCACTCTTCCCACATGCACTCATAACCTATATGCATATCTGTGTTTGTTTTACTCACTACATTGTCAGAAGCTTAAGCATTGTTCTGACAGTTTATTATCTTTTGCTTTGTCCACAGCCTGCCCTGCTTGCAAAACAGATGTGTAAGTCGACCCAGAATCTCTCAGGAGGAAATTGCATTTAGTATTAGTTTAGAATTGAGTATTTGTAGGATTAGCAACTCTCTTGTGCCTGTGCTCCCACACTTTGTTAGTAGACTGAACCTATAGATATTTGTCAGTAAATCACAAATACACTCATTCCTTCTTCCTCACAACTGTGTGTGTGTTTGTGTGTGTGTTCAGCAGGCTGGTTGAAGACTGAGGAATCCCAAATTAAGTCTCTCCATCTTCCCCAAAAGTATTTCCTTTGAGAGGGCAAATGGAAGGATTAAGTGAGGAATCTGCCCAGTGTTGTAATGGCCATTGCTAGAGGGAAAATGATACAGGAAACATGAGTACCATGCTCCAGTCAACATGGGGGCCTCGGCTTTTCCTTCACAATCCTGCCGGAGACTTCCAGATCGAGTCCCTGTGGACCTCAACCATGACCCCCCGAGTTCAGCTGGCTCAGAGCCTCCCTCCTACTCCACTGTAAACACTTAGTAAGCATTAAATTGTGTAGCTTTTACCAGGGAAAAATATAGATGGCCCCAGAGGGTCGCAGTCAAAAAAGGTTCCCACCTAGTGGGAACGTTCCCACCGAGTACAGGCTAGGTGCTACAGCCTTGACATCAAACTTTCAAGCCATCAATCAACTATAATCAGAAGCACACAGCCGTGGGACACCAGTTTCTCCGATGCAAGTCTGACATGCAGGAAGCCCGTGGCTACCAGTTGACATCTGTGAGGATACAGTATGTCTCTTTTCTGATCCAGTCAGGCTTTCCTATTATACTGTGTGAAGTAAAGCGAGAAAAGACACTGGCTCATATGTGAGCACATGGGGTTCAACTGCAGTGCCCCTTCCATCAGTACGGGAAGCACAGAAACCAAGCAATAAATATTTCCTTTGTTATAAGTTGATAGTATTTTCAGCAGAGCAAAGACATATGAATCCTGATTATGAAATGGTGGAAGATGGGACATTTGTAAAATAATGGGACTTGCAGATGTCTAAGTGGCACTTCTTATGAGAACCATCCTCTGCCAACAGGGAAGGGAAATGAGAAAATAATTTCAGTTCTTCTCAATCAACTCATCATTAACCTTGTTGCTCTCTGAGACACAATTTGACCAAGTGAAGAGGAGTTTATTTCATTGGTTTATTAAGGATATATGCTTACTCAGACCAAAAATCTACATGTTTAAAACACACACACACACCTGGGAAGACAAAGAGAGAGAGAGAGATGACCACATTGAATCAACCCCTCTAATTTTGTTCTGTGCTCAGTTGTAAATGGATGTTCAAGCATACGTATTGTTTAAATTGCCCCCTTTTCATAACCGACAGCATGTAACAATGTATTAGTCAATGAGTAAAACATTATTAGCACGTGGTTGGTATATAAATTAGCACATATATTCCACCCCAGTGCGTGTAACATCTACGCAAATTCAACAGATAGCTAACAGGCTTCAGAGAAAATCAGACGCAGAGCAAAGTTGAAGGGCATTTACTCAGTCTTCTTTTGCTTACATTTTGATATTTTGTAAAACTGCAAATAAAGTAAATGGATGCATAAATCAATTTCTTTGTTCTTGAAAGAATAAAAGACAACAGCAGCATGTCACTTGACAATAGAATTATCAAGCTAAACATGAAAATGAGTTATGTATAGCTTTGAGTATGTATTTTCAGCTTTTGCTTTGTCCCTTTTAAATAAAATATATCTTTCTCCTCAGACGTCCACAAGGAGAATCTCTCGAAGCGATGAGATCCAAGGCGAGACCCATCAGTGGACACGGTAGTGGCATGGGAACGTACCTCTGCGTCTGAGTCAGGATCAATGAGGTCGAATGACTCCTCATCAAGAGATGGTGAGTCTCCAGCTTGTGACAGGAACACGGGGCCTGTAAGCCAGGTAGTATTATTCAGCAAAGCTGCAGGTACAGAGTGAGTGGCGTGGTCTGCTGGGTGATGGTTTGTAGAGACATTGTGCCACCGCGAAGGACTTTAAGTCTTTCTAATTCGCTGCACATGGTTGCTGACGTATACATAAAATCGTCTTGTCTGGTTACAGATGTATCCCAGGACGACTCTGCTATTTGTATAGAACTCAACAACATCTGGTAAAAACTCCAACTCAATTGTACCCAGCTCTGGAATCTCCACAGCTAGAACAGCAACACCTAGTTCCAGTCTGGGGATGGTGTGGTTTGCCTTTCCAATGACAAATCTGCTATGACAAATTCCTTCTTCATCAATGAGATATGCATAGATATGCGACTGCCACTATGGCTTTCACTGACCCATCTGAAAAGACGTGAAGCTCCTTCCTCTGAGCTGTAGAAAGGCTAACTGGGGCATATGGTCTGGGAATTTTCAAATGTCTGAGATCCTGCAGAGTCTCGCCACACTCTCAATTCAGCTTCTCTTTTTTCAAGAAGAGGGGAATCCCATTCTAGGGCCTGACTTGTGAGTTCTCTAAGTAGAAACTTTCCCTGGATGGCGATAGGGGCAGCAAACCCAAGAGGATCAAAGAGACTATTGACTATGGCTAAAACACCTCTGCGTGTGAAGGGCTTCTCTTGTTTGCTACACGGAAGGTGAATGCATCTCTCTGTGGATCCCAGCATTGGATCAGGGTAGGATCAACATCCAGGCCTAAGTCTCTGAGTCCTTTCACCTAGTCCTCTGCGGGGAATGCTTTCATAACCTCTCGACAGTTAGAGGTGATCTTGTGGAACCTCAGGTTACATGTGGCAAACATCTTCTGCGTCCGCTTCAATGTCAATGTCACCAGCAGCTGTAAGGGTTGACAGGAGAACGTCATCAATATAGAACCCTCTCTAGACAAAGTGCTTGGCGTCAGAGCCGTACTCGACTTCACCATGCGCAGCAGCACGTCAGAGACCATATATGGCTACAGCGGGAGATGGTCTGTTCCCAAAAACGTTACCTTCATGTGGTACTCCGCTATTTCTTTACTGGGGTTGCTGTCCTTGTACCAGAGGAAACGAAAAAGTTTCTGTTGTATTCTCTAACGACAAAACTGTGGAACATCTGTTTGATGTCTACAGTAACAGTGGCTGGCTCCCGCCTGAATCGTAGCAAAACCCCAAGGAGGCTGTTATTCAAGTCAGGACCAGAGAGCAGAACACTGTTCAGTGCACTAAAGTCTAAGACGATTCTGATCTGACCTGGCTTCTGGGGATGGTATTCATAGACAGCATAGCACTTTTTCTGAAAATTTTTTTCCATGTAATTCTGGAAATAAACAAAGTTTTAGATTCTTAAAAATGTAAAACAAGACATGTTTTACAAGTTATGACCTTATGTTATGACCTAAGTTATGATCTAAGAAATATTTATTAAAAAAATTTAAATTTCTGCACTATTTCTGGTTTATATTTATTAATGGTCTTCATGTTTAAGCACATTTGTGACACTGACCACATTTCCTCCTTTTTACAAAAGGTCAGTCCTCATAAAATATTTATGGGGCACTTAAAGGCCAAGAAAGTTTTTGAACACAAAGACCACGGCGTAACATGGATCATCAAGTTTTGCACAAATTTGTGGAGTCAATGCCAGCTGCAGTGCATGCTGTCATTAAAGCAAAAGGAGGAAATACCAAAAACATTCTGAAATTCATGTACATTTTTCAAAGATTTAATTTTTCACTCAAATTTTTGGTGTGAAAAAAATTTGTACTACATTACAAAAGAATGCACCTCCACTAGTGGTCTCAGACTTTTGGAACCCACTGTATATGTATATAAATATATAATTTTTTTCCTTTAGAAGACCTTTGATTTGAGAATGCAATGAGTTGAAGAACTTTTGTTTGGACAGAAGTCTGCTTCTTCCTCTGCCTTAGAACTGAGGACAAAAGAAATGTGGAAACTCTGAGAAAACAACTGTTACAACAGTCCTGAAACCGAAAGGGAGCCAGTATGTTCCTGTTATGTTTATGAAAGTTTATTAAAGATACAATACATTTATTAAACAGTACCTATGGATGTTGTAATACAAAATACAGTTAATGTTCATGGCAATTATTATAGGCATGTTACGTGTGCCTGATTGGAACATTTTTATAAGATGTATGTACTTGAACATGGAGCCTAACTTTACTCCCAAATTCTGCCTAATACTGGGCTGATTTATCACTGTTTAGACAGTTTAACCTAGTCCTTTTTAGGTTGTATGAGTTTTATATACCCATACAACCATTTAAAACAATTTTCAAAAATACTTACTCCATGAACAGAAGACCCCGGGAGAGGGTGTGGTTGGACATAAGATGCATGTTTATATATGGTACAGAGGTAACCCAGAGGTCATTTGCTTCTAATCTAGTGCTACACTTCCTGAAACGAAGGGTACAAAATTTGAAAAAAATGATTAAGATGATGAATACAAGTCAGTATTATGGTCAGACATAAACATATACAAATGGACGATATAGTAAGTTCTTTTCTCAAAGAAAGTTTTAAATGTCATATCGGTGACCAGATGACCTGTATAAAAGAGTGTAAATTGAACAGATAAGAGACAAGAATGTCTCTGAGTGCTGAACCAAAATTTGAGTCAACGAGACCTGCCAATGAACTTGCTGTCTAAATTCTAACCCACATTCAAACAGTTCAGCTTCAGGGCCCAAGAACTGGTGGAGGTGAAATTAGGGCAGAAAAGAAACAGAAAATAAGACAAACAACCTGTTTATTGTTATATGGTGTTAGGCATGAAACGGAATGTTCATTCACAGGAGATCTCATTGTGACCAATCATGTCGTGTAATTCAGTTAGTCAATCACATGACAAACAGGAGCTAAGAAGACATCTTCCACCGATCCGACTCATGAAAGTGAGACCTAATGAGATTCAGGAGCTTTCATGTTTATTTCACGTGTTAAAATGGAGTCCTCAGGCAGGTGTCCAGCTTGGAGTGTCTTTAAAACAACCACCCAGAGTTACAGAGTCAGCAAATTTCGCAGACACCCTAAGTTGCCTAAGCAGTGGTCGGTGACTCGCGTCAGACAGTGAAAATGTTTTTGTTAATTTATTTGTGAAGAGGGCATATAAATCACAGACCTGGAACTAATGGATATGTGAGTTCCTTTCACGCTGATTACCATTATTATTATTATTACTATTGTGCAGCTGTGCTGTGAGCTCAGATGCAGTACATATCCTCCATGCTTACTAAGTGAGTGAGTGTTTGGTTGGAAAACCTGCAGTAGTTTTAATTAGCCTTTCTGCAAATGCAGGACCCATTTGACATGTATTATTGTTATAACATCCTCTGGACAAGCAGCAGTGTCACAGATAATTCTACTATGACCTAACAGCAAGCTTTGCACTGATTGGTTCTGGGTGAATTGTGTGATTCTCTTGTTGAGCAAGGAGATACTCTGACAGAACCCCTAATGGATTGTTAATCAAATTTCTACATGTCAGGGCACAAGTATGTTTTCCTTCTGTCAATAATTTCGGAAATACTCTATTGGAACTCCTAACATCCAACTAATGCCTAACATCCTGATTTATTCTCCTGATACACTATCCGGAGATTAGCCCTTTTAATGTTTTTTTTTTTTTTTTTTGGCCACCAGCATGATTCATTCATTGAAAATCCCCTTTGTAGAATTTGGATGCAAACAGGAATGAACTCATTTGAGATTGGGATCCTGGCATTTTTACGAGCCGTGGTCGAGCTCTCACACTACCCAGGACGGCCAGAGGAAGGCATTCTCCCTTGTCATTTGTTGTGGGAGGGGCGAGCTGAGATACGCCAGGGAGGCCAACAGCCTGATAACACCTAGCGGAAAGCTATAATGATAAAACAATAGTGTTATCAGACGGCAAAGTTCCTGTCTCCTGTTAACTCCTGGCTCTCTCGCTCCTAATCCACATGCGCGACCGTCAGAATGTGAGCCAGCTGCGAGTTCAAATGGAACACCACCGCTAAAATTCATCACAACATTCTTTCATGCTATTTTTACCAGGAACTTGCTTTAATATTTCAGATTCAAACACCCCTTTCTTTGGGCAAATTTCATCTGTCTCTGAAGTACATTGTTTCAGATGACATGTACATTGTTGCTGTACATTTTTAATGGGTTTCCGGTTACAGTTAAACAAAACAGAGTTTTTCCAACCAGACTCTGTGCTGCTTCTGCAAATGCTAATCCACATAAATGGGAAATATTAAAGATGCTTACCAGCTTTTGGGTAAACTACATATGTTGGATTAGCATGTCTGCAAAAAGTTTTGTAATGGACACAGTTTGACTCTGTGCATTGTAACTATGTTGAAGTATTTTGTAAAAGATTTATGGATATGTGGAAAGATCCAGGTACTTTCTTCTCTTGCCCATTGGAAGTTCTGCTTGCCAAAAGGTCTCAATGCTCTCATTCGTATGCTGAAACTTCTCTTTCATGCTGCATAATTTTGCGTGGACCTGAGCCTGCAACAGCTCCAGTTGGATGAAGGTATTGGTTCTCTGATGGACAGCAGTGAAGAGCGCAGTGTAACACATAGATCATAATAATGAATAATGATCCATAAATAATAAAGTAGAAGTATTTTGTAACTCAGTGGTCTGTGGTCCTGGTCCTGGGAAGCTGCAGAGTGTGTGGGCTTTTCTAAACTGAGAAGTTAGAGCAGCTTACCTCACCTAGATTCTTGAGTCTGAACCAGTTGTGTCTTTATGTTGGGAAAAAGATACTGACACTGTATCTCTCAAGGACTACAACTAAAGCTTGCTTTTCTGACCAGTTTCTTTTCTAGCAGAGCACAACGATCTGCAGAAGTTATTTCACCTTGCAATGCAACATGTCACCTAAGGATGTCACTGTAAGCTCATGAGTACACAATGATTTTCTTTAATCCTGTCATGAGAAATATTTATTTATGACCTCAAATTGTAACTAAATGTGGAATCTCATAACTCTAACTGGAATATTCTTCAAAATTCTTGAAATATTTTGTGCTAGTAGAGATGATGCTTAGTTGGCATTATGTTTCGAGTTCCAGAAGCGTCCTTTTATATATACAGCATAGACGACAAAAATGATACAAACTCACAAGCACAAGACAGAGCATAAAATGAATAGGGGATGTAAACAGATTGACCTACTGTCATTATTCATTACCCCCAAATTCCCTGGCTTCCCTCAGTGTTCATAGAGTTCAAGATTTTTATTCATTCATTTTTTATTTCATTTCATTAAGTTCTTGCTCATGAGCACATGTGAAAGTACATTCAAAGACAGGCCAGACAAAAGACAAATGTACCAATTTACTAAACAGTTCAATTACATTTTAAATTGCCTTTATTGAATCATGGTCTAGCAAAACACAAGAATAAAGAATTACATTCATATTTGCTCCGTAACCATTCTAAAGTAATGGGGATACTGATTGGATATATACTCATCACATCCAAATGATAGCATAATCCAGTCAGGACTATTAGGAGCACCACCATGCTGTCAATCAGCAAAAGAGAGAGTGGGTGTAGCTTATCCTAATTTCCTATAGCATGCACCCACTCTTCTCCTTTTTTTTTTCCAGGGGACCCCAGAACATATCCATGCTGGGTCCCCTGTAGGTATTATATAGGCCCATAGCTCCAAGGGTGTCTCCTTCTGCATCTACCCAGTGTGCTGACTTCACAGCAGTCTCCGTTTTCTTTTGCCCTCTGCGCTGTTTCGGGGAGGACGCAGGGTTACAGGAAGAGGATGTGGGACGGTTCCTCTTGATAGGAGCGCAGGTCTTGTCTGGAGGCCTTGCTTTGCTCAAAGCAGTAAAATGTCAATAAATTCCCCATTATCAAGGCTTCCACCTCTGGTTTACCACCGTCCATCCCATTAGATTCCAGGCCCCTCAGATCAAATAGATATGGAGGGGGGTACCCTGGAATGGTCTTATTGAAAATATTTACACAGGGACATGGTATAGGGCTTCTGGCATTGTGTGGGTGATTCTCTATTTATTTCGTATAATTGAATAAGGATAATAATCAAGATTTGTAACCAGGAGGCTTCAATTTTAAATCATGCGCAGGTCGCATGCTGGCATGGGGTCCATTACAATAAGAAAACTTGAAGCTGATGTTTCTGTACTAGGTGAGAAAGTTCCCATTTTGTCTTGAAAATGGCATTGATGTTTCATAGCCATGCACAATGACTACAAATATGAGTCACTTAATGCATGCAGATGTAGTTTCACCAGATGCAACACAACACCTTCAATGAACATACTAATAATAATAATAATAATAATAATAATTACAATTACAACAGCAAGCTACTGGTTGGCAGCCAAGTATGTTTACCAACAATTGTGATTGGCATTGTAGCTATGACGATTAAAACACATATTACCATTTCCATTCCTTGAGTTCATTGTAACATACACTGTACTCCATGAAGCTGTTGGGGTTTCCAAACCCAATGACAGACCTTTTCACCATGCTATGGAATGGCACTGACGAAAGGAGAAAAAATTAACAATGCTCCAATGGTTCGCTGCAGTAAAATCGAGGAAATGTTCTCTGGGCTTTATCAGTGGTGGCGGACAGATAAGACACATGTAGGGTGAATATGTATTGAGCGACGGAACACAAAGAACGGAAGCACTTGGCATGGATTCAAAACCCAAGTGAGTATATGTATTAAATCCCTTTTACCGAGGAGGAACTAGGAAGTCATGAGGTCGAACTGACTGGCTTAAAAACTCTGTGAAGCTTTCAGCTGCCATTCTCCTTCCCTGTGCAGTCCACAGCTCCCAGAGCTCAGTCCACCACCGTTGAGTCTTAACATGCAGCTCTATTGCTCAAAGAAAACCATTTAGCCCGGTGTAGGAGGGAGAGGGCTGATGGCTGGAGGCATTGTGAGGCGAGAGGCAGCGAGGCAGAGAGCGATCCTGTGAAGTTTATTTTAGCAAGTGTAGAAGAGGAAAAAAATGCTACAAAATCAAAACCGTCCCTGACGAAGGAAAAAAATGAAAATATGTATAAAGCAAAACAAGCAAGAAAATTTGGCTATGTCAAACAAGGCCCAGTTCTGCACACACCCCTTTAAGGCAGTGGCCCCTCCCCTAGACTAAGCCAAATAAAATTAAGTCAATGAATTTAGCATGTGCCAAAACACCATATATGAGCAATAAGGATAACATAATGTCATTTAAGTAAGTAAACTACGACACAAAGAAAAAAAAATAAAGGCACTATAAATTAATTAAACAATGATTACAATTTTAAAAATTCCCCCCTGAAAACCAAGACCAAAGTGGTAGCTTCCATCCACCACCGTCAACGATTGATTTGGTTTTTCCCCAGCTCCATTTGGCAGTACAAAGAGCCAAATGAAGTGGTGTGAACAAGAGTTCTTAGTTCTTGGGATTTATATCTTATGGCAGATTCCCACTTCCTCACCTTCTGTAACAAACCTCACAAACATTAGACAATAACATTTACACAATAGACATTCTAACATGTCTGCACACACTTTGAAAACAATGACAAGCAGAAACACAACATTACAAAAAACATACTGGCAGGCCTTAACCAATACATACAAAAATAATACTACAAACGATTAACGACACATGCTGCTCAACTACACAAACAATTATAATATGGTAGCCAACGATAGCACATACAACTAAAACAAGTAACAAATAATAAGATAGATTTTATAGCTAACAGCTCTCATGTCAGCTGTCACTGCGTCTTTAGCAGGTCAACCCAGGGTCAGGACATAATAGAGAGCCCATTGTTGTGCTGTTGAACCAATATAGACATGACGGATTAAATAGATTTGTAAATTCACTTTCCAACTCTGCCTATAATTAGCAGCAGTTTCAAAAGTTGTAGCAGCAGCAGTATTAGTTATGGTAGTACAAACAGAAGCAGCTAAGTGGGTCAGTCTATTTAATGTCACAAGATAGAAATTCAATTTCTTCGTAGTTTTGTTTGTAAGGATTACAAAAGGTAGCACTGCCCACACCACGTTTAGAGCCGAGCTATGTTCAAGAAGCTGATTCGCTGGCCCAGGCACACCTGGCTAAGGAGCCACACCCCCTCCTTGTGATCGTTGTGTCCCTGCATTCAACTCAGTTGCCTGTAGGTACTCATACAGCTACATCACCTCCACCTGCACCTGACAACAGCTGATCTCTTGGGGATTCACCCATTGCAGTACATTGCATAGGCAGGTCAGTTCCTTCACAAACATAGAATCTCTTTAGACTCACTTTGCTTTCCTGCTCTCACTTCTCAAACCAATCCTGGTTCAACATATAGGACTAAGAACATATTTTACCTTCTTCTCTCATTTAAATAGCTAACATTCTAACCAATACAATCTGTTTCAGGCTATTCTGGTCTTGTATTATAGCTGCTTTTCTCCCATTTGTATATGTTTAATTCCCTCGTCCATTATTACTACAGACATTACTACTACATTTTATCATTCCAGTCAATTTGATTCTAGCCTGCAATGGTGAAGTACTTCTAGCCATAGAATGATGGGGTAGGACATAGATCATGAATCTTCATAAACAGAGGAAATTCATATTAGTGGTATTCCTCTGATGACAGATTCTTAGTTCAGAACTATATCCTTATTTGTTTTGCAGAGGGAAAAATAATACATAATGTTTGGAATGAGAATATGTTGTTTCTCTGGAAGCACATGACTCTTTTATTGGTCTGATCAGTAACTGTAAACACTCCAGAACTTCCCGTTAAACTAAACCTGTGTCATGGCGGTCAATGAAATATGGCCAAAAAGGACAGAATCCATAGCAGTGGGACACGTTTTTGTGCCTCAATGGACAGAAAGAAATAGGGCTTCTTGTGTTGGCATTACATTAGGTCCTGCCAATGGCAAATGACATGCCCACAGGCCACCGTTTGCCCCAATGAGAGACACCTCTCCTCAAACTGGTTCCTACAACTTTTGTAACCTGTGTGGAGAATTACAAGTTCACTTATAATATACTTACAATTTAAGGTCACAGAGCTCCTTGTGCATGTACAGGTGGCACAACTAGCAATTCCAGGCTCAGGATAGAAAATATGGGGACGTGGTGGCTGAGTCAAGCATGTGCTGTACCTTCATGTGGCACAAGGCCATCGTTTCTGTTTGTTTTTGAAGTCCTTTGGATGACAAGAATTACAGTATTGCAACATCTGACTTGGTGCAATTCACTTCTGATAATGTTTATTCATTAAGAAGTATTTCAGGCTGTTGGTAGATTAAGTGACATGTTCTACGTCACACTCACATACTTCAAGTTGTTCCAGATTTATTTCATTCTTAAGGTGCTGTGCGCTCTGCCATTTTAAACGTATGCATGGGCTTGGCAAAGCTACTTTATTAGTTTAGTGGGGGATGTCCTTGTGTGTAAAATCTGGGCACACCTTGTAAAGGGTATGGCCTATGAGCTTAATTAAACATGGGTGTGGTTTGGTTAACGGGCAATAAACTAATCAGAGTGTTATGTTTCATTGCCTTTACAAACCGATTAGATTTGTGCCTTGGATTACTTCTTTTTGAATGGCGCTGTGCCCTCAGTGGAGGAAACAGTAGATTCACCGTGAAGGAAAGAACATGAGAGCATGTCACGACGAGAACAGGCCATTCGGCCCTACTAAGCTCGCCATTTAAACTAAAGAGACCAGCTCTTGCGCGAGGTGAAAGTCCGCTATCAGGAGCAGGACCTCATTTAATGTGATATAACATTTCCAAAAAAATGCAATATTCACTGGACACTTCTCAATCAAATAAAGTATCCAGAATACTTACCAGGTTATAGATATAGGCGGATCTTTGTATGTTACAGACTAGTGTGATAATCATAACTTACTTGGTCTTGTAATAATGTGGAACAGAAGTTGTTTAGAAACAGTTCCAATATTTGATCTGTGATCTTAGTTTTCGCTTTAAAAATACAACCTCTGGAACATGTTTAAATAATGTAAGGTGAAAGGTTGATGTGTATTGCCATGAACATACTTTTCAAGTCTCATGTTTTACTCCGGAGTATCATGTTTTTTTTTTTTTTTTTTACCTTTACTGCTGTTTTACAATTGTGAACTGTACCTATCAATGTTGTGATAAAAATAAAAGGCTGTCCTTTTATTAGTGACACTCATACAAATAGTGGCGATAACAAATAGTGGTGATAATTAGAAGACAAAAAACACTGGAAAAACGAAGCAAAAGAAAACTAAACTACATGATACAGCCGGTCATACCAGCAAGTCCACAAAACATTCCTGAGTCACTGTGACATCCAGACAGGGTTGTCTCTCATCTTGTCAATCAATCCGACCTGCAAACCGGACGTTTCCATCCTAATGTTATCACCTGGCTCACCATTGGTCTCGTTGGCCATCTTCAGGCAAATCACTGATGTTTTCGAAGAGGAAAACTTGTATCACAGAAAGTCTTTCTGTTCTTGTGGTGTTTTGAGAATGTGATTTTTCCTTTTGTAGGTTAGCTTCAGTAGTGCAGGACAAATAATACATTTTTGAGCCCAAGAGATATAATCTTTCCTTTTCTGGCATGTCACAACCCCATGCTCTGGGAAAGACTGCAAAGCTGAGTTTTTTTGTTCAAAGTTAGAAGGGCATCCACAGAGGAAGATCTGTTTTTAAAAACCAATAGCATCTTGCCCCTCCTCACCTTAAGGCAAACTTACAAGGCGCACATCTCAGAGAGCTTTGAAGATAGCGCCTCCACCTTAAGTTTAAAATTCTGAAGAATGCCGACTTTGCCCGGCCAGTTGACTTAAGCTGCCGTTCTAGGTCAGATCCCATTGCTGCAATTTCCTCTTTTGTCTGTCCAATTTCAAGTTGTAGCATTTTGATCTGTGTACTGTGAGATCTTTCAGTTGCATCGTTGAGGGTTTCTGGTGCTCTTTGAGATCCTATCGTACCCCATTTGCAGTGGCAGCATCGAGCTCCTCTTTTGATATACCGCAGATCTCCTTCGGCTTTTTTAACAGGAGAGTCCTCAGTTCCTTGTTTCTGTGTGCAGGGCCCACTGCAGGCTAGCTACAGAAAGATGAACAGAAAGTGCAGGATATAAAAAAGAGGCCAATGAAGACAAGAGGGTTTGCTAGCTAACATTTGCTTGATTGCTTGCATAATTATTTTAGTAAACAAACTTTTAAAATGTCCCTTCTAACTAATGCAGTTTTAGAGGTATGAGCCATCAAAAAAAGTTGGTCCTTTGGCACAACTTGCCCCCAGGAGTACTTCTGCCAACTCACTTTTGTGCTTTAAGTTTATGACCTAAATTTGTAGCTTCCAGAGTGAGGAACTAATATACAAAACTTATATATTTATAATATGTATAAATAACATATTTAATTCTGTTAAGATACGAGACTCATGATATTTTGATCGTGAAGAATTTACTTTGTGTGACAAAAATCATGTTTTCGGTCCTGGTTTGTTTACCACCCTTTCCACACGCTCATGTCCATCACTGCCAGGGTGGAATGAAATGCTCTTCCTTAATTTGTGACCACATGGTTAATCTTGTGTAAGGGGGTCTCCATACAGGGGTGGCTTATCTTATCCGCTGGCACGATTTACCCAGTTCTCCCCTATCTTTGTTACATTATGGATGGAGTGTTGTACAATGAACAGTGGCTGTTAGAATGACATAGAGCTGGTTAGAAACTGCTGTTTCTGAGAGAACTACATTTCTTGGAGGAAGGATGTTAACTTTGTGGATATTTTTGTAGACCAAAAATCTAAAACACATAAAAATGTAATTTTTTTTATGTATACTAATATATAAGTCTCTTGGGTTTACTGTAATGTAGTGTCCACAAAACAGTAAATACCTAGATTCAATCTTTTACAGAAAAGTATCTTTAGGTGGCCAACACAGTAAAAGTGCATATATACAGTGGAAGATAAAATTTCTATAATAAAATTTAGTAAATGATTTGCATGACATGGAATTCTTATATCTCATTGCTGAGTTCAAAGTTCTTCATACACTCGGTTCCATAAACTCAGTGTCTATTTCTCAATAGGTACAATTGCAAACAAATTACATTTTAAAAGGACCGTGTTTTTGTGAAAGTCCCAGAATTGCGCTGGCTAGAAAAGAAGACTTGGTTATCATGGCTGTATGAATTCTCTCTCAGATCATGACACTATCAGCAGTATTTCACTTACTTTGATTTGCAATAAGTGTTCAGAATACAGACTGTTTTCACCCCCTCAGTTTGTACAGGATGTTCATTGCTTCTCAGTTTTCCCTTACCACAGTTTGCGTCAAATTAATAACCTTAGGGAATTTTGGCATGGTCTCTTTCAAACAGGGAAAGTCACAAGGAAGTACTTTTAGATAATTGTTTTAACAAAAATCTGAGATTGTCCACACAAGGCTCTGGACTGCTTGAGCATGTTTTTTTCTCACTTTTCACTTTGCCCACCAATATCAAACAACAGACACAGCAAGGTGAGAGCCCTATGACTTTCATGAGACAGTGGAATAGTAAGGTTAGCCATACAGTGCACTGGAGTGATTAGCCGCAGTTAGTGTCTCCTGCTTACAGCTTTGTGAATGTGTTTACAAGACATAAATATAGTCCTGCCCTGAAATGAAATCAGCAGTCGTCAGGCAGAAAACATTGAATTTCCTCGCTAACAGAAATAACTTCTGCGACGGATGCCAGCCTGCAGAGACCATGGTGTCTTTGTAGTGAGAGTTCACTATAAAAAGGAAAATACAAGCAAAGGCACATTGGAGGACAGCAAGCAACAGGAAAGCTGCCCACAAACAAAGCCGCTCTTTGTACACTCTTTACATACTTTTTTAGTATGTCATTATTGTACAAGACATTCTCTGTGAAGGGGCTGACAGATTTGGACAACAATCTACGCGAAACACTGCAATACATCTATGCAACGGCAATGAACGCCATTGCAAAATGAGAGCTAGAACAAAAGTCTGACTTCACCAAATTCCTCTTTGCTTTGGATGTTAGTGATGTTTGTTTTTCTTGCTTGATAGAAACTGGTTCCCGCGTCACAATTTTCTATGAGGAAGATCATGGAGGTTTACCGCAGTCTCCTGTTTCTGTGGATGGGATTTACTCGAGTAGCTGCAGGACAGAGTAATGATGAGCTGGTAAGTCAGAGTGTATCACGAGTATGTTTGGTAGAATGAATCAGTTTTCTTTTGTTGATGAGCAATAAAAGCTCCTTTACTTACAAAAATAGTATAATATGAACATAAAACGATGAGCCCATTTGTCTTCGATAGTCGTTGTAGTAAACCACAGAATCTGTTTTTTAAGTATTTGTTTACTGAATTCAAATGAAATATATCGATGGTAACCTTTATGACGCTAATGTTTTTATATTATTAAAATGTGTAGCTATGCAGCATGATTACAATATACCGCTGGTCTTCTTTGCAGGATGTTGGTTTCAACATGCGGTTACAACAGATTCCCTCCGATTTACCCTCAAATATCACCAAACTCAACCTCAGCCACAATGCCATTGAACTATCAGAGGCAGATATCCAAACGCTAAAAAACTTCTCCCAGCTAACAGAGCTTCATCTCGACAATAATATGCTGACAACACTGCCAGGACACATGTTTGACAGTCTCTCACACTTGAAGATTCTCAATGTCTCTTCCAACAACATCAGTAGAGTGGAGCCTTTGGCTTTCGCTGGTCTGGCCAATCTCGAAGAACTAGACCTGTCCCATAATTCGATCCCTTCCTTACCTCCAAGGGTCTTCGCCAACTTATCAAGCATGAGAAGTCTTTACCTAAAAGGGAATAGGTTGCACCTCCTAGAGAATGCTACTTTTCGGGACCTTACACATCTAAATCACTTGGATCTGGATAAAAATCTTTGGAACTGTTCTTCGACCTTTCTGTGGGTGATGAACTGTCTGAATGACAAGAAGAAGCTAGGTAAGCTAGTTTGTGTTAATCATCTTGAAGTCATATTCAGTTTTGATGAAACAGAAAAGCTGAATATAATGAAATGTCAACACTCTGCGGTTTCTTACTGTGAAGTGTAATAGGTTCAGTTTGTTAACTTCTGAACGCCTCCTCATTTTACTGATTTTAAATATGCTACAATATTTACTCATCTGAAATACTCATGTCAGCTGCAATTGTTTGACTGCATCATCTTGACTTAACTTTTTATTCTAAGATTATTATTATTTTTGTAACATTTCAGTTTTTTTAATAATTATATGCTATGTGACTAATATTCTGTATACAGTAAAAACAAACATGTCTATATGGATAATTTGAATCATGAGATTACTATTTGTATTGTGATTTTTATAATATAAAAATTATAACATGATGTTATTCATATACTTCATGTTTTTATTATCACATTTATAATGGACTGAAATGCCCCATTAATTTCTTAAATAAATCTTACAATAAAAAAAATACATTAGGTAGACAAAATAATATAAACTCGAAAAATTACTTATTTTCAAGTAACTAAACCACTATTAAAAATGAGTTTTCACGTGTCATATTATTACCAGTACTAATTGCAAATATCTTGAAGATGTTTTAAAATCAATATTTTGGGTGGTTCGTTCAGTGTAACATTCATTTTGGAAGTGAGCATGAGCCCTGGAACTGGGCCCAGCTGCGTCATCACTGGATGGCTGCTATGGTTACAGGCCCGAATTGGCGTGGCAAAAACTGGCTCAGCCTCACCAGGTAAAGAGGGGTGAAGCAGATTGAGTTTGTCTCTTGCACGCTCTAGCAGCTACTCCTGGTTGGCTGGGTACTTGCAGATCCTAATTGAGTTTGTATTAGTCATATAACTGCAAAATTATTTACAGGGACAAGGGCAGCAGTTTCAAACTCATGACAGCATATGCCAAACAAGGCAAAGGTACATTATTGAAAGAGGGGAAAAAAAGGTGCAAGTCATAGCTAACCTATATAATATAGGGAAATCACTTCTGTTCAGTGATGGAAATTTCCACTGAACAGAATCTACAGCATTGTTTTTGTTGTTGTTGTTGTTGTTGTTGTTGTTGTTGTTGTTATATTTCTGTATTTATTTCTAGGTCTGGGGGCAGCTTGTGCAAGCCCAAAGGAAAAAGCTGGTGAAAGCATCCTAAACAACAGCACTGAATGTTTCCCAGAATACAAGGCCAAAGCAGCATCTTCAGAAGCATCTACACAAGCACCTACAGTAGCATCTACACAAGCACCCACAGTGACATCTACACAAGCACCTACAGTGACATCTACAAAGGCAACCATAGCAAAATCTACACAGGGATTTTCAATCACTACCACAGTCCCAGCCAGCTCACAGCTGACCACCAACACTGCCACTACTGGACAGGCCAATAGTGGAAGCACTACGGACTCAATTAAAGGTAGAAAATTCTCAGCTCACTTCTGCTCTTGAATAAATTATTGGTCATATTCTGGGGGATTACAGAATGTCTGTCTTAATGGGATGAGACACAAATGGATGTTATTTTTTGCAGGAATACCATTGACTGTACAATGTTTAGGCAAAAATGCCTCTTTTGTTTGACCTGGTACAATATAATTATGTACAACTGATTATTTTCAGCGTAATCCTTTATATTGAGCAAACCAGGTATGAGAACACATTTAAAATGTTTTCTTTGCAAATATTTGCAAAGGTTTGGCAATAATATAAATTAATGCAAGCTTTAAAAAATGATACTTTTCTGAGGAAAGAGAGATTTAAAGCATTGAATTGAGACAAACATGAACTAAATTAAGATTTTTAAGGTGCATCCATCCAGACGGTTGGAGTCAATGGTAATAATAATGGCAAGGGGTTAAAACAACAGTCAGTTGCAGCCATGATGGGCGTAACCAAAAAGCAAATGGCGGCTTTACTGGTTGGGAATCTAAACATGGCAAGCAAGAGCTTCTTTTATACTCACATAATTTCGATTAGCCACCATAAAATAAGAAGATTCCAGCAATTAACTTAAGACTAAAAATGTAGGACAATCAGGTGACAGGAATAATATGTAACAGTGCCTACCATGACATTGAGCTCTTTGTCTGGAATAACCTCATATAACTGTGACGTGTGTGGTTCTGCTTGCTGCATTTTGCTTTTTCAGACTCTAGCCAGGACACTCACCCTGTGGGGAACAGCTGGAAATTCCTGGTGGGCGTGGTGGTAACCGCTCTTATCACGTCCCTGCTGATCGTATGCACGGTCAAGTCGCCAAAATGGTACAGGTGGATTTTCGACTACCGACACCAGCGCCTGCGTGAGGACGAGTCGGACCTCTTCGCCACTCACTGCCACTCCAGTTTCAACCTGGACACAGAGCAGATGGAGACCAGCGCCCAGGAGCTAGACAGGGGCCCGGATGATGAGGATGGCTACATTGAGGACGGCTACATCGAGACTGGGGATTACAAGGACAACCGGGATCGCTGAGGAACATTAGCTTTGCATGTGACTTTAACGTCACTTAATATGAACTGACTATGACCATCTGAAAGCATTGTTACCAGTAACATTATCTCAGAGAACTTTGGTAGGCTTTGGGCCAGAGGTTCCCAAACAAGTCAGCGAAGGAGGACCAGGGGTCCTCTGTATAATGTGAAAATATATTCCCTTTTAAAAATGTATTTTTTATTTGGAAACACTTTAAGGCTAAAACAATATTTGTCAAGTGTATACATCTCGTACACATCAGGCAACATTATAATTTCTTTCATTTGTTATTATACAGACAGACGGCAGACATATACAGATGGTCCGACTTAAGATTTTTCGAGTTTACGATGAAGCGACTGCACTACGTTTAAAATTGTTTAGCAGGTGTCCTCATATAGGGCAACATGAGATATTTAACACATTATTATAAATTAAGCTTTGTGTTAATGATTTTGCCCAACTGTAGGTTAATGTAAGTGTTTTAAGCACATTTAAGGTAGGCTACGCTAGGCTATGATGTCCGTTAGCTTAGGTGTATTAAATGCATTTTCTACTTATGATATTTGCCACTTAAGGTGGGTTTATCGGAATGTAACCCAATCGTAAGTCAGGGACCGTCTGTATTTTCTTAAATACATGTGTGTTATAAAACAGTGTATATGATGCTCAATTTCATAAAAGTGTTGATGGATTGATGTGTTAAATAGACAACACATTGTACCAATACCCCTATAAGGGGTGTTGTATAAATGTGTCACCTCTTACCCACTTTACTGTGGTGAAGATCCATAGCTAGAGGTTGGTTTTCATACATGGCTATGAGGTTGGGGTCTCCTGTCTGACGCTATTAATCAGCAGTGCTAAACATGAGTGATTAAATCCAAAACAGTTTGCTTGGTTGCCCAGTTTTGTGTCAGAACGTGTTGTATTTTTTTTTTATTTGGGATGCAAAGTAATGTTTGACTGTTTTGTTACATAGGAATGGAAAAACCTTTTTATTAATATTTTATTTATTTTCATTTATCTCTGGTAAAAATCCCTGATTCATATGCTATCAGTCATTTCCAAAATGAAGCCAAAAATGATGTCATCGAGATGTGTGCATAATCCAGTTTGCCCAACTGGGTGCTGGGCCTAATGTAGAAGAACAAACCACGCAATGACATTTATGGAATTCATGTCCTGAAAACACAGCCATGTTTGGACTGTAAACCCATTGTCAGGAACTGCATAACCCCTGCATTGCATCTTGGATTGGCAGCACAATGCTGCCCACATAAGCATTTTACACAAGTGTTATTTATAGCTCATGTGAATAAATGGAAAACGCTAGGGACATGAATTTCAGTTTTCATCAAATGGACAATGCTTATATAGTATTTAGAAATGTGCCATTAACTGCAGTGAAATGTGTGCAACAAATAAAATGGATTTTCAGCACTTCTAATTATGAGATGTTAGAGAAGGCAAATCTCACCAAGAATTTCTCGGTGGAACACGACAAAAGACTATGGAAGGTTTAGTAGGAGTGACTGAGTGATTGATAGGATTTACATCATGGATATTCCCCCATTCTTTATCAGTCTTGTATCAGTGGAAACAGACATCACTCTCTGGGTTTCTCTGTCACTTTTCCCATGCTAAGCAGGAAATATAAATGATTTGTCACTTCTCTGGACTGCGCACAGCCTGGCACAGATTTCCATTTCCTCTTGGAACCTTGAGAAATGAATTATTGCACTGAACCGCATCTGCAATTGTGTCTGTGACCAGCAGAGGGAATCTCATATTTTGCATAAGCAGCAATTGCAAAAATAACATGGGTTGACTTTTGCCATTGATCAGGAGTAGTCAACCCTGGCCCTAGAGATCTACAGGGTATATTGGTTTTTGTTCTTATTCCACATAATTGATCAGTTATCATGGTTGCACAGTTAACTCACCTGTTACAGATAGGGATGCACCTTAGTTTAGATACCATACGTCCACTAACACCTTATGCAATGCCTCCTGGGAAAATAGGTAAAGGAGGCAGTGGTGTCAAATTGTAAGGAGGTGGAGTCACAATGAGAAACCAAGGCAGAAGTGCTCATGTTAACAGCCATTAATTTTCCCACATTTTGTTTTGTTTTTGAGTCACATCAATTAAAAATACTGTCAAAACAAACTCGGCGCCTTTTAACAAGAATCCAAACAAACCACATCAAAGAGCGAGAGCTGGCTGACTCTGAGGACCAACTGCTTGCCGGGAGTGGTTTTGAGTTTGTATGCTGTACAGTGTAGCCGGTGTGCAAGAGTTTGCCTGTGTTGTTGTTGGTGTCTAACCTCAGTGGAGTAATTTATGTTTGAAAAGGTGAACCAGTTGGTGGTGTTCTGCTGTAGGTAACTAGGCTGTGTACATATAGACATGGTTTGCTTTTATTTGCTTGGGCCACAAGACAGAGTTGGTGCGGTAATTGGTAAATCTGATTTCTCACTTGCACTGCTTACTGGTGGTTGTTTTATAGTAGTAGGTAATTAATGTTGAAAAGAAGAGTGGGTCAGAAAATTTTCGTACTGCCTGGCATGCCCTGATGTTTGACTAGTTGATTGGAAAACCATGGAAACCATGGAAGGGTTTGATCCAGTAAAGTTTTTTTCACAAGGACTTGGTGCGGGCTGATTTTTTGCGCTGACAGTTCCTGAGTCAAGACATGTGTGGAGGTAAAGAAGATAGGGTTGGGATCCACCATGAGGAAAAATGATATCATGAAAGAACCCATGCGGCAGTTTGGCATTCTAAACAAGAGAAAAGGAACAAGGCGCACTAGAAGTAGAACATGTGTATGCCACTTGGCCGCGTGAATGCATGAGCTCGAAGTTCATTTCTGGGAAACTGAGCTACAGTTGGGATTGAGAAAGAATCTCAGCGGAAACATGAGGCTCATTTTGAGGTTGCTAACTGCATTAAACTGATGCCAAAGTATAACACTGAAGAGGTGAGTGTGTTTTTTGACTCATTAGAGAAAATTGCGAGACAAATGGATTGGCCTGCTGGGCAATTCTCATTCTTAATTTTTAGTATGACACATATCTCCCATTTACCTCTGTTCACATTATTCCTGACAGTTTTTCTTCTGCAGATGCCTAAAATAGGGGATTAACATCATTTCAAGTAAAAAAAAGTCAAGCAGTTTTGTGTCAATCCATTTTTCCTCATTTTGGAGACTAAACTGAAGTATTTTCTTGATTTTTAGGATGACACACATTTCCCATTTACTTCCATTCAAATGATCCCAGACAATGTTTTCTTCCACAAGTGGATAATGAAGCTGTTTAACTGTCATTTAATGCCAAAAATGCTTTTTTTTCTGCCAATCTGCAATGGAGTGGCCCTTCCAAAACATTGACACATTAGCAATTGTGTGTTAATTGGCAAATTAGTTTGTGTTAATTGGACAAATTGTTTCTGTTAACTCATCCAATTGTATGATTGAAACCAGGTGTTTGTAGCTCTGCCTATAAAGGTAGCAATTCCACTCAAGGGAATGGAATGAGGAAGTTGAGCTGCTTATGCCTTCTTGTGTGGTTTTTATTGTTTAACCCAAGTCTTTTACTCAGTTGTTTTTAAGCCTTTTTACACAACCCATTTTTTCTCATTTTGGAGATAAGACTTCAGTGTCTTTTCTTGGTTTTTAGTATGACACATATTTCCCATTTACTGCCATTCAAATAATCCCAGACAACTTTTTCTTGTGCGAGTGGACAATATAGCTAATTGACGATCATTAACGCAAAAAGGCTACCATGGAACACAACCTGGTAGACTGCTCAGTAGAGTGCTCGGTAGAGTTGCAGACGTTGCACGCCGATGGCCTTAGACCAGGGGTGTCAAACTCCAGTCCTGGAGGGCCACAGTGGTTGTGGGTTTTTGTTCTTTCCTTTCAGCTGGCAGCCATTTTAGGCCTTGGAAACCAGGTGTGTGGACTCTTTAGCCAACCAGTGATCTTAATTAATCAATTAAGTGCTAAAACACACCAAAAACCAGCTACCGCTGCGGCCCTCCAGGACTGGAGTTTGACACCCCTGCCTTAGACGAAGAAAAACTTGAGTGTAAAGGTCCGTATCCAGAACCCCCATTACAGACAAACATTGAACTGCAGTGCATTTCGCCGAGAATAACTGATGATACGTACAAAAGTGGGACCCACTGAAATCAGCCATGGTGGCGAAGTAATTGTTCAGCTCTTTGCGGCGGTGATGAAAGACCGAACAAATAATATCTGAGGAGCAGCCGAAGAAAACATGGATAATGTGAGGACCTTGGAAGAGGATCAGCCCAATGTTTTAAGGGACACAGTTAGACCATCGCATTCCAACAACCTGTGCTCTTAGGGAGACGACGGAGAAAGCAGCGAAACTAGGTTAACATTCTCACCTTGTAAAACCTGGCACCAAATGGTTGCAGACACGGGAATCAGGTCAAAGAAAGGAGCAGATGGGGCCGGATGAACGGGGGTCACCATAGCTAGGCTGTAGGCCTGGGCACGGGGTAGAGGGGCCAGGAAGGCTGGGAGGAGGCGTGAGCGGGAGAGTCGGGAGGATAGGATGCAGACGAGAAGTGGGGGGGTACAGCGGAAGACCTGGAGGAGGCTGGACTGGGTGGAGGAGGGAGGGAGGGAGGCACAGTGCCGAGTCCCTACGAGCGTACAACAGCAGTGCTACCACCAACAACACATGCTGGGGGAAGCCCGCCAACTCCAGTGGGGACACCAGGAGCGGGGAGGGAGAGATACGGTGCCGAGTCCCTAGGAGCGTGCAATGGCAGGGCAGGCGGTGCGACGGGCACCGGCTGGGGCCCACCAACTCTTGGGCAGGGGGGAGGGTGGAGGGGGAGATTCCAGAGCGCTGGGAGGGCTCCAAGGCGGGGCTGCATGGGCACTTGTAGCAGGGAGACAGGAAAAGGATATGGAGGGAACACGAGCAGGATCAGCAAGAGCAGCCGTGGGGTTGGAGCCGGCGACAGGCACAGTAGAGGGCAGCCCGAAGATCCGGCTCAGGTCATCAGGAGGCAGGGTGACATGATCAGTTCCGCGCTGGGCTTGTGCAGAGGAAGAAATCGTCATAGGAAGTGTAGAGCTGCAGTTCTATAATACTAGCAAGTGATTATGGAATTTTCAGAGTGCAGGCGGCCAGTGATGACAGCGGACTGGAATTCCAAAGATGCAAAGCAACACGGGAGACGACAGGTATGTGTCGTTTAGATACTTGTATGGACACAATAATTGATTGAAAGGGTTGTTAAAAAATGATTCTCCCAAACATTGTTTCAACAAACTCCATTATGACTAACATACAACATTTCAAATAATCCAAAAATACCTTTGTTTTAGTCTTATGTCTTTCCTTGATTTTTCGTATGACACATATGTCCCATTTTCTTCAAATCAAGTGATCTCTGACAACTTTGTGTCACACAATTTGATAATATAGCTCAAGGAGAATGATTTAAAGTCATAAAATGATTTTTTTTTGGGTCAACCCATTTTTCCTCATTTTGGAGATAAGACTATAGTCTTATGTCTTTTCTTGATTTTTCGTATGACACATATGTCCCATTTTCTTCCAATCAAGTGATCTCTGACAACTTTGTGTCACACAATTTGATAATATAGCTCAAGGAGAATGATTTAAAGTCATAAAATGAAATTTTTTTTTGGGTCAACCCATTTTTTTCTCATTTTGGAGATAAGACTATAGTCTTATGTCTTTTCTTGATTTTTCGTATGACACATATGTCCCATTTTCTTCCAATCAAGTGATCTCTGACAACTTTGTGTCACACAATTTGATAATATAGCTCAAGGAGAATGATTTAAAGTCATAAAATGATTTTTTTTTGGGTCAACCCATTTTTTCTCATTTTGGAGATAAGACTATAGTCTTATGTCTTTTCTTGATTTTTCGTATGACACATATGTCCCATTTTCTTCCAATCAAGTGATCTCTGACAACTTTGTGTCACACAATTTGATAATATAGCTCAAGGAGAATGATTTAAAGTCATAAAATAAATTTTTTTGGGTCAACCAATTTTTCCTCATTTTGGAGATAAGACTATAGTCTTATGTCTTTTCTTGATTTTTGTATGACATATATGTCCCATTTTCTTCAATCAAGTGATCTCTGACAACTTTGTGTCACACAATTTGATAATATAGCTCAAGGAGAATGATTTAAAGTCATAAAATGATTTTTTTTTTTGGGTCAACCCATTTTTTCTCATTTTGGAGATAAGACTATAGTCTTATGTCTTTTCTTGATTTTTCGTATGACACATATGTCCCATTTTCTTCCAATCAAGTGATCTCTGACAACTTTGTGTCACATGATTTGATAATATAGCTCAAGGAGAATGATTTAAAGTCATAAAATGATTTTTTTTTGGTCAACCCATTTTTCCTCATTTTGGAGATAAGACTATAGTCTTATGTCTTTTCTTGATTTTTCGTATGACACATATGTCCCATTTTCTTCCAATCAAGTGATCTCTGACAACTTTGTGTCACACGAATTGATAATATAGCTCAAGCACAATGATTTGAAGTCATAAAATAAATTTTTTTGGGTCAACCCATTTTTCTCATTTTGGAGATAAGACTATAGTCTTATGTCTTTTCTTGATTTTTCGTATGACACATATGTCCCATTTTCTTCCAATCAAGTGATGTCTGACAACTTTGTGTCACTCGAATTGAAAATATAGCTCAAGGAGAATGATTTAAAGTCATAAAATGATTTTTTTTTTGTTTCAACCCATTTTTCTCATTTTGGAGATAAGACTATAGTCTTATGTCTTTTCTTGATTTTTCGTATGACACATATGTCCCATTTTCTTCCAATCAAGTGATCTCTGACAACTTTGTGTCACACAATTTGATAATATAGCTCAAGGAGAATGATTTAAAGTCATAAAATGAATGATTTTTTTTTGGGTCAACCCATTTTTTCTCATTTTGGAGATAAGACTATAGTCTTATGTCTTTTCTTGATTTTTCTTCCAATCAAGTATGACACATATGTCCCATTTTCTTCCAATCAAGTGATGTCTGACAACTTTTGTCACTCGAATTGAAAATATAGCTCAAGGAGAATGATTTAAAGTCATAAAAAATGATTTTTTTGTTTCAACCCATTTTTTCTCATTTTGGAGATAAGACTATAGTCTTATGTCTTTTCTTGATTTTTCGTATGACACATATGTCCCATTTTCTTCCAATCAAGTGATCTCTGACAACTTTGTGTCACTCGAATTGATAATATAGCTCAAGCACAATGATTTGAAGTCATAAAATAAAATTTTTTGGGTCAACCAATTTTTCCTCATTTTGGAGATAAGACTATAGTCTTATGTCTTTTCTTGATTTTTCATATGACACATATGTCCCATTTTCTTCCAATCAAGTGATCTCTGACAACTTTGTGTCACACAAATTGAAAATATAGCTCAAGGAGAATGATTTAAAGTCATAAAATGATTTTTTTTGTGTCAACCCATTTTTCCTCATTTTGGAGATAAGACTATAGTCTTATGTCTTTTCTTGATTTTTCGTATGACACATATGTCCCATTTTCTTCCAATCAAGTGATCTCTGACAACTTTGTGTCACACAATTTGATAATATAGCTCAAGGAGAATGATTTAAAGTCATAAAATGATTTTTTTGGGTCAACCCATTTTTCCTCATTTTGGAGATAAGACTATAGTCTTATGTCTTTTCTTGATTTTTCGTATGACACATATGTCCCATTTTCTTCCAATCAAGTGATCTCTGACAACTTTGTGTCACACAATTTGATAATATAGCTCAAGGAGAATGATTTAAAGTCATAAAATGAAATTTTTTTGCGTCAACCCATTTTTCTCATTTTGGAGATAAGACTATAGTCTTATGTCTTTTCTTGATTTTTCGTATGACACATATGTCCCATTTTCTTCCAATCAAGTGATCTCTGACAACTTTGTGTCACACAAATTGATAATATAGCTCAACGAGAATGATTTAAAGTCATAAAATGACATTTTTTGGGGTCAACCCATTTTTCCTCATTTTGGAGATAAGACTATAGTCTTATGTCTTTTCTTGATTTTTCGTATGACACATATGTCCCATTTTCTTTCAATCAAGTGATCTCTGACAACTTTGTGTCACAATTTGATAATATAGCTCAAGGAGAATGATTTAAAGTCATAAAATGATTTTTTTTTGGGTCAACCCATTTTTTCTCATTTTGGAGATAAGACTATAGTCTTATGTCTTTTCTTGATTTTTTGTATGACACATATGTCCCATTTTCTTCCAATCAAGTGATCTCTGACAACTTTGTGTCACACAATTTGATAATATAGCTCAAGGAGAATGATTTAAAGTCATAAAATGATTTTTTTGGGTCAACCCATTTTTTCTCATTTTGGAGATAAGACTATAGTCTTATGTCTTTTCTTGATTTTTCGTATGACACATATGTCCCATTTTCTTCCAATCAAGTGATCTCTGACAACAACTTTGTGTCACACAAATTGAAAATATAGCTCAAGGAGAATGATTTAAAGTCATAAAATGATTTTTTTTTTCAACCCATTTTTCTCATTTTGGAGATAAGTCTTATGTCTTTTCTTTTGATTTTTCGTATGACACATATGTCCCATTTTCTTCAAATCAAGTGATCTCTGACAACTTTGTGTCACAAGATTTGATAATATAGCTCAACGAGAGTGATTTAATGTCATAAAATTAAATTTTTTGGGGTCAACCCATTTTTCCTCATTTTGGAGATAAGACTATAGTCTTATGTCTTTTCTTGATTTTTCGTATGACACATATGTCCCATTTTCTTCCAATCAAGTGATCTCTGACAACTTTGTGTCACACAATTTGATAATATAGCTCAAGGAGAATGATTTAAAGTCATAAAAAATGATTTTTTTGGGTCAACCCATTTTTCTCATTTTGGAGATAAGACTATAGTCTTATGTCTTTTCTTGATTTTTCGTATGACACATATGTCCCATTTTCTTCCAATCAAGTGATCTCTGACAACTTTGTGTCACACAATTTGATAATATAGCTCAAGGAGAATGATTTAAAGTCATAAAATGATTTTTTTTTGGGTCAACCCATTTTTTCTCATTTTGGAGATAAGACTATAGTCTTATGTCTTTTCTTGATTTTTTTTCGTATGACACATATGTCCCATTTTCTTCCAATCAAGTGATCTCTGACAACTTTGTGTCACTCGAATTGATAATATAGCTCAAGCACAATGATTTGAAGTCATAAAATAAAATTTTTTTGGGTCAACCAATTTTTCCTCATTTTGGAGATAAGACTATAGTCTTATGTCTTTTCTTGATTTTTCGTATGACACATATGTCCCATTTTCTTCCAATCAAGTGATCTCTGACAACTTTGTGTCACACAAATTGAAAATATAGCTCAACGAGAATGATTTAAAGTCATAAAATGAAATTTTTTTGTGTCAACCCATTTTTCCTCATTTTGGAGATAAGACTATAGTCTTATGTCTTTTCTTTTGATTTTTGTATGACACATATGTCCCATTTTCTTCAATCAAGTGATCTCTGACAACTTTGTGTCACACGATTTGATAATATAGCTCAAGGAGAATGATTTAAAGTCATAAAATGATTTTTTTTTGGGTCAACCCATTTTTTCTCATTTTGGAGATAAGACTATAGTCTTATGTCTTTTCTTGATTTTTCGTATGACACATATGTCCCATTTTCTTCAATCAAGTGATCTCTGACAACTTTTGTCACACAATTTGATAATATAGCTCAAGGAGAATGATTTAAAGTCATAAAAAATTTTTTTTTGGGTCAACCCATTTTTCTCATTTTGGAGATAAGACTATAGTCTTATGTCTTTTCTTGATTTTTCGTATGACACATATGTCCCATTTTCTTCCAATCAAGTGATCTCTGACAACTTTGTGTCACACAATTTGATAATATAGCTCAAGGAGAATGATTTAAAGTCATAAAATGACTTTTTTTGGGGTCAACCCATTTTCCTCATTTTGGAGATAAGACTATAGTCTTATGTCTTTCTTGATTTTTCGTATGACACATATGTCCCATTTTCTTTCAATCAAGTGATCTCTGACAACTTTGTGTCACACGATTTGATAATATAGCTCAAGGAGAATGATTTAAAGTCATAAAATGATTTTTTTTTGGGTCAACCCATTTTTTCTCATTTTGGAGATAAGACTATAGTCTTATGTCTTTTCTTGATTTTTTGTATGACACATATGTCCCATTTTCTTCCAATCAAGTGATCTCTGACAACTTTTGTGTCACAATTTGATAATATAGCTCAAGGAGAATGATTTAAAGTCATAAAATGATTTTTTTTTGGGTCAACCCATTTTTTCTCATTTTGGAGATAAGACTATAGTCTTATGTCTTTTCTTGATTTTTCGTATGACACATATGTCCCATTTTCTTCCAATCAAGTGATCTCTGACAACTTTGTGTCACTCAAATTGAAAATATAGCTCAAGGAGAATGATTTAAAGTCATAAAATGATTTTTTTTTTCAACCCATTTTTTCTCATTTTGGAGATAAGACTATAGTCTTATGTCTTTTCTTGATTTTTCGTATGACACATATGTCCCATTTTCTTCCAATCAAGTGATCTCTGACAACTTTGTGTCACACGATTTGATAATATAGCTCAACGAGAGTGATTTAATGTCATAAAATGAAATTTTTTGGGGTCAACCCATTTTTCCTCATTTTGGAGATAAGACTATAGTCTTATGTCTTTTCTTGATTTTTCGTATGACACATATGTCCCATTTTCTTCCAATCAAGTGATCTCTGACAACTTTGTGTCACACGATTTGATAATATAGCTCAACGGAAATGATTTAAAGTCATAAAATGAAATTTTTTTGTGTCAACCCATTTTTTCTCATTTTGGAGATAAGACTATAGTCTTATGTCTTTTCTTGATTTTTCGTATGACACATATGTCCCATTTTCTTCCAATCAAGTGATCTCTGACAACTTTGTGTCACACAATTTGATAATATAGCTCAAGGAGAATGATTTAAAGTCATAAAATGATTTTTTTTTGGGTCAACCCATTTTTTCTCATTTTGGAGATAAGACTATAGTCTTATGTCTTTTCTTGATTTTTCGTATGACACATATGTCCCATTTTCTTCCAATCAAGTGATCTCTGACAACTTTGTGTCACTCGAATTGATAATATAGCTCAAGCACAATGATTTGAAGTCATAAAATAAAATTTTTTTTGGGTCAACCAATTTTTCCTCATTTTGGAGATAAGACTATAGTCTTATGTCTTTTCTTGATTTTTCGTATGACACATATGTCCCATTTTCTTCCAATCAAGTGATCTCTGACAACTTTGTGTCACACAAATTGAAAATATAGCTCAAGGAGAATGATTTAAAGTCATAAAATGAAATTTTTTTTGTCAACCCATTTTTCCTCATTTTGGAGATAAGACTATAGTCTTATGTCTTTTCTTGATTTTTGTATGACACATATGTCCCATTTTCTTTCAATCAAGTGATCTCTGACAACTTTGTGTCACGATTTGATAATATAGCTCAAGGAGAATGATTTAAAGTCATAAAATGATTTTTTTTTGGGTCAACCCATTTTTTCTCATTTTGGAGATAAGACTATAGTCTTATGTCTTTTCTTGATTTTTCGTATGACACATATGTCCCATTTTCTTCCAATCAAGTGATCTCTGACAACTTTGTGTCACACAATTTGATAATATAGCTCAAGGAGAATGATTTAAAGTCATAAATGAAATTTTTTTTGGGTCAACATTTTTTTCCTCATTTTGGAGATAAGACTATAGTCTTATGTCTTTTCTTGATTTTTCGTATGACACATATGTCCCATTTTCTTCAAATCAAGTGATCTCTGACAACTTTGTGTCACACGATTTGATAATATAGCTCAACGAGAATGATTTAAAGTCATAAAATGAAATTTTTGGGGTCAACCAATTTTTCCTCATTTTGGAGATAAGACTATAGTCTTATGTCTTTTCTTGATTTTTCATATGACACATATGTCCCATTTTCTTCCAATCAAGTGATCTCTGACAACTTTGTGTCACACAAATTGAAAATATAGCTCGACGAGAATGATTTAAAGTCATAAAATGAAATTTTTTGTGTCAACCCATTTTTCCTCATTTTGGAGATAAGACTATAGTCTTATGTCTTTTCTTGATTTTTCGTATGACACATATGTCCCATTTTCTTCCAATCAAGTGATCTCTGACAACTTTGTGTCACACAATTTGAAAATATAGCTCAAGGAGAATGATTTAAAGTCATAAAATGATTTTTTTTTGTTTCAACCCATTTTTCCTCATTTTGGAGATAAGACTATAGTCTTATGTCTTTTCTTGATTTTTCGTATGACACATATGTCCCATTTTCTTCCAATCAAGTGATCTCTGACAACTTTGTGTCACACAAATTGAAAATATAGCTCAAGGAGAATGATTTAAAGTCATAAAATGATTTTTTTTTTTTTCAACCCATTTTTTCTCATTTTGGAGATAAGACTATAGTCTTATGTCTTTTCTTGATTTTTCGTATGACACATATGTCCCATTTTCTTCAAATCAAGTGATCTCTGACAACTTTGTGTCACACGATTTGATAATATAGCTCAACGAGAGTGATTTAATGTCATAAAATTTAATTTTTTGGGGTCAACCCATTTTTCCTCATTTTGGAGATAAGACTATAGTCTTATGTCTTTTCTTGATTTTTCGTATGACACATATGTCCCATTTTCTTCCAATCAAGTGATCTCTGACAACTTTGTGTCACACAATTTGATAATATAGCTCAAGGAGAATGATTTAAAGTCATAAAATGAAATTTTTTTGGGTCAACCCATTTTTTCTCATTTTGGAGATAAGACTATAGTCTTATGTCTTTTCTTGATTTTTTCGTATGACACATATGTCCCATTTTCTTCCAATCAAGTGATCTCTGACAACTTTGTGTCACTCGAATTGAAAATATAGCTCAAGCACAATGATTTGAAGTCATAAAATAAAATTTTTTGGGTCAACCATTTTTCCTCATTTTGGAGATAAGACTATAGTCTTATGTCTTTTCTTGATTTTTCGTATGACACATATGTCCCATTTTCTTCCAATCAATCAAGTGATCTCTGACAACTTTGTGTCACACACGAATTGAAAATATAGCTCAAGGAGAATGATTTAAAGTCATAAAATGAAATTTTTTGTCAACCCATTTTTTTCTCATTTTGGAGATAAGACTATAGTCTTATGTCTTTTCTTGATTTTTGTATGACACATATGTCCCATTTTCTTTCAATCAAGTGATCTCTGACAACTTTGTGTCACACGATTTGATAATATAGCTCAAGGAGAATGATTTAAAGTCATAAAATGAAATTTTTTTGGGTCAACCCATTTTTCCTCATTTTGGAGATAAGACTATAGTCTTATGTCTTTTCTTGATTTTTTTATATGACACATATGTCCCATTTTCTTCAATCAAGTGATCTCTGACAACTTTGTGTCACACGATTTGATAATATAGCTCAAGGAGAATGATTTAAGTCATAAAATTAAATTTTTTTTTGGGTCAACCCATTTTTCCTCATTTTGGAGATAAGACTATAGTCTTATGTCTTTTCTTGATTTTTTCGTATGACACATATGTCCCATTTTCTTCCAATCAAGTGATGTCTGACAACTTTGTGTTCACGATTTGATAATATAGCTCAAGGAGAATGATTTAAAGTCATAAAATGATTTTTTTTTGTTTCAACCCATTTTTCTCATTTTGGAGATAAAGACTTATGTCTTTTCTTGATTTTTTTGTATGACACATATGTCCCATTTTCTTCCAATCAAGTGATCTCTGACAACTTTGTGTCACACAAATTGATAATATAGCTCAAGGAGAATGATTTAAAGTCATAAAATGATTTTTTTTTTGTCAACCATTTTTCCTCATTTTGGAGATAAGACTATAGTCTTATGTCTTTTCTTGATTTTTCGTATGACACATATGTCCCATTTTCTTCCAATCAAGTGATCTCTGACAACTTTGTGTCACACGAATTGATAATATAGCTCAAGGAGAATGATTTAAAGTCATAAAATGAAATTTTTTTGTGTCAACCCATTTTACCTCATTTTGGAGATAAGACTATAGTCTTATGTCTTTTCTTGATTTTTCGTATGACACATATGTCCCATTTTCTTCCAATCAAGTGATCTCTGACAACTTTGTGTCACACGAATTGAAAATATAGCTCAAGGAGAATGATTTAAAGTCATAAAATGATTTTTTTTTTGTTTCAACCCATTTTTTCTCATTTTGGAGATAAGACTATAGTCTTATGTCTTTTCTTGATTTTTTATGACACATATGTCCCATTTTCTTTCAATCAAGTGATCTCTGACAAGTTTGTGTCACACGATTTGATAATATAGCTCAAGGAGAATGATTTAAAGTCATAAAATGAAATTTTTTGGGTCAACCCATTTTTTCTCATTTTGGAGATAAGACTATAGTCTTATGTCTTTTCTTGATTTTTCGTATGACACATATGTCCCATTTTCTTCCAATCAAGTGATCTCTGACAACTTTGTGTCACACAAATTGATAATATAGCTCACGAGAATGATTTAAAGTCATAAAATGAAATTTTTTTGTGTCAACCAATTTTTTCTCATTTTGGAGATAAGACTATAGTCTTATGTCTTTTCTTGATTTTTCGTATGACACATATGTCCCATTTTCTTTCAATCAAAGTGATCTCTGACAAGTTTGTGTCACACGATTTGATAATATAGCTCAAGGAGAATGATTTAAAGTCATAAAATGAATTTTTTTTTTTGTGTCAACCCATTTTTCCTCATTTTGGAGATAAGACTATAGTCTTATGTCTTTTCTTGATTTTTGTATGACACATATGTCCCATTTTCTTTCAATCAAGTGATCTCTGACAAGTTTGTGTCACACGATTTGATAATATAGCTCAAGGAGAATGATTTAAAGTCATAAAATGATTTTTTTTTTGGGTCAACCCATTTTTTCTCATTTTGGAGATAAGACTATAGTCTTATGTCTTTTCTTGATTTTTTCGTATGACACATATGTCCCATTTTCTTCCAATCAAGTGATCTCTGACAACTTTGTGTCACTCGAATTGATAATATAGCTCAAGCAGAATGATTTGAAGTCATAAAATGAAATTTTTTTGGGTCAACCCATTTTTCCTCATTTTGGAGATAAGACTATAGTCTTATGTCTTTTCTTGATTTTTCGTATGACACATATGTCCCATTTTCTTCCAATCAAGTGATCTCTGACAACTTTGTGTCACACAAATTGAAAATATAGCTCAAGGAGAATGATTTAAAGTCATAAAATGAAATTTTTTTGTGTCAACCCATTTTTCCTCATTTTGGAGATAAGACTATAGTCTTATGTCTTTTCTTGATTTTTCGTATGACACATATGTCCCATTTTCTTCAAATCAAGTGATCTCTGACAACTTTGTGTCACACAATTTGATAATATAGCTCAAGGAGAATGATTTAAAGTCATAAAAAAATTTTTTTTTGGGTCAACCCATTTTTCTCATTTTGGAGATAAGACTATAGTCTTATGTCTTTTCTTGATTTTTCGTATGACACATATGTCCCATTTTCTTCCAATCAAGTGATCTCTGACAACTTTGTGTCACACGATTTGATAATATAGCTCAAGGACAATGATTTAAAGTCATAAAATGAAATTTTTGTGTCAACCCATTTTTCCTCATTTTGGAGATAAGACTATAGTCTTATGTCTTTTCTTGATTTTTGTATGACACATATGTCCCATTTTCTTTCAATCAAAGTGATCTCTGACAAGTTTGTGTCACACGATTTGATAATATAGCTCAAGGAGAATGATTTAAAGTCATAAAATGATTTTTTTTTGGGTCAACCCATTTTTTCTCATTTTGGAGATAAGACTATAGTCTTATGTCTTTTCTTGATTTTTCGTATGACACATATGTCCCATTTTCTTCCAATCAAGTGATCTCTGACAATTTTGTGTTCAAAAATTTGAATGGAATATAGCTCAAGGAGGATGATTTAATCATAAAATGAAATTTTTTTTTTGTCAACCCATTTTTCCTCATTTTGGAGATAAGACTATAGTCTTATGTCTTTTCTTGATTTTTCGTATGACACATATGTCCCATTTTCTTCCAATCAAGTGATCTCTGACAACTTTGTGTCACACGATTTGATAATATAGCTCAAGGAGAATGATTTAAAGTCATAAAATGATTTTTTTTTGGGTCAACCCATTTTTCCTCATTTTGGAGATAAGACTATAGTCTTATGTCTTTTCTTGATTTTTCGTATGACACATATGTCCCATTTTCTTCCAATCAAGTGATCTCTGACAACTTTGTGTCACAAAAATTTGATAATATAGCTCAACGAGAGTGATTTAATGTCATAAAATGAAATTTTTTGGGGTCAACCCATTTTTCCTCATTTTGGAGATAAGACTATAGTCTTATGTCTTTTCTTGATTTTTCGTATGACACATATGTCCCATTTTCTTCCAATCAAGTGATCTCTGACAACTTTGTGTCACACGAATTGAAAATATAGCTCAACGGAGAATGATTTAAAGTCATAAAATGAAATTTTTTTGTGTCAACCAATTTTTCCTCATTTTGGAGATAAGACTATAGTCTTATGTCTTTTCTTGATTTTTCGTATGACACATATGTCCCATTTTCTTCCAATCAAGTGATCTCTGACAACTTTGTGTCACACACGAGAATGATTTGTTAATAATATAGCTCAAGGAGAATGATTTAAAGTCATAAAATGATCTCTGAATTTTTTGGTCAACCAATTTTTCCTCATTTTGGAGATAAGACTATAGTCTTATGTCTTTTCTTGATTTTTCGTATGACACATATGTCCCATTTTCTTCCAATCAAGTGATTTAAAGTCTGACAACTTTGTGTCACACATTTTGGAATTTGATAATATAGCTCAAGGAGAATGATTTTAAAGTCATAAAATAAAATTTTTTTGGGTCAACCAATTTTTCCTCATTTTGGAGATAAGACTATAGTCTTATGTCTTTTCTTGATTTTTCGTATGACACATATGTCCCATTTTCTTCCAATCAAGTGATCTCTGACAATTGTTTGTCACGTGAATGGATACTATAGCTTAGAAGGGAGGATTTAATGCCATAAAATGATTTTTTTGTGTCAACCCATTTTTCCTCATTTTGGAGATAAGACTATAGTCTTATGTCTTTTCTTGATTTTTCGTATGACACATATGTCCCATTTTCTTCCAATCAAGTGATCTCTGACAACTTTGTGTCACACAAATTGATAATATAGCTCAACGAGAATGATTTAATGTCATAAAATGAATTTTTTTTTGGGTCAACCCATTTTTTCTCATTTTGGAGATACGACTATAGTCTTATGTCTTTTCTTGATTTTTCGTATGACACATATTTCCCAATTACCTCCATTCAAATAACTTCAGACAGTTTTTTCCTGCCCGAATCGCCAATATTTCTGATTAACTATCTAATTTTTTTTCAACTCATTTTCCATGAGTCAAATCTCAGAGTGTTCATGAATGGGACCAAACAAGTGGATTCCTGGCTTGATAGTTTCACTAACTGGACCAGTCATAGTTGAGACAGACATCTCATGCAGGAAACATGATGATCGGTTGAGATTTTGAGTCACAGGTGATAGAATTGTTCAGGAGTCTGATTGTTCAAATAACAAAACAGCAACTAAACTATCATTACATTGTTTTATTGATTGTTTCAGCAGAAATAAACACAGGCATACTGAGTTTGATGTAATGTACTGCACAAAATCAGTCCTCAAAACAAGATTAGAACTAAGATTAGAACTTTAATAAAGATTAGTTCTTAATATGGAAGAAAATAGGATTCTGGTATCTCATGCGCTGTCTTAAGCCATTGTCTTAAAGCAAGACTATGCAGAAGAATTGATGGAAGTAGATATTCGTAGGATCGTAATGCATTCACTAAGTAATTGCTGTTAATGAATTACTGTTTCTATTTTTTGCACTTCCGAGCCCATTCGCAGCCCATCCTCCCCTCCTCACCTGGTCTTCCCTTACTTTTCCCCCTTATAGCCTATGTTTACTATTCAAAGTGATGGAATACTGGCGTCAACAAACTTGGTCGCTAAAAAAGTTTCCCCTTCGCCCATCTGGAGGTTCTTTGGCTGACCACGTCATCATCCTCCGACGTCATTGGCAGTGCATGATTAGTGGAGTGGCTGCAGGGTGTATCGAAGCGAGAATTGTCGTCATGTGAATCGGAGGAGTCACGTGTTCAGCCTCTCCTCCCAAAGCCAGCAGAGCGGGTGCTGCGGTGAGGTCAACAAGTTCGGTTGAGTTTGGGTTGGGAAAATTAGGGAAAAAATCTGTAAAAAAATGTAAATTAAAAAAAGAGGTGTTCTCGCCCTGGGAAGAGATAGTGTATATCCTCCCTTGAGAGGCTGGGCAGCATTTTCTAGGTTATAATTGCAGCTGAAAGTACATATTTAAGTAAAATAGTCAGGTCTTCAGTGACTCATAATGCATCGGTCTCAGAGAAAGATAATCATTCAAACGATCACATTCATGTCACTGCACATCCTGACTATACTAGCCATCATAACCAACAGTAGAACCAGCTAGCTAATGAAAGTAAACTATTGCCTGACTAAAAAACAAAAATCAACCAACTTTAAGGTCAATCAGTCACAGAAACACTTAAGTTCAGAACACCAGTCAAACCCAGTGTACTTCAAAGATAGCTAGCTCAATAGGGATTCACAAATGAGCTAAAACTGGATAGCTACTGATTTTTGTTGGCTAGCTAACTCTGAATAGCTAACATCATCGATTGTTGAAAAGAGGTGTAGCTAGCTCGTTGGTAAATACCTTACCAAAGTGAAAGTTTTCAAGGAACAGTCGTTCTTGCCATTTCTTGCAGGTAATGTTAGATAGGCTAATGGTTAAATTTAGCTAGCTAGCCAACTAGTTTGTTTGATTGAACTTCTCAGTTCAAATTGGTTAGTTAGCTATGCTAGCAACTGCGGATACAGGTAAAAGTTAAAAAGCAAATTACATTTTAAAATGTGGTCACTGCGTCATCCAAACCTGGAAATCTATCCATTCCATCTTCATTCATGTTGGCGAGGGGTGATTTCAGTGATTACAGGTTAGCTAGGATAGCTATATATCTCAGTCTGTGCCGTACAATCATGCCTGATAGCTAATTATTGACTGGAGAAGACACTACACAGGGTGCGTTCCAATACATTTTTTGTCTCGTTTCCTCCACTTGTTTTCTCCCCTCCTCTCCTACCCCAGAAGTATGTGGAGGAAAGGAGGGGAGCAAAACAAGTAGGACTGCTAATCCGGTTCGCCTGACATCAAAGTCGACTTCAACTGATTCCGAGGATACCTAAGCCAATCACGCTTCTCGAATGCCACCAGCCCTCTGTATGCATATAAAATATCAATGTCAGTGTCCGTATGTCTTCCAGGCTGAGTTCTTCCTGCTCATTATTGAGGTTCCATTGTGTGCTTGCCCTACAACATTATTTTGGTAACTGAGGCCATAATCTTGGAGCGCTCTAATTATTTTCCACTGCTGCTGCATTTAAGCACCCGGCCGCTTCAAAATGTTAAAAACTTTCATGAACTGTGATGTTGTAATGGCACTTCATCACCAAAGATATTTGTTCATTCTTACTAATATCTTCTGTTTCATTCACCAGGCACTGAAAAATACACTCTCTTTAATTTCATCTATTATTATTGTTCAGACCATTTCAGCAGGACAATCTAGAATTTCATTTTTAGTTCTGTGACCTGTGTATGTTGCATTACGTCCTGTCATCTTTCTTTTCATGTTGTCATCATGTTTAGCGAGCTGTTCCGATATGCTAAGGAAGTTCCCTTTTTTAGGAGTATCCTCTGTTTCCCTGTGACCTCTCTGAGCCATATTCTGTGTTGCTGTAAGGAGCAATACATCCCCTATTGTTTGTATGTACTCACAATTTTCCTTAACTAATTTAGCGTACCCCATATGTACAGAGCTCAACACAGATGAGTTGGTTTTGGCAGACCTCTCAATCTCGGTCCATGCTACCATTGAATTGGTATGCGACTCTGATTTAGCAAACCTCCCATTTTTGAACGTGGCTTTTTTCCAGTTTTTGAAGCCTTGGTCGGAGGTAAATCACCGGAGCTAGGGAGGCAGAAGTGTTGACAGGCGTGGCAGCACGCTGCACCCTTGCTTTGGGAGTACTCCAACCATTCGTGAGTACTGTTACCATGCCGCCATGAAGCATCGTCGTTTGTCTCCCTACAGTGTCCTTGGGAATAACTTGAGCTGTGACTGTTTGGGAGAAATCCAAAGAGGTAAAAGAAGAGACAATATCTTTTAATGTACTAAACTATGGTAGTTGTAAGTTCACTACAAGCATGCACAGACAAATAATACACCTCATTTCACCAGGCAAAAAACAATTTGTATGGAGAACTAAAATCATCTATCAAACTAACTTCCACGTAAACTTAAACTATAAACTCTTTCAAAGCAGTTGATTGTTCAACTATCTGTGAGGGCACTAACAACAATACTTGTTGGTCCAGGAGGGATAGTGGACACAGCTGGCTCCCTCTCACTCTCTGCCTGACCTCTGCCAGTCCCCTCTGTTCTTTCACTGCTCTGTGCCATGTGTCTCTCATACACGATGCTGCTTTCCCCTGCCTCAGTTGTTGCCTTCTTATTCAAGCTAGAAATTCATTCTAAAGCCAGGGTATAAAGTTATGAAAAATTCTCTTCTACCAGAAAAGTGGATCTTTGTGTCATGCATAGCTGGATTTCTGATTTAGCATCCATGTATGTAATCCATTTTCTGCAACTTAATTTGGTCAGGCCAGTTTTGCCCTCCAAAAGCATCACCAACCCCTTACAAATGTGAACAATGGCATCCTCGCTCAAGTCCACATTCAAAGCTGCAGTTTTACTTTAAGCAGCATGAGCATTGTGTGTCATGTGACATGTAGATGTTGGGGATGGACAGGCTTGAGGCTAGTGACTATCCTTATCAGTGAGATGAAAAAGCAGCTTGCACCACATAGATTTATTCTGCCCCTGCAAGGCATCCCAGCAAATGTTTGACCCACTAAGCTGTGGAATAGTTATGACAGAGCACCAATATTGAATAATTTAATACAAACCACACACTTTTTAACCTGTGCTTCATCAAAATAAAAAGTGTAAATCTGTTGCTGTAACTTCAGGATTGCTCTGCATGAAATAATATACGACATTATCCTGTTTGCCAAAAGTCATATACAATGAAAAATTCATTTCTGCATTCTGTCAAGATGCGTCATATATTTATTTGTGGTTATTTATACCCAAATAGTACATTTTCTTTACTGATACAGATTTAACAGCACAAGAGGTCATTTGAGCTCATGACCTTTTGGTCACTATTCATGTGATCAAAACAAACAATAGCACCTGACCGCTATCCCAACACCACATTCTGTTCTCTCTGTTTTTGTGACTGTCAGTGCATTACAGAGAGGAGAGGCAGGTGGACACGACTCATAGCCTTTCATAAAGGTTCCTGCTGTGTTTACCAACAATTAGAGAGAAGCAGCTCACTAAGACAGGCAATCCTGGTCCTTAATAACATTCAACTTGTAAAATAGAAGTCCTATGGTCACCAAGGGGACACCCCACATTCTGTTGCAGTTGGCATGGAAACTAGGGAAACCATTGTACTGTAATGGTCAAAGGTACACACATGACAACATCTGGTAAGGACGTGTCTGCCTTGAAAATCATAACAAAACATGTTATTTTGAAGTTGATTTGAGGTTATTTCAAAAATTGTCAATATACAGCAGGGATGGTAAACTATGTTTTTAGAAATAACAAATTCTTAAATTCTTAGTAATTGTCTGAATCCAATAAAATAGTTTGAACAATTTAGTTGGGATTGCTGCTTTGCAATCCACCCATAGAAAATGCATTTTAATCATATACAGTGCATGATTTTTGCAAGTGTGACTGTGAATTTTAAATACACACGAAGGTGGCATATTGCTCGATATTTTATAATACAAATGTCTTTTTTTGACAGTAGGTGTTATTTTGCCGCTACCCTGATAAGCCCGCCCCCCCTCCCTCAGCTGAAAAGGTAATCTTTCATTAACACAGCAATCCCCTTATCACAGTCTTTCAGAGTGTCGAAAACGCTTATCTTCGCGAGCCAGCAGACTGCGGCAAACTCTCGCAGGAATGAAGCAGAGACAAAGGGAACCCCAGGGTATTGGTTCCTGGCAGCACACATCCTCCAACTCTCCGCTAACTGCCATAAATAACTAGCTGCCATTCAGCCTGGTTAACTTGCGCTGAACGGTCTCGCAACAAGGACAACTGGGACAAATTCACAAAAAGGGTAATTTTTTTGACGGCGCCTATACAAAAGCCGAGAAGACACTGTTTAAACGGCCCCTTACAAGGACGCTGAGTAAACATTTGTGTAATGGCACTGTAATTACCCCTGCCACGCTTCTGCTCTTTTCATAACGGAAGATTTATAGTGAGAATGGACATGCTGTTCAAATGTAACCTTTTGGTTGTTCTTTACCCTCTGTGTCTGCCATTAGGTCATTTGTGCTATTTTAGCCTGTTCTTTACCAGCTCTTTGACTGAGCTGAATCTCCAATGGCGAAAGGCTAACATTAGGTGTCACGACGGCTGCTATTTAATGATTGCTTTGGTTCTGACAACAGACCAAAGCTATCAGGTCATGCTTAATGTTCTGCTTTAATGTGAATACATCTTTCACAGTTGGCCCATACTGAATCAGCCTTAGAACAAGTGTAGTTTACATAGGCGACATGCCGATGTTTCATGTTTTGTTGTAGAAAGCGTTCTCAGCAGAAAGATAGATATGGCATGGCTTATTCACTAGGTTTGACATCTTTTTAAATGGTTTTTGAATATAACATTTCACTGTTATAATCAAACCAAATCTTCATGTCTGTGCTATATGGGGTGGTGGTGAGGGAGTTTAATGACAGGTAATTTCAGGCAAGACTCTGTTCTTGTGCATCTGAACAGTATAGAACAGCAGTAATAATTCAAACTGAATTAAAAATACTGTATAGCTGTGTTAATATGAATCATTTATATATAACTTTCTGACAATTAAGGGATATGACAAGCAAATAGGTAACAACATTTGTCATGCAAACCAGTTGTAGAATTGTCCTCTTTGTAGGGTTTTCTTACATTTGCTCAAGTTGTAAGTTATGGAAGGAAAACTAGTATTCCTTTTTATTTTCTGTGGTCTTCCTTCAAACCCAAATGAACAATTCAAAACGCCCCTGGTGTTTTGAAAAGGACTGGGGGGGAGTGGGGGGTGTGTCTTTTGGATTTCTGCAGGGTTGAAAAGCAGTGCAGAGCTCTAGTGCAGGTGCAGCCCCTTGGAAGTTGAGCTAGGCCCATGAATGGGACCAATTCAGGCCAGGCCCATTGGGCCTGTTCTCCGGGCTGCGAGATAATCCCCCTCCCGTAATCGGATTATGTAAATTCCTACTCCACACAGAGGAGCTTTTATGGAAGGCTGGGTCTTTGAAACAAACACTCGAAGGGTGGAAAGAAATGGTAACAATTGCTTAAACTAGACATTAGTTTTTGATCTGATCGTAGGGTTGAAAGTGGGGGGAGAAGGGACTTGACACAAGTTGCGGGACTCCTGAGGTGGGAGATCACGGAATAACTGTTAAAGACACCAACCCGTGACCTGGGCCCGTCTCCCGCTCCCCTCACTGTTTCTAATTTATGTGTGCGCCTCGGAATGGCTCGAAAAGATTACCACACTCGTGACAAAACCTACATTGTAGTAATGTCAATCTAGGTTTGGTATTTTTGATTTCTGTTGCCCAATCACACTGTGACATCCAAGCCCTTCCTAGACACATCCCTTTGGTTGTTTTTTGGACCATAGCGGGGAAAGACCTGATGAGAATGATGGTCCATATCTATAAATGTGTAAATTGAAGGGTAAGAAGGGCTGAAAATGAAAGCAATAGATAAGTAACGAGAGTGACACTCTCGTGCAAACGTAATCATTCCAAAGCCCAATGAAAACCTCATTGTGAATTATTTATGTGAGTTATAGTTTGGTCTACTATCACAGGGGCTGCTGGATTAGGATGAAAATGGAAAACTGGAAAAAAAAAATCTTTGAGCAGGATGTTAAAATGCTGTAGTTTAAATGTACAGATTGCATGAGTAGTATCATCAAAGCACAGGTATATTCAGAACCCTGACACTAAATTAAAACCTCTGCATCTACAACAAATCAATACTTGCATTGTTTTGCTGAAAGGAGCAAAAATACAAGAAAAAAATGCATGTATTTTTATTGGTAAGGTTATGACCTCCTATAAACATTGTAATGACATGTTAGAGAAATAAATGATTCCTTTTCACAATGTGATACACTCACTTTGGTTCACTTTATCTACTATAAAACACAAATGAAAGCACAGTACCTCTGTTTACTCTATGTCATGACATCCACCACAATTTTGCATGGCGGTCATGAAAATACATCTTTAATTTGATACAAACCCCAGTGATACCAGAACAGAAACCTAGTAACAAGAAACACAAAAATCTGGAAGTAGAGCTCTTAAGTGCTTTTAAACGCTACGCACGCTGGCAGAATGCTCACTGGGGAGGTTGGACTACATTTCACACGTCACACAATAGGTCTCAACCTGCTATAAATTGTGCCAGACGAACCCCCGGTATCCCCCCTCCTCTCCCTCTCCTCCTTCTCTTCCTCTGACAGAGCACTGAGAGAGAGGGTTCACAGAGCATGAGAATCTGAGCCTGGCTGGATCCATATTTGACTCCCACCAACTGGACAGACCTGCCCGATGACCTGAGGAACACGCAATTCCCAGCAAATCTCACCGTCCCAACGCCCGGCACTTACAGGTGAGTCAGAAAAAGACGCTCAGGAAAAGCGGAATCTGGTACCCAACTGTACACTTGCTGCCTAACGGTACTGTGCGGTGGACATAAATTGACATTGCATTGCCTATGTGTTTCACACGCAAAGCTGGAATCCTGCGTCATTTCTTTTACGGATATTGATTGTCACTGTCTGTTACAGACAGATTGTATTGCTACTGTATTTTTGAATACTGTATATATATACATCAGAGTACATACAAATACTATTCTGAAATCTAAAATACAGTAGCAATACAATATAACTGCCATGTATGTAATGTATCTGCTACCATTTAAATATGAAGTTGAAGAAATGTATTTCTTCACAATCGTGAAGAAAACTGTCTTACCGGGACCTTTGGTGATTTGTAAAAATGAAATAATTTAACTGTATCGATATACAGTGGATTTTATACATACACATGTAAATGTACATATATATATATATATATATATACACATACATATACATTTTATATGTGTGTCTGTGTGTGTTTCTTGTATATTTTTCAGTCTTCATAACATTTTTTGCTCAATGCATGGATTTTAATTACATTTCAGTAAATCCAGGTCAAGTCATATTTGTCTAGCTGTGTACAGTTAGGTATGAGGCAGTTATTTTTCTTGTCTAACCCTTATTTTAAATTGTAAATTGAAGAATTATTTTGGTACTTTTCATTGATGCACCAGTCTGTCTCAACGTCTTACATACATTTCAGAAAAAACATGTAGATTATGAGAAGTGGCAGAGTGAATGTATTTTTTCCAGGTTTATATTTCCACTCAGCTATGATTTCGAAGAATGATTTTTCTCGTTGTTAAAACCGAATCGCCATCATTACCTGCAGTGATTACATGACCCACTCATTTTCCACCCTGTCCCCAGGGCCACAGAACCATGACCAGGAAGGTATTCACCAACACCCGGGAGCGCTGGCGGCAGCAGAACGTCAACACCGCCTTCGCCGAGCTCCGCAAGCTCATCCCCACCCATCCGCCGGAGAAGAAGCTGAGCAAGAACGAGATCCTCCGTCTGGCCATGCGATACATCAACTTCCTGGTGCAGCTGCTGGAAAGCCAGAGCGGGCAGCCGGGAACCCGCTCGCCCACCTCCCTGCTAACCTTCCTGCGCGGCAACATGGATAGCCTGCACTCCAGCCGGCCCTGGGGGCTGGCCAGTGACACTGACGCTCCTTCCCCAGGATCCAGCTGTGACAGCTCGGAGGCTTGGTAAAAGGCCACCAAAACAACCCATCCCACCCGTTCCCTATCCCTTCGAAATAAGACTTCCGCAATGTAATTTTCCCTTTGTCCGCCTGAAGCGAGTAAAGGACACATTTTTGAAGACGACCCTCTGAGTAGAGGTGTTTTTCCCCAGTCGGGTGGGTGTTTCCAGTGTAACATTTCAATGTTTAAGTGGCAGCTTATCGACTGTCAGGAGAGGAGCACGGCTTTGTTGTCACCCTTGTCCCTGAATCTGCATGGATGTAGCTTGGATGTCTTCCCCCATCTCTGTTAGATCTAAAAATTCCTTCTTCCTGCCTCCAATGTAGCAGATTTTTAAAACCTGTGTTGTTTGGTAAAGCTAAAATTTGGTTTTGGGTCTTATCCTGATGCCACTCTTTGATCTCTGTATTAGAGACAGCTTCATCTCCGAGAAGTTGATGAAATATACTTCATAAAGAAAACTGTCTGAAGTTGAGGACAGGATTAAAGGATTTTTGGAGGACAATCCGTTGCTTGGTGAGGACAAACTCAGCCAATCCACAAAGAAGACATAAGGATACCCAGATGTGCTATATTTAGATTAATAAGTCTGGAAAAACAAAACTATTTCGATAAGATTTTAGACTTCCTGGGTATGATTTAGTCCATCCTTACTTATGGAAAGTTTCCTTGGGACCTATGCAGAACAGTCGAACAGTGCTGAACAACAACAATGAAAGGTTAACCTCCACTGTTGTACTTCATAATAGAATATTAAATACAATACAAAAATACAAATGAACCATATCCCCTACACTGTCGCCTCAGCCCTTCATCAACTCACACTAGATAAATTGTCTATTTATTGAGGTGTCAGGGACTTAAAATTGACAATCCTTTTAAATTATTTTTTTTTTCAGATCTACTGGATGGACAGAGAATAGAAGTATTTGTTGTTTTGAATTAAAAAAAAGTCATTTAGCCAAAGAAGATTATTTCATCAATCTTTATGAAGACTGTTGTGATTAGATTTTACACTATGTGCTTTGTCATGTATGTTTTGCTGGTTTGGTTTTAATATGGAAATCTATTATTTATTATGATTTATTTATTTATTGCATCTGTAATTTGTTAATAAAGTATGTCATAAAAAACTTGTTTTATTCCACAATGCAGTTTTGTCACAACAAAATATGATCCTGAATGGAAAAAATCAATAAATTAAAGACATAGAATCAAAACAAAAAAGACTTCAAGAAAGAAAACTAGTCATGGAATTTTTGACCATTTGGTTTTTTATTACCTTATTTTATATTAATCGATTTTGATGTGAGGGAAATAATTGATTTTATTGTCAAAGCAGTGCATGGTAGGTTACAGCTGTAGATACCTTTTGTATGGGTGAAAGCCACATTCCTTGAAGTTTCTTTAAATGGTCCTATGTTTAGTCCAATGATCCTATGTTAAATCACAGAATGGTCTTGCTAAGTTTCCATTGCAAACCATCTGAAGACCATGTGGGTGCAAGATTGACATCTGCGTCCTGTCCGAGAGAAGCGAAGGACGGGGAATGAAAGAACAGCTTAACTTGTGACCTGAGGGTCACAGTGCACTGGTCACTCTGGTCCTCGGCCCTTTCCTTGACCAAATGGACAATTGACTTTAGGAGAGGGATTCAGTGCGGAATGTTTGTTCGTTGACCACGTTTAGTCGAATGGACGCCACCTCCTCTCTCTATTGAATCTAACCACAACGCATTTTGCTCTCAATCTTCAGTGACCAGTTTAAATTGCATTTCTTATTTGTCTCATGCAAAATCTATCATCATGTAACATAAGAGACCGAAAAAAGGACTGACACATTGATTACGGTCTTTAATATGATTAAAATTTGCCATGTATTTCATATAAGTAGTATGTCATTCAAGAGATTTATCAAAAGGTAATGTCTTCCTGCAACGTCTTGTTTGCCGTCAGCACTTGACATTTGGTTTTATAAGACACGTTGTAATGTTATTTCCCTCTGGGTAGGCATAAACAGTGCCTAGATGAACTGGGATTTGCAACATGGATTTGCCTGAAGGTGAAATTGCCAACGCAGCATAGTTGTGTCTTTAAATTGCTCTAAATGGCTGTGAAATTGGATTGAGGGCACTAGATGATTTTATAATGGAAGTGTGGAGGAAAGCCCATCTGTGCAGAAAATAACAACAGGTTGGATGGCACTGCTGTAGCAACTGATTGACGCTTTGATCTCCTCATCCATCATTTCATCCAGGCTGGACGTCCGCTGTCAGCTTAAGCTATCGCTAATGACAAAATGAGAGGGAAACTATCGGGGCCAGCTTTTACTGCTATATGGTACGGTTTTGATTAGGGTATAGTCAACCCCTAAGGATCGAATTTAGCATTTCGCTTCACCATAGTTGGCAGACCGTTTTCAAGGTGACTTGACACGCCGCTAATCGGCCACGGTTGTTGTCAAATATCATTCCGGTCTTTTCATGCCAGTGGGCTGCAACTTTGCTGAGCCGAAGGGTAAACAGAGATTTCGGATTTGTTTTGTCTGGGCAGTTAAAACTGCTAACGGTGTCTAAACGGACAGGAGTGCAGCTGAGCACACGGACACGGCTGGTGAGAATTAGCGGGTGACACCGCTAAATTCACAGCAGTCAGTGTCAACAGAGTATTGGGAGGGTGCACATGTTACACTATCACTACATATCTCACTGACACGTCCCACATTTTTCATATACACTGCTGTGTCAAAATATGTTTGGTTATGTTGCACTTGCTGAGTTATATATCCATTCAGCACATCCATAAGCATCACCTTATTATCTCTGTATAATAATAATATTGTTATTTTTTCTTTCTCTTTTTGTTTACTACAGGTCTTACTGCCTATTGTCATTTTCTTGCTTATTTTGTGTACAGTCCTTGCTACACAGAATATAGAATATAAATACGTTGAGATAAAAACTGCAGGTTTCTTTTTCAAAATAAAATCATGAATATATGTCAATACAAGAATTTTTGTAAGGCAACATTTTGTTCCACTGCTTACTTCTTATGTAACACTTTTTTTTTTTCATAATAAACAGGACAATATCTTATTTCTATTATTTATTTGCAAAATTTCATATATATTAAAAGTAACCATATAACATTGTTATAGGAGCACATACATATTTGGTATATGCTAGTATGACATTATTTGTATGAATTACCATAGTTGAGAGCTGCTATTCTTGGTTAAAAAATTTGAGTTTGCTAAAATAAAACCATTTAATGAAATTGTGAGGAGATTTGGCTGGATTACTCCACAATCCCCACAGAAATCCAATCTGTATTCCGCTCCTCTCTCCGTCCAAGTATATTTCTCTGATTGGCCATTCTCTTCGGAGGGTAATCACCTATTGAGAGCATGTTTTCCTTATCTGCGTCTAGCACACTGTCTGAATCTGTTATCACAATGGGCCAGATCACTGGCTGCAGCCTCTCTCTCCAGGCTGAGGGTGCATGAAAAAAGGGCTTTCTGGAACCAGCAGCCAAGCGCAATGCCCTGAGCTCTTTATCCTGCTAAACCAATTCACACTATGCATGTTTAAGTTTTTTTAACCCCCCCCCTCCCCCCACCCTTGCCCACCCTCTCGGACTCTCAGTCCCTCAAGTTTTCTCTGAATCGGCCAGAAGAGGCCAACTCCGGGGTGCAGGTGCGGACTCATGGGGGGACCGGGGTACCCCCATTGTAGGGTCTGTACAGCACCCTCTCTTCTGAAGCACTATTTTATGGGCTGCAATCCCACATTATAATGAGATTATGCAAATGTATACTTCAAAAAGCAATACGCTGTAACACACACCAGCAGAGTGAGGCGGAGGGGGCGGCTGGGAGGAGGAAGGGGCGCGGGGGAGAGGGAGAAAAGGGGGAGAGAGAGTTCATTTGCACAGATTCCTGAAGGTAGAAGATGCAGAGGGCCTTCCATTTCACTTCTTTTCTACGTGAGAAATTATATATCTTTCAAACCAAATTCTTCCCTCTTTCTTTTCCTTGTTCCCTCCATGGTTTACGTTGGTTTGTGAGTTGATGTTTTCAGTCATCAAAACAAGAGACGGACATTCAGAAGTAGGAGAAGTAACATCATGTCTTCCCATTCGTCACACTTATCTTTTGTAAGAGCAGACTGTGCTCTTGTTCATGCTTTCTAATTCTGTTGAGTGGATAAACTGGTCATCTTTCCCATCCTCTTCTGTGAAAGCACCATCTTCAGCATGCCTTCTACTTCTCCCTAACTGTCATCCTCAAAGAAAGACTAATAAAGCTTCCTCATTCAATACCGATGCTGTGTTGTTGAATGCCATCACCAAGATTGTTGATTCCCTCTAAAAATGGCCATTAAGACCTCCTGTGTCGGGATGTTAAAGGTCCCACTTAATATTCCCACTGGTCTTTGCTTTTTTGAGATTATTGCTAATTCTGGGGTGGGCAATTCACCATCTCCTGTCTGTAATCAAGTTGGGATGTTAAAGAGTCCATAAATACTATTCAGTGACATGCACCCACATTTTCATCTCCTGGAAGCACATACCAATGGCATTTACCTAGCCAATTGGTAAAGTTAACTACATCCTATTTAATCTGTCAGAAATCTTGCTAACCTGGTTGGTTGCCATGATAACTTTTGCTAAGCCTGTTAGATCAGTTGGAACAAGGATTGTACCTTTGAATTTGACATTCAAATGGTGTCTATTATTAACATTACATTGTTTGGCTGTATAAACATCATATTTCTGTCAGTAATGCTGTGTGATATGGTGTGTTTTTTTACTTTCAGCCCTATTCGGTTGTTTTCGTATGGTTTGGTTTTCCTGTTTTCCCCTATCCATGTGCTTTTGTTTTCATGGCCCTTTTATGTATGCCCCACCTTCCTCATTTCCTGTCTAGCTGATCGTTCATTTATTTCACCTGCCCTGTTGTTCACCTGTGTCTCGTTTGCTTGTTAGTCCTGTGCATTTATACCCTGTTCGTTCTTGTGTTAGTTGCAGAGCTCGTCTCAGTGTGTTTTCGACCTGTTATGCTACAAGCCTTTTGACCCTGTCTGTTGTTACCTGTTTTTTGATACCTGATTGCTAGTTTTGTACCTTTGCTGAGCCTGCCTGTTAAACTCTATTGCCCGTTTTGACTACCATCCTGGATTGTTTTGGTACTTTTTCTGAGTCTCTTTGGTTTTGACCTCTATCTGATTACCAACTCTGATTTTGGATTTGTGGCCTTTACTTTTGGCTGCTTAATAAACTCCTGTTTATTACTTATCTCAGTTTGCCTTTGGGTCTCTCTGAGTTCTGACAATTTATAATAAACAGTCCTCAAACATCTACTAGCTCATGTATGAAAGCTAGCTGTGTTATGCAGGATATCACTTTGTCAAATAACTTTTATTTAGCTATACAGCTTCAGAAATGAAAAAGGAATGAGCTGTGATATATGAATGTAACCAAGCCAATGTGTTAATAGGTAACTCACTTTATTATTTAACCTCAATTACTCAAGTTATCTCCTGGCTGTATACATTTCAGAAATCCAGTGCAGCAGGAGCTTAGGTCTACAGTGAACTAACTTGCAACCAGCTTAATTCGTGTTTTTTTTTTTTTTTTTTTTCCTTGGTTTTATCAGTTTGTCTAGCTCTCATAAGATATTCAATCCATCCTTTTCCCTCATTTCTCATGATGCTCCACCTGTGCAATTTTTAAGTGTTTGGAAGCAAAAATTGAATGGAAACTACATTTTCTTTCTACCAGTATAGTTTTGGGCAAGCACAGCTGTGAAAATGTAAGAATTTGGTCATACCCAATGACCAAATTGCACCCCCCTTGTTAACCTGCCATCCCCATTTTACATGTGTATGAGTTGGGTGGTGGTGTGGGGGCAGGGGGGTGCTCCCATTTGGCCATCCCCCTGTTAAAAATTAACAAATCCCCTACTGTCTACACCCATGTACTTCTGACCTAATATATGATCAGCAGCTAAAATTAACTCCTTGCTGCTCAAATCTCCTACATATTTGGCTTTGCACACTGGTAAATGCATACACATTCAGAATAAGGCATATTTGGGTATTTAATGCAAGCTACATTAAAGATTACCTACACATTTTAAATATGGCATGTGTGCAATTGGTCGATGTAAGCAAAATATTCATTAAAGGGAAAAAAGTTTTCTCCTTGCTGAGAACCTCAAGAGATCTCTGTGCAGACCCTCCGGGACCATCCCAGTGATGGTGTAAATACTGATTTTTCTGACTATTTTCTTTTATAAAAGAGAAGAAATGGCCTGAGGGTTATGCAACTCACATAACTCTCTCTCTCTCTCTCGCTCTGCTGATATTTGAATACCTTTGTTTTTTCCGAGACTCCTGAGGTTTTTTCAGTGGCTCACGACAAAGGAAATTTACAATTTTAATGAACAGACAGGGAGCCTTGGGCCACGATGTGGGCACCCTCGTGGTCGGGAGCTGACATTTCCCCAAGAAAAGACGGCAACAATGCTGACGCCGGTGGAAAAAGCTGGCGGACCCCTCGTATTCATCCTATCCTGACCTTGAAAAGTCCCCGTGGCCTCCACAGAAATCAGCTGCTTCATTCACTTCATGACTGACTCATTTCATATGCAAACATGTCTGTGATGTCATAATTACCAAGCTGGTGTGGTAGTATAGGGGTATTAGGAGCCTGAACCATATACATTGGGAAAATGAGAAAGAGGGTTGTTGTTATCACAGAACTTTAAGCACAGAAGCCCAATGAGATTTTTTTTAGAAGAGAGGCCAGGATTTGAAGCTGCAGCTCAGTCTGTGTGGCTATTATTTTCATTTCCTCTTTTTCAATCTGACTGCTGGCATCCAATTGTATTTTATTTCAGTACATACCAGTTACACAATGTTGACAAGGATTTTGACCTTGGAGTTCCACTGTTACTGAGATTTTTCATAATATGTATCTGAAACGGTTTAAAAAAAGGTAAACAACAAAGCAAACACATGTTGGAATCAAAAATGTTTATTGAAAGTTACTTTAAATCTCGTTAATTGTTCAACAAATTACACAGTGAAAGTGATGAATATTTGTAATGGCTTTGGATGCATATACATTTCTATCTAAAGTTTCTATCTAAAGATAGAGACAATGAGTATATGGGGAAAAATATTGGGGTGACTGGATGGTATGGTTTTAATGCAATTAATTTGGCAAAAAGCCTTTTCTCGCAGTAAATTATCAGCTGATTTTAAATTGGTTGAGGTAATTCAGTTTTAAACAAAATTTCAGAGATTATTTTGCAGGAGCCCTGAGAAAACAATGTCAGGAATCGTTAAGCTGCATGTGTTGCTGAGAACTGCTATCTGATGTCAGCTCTGCATTCGGAATTCTCTTAAATCAGCAATGCAAAAAATCTGCACAGTGCAATTCAGCAACATCACATCTTTTCCTTTCTCTTCCTGGATCAATATTTTTCCACTGCCAGGTGAAGATTGTAACAAGAAACAAAAACTGGTGACTGTCACCTGAAATGGCTTTTTAGGAACAACCTGCCTTTTCATTAACTGTGGGTGGTCGCTTGGTGTGAGATGGGCTGAAAAAGCGGTACCAGAGGAATAGAGGGTTGCCTCCTGTGTAAATGTAAGCAGAACTCTTCTCAAGAGCACCAAGATGGGTGTTTTGAAAAGGACATCACATAAGGCAACTGTTCATTAAAAAGAGAAACTGTTCGTGACAACAAGTAAAAGATACTTTGAAATGTTTTTGTGAACACGTGGAGGTTTTATGACTGTGGGTACAAGACCAGAGATTAAAAATCCCTGAGATTACAGGAGTGCAAGCAATATAAACAGAAAAGCAGGAGTAAATTAGCTGTTCGTGAAATATTTACAGATCGTTAATATCAAACCATTCAATATCAATATCACTAGTGATAAACAGAATTTTCTTTTAAAATGAGCAATACAGGATATGTAATACATTTTTTTGGATGACAGAAGCATGTTATGTTTGTTTTGTGCTGTGATTCCCTGAAGTTACGTTATCGATGGTAAACTCAAATTTTTAAATATTCCACTCTGACCTGTATTTAAGAAGGACTTGAAAACTCAAGTACACCCTTGTTATCTGTCATGTGACATTGACAGCGCTGATGAGATTGAAAGTTCAGGCTTTGTAGTTAATTATTAAATCTACTGAGATTTAAAACAGCGTGAGTGCTCAAAGCATATTCATTCATTTTTTCACCATGAAGCTATTACACTATGGAATGTCCTTGTTGTTTCTTCAGTTGTGTATTTTAGGCAGCGCAGAATGTGGCAGAATCTTAGTATGGCATACAGAGGGTAGCCACTGGATTAATTTGAAAACAGTATTGGAAACTTTGACAGACAGAGGGCATGAGGTTACAGTGCTGGTCCAAAATGCAAGTATTTTCTTGGCTCCCTCGGGACCATCGAGGTTCACCCATGAATTCTTCAATGTGTCCATTTCACTGGAGGAGGTGTACGAGGTAATGGACAAGTTCCTGTACTTTTCGTTGTATGAGCTGGACCGCTTGAGCTACTTGGAGATCAACTTCAAGTTGTACCGCCTCATTCAGGAGGACTTACGGATGCAGATTCAGATCTGTAACGGTCTGCTGAGGAATGAACCCCTGATAGAGAAACTGAAGGGACGTAGGTTTGACGTCCTGCTGGCGGACCCTATATTCGCTTGCAGCGAGCTGATGGCTGAGTTGCTCGACGTACCTCTGGTGTACACCTTACGATTCTCAATTGCCAACACCTTGGAGAGACTGTGCGGCCAGTTGCCGGCCCCGCCCTCATTCGTGCCGGCTGCTTTGGGGAAGTTCACCGACCAAATGTGTTTCACTGACAGACTGAAGAACATGCTCTTGTATTTATCTCAGGATCTTATGTCAATGAAACTCTGGGAAGAGTATGATAAGTATTACACTGAAATCTTAGGTAAGTTTATTCAGTATATGGAGAATCCTCCTAACATTGTAACAACACGATCAAACATTTCTACCCAACTACACTCTAAACTGTAACAAATGAAATGAATTCAATACCTTTCAGGAGTTCTTCAATTCACATATAACCTATTATTATTTAGTATGTAACTTATAACATATGATATAAAACATACTCTTCAATATAGTGGCCATGGATTAAAACTACATGTCTGCAACTACTCACGCCATCTTTAAGTCCACTAGTTCATTTGCAATTACAGTTACAATTTTGAATATATTTTGTTTCATCACATCATTGCAGATATAACGTATGCTTGCCTGTGATTTATTTTTAGCGTTGTGTTCGATTTCAATGCTGAACGAGCAGTCACAACTTATCTGGAACAGGCTGATACTGTTAAAACGGCCTTTGTCACCTTTTAAGTCATGTAATCCGATTGCATCACAGAGCAGCTAAAGGGTGTGTAAAGGTTGCGTTGCCTTTTCATCTCGATCCAGGTAATCAATCATTATATCATTATTTTCATAGCAGAAATCTACAGAGTGACTTCTGTTACACAGGTGCAAAGCTCGACCCACTATTAATCAACACTAACCATATGACACTAAAACAGAGAAAAATGTAAACACCAGACACCTAAGATCACGCTGGACAGACCAGATGTTCAAATCTTACAGTTATTAGACTGTTTTGAAGTATTATAACATGTTACAAGCAGAATATTTACAATGTTGAACACCCATTGCAAATGAGAAAGAACCATTTAATCCACCTAGGCTCATATGTCTGTATTTAGACTATAAAACTGCATTTCTTTTTTACACTAATTATGTTATAAACCATTACATCTTATTAATTAAAGGGGGAAAGACCTATACTAGTCCAAAGGGGGAAATCATGTTCTGTGCTTCTGAAATGTCTATTTTGACATATTCATACACTGTGGAAAAATGGACAGAACAGAGGAGCTGACCGTCTGGTTAATACAGCGAATCTGGAGCAATATCCTTGTCTCCAGGAGCCATTGACCTCTCACATCAGAGATGTTTATGTCATCAAACGCTAGTCAGAGTTGAGTCTCAAGTCTTTGAGCTAGAGTAGCTAGAGAAAGGGGATATAACTGGACTAAAGCTAAGCTATTCTGTGGAATGAAACTACTCTAGTTAACTAGTTAATGTTAACTAGACTAAGTTTTAACTTTTATTCTTAGTAGAATTGAACAGGAGTTAGCAAGGTTACTCATAGTAACAATATGCATACAATGTCAGTAATCATTAAAAAAAATAATCAAATAAGAGGTTAGATATTTTTTTATGCAGTGCTGTAGCTATGTAGCTTTTACGTCACCAGTACCCCTTTTTGAACTTAGGCTACTAGATTAAGTGCTTGATATAGAATGGCTTATAGATGCATAGTGAATTGATCTATCATTTCAAAACCGCATGCAACTACATGCCAATCTTAAGGTTCTACACTAGCTTTTAATACTAATTTTTATTACAAACAAGTGGAAATACATACAGTTCATACGTGTATGACACTGGAATACCAATGCGCACATTACTACATGCCTAATAAGACATTGGAATTCCTTGCTGCCCAGCTTGCGTATCGAACTTAAAGAAAGGTGTTTAAAATAGTGCAACCCTTTGCTCATGCTCTAGATGAAACGATGGCAGTCTTTTTAAGACTCTTATTGTTCACGAGTCATGGTTGATGAGTCTGAGTCGAGTCTGAAGTCATTTTATGACGAGTTGCGAGTCTAGTCTCGAGTCGGTGTAGGTGTGACAAAGTGCAACTCAAGTCCGAGTTGCTGACTCAAGTCCCCATCTGTCTCACATACTGATGTGCCCTACACGCTAGTGTCATTCATGAATTTCTGTTTGCTTTATTAACTTTTTTGCTGCAGAGTCAGTACTTGTTCTGTACACACACAAACATATCTCCCTTGTCCACAGGGAGACCTACAACATTTTGTGAGACTGTAGGGAAGGCCGAAATCTGGTTGATACGTACATACTGGGATTTTGAATATCCTCGGCCTTTCCTTCCCAACTTTAAGTTTGTAGGAGGACTTCACTGTAAGCCTGCCAAGCCTTTACCTGAGGTAAGCCTAAATATTATCTTGCCTTATTTGAACCTACTATATATTGGTGAAAATATATATAGAGATGCCTATATATTTGTAAACTTGAATGCTTTCCCTAATGAAATATTAATTTGTGAGAAACAGACCTAGATTTTCATTGATACTTCCTCCACCCAAAGGACCACATGTTCTGCTGTAGGACAGGGCATTTCAGCTACCTTTAAAAGATGACCATGTTAATATTTAATTAAATCAATCAAAGAATCAATGGGGATAAGCAACTTTAATATATACAGGACATGACAATTTAGGCACCATGAAACAACCAATGCATTCTCTGTGTTTTTTGTATTTGTATACACTCACGTTTCCTAGAAGATGTGGGAAAAATGTGATCTGCTGTCATTTAATACCTTATTTATTCTTCTGGAATGTTCTTGACTAAAGTCTTGACTGATTCTTCTTCAAGGACATGGAGGAGTTGGTGCTGAGCTCAGGGGATGATGGGATTGTAATATTCACACTGGGATCGATGATCAAGAACCTGACCATGGAAAAGACAAACATAATCGCCCACGCTCTGGGGCAGATACCGCAAAAGGTCAGGACCCACCGGCAGACATCCTCACACATCCCATCTTAAATAACGTACACATATTCATAATCAGTAGCACAAAATTCATGGCGATTGTTCATAATAACTATGATGTCTTTCCAAAATGGTATCATATAGTGTTTGATGTCATTACTGCTTACTGTGAATACCATAATACTGACCAAAGGTTTTCACCAAATAGAGGGTGGTGGAAGAATACATGAATAAAGTGTGCTTTTTTTGCATTATGTATTTAATATTTGACACACCCTCATGATGAAATCTACCAGATTCACTGCTCACTGTGGTGTCAGTTCAACATACAGATAGAAATCTACTTAATTGCTGTAGGATTGTTATTTTCAAATAATAAACACACCTTCGGTGTGATGGGTCTGCACCCTGGATTGTAAACTGCATGCTTGTGTTATTGTCATGGGCAGATTCTGTGGAGGTACAGTGGTGAGAAGCCTGAAACACTTGCCCCTAACACCATACTTTATGATTGGATCCCTCAGAATGACCTCCTCGGTAAGCCTTTTATTAGAACAAAGATACTGACTATGTATGTGAATATAATAATTTATTTAACCATTTCTATTATGTTGTAAGGCCATCCAAAGACCAAGGCCTTCATTACCCATGGTGGGACCAATGGGATATATGAAGCCATTTACCATGGTGTGCCTATGGTGGGCATTCCATTGTTTGCTGACCAGCCAGACAACATGGTCCACATGAAGGCCAAAGGCGCTGCTGTTATACTGGACTACAACACCATGCAGTCTGAAGACATTGTGAATGGCCTCAAAACTGTGATTAATGACCCATCGTAAGCCATCCATTAACTTCGCTTTCCAAGTCAGAGCCCAAAAAAACTGTGCAATCAGTAATTATGTCATTAAACACTTTTAGGTACATTTGGTTAAGAAATTAATGCAAAAAGTTTTTTTAATTCATTTTCAAACAGTTTCCTGATATGTAACCAAGGAAACCACAATGTGCTTTATTGACAGATTATTATTCCATTACTTTGTTTGTTGTCTTCCATGATGGTTCTACAGACTTTCAGTAACATATTGGCCTTTTACTTTCCTCTCAGTTTTTTCTCATTGTTTACATCAGATTAAGATTTTTTCAAGAGACACTTATTCATGTATGTGATTGGCAGGTACAAGGAGAATGCCATGAGACTCTCACGTATCTACCATGACCGGCCGATGGCACCACGGGACGAGGCCATGTTCTGGATCGAGTTTGTGATGCGTAACAAGGGGGCAAAGCACCTGAGGGTGCAGGCCCATAACCTGACCTGGTATCAGTACCACTGCCTGGACGTGTTTGCCACGCTCGCGGCCATAGTGGCACTAATCATCTTCATCTTCGTCAAAACATGCAGCTTCTGCATCAGGAAGTGCTTCTACAGGTCAAAGGCTAAGAGCAAAAGCGACTGAAAGAGTCTGGTTTAGCTCTATCACTATGAAAGTACACAGAGTGATCCTTAAAGAGTGCGACTTCCATTTAATATCCATATCAAACTAGCCTTAAGTACACAAATACAAAATATCTGTAATCAAATTCCTTGGTGCTAAATGGCAGTAACAAGCTGCTCAAATCGCATCCATCTCTACGGGTTATTCTTAAGGTGTGGTCAGGTGCATTGCTAGCTCAGCGCTGTTTTGGTTCAGTGCAAAGTTATTAAGTTAAGACCAACCCAACCCGCATCCGAGATGGGTGCATGATGTGTCGTTGCATACAGACTTTCACAAACCTGAAATGAGCCGTTTGTGAAAGATTATTCATTCGTTTTTTCTGCTGAAACTGGAGATTAGAAGAATATCATGTTAGAATCACATTTCATAGTGTTGATTGGAAAGGAACCTCACACAAATTTGACACAAGCATGGGAAGAATGTGTGCTGTGCATCACAAGCCTGAAAAAAAGTGTATATGTACAGTGTGTGATGAAACTGACATCAGAATAAAGTGATTTAAATCATTTGTTTGAGTTATTGGTCAGAATCATCATTCTACCTGTGCCTTATTTTAAAATACCGGCAGGCTGCTCTTGGGCAGCTGTAAAACTTTAGTTTAACTGAGTTTAATTTTCTCACTAATTAAAAGGGCTGTATGTCCTTAATATGAAAGAATATGTTTTGGTCAATGTTTTTAAAATGTTTGAAATAACTGAAAAGTCAACAGAAAACCTTGCTTAAAAGCACAATGAAACCAAAGAGACTTCTGCCGTATTGCATTATACCAGCTAGTACAACCCCCTTCTCAATTGCACCTAAGTTGCAAGTATACAAATGGATTTGAGTCCACCATACCTTCCTATCCAGTGTGTGACATAGACCATGGTCAAAGGTCATTAAAATGTAACCATTAGGGGTTTTACTTCCTGCTCAGAGTTTTACATTTTATACCATGTGTTTGCATGGTAAACACAATATGCATTTCTCTTCGAATATAAAAGCAAGATATTTCCATTCACTGAGTGTACCTCATTTACATCCCTGAATGAGCTATTGTTAGTGCGTTTTCAGAATTTCTCACATATTTCAGGAAGTTTTAGCCACGGGAACATTTTCCTGGAATAGGACCTCGTTAATTGACGTTTGGGGAGGCTAGACCACATCAAATTTGACACCATTCATTAAGCACACTAGTATAAATACCTTCTTCTTTTCAACCAGTTACTGCACTATAGTTTTTATAAACCAGCCCTGTTTAAGGTCCTTGACGTGCTGTGTGCTTGGTGCACACAACTCGACAGCTTGCATATAGTTTGCTCTCCCAATGTCATTGACCTCCTTCAGATTACAAAAACAGAAAACATGATAAATGATAAATCATAGTTGTTTTAAATAATACAACAACACATTCTCAAGAAAATGATGATTTATATTATTTTGAACTTTTATTTGTTATGGCATTGTTGTAGTAAATACTCATTATTTGTGTATGGAATACATAACTGAACTGATAGTCAGTGATACCCTTTTATGAGACTGTTCCTACTATCCAATGTACTGTAACCATCCAGCAGCATTTTGTAAGTCATGAGTCTTTTGTAAATTAAATATTTAATTTTACTAAAAGAGATTAAAATATTCTTAGTGGAATGAGTGAATGAGTTCCCCACATCTTTTTGCACCATTACGAAAACATACTGCAAACGTTTCTCACTGATGATGGTCAAAGTTTATCACCTGGCTCTCACGCCAGAAAAGACAACAAAGAATCCCCTCTTTGCATGGCTCATGACATACTTCAAACATACTAAGAAAAGTCCCGTTATATTATTTGTATAACTTTAAAACTCCTGTAGATGGCGGTATAATCCCTTGTATAACAATATTGGGGCAAAGGGGAGTGTGGGAGGACAATTTGAAACCAACACCATGAGTTTAAAAACATTTTTAAAGTTTTTTTTTTCTTGGAATTTACTTGACCATCTTATTTTTGTATCTGTACTAAAGCATTACAGAACATATTTTTTCATAAGATTTGCGGCAGATATGACAATGAACTGTTATGTTTTACTATCCCATTCGTGTAATCACCTGTGTAAACTGTCAGCCCATCCAGATGCTTCCGAGATCTGTGGGTCTGCGCAGCGCCTGCTCGTAACTGCTGTCAGTGAACGAACAGATAGTTCTTGCAAGATCAACTTCTCACTCCATGCAACTGCCACAGTTAATCTAATCGGATACTTTTTTTCCGTTGTTGCTGAATTTAAACATGTCGTCAAATTCTAACCTTACCAACATGCGTCGACTTGTGGACCAGCTGAAGCTTGAGGCGAGTGTGGAAAGGATAAAGGTATCATAATTTGCGTTTGCTGAAAATTGGTTAACGTGTCAGGACTTAAAACAGTAAGCAATGTAGCTATATGATATTCCTGTGTACATTTACTCCTTTTAATTATCATAATCATTCGTCTTGTCCGTGTGAACTTTTCACAGTCAATGAGTTGTGTGTTTGGACTTGCTTCTTTAAAAGTAACGCAAACATTTTATACTTTGTTTGTTTTACATTTTTTCGCCTGTGAATACACCTAATATTGAATTGTACAGTCTATTTTTATACCAGTTTAGAAATGGAATAAATTGTACCAGGCCATAGCAGTCGCATTAGTATCAATTTAGTATCAAAAACAGTGTGCTTCAGCGGTTCAAAATGTATTTACTTAATGTTAAATACATTTTGTTATGAAAGTTCTCGTAGTTTTAGTAGTGTTTGCATGGTATATCGTCTCGATTATTCACAGATGTTTAGTATGAAATTATTTTAAGGACGGAGGAAAAGCAAGTAAACAGTACACGTCGCCCATGAAAATGCCTAACTGTTACCTTAAATCAAGTTACAAGCAGTTAAATGTCGTTTCTACCAGGGGAGAATTTTTTTTTTTTTTTTTTTTTTTGTTACTACAATGTCAGTAACTCTTCACGGTGTATCTTGAAGGCTTCAGTTCACATTATGCTCTGTAATGATGTTAAAAATAGCCAAGGGTGGGGCTTGATTATAGGGGGTGCATAGTGCAGTCAACTGTGAATGATGGAAATAAACAGAAAATCCCACTAAATAATGAAAGTGCTCAGAGGGTCTATTTAAAGCCAAAGTGCATATTAAGGCTAAGTGTCTATTGAGAGTGATCTATAGGGAGGCTCAATGCACAGCACACCTACCGTCATTTCGTGTGTGGAAGTAGGATGTTTTACAAATCCAGGCCACTGGCAATGATAGAATAACTCCTGAAATAGATTGTCAATGCCTTGTGCATGACTGTTGCCCTTGTAATATCTGACAGTACAAGACTGGAGCTTAAGGAGATGTCAGTCAAACCTGTGTCATTTAATTTCGAGTATAGGAATGAACAATTATACTCTCCGCCAAACAAGCCTAACATATTTGCATTTGCTCTGTGATGTCTTGTCACAAGTTGTATTATGTTAGATCAAGTTACAGAAGCAACAACAATCTGTAAAGTTGTCTTCACTTACTGTACATCTGCCACTCCAACTAATTTTCTGTAACATAAAGAAAAATGGTTTGTGTTGTTATTTTCAAAATGAATAAAAGGGAACAAAATTGGTATTTCACCAAGTTTGATCAAGGTCTGTCCATACATTTGTAGGTATCATGTTTTCAGCGCAGGGTGTGAATGGGAGTGGAGACTAAATGCAAATAGAGGTCACAGAATTAACAAAAAACCAACACATTTTGAGAACAGCCTCAAATTGTGGAGAATTTGTGAACATTCCAAATAATTGTTATCCCCAAAACTGTTTTTAATTTGGCAGAACCATTAATGTCAACAGCTGTTTTAGAAACTATGCTTTGTATGCCGCATATGTGATTTGTATTGTGTTTTCAAACTAGTCTAATTCCAAACATCTATACCTGTATTCACACAAATTTAGTAAAGCGTTGTTGTCTCACATTAACTAACTCATTAACTAATTCTTACCTGTTTTCTAAGTCCGCTCCTCACCTGCACTTATTTTCTCCTAGAGCCAAGAAGTGAAGTGTATAATCTGATCTAATTTATGTCCTTGCGTTGCAGTTACTATGGGAACTGTGCGTTCAACAGCGCCAATTAAATACACAGAAACATGAGTTTTAAAGAAGTGACTGTTTTGAACAAATGAGAGACGAGATATTTTGTGTAATGGTGCTGCCAAAACAGCAGGACAAATTATGTATTGGATTTAATAAGGGCGTGGGAGACTGACACGGTCAAGTGACTGACACGGTAGTCGGCTGGGCTTTGACATTTTGAAATCTGGTAGCCCGGGCAGAAAATAGGAACATACTGGGTGTCTAGACTACTGGTTTGTCCACCCCTGGAAATTTTATAAAATTCAAAATAGTTGAATAACGTGTTAATCATTCCTCAAAATGGCTTGAGAGTGGTTTTAATAAGTGGTGTTGATAGCACCACTCCTTCTGAGGACCATCAAGCCTTACTCCCCCATTGTGCCTTTACCTCCAGGTCTCCCAGGCAGCCGTCGAACTCCAGCAGTACTGCATCCAAAACGCCTGTAAAGATGCCCTGCTAGTGGGGGTTCCTGCTGGGAGCAACCCGTTTAGGGAGCCCCGCTCTTGTTCCCTCCTGTAGACAACAGGTACTTCACCTTCTCTGTTCCAGAATTTGGCCTGTTCTGTCAGATTTCTGAATTATCATACTCTTTTGTGTAACAGTCTTTGATATTTGGTATTTTTCCTCTCTGAGATATAAGGAAACTAAAACCTTCTGCACTGTTCACATAAGTGCAGTTTTTTTTGTGCCATCAACTTGCATGATCTGTGGAAGGTATTGATAGAAATGGACACCATTCCATTAGTTCATATTTCAAAAATTATTTAAAACCCTTCCTAAAAGAAACTATGATGGATTTTGAGGGAATGGATAATGTACTGTGCTTAAATATGAAAATTTGAATAAGGTAATTTTAACAAAAAGGTTTATTTACATTTGCTTAGGGGTAGAAAAATACAGAAATGCATGACTTCAGAACAGTAGTGAATATCTGGGTATTTCATAACCGAAGCATAATTATTTGTGGAAACATTTACCTCACTTCCTGAGGGCTATAGTAGATTGGTCCTATCTGGAAGGTATGTTTAAGTGGTTATAACTGAGAATTAAACTCAAGGCTGACTGGATATGTGTTATGTATATTCAGTAAATCAAAGTGAGGACTTTAACTGGATACATTTTGAAATTCATACTTTCCCGAAAAAAATAACCTCAGGTTATTTCTTCAGGAGACCAAGCTGCACATATTGTGCACTCTATATATACACAATACACAGGTTGATTTATTGTAGTTAATGATAGAGGGCATTTCCAAGAATGTTAAGAGTGTTTCAATGGCAGCTCTCTAGTGCTGGCAGATACTCATGTTGGGTTGTATTTTTATCGCGAGTGCCATGAGCATGTCTGGCATTCATGTGGAGGAGTGTGACTGCGCTCGTTGGAGTTTTATAGTTATGGAATCAGTAGAATACGTGAAGGGCACCAAAAATGGGAACCTATCAAGGCTGAGAACGTTTTCAGCCGCTAACAGCTGGTCCAGGTTCAGCTTACCCAAACACAGTCAGTACAAGAACACCGCTTGTGAAATAAATCTATCCTGGAGTACAATGTTTGAGCTAAACTATCCACTCCATAACTGATCAATGGCCATGTTTCTGCAGTTCAGTTCTCTTTCGGTGATACCTTATATGGTTTGATTTTAACACATGATCAGTTTATAAAGTTGGATATTTACCTTGGCAATCCCACACAGAGCTTGGATTTTAACCAGTAGGGTTCTGAACTGAACCACACTTTCTGAATACTGTAAATACCCTAATGATTTACATATATACACATTTTAAAGGGGGCATATTCTGAATAATCAAGCATAATGACTGATGTTTGTTATATCTCATGGTTTTATCTTAATGGCACTTATTTGATGTAATTAAGCCTGTAGGTTTGTGGACTTCAAACACAGGCCAATCACTGTGTATGTTTTTCAGGAGGAGCTGCCAGAAGCGGAGACAGGGACAGACTGTAACTTGGTTCTCTTGAGCTTTCTGTCCAACAGCAGGAAACCAAAGTTACCATGATGCAAAACTGCTTTTCAACAGTTTAAATTTCTTGTTGACATTTTTATACTGTTTTAAATATTTGGTAAGAATATATTTGATAAAGCTGTTTTTTATCCTTTAGCCACTTTTGTACAGGTGTGCCACAGGAGAATGTTTTTCTTTCTGTTCTAGGTGTATTCTGTTCTGAATTGAATATGCTATGGCAGCTATGTATTTATAATTACAAGAAGCATTTGCATAAATTCAGTTTGACTGTTTACTGTTAATGAGACCATTATTAATTTAACCGCAGAGAAACCACTTGGGTAACACATTGAATAATACAGTTAAGCAAAACGACACACTTAAAAGTGGTTGTCAGATAGCATGAAAAATAAAAACTTGGAAAGTGGTTCCTTCCCACTTACATTTATGTATCTAATGTTGCAATTGAAATGACATGTTTGTGTTTCATCTTGTCTGCCTCCAGTTCCCAGAATGCACATGGCAATTGTATCACTGAAGTGGTTGCCCTAGGTTCACAGAGTGAGAGACCTTTTGGTTTAAACACACACACACACACACACACACACAAACACATTGCATTATTTAAACTATGGACAAATATTTTACTCAAGGTTTTTGCTGGCATTCAGCATTAAATGCAGTTATTAAATGCAGTTGTGAAAGAAATTTTAAAATGAAGTTATTACTAATTAAAGCAACTACTACTCAAGGAGAGTATCTGTTCCAGTGAAGATAAGGAACGTCATAATACATTTTCATTTCAGTTAACCTATAAGCAGACAGTGGATTATAATGGAATAGGAGCCTATTACATTTTATTCTCCAAAAAATGGCTGTTTTTTCCAGAGTACAGGATCTGTTCCACAGCCCAGGAAACAGGAATTCATAAATACTCTTTCTCAGCTCAGCTCGTCTTACTGAGATACTGCAGACTGAAATTATTCCAGAATCACTGCCAAGCTTGACGATGATATGCAGCAGCTCAACTGAAATTCTTATTAAGGCACGATTATAACTTATTATAAGTTATTAAGGTACTATTACAACTTATTATAAGTTATTAAGGCACTATTGTAACTTATTAAGGTGCAATATTTCTGTAAGGCATAGGGTTGACTGTTATAAATGATTAAGCAGTAGAATCTCAGATACAAACTTTAAACATATGGACTGGTATGAATGTAGTGTAATTAGGAAATAGCTATCTGTTATCAACATCAAGCTCTATCACATCTATATCACTGATGGATGATGCAAACAGCATATTGAGGTAAATGGCACATGCCATTGTGCAAATAAGTTTAAAGCAAAGCTCCCCACCATTAAGTTGAACATTTTGGTCATCGTATATCACCAGAGTTAGACACATTAACGGATGCATTGTAAGCTAAACTGGAGATTCATATGCCACATGCTCACATGCAGCTGAAGGCCATTCAATGTCTCCTGGCTGATACTGTGTCTTACAATGACACTGCAAATCCATCATTCTATTGCTTCATATCCAGAGTCCAGCTTTTGTATTCTTTTTGCCAGTGCTTTTCTGGGTTAATAGCTCTATTATTACTCATTTTAATACGCAGAAGATATGGATGTTGGTTAACTTAAACAAAAGTTTACAGTTAGAAAATGAGAGTACTGTTTTTGAAAAATAAAGCGACAGCTATGGAAGAAATGATTACACTAAATAAAGGACTCGCGTTCCTTTAATTTAAAATATTGCCATCCTTTTGACGGTTATGGAAATGTCAGTTCACATATCTCTGAGGTTCTACTGATTATAAGCAGTTCCTCAAAGTTCCCACAAAGTTGCTTTTTGTTTTGACCAAAATAGAGTCTTTTGCAACTTTGAGTTTGGTATGTGAAAACCAACCATGTTCCTAAAGCAAATAAATTTGACAGGAACAGTACAATATTTCTAGAATTCTTTTACATTTGAAGAGTGTAATATATACAGTGTGGATGGGGCTCACAAAGGTTACAGGACAAGGTTAGTTTATGAGAGATGGTTACTATCCATAACCATGGACTGTGTCCAAGATCTTGTAGTAGAGCCAGCTGGCATAAAACATATTTTTAAAACACAAAACATAAGTTACAGTATTGTTATGGTAAGATTTCCTAACCACTTCCTTTACTTGGCTTATTGAAGATAGGTAAAGTTACATGCTTGTAGTGTGTATATAAGAACCACAGCCATAGTAATGCAAGGCAATGTTGCCAGGTTACATTCAGAGTCCCAAACATAATATGTGTTGAACCTGAGCCACTGTCTATGTAATTTAATATTTCATAGCTAATGTCAGTTTATCTGTTTACAGCTCAATTTGTTCCGTTTCTCTAAAAAACAACTTGGAGGGAAAGGCATGAAAAGTTCTTGTTGACATGTTCTAGATGAAGCCCTGAATTTATGTTTTATGTTTCATTCGCACTTTTATGTTTCAGAACAACTGCTTTTGGTATTGGACAGAATCACACATTTGGGCCGTAAGCACTTTTGCAACACCCCTGCAAATACATATTTTTTTGTAATTACAAATGTGAAACATAAATACACATAAGTAATATTGCTTTGCCAGATTCTGACACTTTTATTTATTGTACCTTAAACATTAAAACATTACCATAAATATATACATCCACTATAAAGTACAATAATAAGGAGATGGAATGCACTGATGTGATCGTTTTTTAAAGATAAACATGGAACTATGGTTTAGCATAAGATATTAGATAATCATATCTAGTATGTTGGAAAAAAAATCCTAAGGTACAACTACCAAAGCCAGATGTCTTTACCTGTACATTTTTCCACCAGAGAATACAATAAAGAAAAAATAAATAATAATAATAATAAAAATGTTGTTCATTTATTTACCAGAGAATGCAATAAAGAAGTAACATTAAGACAAACATACTTTTGAAGCATTAAAATATTTTATAATGAACTTTTGAAAATAATTTAAAACTATGAAACAAAAAAGTTGAGTGGTGGAGGGCCAGACATCGCTAAAAAAATGTCAGTCTTGTCTGTCCATCACTTCGGCCAGGAACTTTTTCATAGGTAAGTTTTCCCTTCTTCAGTTGAGGTAAACCTGTCAATGCAATTACAAAACAAAAAACATTGGCCTATTAAAAAAATATCAATGGACATTCTTAGATGTTCAAATAATAAGATATGGATGATTGACTTTTGTATCACCATATTCACCTCTTTCTACCAAAATTGAATCTTTCTGGTATAAAGCAAAATCTGAATCTATTGCCTTTGAAACACTGGTATTGAAAGGTATCATTGAGAAGAATTTTTAAGTCACTGACATATTTTTGATCATACCAGTACTCAGAAAACATGAACATGGTGTCATGATTTGGTGTTACTGTATGGGTTCAAAGTGTTTATCCAAAATATTAAACAGAGAAACTCACACTGACTATTTACTATTTAGACCACAGGGCTGGTTAATGAACCTGCTTGGGTTTTTATCAGAACATGGATAGCTTTATTTGAATAGCTCTATGAGCTATCCACAATTGGTTTAGATCTTTGTTGGGTCAAAACATGTACCACTCCTATGGTTGCCAAATCAGACTGAAGAAGGAGAAAATAGTAAGTGTGAGAGTTTCATTCATTATTATAGTGGGAAAAAAAAACATGCCTTTTCAGCTTTCCTACTGTACCTGCTCTCATTTCCTCAAAGCTGCCCAAAGTCCGCTTCCGGTCTGGCCTCAAGCACCCACTGAATTCTGTGCTGGCTCCTGCATCTGCTCTGTACTCACATGGACCACCTACAGCATGTCTGACTGTACCGCCAAAGGGGCTGACCTTGGCACTCCATTGGCTCCCCACATGTGTGGGCGGGACTAGGAAGGTGGGGCAGGTTACAGGCTCCTGGTCGGTGAAGCCTTTGGATGACAAAAATGTCTTACAGCTTTTGCCACCCAGCTGCTGGGGGCTGTGTCTATGCCTGATGGAGAGTACAGACTGCAGGCTGTTCTCTGCAGTGGGGTATTTGGTGCCCCTGAGTGTCCAGGCAGACTCATTGGGACTTGATGACCTCCCTGACCATTCGTTTCTCTCTTCTGCCATTCATGTACCCCTTTATCCATGCCCCTCTGTTCTCATCCGCCCCCAGTGCATGGTCCGTGCCTGTTTTTGGAACTGCGGAACAGTCCGCGTCAGCTGAGCCAAAATAGTAAGCAAACTCTTCTGCTTCATCCCTCACAACCAATAGCTCATCAGCACAGCGACCTCCTATATCTTCGGGAGACCTGTTAAAAGGGTTGACGTAGTCTGCGTCGAACATTTCCGGGCGCCGTGCAGGTCACCCGCGTCAGCGCCCCAGGGGCCGCAGGTTCTCCTCTGCGTGATCTCAGCAGGAGAGCCAGGAGGTGAGTGAGACGCGTTCAGCTTGTACAGGGCAGTGGTGTCACTGAAAAGCTAAACACAGGCAGGGTGAATGTCAACACTGAGAGGCCCTCTCAAGGCCACGACTGACAACTGTAGCAAACCACTGGCGTAGTGTTAATATTTTCCTGGCAGTAAAAATTCTCCCTGGGGATTTCCGGTCCTGAAAGCTAGTCTGGAACTGGCATGGAAACTGATTAAAAACCGGACACAATGTTCACAGATGGAATTAGTGACATCCAGAGCAATATTAAAGGCTGGGAACACATTCACACAGTTTGCACAAACAACTACTCTCAGCCATTTGCCTAGGTGGTGTATATCGTTCGATATGCTTGCCTTGAGGGCTGCCAATGTTCAACAGGCCTTTTTTACAAAACTTAACTGACATTTTTGGCAAATTTCGCAGGAAATGACAAGGCAAGGTCATGTAGATATCTGTTACACAGACGAGGAAACAAAGCAACCTTGCCAGACCGGCTGCACAAGCATAAGTGCGGACTTACTCTAAACAAACAGAGGAACACAAGTGACAAAGAAGGGCACAGGAACCACGAATGTTAAACATGGCTATTATTTTCAATGATGCACAGGAAAGGTAGCTGCACACCATTGATTAGTATAGGAAAATAATGGCATTATCTTGTTTACTGTACATTGCATGGCCCAACTACTGTCCCAGTTAATGGTTTTGTGAATTTATTTTGCTTTTTTCCTGTCATGTTGAATTTACAGTACAGCAAAATATGTACAAAGCAGCTGGGAAAGCTAATATGGTACAGTATAAAACCAATACCATTTCTCATGTTCTTACAAACATCTGCATGAATTCATCCACACAAGTCCAATGATAAATACACATTCCTATCTAAAACTGTTACATTCATTTCATACTGATTGTGCATTCCATCCAAAAATACACTTTTTAATAATAACTAATGTTACTGAACTAACGTTCAGACCTCTTGACACTTTACAGAGAGTATTTGAGGCACTGTGTATGCCTCAAAAGTAGCCAATAATTTAAGCTATGTGGAATATTTTTTCCAGTGCAGTGTAACCTCAGGTAACCTTTGTAAGGCATTAACCTAGCGTGCTAGAATCCTACCTCTAAGCCTGGCAGAAAAGGTGCAGTACAGAGTCATAAGCCTGCCAAGTTTTTGTGATATCTTCTAATCAATCACTTCAGCCCAGTGAAAGTTAGTTAGGATAAAGACTAGAGCTCTATGTGTGAAGAGACCTTCACAGAGGCATACATATAAATATATAAAAACACACACACACACAAAACATTATGACGATGTGTCTAATATGCTGCTGGTTCTCAGTGTGCTGCCAAAACAGCTCCGACTTGCCGAGGCATGTACTCGGCAAGACCTCTGAAGGTGTCCTGTGGTATCCAGCACCACGGCGTGAGCAGCAGAACCTTTAGGTCCTGTAATTTGGTGGTGGATATGCCACAGATCAGACTTGTTGTTCCAGCACATCCCACAGATTCTCGATTGGATTTATATCTCTGGAAATATGAGGCCAGGGCAACATCTTGAACTCTTTGTCATGTCCCTCAAACAATGTGTGCAGTGTGGCAAGGCACATTATCCTGCTGAAAGAGGCCAATGCCATTAGGAAATACTGCCATGAAGGGGTGTACCTGGTCCACAGTGATGCTTAGGTACCTGACACGTGTCAAACTGACGTCCATATGAATGCCTGAACCCAGGGCTTCCCAGCATAACACTGCCCAGAGCGTCACACTCCCTCCACCAGCTTGTCTACTTTCCACAGTGCATCCTGGTGCCAACACTTCTCCAGGTAGATGGCGCACACGTACCCGACTGTCTTTGCGATGTAAAAGAAAACCGCACTCATCTGACCTACTATTGCTACTATAGGTCCAGTCATGACACTCACATGCCCATTGTAGGCACTTCAAAAGATGGTCAGGGGTTAGCATGGGCACCCTGACTGCGGCTACGCAGCCCCATACGCAGCAGGGTGTGATGCACTTCGTGTTACACTACATTCCTCCTGTTAACTTTATTAAAATTTTCTGCTACTTGTGCCACAGTAGCAGTTAGTCGGTTCATGGTTTGTCCATCCTTAGACCACTGTCAGTAGGTACTGACCACTGCTGACCGGGAGCACCCAACCCAGTCGTCCGGCCATAACGATTTGGATCTTGTCAAAGTCACTCAGGTCTTTACGCCTGCCCAGTTCTCCCACATCCAACATGTTGACTATGAAAATTGGTGGTTTTCTTGTCGTGTAATATATCCCTGACCTTAGCATGCGCTGTTGTTTTGAGATAATGTCATTTGCTTAATCTATGACTGGCCATAATGTTTTGGCTCACTGGTAGGTCAGACAGGAAATAAGACAAAGACTAAATTTGTTTTTTACCATGGTGCTATAAAGATATGCACATGAACAGTCAGCACATGGGCTTTTGAAGGTACTATTATAAACAGCTAGGTTGATTCATCGGGAGTCCAGTCCGCCAGAAAGACCGTATTTTGCAGCTTTGCCTGAATTCCAGCTTGGCTGCTTCTACTGTTTTTGCAATGGAATACATTGAACCACTGCCTGCTAATGAGAAGCAGGTACCTTTAATTGTATGTCTCTCTGGAATTAATCATAACTGCACAAACACATTTTAGAAAGAAAGAAAAATACCATCAAGTTTCACTGAAATGTACTGGCACAATTGTTAATCGACCAGGGAATCCAGGAATATATTTACAAATAAGAACATAAGAATGTTTTATTATGAAAACAGGCCCAACTAAGCTCGCCATTTCAAGTATGGAATATCCAAGACCTAGTCAAGTCTAGCCTTGGACACAGCAAGGGTTTCTGCCCCAGCTTGACCTATGTATCGATAACTGATTCCAGATCTATAACTGTGTATTCAAACGTCTTGTGGACTCAGTGCTAAAGATTACAAACTCCAACAACACTGACAGTTTGAAAGTCAGACTTGCAAGATGTTAAATGTGTATGACAGACTCTGTATGAAAAGTGCTTTTGCAATCACCTTAATGACTTTGTGAGGGACCTCAGGCAGCAGCACCTGCAGCTCAGTGAGTGTGGCCCTCAGGAGCCACGACAGGCTGGGGGCCCTCCTCAGCATCAGCTGAGCCACCATGGGGTTGACAGAGGGGAACAACGTCAGGCACTTCTCCTCCTGCAGAGAAAAGCAACTGTGTCACTAAGCTGGGGATCCATTTCCTTACACTGTAGAACACCTGAAAACCAATTTTACTGAATTGTGCTGCATGTTTGTTCATATCAGTCATGGTTCCAGGTCACCGTTTGGGAGGTAGAGTAATTTCAGTGTTCAGGAAGATAGAACGAATTGCAGTAATTGAGCAAAATAGCAAATTCATAATTCATCAAAAAAAAAAATTCAATAAGTTACAAATCAAATAAAAAAATGAGCATGAGATGAAAATAAAATCATCTTCACAGATTCAATACAAACTTGATCAAGTAATTTCTTAACTTTAAATAATTATAAAGCTCTAATATCAAAAGGACAGATGAACATAGAACTGCCATTATCATTTGAATTATAGTTGAAATTGCATGAATTGGCAGTTTTTCAAAAGCAAATGAACTTTCTCCTGAGCTTAATGGATTACTGTTTAGCAAATATGACATGAAACTCTTGACCTCTGAGGGCAGCACAGAAAGCCAGTCTCTGTCCAGCCATTGGAGGGGGTCTCTCCCAGAGTCCATCAGCGTTTGGTGAGAGATCTGTCGGACCCACCTAGCCAAGTCCGAAGCATCATCTGTGATCAACACCTGCGAACGTCCACAAGATTCAGTGTGAGACAGGAAAGAATCATGCAACTGAATTCAACTGCATAAACTAATCCTGGAAATCTACAGTATATAAAGATCCCATTTACAACTAAACAGTGTCTTCAGCACAGGAAATCCAAACAGTTCATATGGGGAGCACAAGACCCTGATCTATCAAACAGGAGTGTCAGTAAAATGTGTGTATATGAGGACAGTAAAGATTCAGATGTAACAGTAATTGTGACTGACTAATTTCCCAAACCCAGCATATTTAGAAGAGCACAATGTTTAATGCACTGAAAAAATGCCTGTTTATGCCAACACACATTTCTGAGGCTGATGTTTGAGGATGATATTGGATGTACTCAAATGTAGGGCCCTATCTTGCACTTAGTGCAAAGGACATCATGCCTTATTTTAACACAATGCGCCTTCATCCTGTTGTGTTTCAGGTGAGGTGTGGTCAGGCGCAATGGTGGTGCAACACTATCTTGCATGTGAATAATAGCAATTGCACTAAAGACCAACAAAATGCATGTCTCATGTCTTTTCACAGTTGTTATTGCTATTTTCAGGGTGCAATGTCTTAAAGGTAGTAATGCATTTTAACAGACAGGCAGCATTTACTATTTGGCTATTTCTGTCTTTTGTTGTCAAAGCCTTGAGAGTGCCAGCAAAGGTAAATAAAAGACTCAAGGGTTAAACGTGAGACTTGAAAAGTATGGCAGTGATCATATATATGGAAAAGCTGCACAGGACAAGTTGTGAAACTATGAATTCTTGGATGGGTTGTTTATAATATAAAGATTATATATCTATCTCGTTCTTCATCTCTGGAAATTATCTGGACCTTTGTCCTGTAATGAATATGACACATGCTGTGATTGGGCATCATACCTTGACATCCAGGTCCTCGGACCTCAGTCCAAACAGGACAAAGGAAGAGTAGATCAGCACGAGGTTGTTGAAGACATCACTATTGAAGCTATACCTAAAAGAATAATCATAGCAATAGCTATTATATCAACATGAATTTAATGCTATCAACATGCATGTAATTTCTTTCTGTGTCATTAATAAAATGAAATGAGCAGAATGCTACCAGCGGTTTTGATGCTAGAACTGATTTGAAGCACTAATTCAACCTCTGCGTTTCTAACTGTCTATCGGTTATGAATGTAGAAACAAAACAGTGTTATGATAAGGATTTGCTTTTATCTAAGATACATTAATCTGCAGGTAATGCTTTCTTCATTTCCTCTGTGATAAGCTCCTGAACCTCAAGGGATATGTGGTAATGTGATTTAAACTGAAAGTGTCTGCTGATACTTTTCCCATGGCATGCCAAGGACCATTGCACACAAGGAGATAAACTGAAGAATTTTCATTGTTTATTTTTTTTTATTTTTAACCATTATTTTTCTTTGCCTGCCAACCAAACTGGAATGTCCTGTCAGTATGCCAGCATCTTAGCCGGTCTTTCGTCTTGTTTTTGGTTTTTCTTCTGTGTCTCCCCCATCTCTGTGCCATGTGCTTGTGTTTGTTTCCCTGTTTCATTGTTTCATTGTTTGATAGTTAATTACCTGATTGCTTGCTCTGTTTCACCTGCCAGTTCACACACCTGTTCCCTGTTGTACCCTCGTTAACTCTGCATTTAGACCCCCTGTGTCTCTGTGTCTGTTCCCAGTTCATCTCAGTGATTTCTTTTTCCTCATTCACAACATATCTTTTGTATCTGCCTGTGTATTACCCTGCTGGTTTTCTTTTTTTTTTTTCTCTCTTCTGGATTGTGTTTTTGCTTGTCTGCTGTGTTTTTCCTGTTTTATGAATTTTGTCTGTCTTTTCCTGTTTTTTTTGTTTTTGTCTTTGGATCTAAATTCTCTACCTTTACCGTGCCTTCCTGGTCTCGACCATTGTCTGTACCTAACCTCGATTTTGGACTTTGGCTTGGCTTTAAATAAACATTAATTTATTTCATTCTGGTCTGCGTCAGAGAGCCTGTCAGAGACCTGACATATCTATTTGTATATGCAGGCATGTCTGCGAAGTATTAAATCTAATCAATCAGTAATATTATAATTCTTGAGTTCCACTGAGGTTGAAAGTCCTCTTCCAAGGAACATCATGATAAAAACTGTCATTGATATTAAAAACAACTATCTTGCATGATAAGAAAAGGGGAAAAAAATGTTTACAAGAAAAGACATGTTTATTGAATATTTCTGGAGCATGGCATGAGACAAGACATGTTTAAAAATTAATTTGCTTGATGATAGGATAATATGACATGGCACAAGGAGACTTCCCATAAAGAAGTTTAAAAAAAAGATATGGGAGTTTGAAACATTCCTCACAGATTGCCTCACTGAAATTTTGTTCTGTACTTCAAATCATGTGGGAATGCAGGTAATCAAAAACAGACGGCGGACAGCAGCCGGGGCGTGTCTGTTTCATGTTGGCATGGTCCAGCAGCACATCTGGATACTCACCCAGGGCCCTGTCCCTCAGCGCAGTAGAGTATGACCCAGCAGCAGCTGTACTGCAGGGACAGGGCTGTCATTCTGAGCACAAAGTTCTCAGAGGACCGTTCCATTGACAGCTCCTCCACCTCCTAACAACACACAGACATGCACACAAGAGTCCACAAACACACGTACATACACAAACATTCACATATATCTACACACACATTTCTCTCCATTTTGGAATTGTGAATGTGCCTCTCAAGTCACTACTTTGTACCAGTGCTGGCAATATGGAGCAGTGCAACTACCTCCTCTGATACCTGTACTAACCAGTTCATTAACTAGTGACTATTGTACACTCAGCAGGCCACATGATACAACTTGTGGAAGCATTAAGTGTAGGAATGCTGGCAAAAGCAACATCATCCTTGGTGAGATAAGGCCAGTTTTGACCCACGACTATAGACTCCTGGTCATAGCTTGCTAATATTAAATCCAGGTGTCAGAGCTAGGACTACAAGACCCAGCCTGCACTTGTGAAAAGCATCATTTACGCATTCATGCACAGACTAACACCAAAGCATGCACACTCATGATTCACTGAGCGGAGTCAACTACCTGAATAACGACTGCTGTGCACTCATCCACTGTAATGACAGAGTATCGTGAAGTCCGACCGAGCATCTGCAGTGAGTCTGGATAGTCTCTCTCCAGCACCGTAATGTTATACCTGAGGAACAGATTCATCGTCTTCACCATTTTGTCCAAGTGCCAGTAAACACCTGAAATGTCCTGTCACTCCACCCCAGGCTGGTTACTGTCATAAGTGTAGGACGAGGTAATTAAAATGGTTTCACTGGTGCCAGTGTACGCAGTTTTTGGTTTTTTAGCTGATATACCCCATGCTAAAGTATGAGGAAGCTGTTATGAAGTGATCCGAATCTGACACTTGATTGAAAGAGTATCTAAAGTTTCTGTGAAAGTATGAGAATTCCATGTTCTTCTTCCTCCTAAAACACCTTCCCATGGGATTTGAAGCACTTTCTTTCGTTCAGAAAGAAGAGAGGCCACTACTTTCACAACTAAATCTGTGAATTCACCCCTCTTTGTTTCCATTTTTTCAGTACTTTTTCCAAGTAAACCAGGAAATAACACTAGCCATAGATGGCATTCTTCCTGGCTAGCTACTGCCTATGGCAAACCTGACCTTCATTAACTTAGCTTCTTTGTCAGTTATTGGCTAATGCTGTCTGGGATTTGTTATCTGTTCCATGCCTGTTACACCATGTTCCTGTCAAGCTGGTAACAGATAAAATCCCAGGATGCTCTTTGTTCCCAGATGTAGTTGAGGTGAGGACTCACACTGATTCCAGCATCTGTAGCAACATCCCATAGTGCAGCAAGCCTTCTGTCACCACTAGGGTGAAGGGAATGGCCTGTTCCAAAGTGTCAGTGGAGTCTCCTTCTGACAGGCAGACAAAGGTACACATACACACATAAGGCATGCATAAAAATGGCAAACACACATGCACAAATATGCATGCACACACACGCGCACACACACACAATTGGTTTACACTCAAAAGCTATTTCATGAGAGGCCAGTAATCCAGTTAAATTAAACTACATGTAATAATGTTGATTGCAAGTGTTAAATGTATGCTAACTATTTGTTTTCTACAATAAAGAGCAACAGGGTATTTTTAAATAAATAAAGGGGAAGCAGAAAAGGTAGCAAAAAACAAAGTCATTCAAAAAAATCTGTCCTTCGAGTGCCTCTACTTTCAAACCAAACTGATACCCTGTTCTCTCTCTGAAACTGACCGCAGTGAGGAACTGTGGTCCAGACGCTCACGTGACTAATGTTCCTCTCTCTGCAGACGGTGGCCCAGGCAGATGAGGAAACCTGGTCATACTCTACCACCCGGGAGAAACACTGCCAGGGGAAGTCCGGTCCGATGTGCTGACCACACACAACAACACACCAACACTGATGCAGGCTGAAGAGAGAGAGACAAGTGGGACAGGGAGGAAGTACAAATCAGCAGAAGAGGAGAGAAGTGAGAGAGAAGATTTCAGATTCCTCTCTTTTTGTTCTCAAAAGAAGAATATCATTACGACTCACAGATCAATAAAAAATAACGTACAAGAAAGCCAAGGGCCAATGTTCTTACCATCAATGAACTACAATATACCATCATGGACAGAATATGATAATGAATTTTTTATCATTAATGGATTCATACTTTTCACCTAGCATGACAGCAAGGTAACAGATACAAACACATCAACAATATTAACTATGTTGGACAAACCTTACCTTTCAGTTTTGCATGCTATTTTCAGTTGAACACAACGACTGAGAGACAAGACATACAAATAACCTCTATAATGTTCTGCAAGTAATATTTCATTTTTGGAGGCACATGGACATTAAAAATTGTACCACATAAAAAATGAAGTGGAGAGACGTTGAACAAGTTTGAACAAGCAGAGCATTGGTACAGAAGTAGCATGAGCATGCTCCAGTGTGCTTTGGAGCAGGGCCAGTACAGAGATATTAAGCTAATACTGTTTGGAAACAGTATTCAAGCAAGCGTCTAAGTTGATCTCTGCACAGTGCACATACAGTTTTGCTCGATTTTGTTTTGTGTGGTAGGTAAAGTGATGCTTTTTCTGATGTTGCACACATGGTTTGAAAACAGGCATCATCATAGTCATACATGCATATAAAACAAACCAACTCATAACTCCATTTCCATAGCAACCATAAAAACAGTACATACATGAGTAAGTAACAATCACAGCTCTTTCTATGACAAATAAATTCCTGAGTTTGTTTTCATTGTAACATTTGTATTATAAGAGTCCACTGGAATAATACTATGACCAAAATGCATATTGAGGCCTTCAGTCTCAAACAACAGTGAATCTAAGTGTAGTTTGCAATTTATGTCATTTTTGTTGTGGGCTTGTGTTTTACACCCAGATAGACACCCATCATATTTTCTGGCCATTGAGAGGACATGCAGACAGGAAGCATGGTACTCGATGTTCTGGACATGAGAACTACAGGAGCGAAATGCCTGAGTTACATGCTGTCCAGAGGGGCTGGAGTTGGGAGCACATACCGTACCTCTCTTTCACTCTCCTGCAGTCAGCTTGCTGCCACTATCCTCAGGTAACACAGTGGAGACAGGAACGTCTGAGACACACAGATAACTGGTGAGGACAATCCTTATCTAAAAATAAAATTAAGTGGGACCACAATCATGGACACGGACTGCAGTTTGGCTCTGGCTAAAGATATGATGCTCTCAGTAAAGATGCAGGACAAAATGAAAATCACATAATTGTGTTAGTCTGACCCTGTAAGAACATTTACCTACCTGTTATGTGACTGAGACTTTTGACAATAATGGCCCTCGCACTGTCAGAGTCCATCGTTATTATCACAAGTGCCTGTGAAGACAGACGGCACACCAGTGTTGATATCATAACAACACCAAGGGTATAACTAATAATATTTGTTCAGCACTGATTTTAGATATGATAAATATCAATGTGTGGAATGTTTTACTTTGAATAATCTTACGCTGTCAAAAATGTTTACTGAGATCTTTATAAACAGTCCTGAACAGAATATAAAGTTGGCAATAACGGGAAGAAACTGAGGTTCTAGAATTTCTACATCAGGACAAAAACAAGGTTATGTTTGCAGTGATACGTTGGGACCTTGGATCTATTTGCATGTGGAGATTTTTGACCTTACAGAATTACGTTGAGAACTATGATGGAAAATTTAAAATGACTCCTGATAGGTGGATAAGGTTTAAGTTTACAGGACCTACTTTAGCACAAGGCTTTTGAGTCTTGTTCTTCTCTACCCATTCTCTCATCTGCTGCTGCAGTTCAACTATTTTTAGGCTAGGCTCCTCGTTTCTCTGACTCAGGTACTGCACCACCCGTAGCTTGGACCACAGGTCATCCAAACAAGAATCCATGTTTGTTTCTTTAGCTCTTGCCAGGTAATCTGCCATAAGGAACACCAGAAACCAGACAAAAAGCAGATGATGAAACGGGCAGTGTGGATTATGGGCGTGACTTCATTTGATATACACAGTACGTTAAGATCTGTAACAATTAGTACCAGGAAGGCAACTGCAATAATGTCATCAATCATATACAAAACATAATATTATGTAAAGCTATGATTTAATCATTTTAAAGACCGTTAGTGATGCATACAAAAATGCCAACCTAAACATTTCAGTGAGCATTGCAGTGGTGCCTCCTAAACGTGGTACTTAGCTCTACAGTGCATGCTGATTTTCAAACACTCTGGTTTCAGTTGGGTCCAGCTATGCTGATAATAGTTATGTTGTTAATTGAAAAAGTCCACGATTTTTGTGACTAATTTAATTCCCAATTTTAGCTGTTGGCCCATCTCAACGCTGCCATATCCTCTGTTTATGACTAGCACACATTTCCTCAGACATGTATGAAGTCAGCAGCCTGCTTCTTTCTACTGTGTGATCCACATACACCATGGGCCAATCCTGCAGCCAATCATTCAACATCCAATGAGACTCTCAGCCAATACTAGCAATACTTACCAATACTTAGCTGAATAGGAATCTGTGTGCACTTTTATATACCCATTTATTTATGATACATGTACTTTAATTTGCAGATGTTCAAACCTAACAACACAGTTGGAATCAAATATGCAAAGTCGATCCCCAGTAGCAGGGCTCAGAAACTATAGTAAAATGCCAATATGGAACAATTGCTGTATATTGTTATTTTCTCTTGGTACAGTAGTAGTATCCACTGGATGTTTCCTGTTTGACTGTAAATACTAAGGCAGTCAGCAGTGTTCTCTGTGTAGATTTTTACAGCACCCTCTGCTGGTACAGCACACCAAAATACATGAAAATAATGAGGAAAAAACCAGACAACTTCAACTTCCCAAGATATGCTTTAATATTGTAACAATTTAGAAAAGCTAAACACTTTATTGTAATTTTTGGATTTTGTGAAAGAAGACATAATAACAGCCCCTGCTACCAGAGAGGGACAACCTTTAACTGTGGTCTTGTTTAATTTTATTTAACAATGTCAGGTCACACTGTCTTCCAGTTCTAAAAGGATGACAAAAACCAGAAGGTTTTGAACCTACAGGCAGAAATCTACAACACAGTGGATTACAGGCTGACATGAAGCAAGTGACACATCTCCCTCCAACCACCTAAACGGACAACATCCACCATTCAGTCAGTGAGTCACTTACAGAGTGTAACACCACGGCTCATACTTGGGCGGATCCTGAAGTCAACTTAACTCACGCATTATTGCTGAGTATATTTAACAGCTCATGAGTTAAATAGCATTTTAATGGGGTCGGTTTATCCCCATAAAATATTAGATCACAGTAAATCATGAAAGTGACAAGGAAGACGAGCAGCAATCATCATTTCCTCAAACACGGCTAATGTCATGGGAAAAGCGAGTTAGGTGGAAGAGTTTGAAATGGGTCACTGAGTCTGTGAGGGTGAACAATAGCAACCTGTGGCACTGGTGACAGACACCGACGCCTCGGACCCAGCCAGCAAACACAGAGGTCAGTGCGCTCGGCTTGGGAAAGGGGAAGCCAGCCTAGACTCGCTTCCTCTTGCCGGGCCTCTGGCAGAGGTGTGACATTCCACACAGCTACCCCTCTCATACTGGCAGCTTTCACGTACTTGGAAGTTCCACAGCTGCAAACCTCAATGCAGAACTGTGCTTATTAGTATGTAAACACAGAGGTAGCGCTTGTTTATACCAGTGGCTCTAAAGTTTGGTCCTGGGGACCCAGTGAAATTGGATTTTTGTTCCAACCATAATAACAACCTTGGGATTCTAACAAGCTATTAATTGTTTTTAAGGAGACACATTTAAAGTCTGCTGGATGATGATTTATCCTTTTAAGGCAACATTTAATCAGAAATAGCTATGCATGTCATGAAAAGTAAATGTCAAGTATACATATTGCAGGAACGCTTTAATGCTCTGTGCTATATGTGCTATTTTGTAAATGAGTATATTTGAAATAAATTCAAGTTTTAACTGGTTCAATTATACACCGAAGGGTGATATCACCTTCAGTTCATATTATTTATGGGATCAAAGAGTTTCTGTTGCCAGAGCATTCCAAGACCAGGAAAATAAGTTCATGTTCATTATATCTGGTCTGAGCAAAGTGCGAAGGGTAATAATATTGCCGGCAGTGCAAAAATTCTCTCTGAAGATATTATCGTGCTATGTGCTGTGTGTGACATGAGAGGGAAGCACTTTTCGTGAGCTTTCCACAAAGGGCTGGATCCCCATCTCCATCTATTGCCTCTTCCTTGAGACAGCTGTCCATCTCAGCCTCTGCTCTGGGATGTGACCAAAGACTTCAGTTTCCTGAAAAGGTCTTACAAAGATGCTGCTATCCCATGTGGATAACATTCCTACTACTACAACTACTACTAATAACAATAATACAATTAATAAATTAGTATGTATCCCCTGTGGAATTTTGCAACATTTACTTCTTCCACTCAACCCCCATCCACACAAATTCATCGGCAATTGCGGGATAGAAGTTGTGACGGTCGTCGATAGAATCATTTTGTCATATCGCCCAACCCTATTTTTTACTATCACCCAACTTCACAACACATGATGTGTAATTACATTGTAAATATGTACATATCATGCATCTAACTGTATCTTTATGTTTTGTGGCAAAAGACATCAAAAGTTTTAGAAATTTCCACATCCTAAAAATCTGTTTCCTGTATTCAAAGTACAGCCTGATCCATACCTTTTTACAATCCAGCAGTAAAGTTTTTTTGTGTAAAAAGTTAATAAAAAAAAACCCTTAAACCTCAACAGAACCTAACCGGACTGCAACATTGTAAAACAGTGCAATAATCTTTCATACAAGCGGGCTGTTACAGCCTTATTATAGATTTTTATCTTTGAATCATCCTTACAGTACCAAAGATATTTTTGTGCACCCAGTAACATCTTCACTTAAATTGTTCATTGTGCCTTTGCACAACTTAGGGGTTAGTCAGCTTGCAAGCTTTGCCCATATTTAGCCACAGGCAGAGGTATCATTTGACACAGTACAACTTCCCCTTTCCCTACAGCACAAACTTGTGAACTCAAAATGTTTAACAAGCACTGCTAATGATTGTGTGAATGTATTCCTCTGTCCCAGTGCTCTTTGGCAGTGGGGTTAACAGAATCACAGAAACACTTTGCAGCAATGAAACACAATTCAGTTTTTCAATTCTGCAATATGTAACCCTCATTACATTATGCCCATTCTAAGTACAGAAGGAAGTTAGCCTGAAAGTACAGCCCCAAAATCATATGTCATACATGGTCTTCTTCTTTCCAGAGGAAGTTATTTGATTGCAATTCATTCCTGCCATAATTGTCAATGTAAGTGGTTGGGACGTTATATGCAGAACATGTAAAATGGATTGTGGGAAAGGTCAGAGGTCAAGGGAGACATGGATACTGACCCACAGCAGTGTTTAGGTCACATCTAAGCAGCAGGTCCCTCGCTGTTACCAGCAGGTGAATAAGAGCCACCTGTTTGTAGAGAGGCATGCTCTTTTCACCAGGTTCCCCTGCAACATACCAGCAACAATCAGGTTCCCACTTACCATTTCAGACAAGACGTTTACATTTAGATTTTCAGGCACGCGCTTTCAGCCAGTGTGACTTATAAACGTGTATACATGTAATACACCAAGCAGAAACGACACCAAGTTGTTAGCATCACTACCAATGAAAATAATTTTTACATTAGCCTACAGCACTCATCATTAAATGCTCTAGTAGTTTCTATAGGAAGTATAGGTGCGTACATTTGAGGTGAATAAAAGAATGTTCAGAGTTAACAACTTAAGCTTTGAGCAGACACTCAAAAACACATCAGACTCTCCAACCGGGGCTTACACAGTTCTACAATATGTGTTACAAAGAGATTTCCTACAACTCTTAGATACAATGTATGTTTGCTTTTTCTGATAAGGGCAGATAGAATTTATTTTATTTTATTTCATTTATTCCTTTAGCCATGTCCAGCTTTCAATGCCAGACCCCTGAGCACTTTAAAAAAAAAAAAAAGAGTGAGCAGAAAGAAGTGACTAGTATATCGGATATCCGTTGCTGAAGCAAAAGCACCTGCGTGTTTGTGTAAATATTTTTGTACTGTCAGGCCTAAAAAATGTCTGACTCACTGAAAGCAGTCACATAACGGTTTAATAGTCAAACTGAAACCTAGAAATGTATTCACGAACAACCCAATACATTTTTTAACGTATTGGAGATAGTGTTAATCTGTTTCAGAAAAGTGCATGCCAAAATGTGCACTTATGCTCTTAAATTAGTGCAAAGCAATTACCATTGTAGAAATGAACACTATAAAACACAAAATCTGTTCCCCGTGTAAAGAATGTGACAGGTCTGAAACTATTACGGTAATTCTCTTAGCAATAATCCTCATAATTCATCAGTCTATTTGCACTCACTTTCAGCAGCTCAAATATAAAAATGCTAATTATAAATAATAGATAACTCTATTAGCAAAAACTGCTTTTAAAATAGGCGCCACTGAATCAGAGAAAATATTGTGATCCCCTCACAATTCGTAATAAATGTGTAAGTTATGTAATAATTTGTAATAAATGTTTATGTATTTTATGTTATAATATAATAAAGGTGAAATTAAACCCATTTACCAATGATATGATCAAGCACAGCAGGAATCCAATTATTCTGGATTTTTATATTATAAAGCTTTATAAAGCTAAAGCAAAATAGATCAAATGAAAAATGAAGTGACTCTGCTGTTGAAAGCAGAGCATATGAAAATACCTTCAGGAGTCATACAATTTAAAAGTGAAGAAAAACTAGTGTATATATATCCAATAAACACTGCACAGCGCTAAAAGATGTAGACTACTGAAGAAAAGGGAAATACTTACACATGATCTTGAATGCTTCCATAAATGGTGAATCATGTTTAAACACTGTTTTTCACGTTTCTTAGGAGCATTCAACACAGTGAGCATAAATCTTTTTCTTTAGAAGTTAAAGACTGGACAGTGGATTTAGATTCAGTTTAATCTAACCTTGCTTTATGCTGGTACTCAGCTCCTTCTCCTGCTGTTTGAGCAGAAAGCGGGTGCAGTCAGAGGTGAGGGTGCTGAAGTCCCCATAAGCACTGGCCTGCAGTCCCAGCCCTCTGGCACTGGAGAGGCATAGAGATGCCGCCGCCTGCAGCTGTTGGTAGGCCCAGCGCTGGCTTTCTACAGGTTCACATTCGCTAACAGTTACCATGATGACTTCTCATATCAATCAGGCATATTTCACATACCATGTGTTGGCTTTGCACTAATCTGTCAGTTAGAAGAGATGAAGCACATGACTGATTGATTAAGACAGCGAAACAGAGAAACTGTGAAATACACCTTTCCAAAGGAAATGTGCAGTTTTGCAATGAACCGAAACCATCAGATTAATATAGTGACTTGTTGCTGGTCAGGGTAGCCGTTAACTTATTACATAACTTCAATTTCTTTGGCAAATGTAGTAGATCAAGGTCTGGCGTGTGTCAGGTGTGTTGCATTTTTATCTACAGTAAGTGATGCTGTCCTTCATTTTAAATCACATATTAGTGTCTGTGTCTTCAGCTCTTTTTGAGATGCAGTACCTGAGGCGTGGACCTGAATGACTTGACTGTCATAGCTGGCCTCAGACCTTTCCTGACAGCTGCTCTCCTGAGTTCTACCATCACTTCCTCTTCCTGCCAAGGTCACACAGGCAGACCTGAGATGAACCCCCGGCTTCAGTTCCTCTTTACGCTCCAATGCCCTCTTGGGCTCTGAAAAAGGACAGGCCTCTTAAAGACTCTTGCTGGCTGTGATGGGGTCTGCTTTAAGTGCATAATTGATTTTATTTTTAAAAGATGTAAAACAGCCCTCTGTCTGCAGACTGAAGAACGTTCTGAGCACCCTCCTTTACCTGGTCTTGTCAGAATTCCTCTTGAGGTGCTCTGAGATTGAGTGGCAACACTAGCCCTCTGTTGGGACCGAAGCATCATGAAGGTTGAAAGTGGGTCCAAGTCTTCTTTAGGTCTAGATACTGGTGCAAAGTGCTGTGAAGATCTTTGATAGATGGTCTTGTGAGGGTGGGTCTGTGAGCACCTTCATCATCCTGAACTGGAAAGAACCTTCCATCACTCTCCAATCCACCCGTCGGATTAGGCTCCTCTCCATGATTGATGACTGCTTCCTCAGTGACAATTGTTTTCTCCCTTTCCTGAGTCTCCTCGTGGGATGCCTCTGTCAACTCACTTTCTTCAGTCTGATTGACTGTACTGGGCTGTGCTGGGAAATCTAAGAAAATGGGGATCCAGTCTGCACAATTATGACACTATTCAACACAATCAAATGCATGCACATGCACCACTTGCCCCAAACACACTCATAATTGCACCTGAACATGCACAAGCACGCACATAGCACAGCTGCAAACCTATGCACCATACCAACATGCAAATGCAAACACACTCATTCAAGCATGTGGGACAGGAATTGAAACATGCTGCAAATGTATTAAAACAAGGCTTTCAGTAATTTTCCTTTCTATGTACAACAAGTAAATACATGTAATTGTATTTATATTTTAGCAGGATGCTATTCTGACAAGCTCTCAGGTAAGGCTCTCAGATGTAATTTGTTACTATGTACTACAGAACAATCAGTCATTTCCCTCGAGTGGACGATAGAAATGGAGTACTACTGTCATGCCAGCAGATGTCAGCACAGTCAAAGTTGTCAGAGTAAACTACTGTGTGAAAAACATGTGCCTGCTTTTTCATCTTAATTTTACAAGTGACCTCAACCATATGAGTACCTAAGCTACTTTGTATTTTAGAAATTAAGATTTTTATACATGACTTCCACTAAAAAGTGTGACTGAGGGAATAACCAGTTTATTAAAATTATAGGAAATCTGACTAAATTGTTGGCACACAGGGTTAGTGAATCCATAAATGTAAAATGCTTCTGATTATTTAAGCATTTTTTAACTAATTGAATTTTATTTTATTTTATTTTATTTACCAATTGAAATCAAGTGATACTGACCCCAGTTCACTTGACATAAGTATTTAAAAATAAGAAGCTCACCTGTGTCATCACTACATTCTGTCAGAATATCTGCAAAAAGAGAAAATGAAACAAAGTAAACATAGAAAACTTACCTGGTATATTTATTACAAATCAAAGCAATCGCCATTATTGATGAGGTTAAAATTAACGGCATGCGTAACATTAAGAGCTCCCAAACAGCTGCTTTCAGTGACTCCAGGAGCAAATTAAGAACGGTGCACTTCTTTACTCACTGTCTATCTGGCTGAAGGAGAGAGGTAAGAAGTCTTCTGTCTCTGGCTCTGATTCATCACTAAGCTCCACAGCTGTCTCTTCCCCAACTCGCGAATAACCTTTGGTCAAAGTTTCCAGCGCTTCCGAGGGACCGCTGGCCAGACCGTCTGTGATTTTCAGGTCAAAGTTTACCTGTTCCCTAATAGTGGTGCCGTGGCTTTCCACCTCTGCGGTCACTAGTTTAAAAGCCTCTGAGATGGGCTGGTACTGCAGCGCGGGTTCAATCGTCTGAGGCTCTGTCAGTACGGAGGAGAACAGGGTCCTGAGTTAAGAGAACTTCCGACCACTAATAACCAGCTCTACACAAAACCTGAGCTAAGGGCTACATTGGTGCCTTATGTCACACCAAAATATACAAGAGAACTCAAATGCAAATAAGTTGGGATCTCTATATAAGTGCACAAGCTAAAACAAGTAGCAGAGTTAGTTGAACAATCAGGGAGAAGAATCTAGAGAGAAGGTGATACATTTCTTGGAACAATGATTCACTGCTGAAATGTGGAGTACTGTGGATATCTTGTTATGCCATTACCTGCCAGTAGGGGGCCATAGGTTTAATTCCCATTACCTGCCAGTAGGGGGCCATAGGTTTAATTACCATTACCTGCCAGTAGGGGGCCAAGGTTTAATTCCCATTACCTGCCAGTAGGAGGCCCAGTACAATCTGGAGGTGCTTTTCTGTCTTCCATAAGACTTCCTCCATTCCCTCTCTAGCACTGTCTGACACCAAATTACTGCAACGCATACAGAATTACCACAATAAGCGCCACCTCATGACAATGAATGACATCAAAGCCACCACGCTGACACCCCTATCGTTGTCCCGCGCCTGAAGTTGACAGGACAGCATGTGTCACCGAAAAGGTGCCTGGCATGTAGCAACAGCCCAGCATGGGGAGCGGTGCGGTTTGGTGACTCACTGCCTGAAGACTGGGGACATCTGCTCTGCTGGCAGAGAGGCACAGGACAGCTGGGCCTGTGGGGGAGGCCATGAGAATGGACAGGGTGGCGTGAGGGGCAGCTCTGTCTCCAGCTCGGGGTACAACCTGAAACGAGCTGGGAGGGAGGGCAGAGCCAACGATAAACAACACGCTAACTCTGGATTGCACTCAGATGGTACAGTCTGGCCACAGCCAGATTACCCTTCTATACTGGATACAGCAGGAGAATGATTTAAAATTTAACTAAATATTACAAAAAGTTTATATTTCAGTCAATATACTAACAGAATAAAAGAAGATGTAAATAGTATACATATTAATAGTAATATCACACATTATGCAACCTCCAAGCCAGATCTCATGTTAGCAGCACAGCTGTTGTCCTCAGATACATCAGCCCAATAAAAGCTTTATTAGAGCAAGAGACTGCAGACATAACAAATAATATTATATATATAGTACCTATGCTTAGACCCTATATAGTAATTCCATTATTGACAGCATTAAATGAAAAAAGATGTAATGCAATGTTACTATATGAAGTGTGTGTATACTTTTAATGACTGTTTTGTTGCAGTGGCAGACATGGACACTGAGCCAGGTGGTGAGGGACAAAAGGGTCAGTGAAGACAGGCCAATAGCCTTTTATTTACCCCTTTTTGGGAACTATGACAAAACAAACAAAACACAAAGACTGGTCCCAATCAAAACGAAACACAGCACAGGCAGGAATTAATCCCAGCGAAAGCCCAACAGACTTTCCTTAAGCCTAAGGCAGTGCTTTCCGTAAAAGGCCTAATTGAAGGCAAGTGCTAGCACCTGGACTGATTAGAAATCACCCTCAGGTGAGCCTGTCTTTAAGTGAGGGAGTTTGCTCCTCCCTCTACCTCTCCCAGTGCCACACTGTGTAACAGAAGTCACAGAGGTTGGAGAGGAGCTGGTTGGTGAGGAAAAGTTCAATTTTAATCCAAAAGGAAGGCATTTGACACAGCTGGGAGGTAGCAAATTTCAGGGTCACATCTGAACTGAAATCAGAAAACAAAAATGGTCAAATTTCAGAAAATGATCTTCAGTGATGGCAGATGGGACAGAAGGTAATAGTTCAAGTAGACGATATTTCAAAAATGTCAAGAAAAAAAGAGCATGGCACATAATACAAAATTAAAAGCAGCATGGTTGGCCTGAGGAATCTTGCTAGGGATCCCTGAAAAACCAAGACATTAGTAAGCTTGATTCTTTCATGTTCTCTCTTCATTAGTAACATAAAGGTTAAATATGCACAATGGAGGTTCAGTAATCCCTCTGGGAGGCAAATCAAACCTAATCACATGACAAGAGAAGTAACAGGGTCACAGGGTGCTCTGTGCCAAGGATAGCCTCATGAATGACTTATTTAGGAATCAGAACTACCTGCAACAATCAAAACATGAGGCCTGATAATGAACAGGGACACACTTCCTTGTTTCTCTTTTGGTTCCTCTGAATAAGTCTGAGAAAGGGCAGACAAGTTTGGCCGCTAGCTTCATAACAAAGGTTGAGCATCCAGCAACAAGCCTGTGGTTGAGTTCCTCATTTGAAGCTCAGCTCAACAAGCACCAAATCCCTTCCAGGCCTGACTCTCATTGTGGTTTGAGACGAGACCTAAAACCTCTTCAGTACATACTATCCATTTTTCAATTAAAGCTCCATCTGTCTTTGTTTAGGTATACTGTACCTTAAGGTGGAGTGATACTACCTACCTAACCTAAGTGAAATAATAGTGTCACTGTCTTAACTTATAAATAAAACCTTGTGAATGTGCTCCAGGTTTCTGTTGGTGAGCTTCACCTTTAATAGTTCCTCTCAGCATTAACAATGTACAACCACATTAAATAACATTGGTAGACAGCAGGGATGATCCGAAAAAGCTACATTATGTTATGTTTTATTGTTCTGCAGTGAAGAGGAATTGGGAGCTCAGGACTCATTATGCTAGATATCGAAGTTCTACAACCAAGGACAGTCTGTTTTTAGGCTATGATCAGTGACTTCAAGGCTCTCACTATAGAAGGTACCCCTTCTATGTGTAGGGGATTTCATTTTAATGTAAATCTGGCAGCAAAGACACAGGCATTAATCTTTCAATGAGGATAAGACAAAAGTGGAGATAATGATCAAACACATGGCCCTAGTGCCAAGCGAAGTAAACAGAGATCTCGTTTCCGCTGGTGGTGACTCATGCTGGTGAGTGGGCTGGCAGCCATCTGTTTAGCTGCCTGATCACTGCCTTTACTCCCATGGCTGGTCAGCCCATTACAGCACTACACGCCGCCCCAGGGCTTTCTCAGCGTTACATTTACAATCACAAGGAGGCTTGAATGGTGCCTTAATAGCTGGGATAGCAGCGCCTCGCTCTACTGAATTAATCCCTTTTATTTGTTTGTTCTTCCAGGTTTGGTTTCACTAGTGTTCTGATTCAGGTCAGTGGGCTGAAGTCACACTGTATGCTAAGGACTGGATCAAGCATTTACTTGAGGGATGCTGATGAAGGCTAAATGTTAGAATGTTCCAAAAATTATTATAATGTCACAGACCTTGATGAAATAAATAACAAGGACAAAGGATGAATCTTTTCACTGAATGTTACCTGCAGTCTCTCCATCTTTACTTTGAGCATAAACAGGCTGTTGCCTGTTTACTTTTTTGTTTTTTTTCCAAAGTTGAGCTTAGTCATGAAAACAATTTAAAGCAAACACTCCAGGGATTTTCATGAAGTTATTTTTAACAATAAAAGGAAACCTTCATTTTAGCTCAGGTTTAGAATTGCTATCTTTTTGACACTTAACATGACAAAGCTTTTGGTGCCACTCCCATTTTAGTGTACAAATAGACATGGGTAACTTTGGAAACTGTGAGTTGCTACATCTGGAATAGATACAGTGGGTTACAAAACTTTGAGACCACAAAGAATTCTTTCTGTTTTTCATGTAAACCTGAAATAAACAGATTGTCTCAGGATTCTGAAACATTAAAAAAAGTCCTGACATTTAAAATGAAGAGGAACTATTAAGATTCTGCACTATTTCTATGTCGGATTCAAGCAAAATTGTCACATTGACCATGTTAACTCCTTTGTACAAAAGGTCAGACCCCATCAAACATTTGCTGGGGCAGTTAAAGGCCTAGAAAGTTTTTAGCACTTAAAGACCATGGGATAACATGTATCATAAGGTTCTGTACAAACTTGTGGAGTCCATGCCAGCTCCAGTGAACTCCAGTGTCATTAAATCAAAAGAGGAACATACGGAAAACTAAGACATTCTGAAATTCGAGTACATTTTTCAAAAATTCAGCCTTTCAATGGAACTAATATAATATGCAATGAAAAACGCTGTATTAAATTATAAAAGAATACAAGACAGAAGCACTTCCACGAGTGGTCTCAGACTTTTGGACCCCACTTTAACGTGGATTTGTTCAGTTATAAGATATGTCAATGTCATGCAAAGTGAGACTGACATGAAAAAACTGGCAGTGTAATCAATAATATGGCTGTACCTGGGAGTGTCGTATCCATCGGCTTTAATTGTTCTCTTATGTCATCTAGTCCTTGAAATGTTTCCAAACCATATCTCTCTGCAGAGGCCCAGAGACTGGCAGGTGCACCTGAGAAGAAACGTATGGCTTATATAAGTCCACCCACATGTATCTAAGGGGTAGTTCTCTCTGCTTATACAAATCTATTGCAAATACTTCCAAGTCTACTCAGAAATATTGTTATATTCTATGGGAGGTGCATAATCTAGTGACAAAATATCAAGATATTTAAAATGCAGAGACTGAGATCAGTTGACATTTGTGCCTGTAGTTACAATTATGACCAGGCCATTAGCACCGTGGTTATTGTTCTTTAATGTTATCTGATATTTATAGAACATCCCTCTTTAAACAAATACTAATCCAAAATGAAAATACAAGCATAGACGCGTTGCTGTTGACTTGCAGTTTTCATACCTGACATATGGTGTAAATAAACCTGCACTGTCTGCATTGATCTGTTTGATGTACCCCCCTCCCCCCCACCTTTCCTGAGCATATCCACACAGGATGGGTGATTCTCAGTTTGCTCTGGGACCATTTCTAATGACTGCCGAAACTCCCTGAAGGGAGAGGTGCTGTCTTGTTTCTTGGGAAAGCAGGATTCTAGCACAAGAGGTAACATGAGAGACTGGGGGGAAAACAGAACCATGGATTAATCTAAAATGTCACACAAAGTGTTCCTGGCTGACATACAATAACACAATCATTTAGTAAAAATGATATATACAATTTATTCTTATTATTTGGTGAGCATATTTACTGTAAAGTTCCAGCAATGTCCAAATAAGTCATTTTCTAGTTTTAAGAAGCAGATGACACTGCTACAGTGCTAATGGTATCAAACTGCTAGTTAAGGTCAATATGTGAGAATAACATTAACGGTATAATATAAATTGTAAAAGTTTTTTTCAGTTTCAAGAGAAATATAATTGGTGCACAGTAAACTCAATTTGAAATGTGTCCAAATGCTTATGTAAGCTTGTTCGACTTCAAATAAACCACATCGGTATGTGGCTCTGTCTCAACCCATAATCCTCATCTGCTACTGATATAAATATAAGTGCTGTGGAGGGCTGTGCAGATGGGACTCGGCTGGAGCCGAAACCATGACCCACAGCACACCCCTCTACATCTTCATTTCATAGCATACAAATATTATTTCAGCAAGCCAGGGCTGGAATCACAGGCAGGAGACAACTGAAATCTCGACCCCCATTCCTGCAAATTCTCACAGACCTGCTAGCAAATCACAGACTTGTCTCAGATTTTGGAGGAGGGGCTAGTTTTCCAGCGTATGGATGTTGCCTGAGTGACACGGGGGCGGAGCGTGTGTGTGTGTGTGAAAGCGCGAATGAACCTTTGACTGTTTACCCAGGAAAATAAAAATGTAATGAAGATGTCGTGCAAATAAATTCAATACACTCTCACCAAGGGCTGTTGTGGAGTGTAAGCTCACCTCCTGACTGTTAGCTGCTTGCTTATTAGGCTGCAATTTTAGCTAAATCTGGCACCATTCTCGGTCAAACACCATTTCATATTGTTGAACGGCTGCCAGTTGTGCTTGAGAATATACTAGCTGATTTGTGGGTGCAGGAGTACCTCCTCGTGAAGCACACACGTTTGGCTGAACTTCTCCATGAAGGCTGGGCCACGTCTCTCTGGGTCTACATCTGAGGTCACCTCCACCTCGTAGGGTAAGCAGTACCTGTGTAAGATAAGCACCCCAAATTGAAGGAAGTAAAGAAAACTGCAGCTGTAGCCGCTGGAGACTTTCCACAGCAAATTCTGCAGAATATAATTTTCAACTCATGCCGTAAAGTAAAGTCTTAAGGAGTTGAACATGGTAAGAAGCATATACGTAAAATGCAAAGTAACTGGGATGTGCAATGAGTACTAAGACCAGAGGAATCAGTACTTTAAACAATGAATTACTATGTCACGTGTCTTGAGGTATGATTAACAAAAACAGAAATACAGCGGCCCAGCTCATTCTTGGAATATTTACGGTATGTGGAAAATGTCTACAGCTTCAAATTTAAGTAAGACAATCCCTGAAGAAGGTACTGTGTTCATTGCAGAAGTTCATAACTTTTCTAAAAATACAAGTGAATTTAAAAATCCATTTTTACGCAATGATTGAAAGACTGTGATGGTATTTGACCATTTGCTGTTTAATTTGTAGTGCCCTTTGACAACTGCGCCAAGTTATTTTTTGAGGTTTATTAGTTCAAATACAAAATAGCCGCACATTCCTCAGTAGTCTGGAATGTCAGTTATTGTAGCATGACTAATGCCCAGTTCCCAGGGGAAGGAAAAAATTGCTGTGAACGCAAGGCACTTCTTTTGTTTCTGGGAAGGAGTCAACCCAAAGAACAGGCTTCTGTCAAAACACCAATATTCACTGAGAGCCAAGTGGGCACCATGGCAGCCAGCGTTCCACACCTGAAAAAGAGGTCCTCCGAGAAGCCGTTTCCGGCAGGAGCCAGCAGGGGGTCAGGCACTGTGACCGTCTTCAGCCTTCCAAACACCGCACGAAACTGTGGCAACTGCTCTCTGAAGCGCAGCAGGGCATCAGCAAAAAGCAGCTCCTCCTTCAAGTAAAGATCTGAGATGGCAGGATGGGTAAAGCGTGTAGCAGTGATCCTCAACAACTGATTTTAATAACGTTTCTTCAATGCTTTGTAGCCAATGGGAGTCTTCTTAAAGACTTTACAAGTCATTTATTAACCAGTTTAATGGGGCGGGGGGGATGGGGGGTGGAGACTATAAATGTTGAGGCAGGCAGCCAAATAGTTAGGCCTCAAAGGTCTGGATTCAATCAACAGTTGTCCTTGGTTTATACAATTAAATCCGAGTGTTAATATAGATCTTTTTTCACTTCACTCAGATTTGTGAGTTAACCAAAATTTTCTAGCAAAACTGTGTTTAAAAAAGGTCAGAGTTTTGCCATGTTTTTGTTCTTTTTTTTCCTTTCAAAACAGTAACAAGAGGTGCGGGTATGGGGAAGCACTTTAATGTGTGGTCTTCTGTGTAAATACACTTCTGTTGGAGCAAACATAGCTAAACGGTAAAGGTCTTCACAGGTCCACCCAAAATACCCGAGCAGATTTAGGTACAATGTTTTAACTCCTTGCTTGGGTCTGGTTTGGATTGAGTCCGAATGACTCAAGTCTTAAGGCTACATGTTAGCACTTGGGAGAGCCAAAGCACCCCAGTTAGTTACAGTGTGACTCACTCTGCACCGGTTTGTACTGTGGACTTTTTGTGCTGCTACTTGTTCTTGCTTGAATGCATATTATGTCGAATAAATTCATTATTAATCCTTTTACCTGATAGACACTGTGTACAGTCATGGATATTATTTTTAAATAGGTTATTAACAGTGCAGCCACATTACCAATCTGTTTTTTTTTCTCAAGAGGAACCATGTCATGATTTGCAATACAGATGGAAAAATGGTAAAGCTCTTCTAACTCTGCAAGATGAAACACACAACTTGTTTAAATTAGTGTTTCACTGACGGCTCAAGGTAGTGGTGCCCATTTCTGATTTCATGCAACCTTATTCTACCATCACATATAAGTAATAAATGAAAACCAAAGTAAGGATAACAAATTAGATAAAAATTATAATCCAGATAGATAGGTACTTTATATTTAATTGTGGGCAAATCGCACCTTGAATGGGATAACTCAGCCCACTAGGTGAGAAGACATTCGAGCATTCGAGCATACTCATATTGTCTCATGTTAGCAGCACTCGTAAATTTTGTAAGTTTACAAGACAAGCTTGCTTTAAAGCACTACCTTCAAGTAGCTTTCACGATATTGCAGTAAAAAACACTTCCAATCATGACTCTTTTATAAAAGAAACAAACTTATATATACCAATTTTGAATGAAACTGGGCCTTATGTATAGTATGTGTTCAGTAGTTGCTGAACACAAGCTTGAACATAGAATGGTTGCTTGAGGAAATGAAATCCAGATTAGTTAATATATCATCAGTGTCACTAACATCAACCTCTTTGGCTACTGTTAGTTGCAAACCAGCAAAAACCAGCAGCAATGCTGAGAAGGAAAAACCCTGGAACAAAAGCAAGCACCCAAACAAAGGAGGCTTTCAACAAAACACCAGTCAATTTCATTACATCATTACAAGACACGGTATTCATGATGTGTGCGCCGCAAAATCGAACATACAGCGCGGCTCTGACAGAGTGAGGGATCCCACCTTCTACTGCAGGATGGGACCACCTTCTACAAGGAAATCCACAGCTGTTTAGGGAGCGGGGGGCTGATGGATCAGAAAGAGTCTACCACTGGGTGGCAGCACTGAGGCATATCTGTCACTGCAAAATTGCATGCTCTTCCACTGTCTTCAGTCAGCAATAAAGAGAATGAAAAAACAAACTCACAGCTGGGGAGGGGTCTGTGACACATTTCAGGTATGCACTGAAGTACAGCTGTTCGACTGCAGATCCTGAGGGCCGCAGGGTCTGCAGGGATTTGCACCAACCATGCAGTACACCACCCGATTTCACAAATTAACTAGTCTCCTGGACAGCGATATAAATGGTTATAACAAAGGTATAATTGTTTATAGTTGGTGTTAATGCATGCCAAACCGGAGTAACAAAAATTATTTAACAGGGACATGGTTATCCAGTTAATTTAATCATCATGACATGACACCTTCAGCAATTGAGCTTTTGAAAGTGAGTGAGTTTGGCCAGTCAGTATGTTAGCAAAGCTCCTATTGTAAGCAAAGAATCCTATCCATCATTAAACCATTAAACCTACTCATTCTGCACCTTCCAGCATGTAGGAAGTTTCAGGAGATAATTGCATTCCATGTGAAAATACTCTGAGGACAGGTGTTGACAAGAATAGAGGTGGGCCTAGCTAGGTTTTTGTTTCCTTTTTTTGGGAGGTGCATGTCTGGGCTCATAAAAAAACACACTTGAACTACACAAATCGCAAACATTGCTGAGAATGCTCTGGGCGAAACAGACAAGTTTCAGTTCTTGTAACTAAACTCTGCCGATACATGCCATTGAGACTCTGTAAACACACTGACACTGGTTGATGCATCGGTTCCCTATATGCAGCGCATAATCCGTAAATTTGCCTGGGTTTTGCATTTGGGTTCCACTAGATACTGTCTGAGGAAAAACTTCCAGCCTGACAATTAGCCCAACATTTCACAGACCATCACTGGAACACTGTTTAATGGACCTCACAAGAATCTGAAGCCTACAGACTAAACACAGTGACAAAAGTTTATGACAGGGTATTAGGAAGAAATTAAATGCACAACATCACCACTCTGACATTATCATGGTCATCAAAGCAGTTTGCAATCATAGATGGTGACCATACTTCCTCCTGTCATCTGATAAATGGCACGAAATAACTTGCACAACAGAACAGAACCACTGTGTGGCAAAACATGACAACACAACGACACAACACTGTGCGGCACAACATAACAACATTACAATCAAATTTACAAAACCAGAAGTAAAAAAAATACTGAAAGGATTGAGATTATTTTGAGATGACTGGAAGGATCTGAAATTTTGAGTTTTGGCTCAGATCCACATTAATCTCAATGCACATTGTTCTTTGCAGCAAATATGTCTTAACATTCTAACTTCAGAATCTATTTTTATTTCAGTTCCAAGCAAAGTATCCATGTCTTGTTGGCATTGTTGGCTCATGACTATGACATTCTGAACTACAAAGTTACACAAGTTTTTTTTTTTTTTTTTCAGGTATTTATCTACCTCTAGCATTTTTTTCCATTTAGAAATCTTGCACACCCCTTATTGCCATTTGGTATGAACAGAAACACACACATTCACACACACACTTGAACCTCCATGCCAAATTTCAGCCTCCTTGGGCGAAAACTGTGGCCGCCAAAAGGTGGGGGAATTTTTTGTGGACCAACCAACCAACCGACCGACTGAAAGAGCAACCTACAGAGCTGCAGCTAATAAAGCAAAACAGTGATACCATAATTGTGAACAATAATAATCTCATTAAGATAAATATACTGATTTATTCTTTATAAATAACATAACTATAACATGCCCATATTTCAGTCGGAGGTGGGTCCTTTTATATGTTGTGAATGGACAATAGCCCATATATTTTCAGAGAAGGCCAAAGGCTGCCACTGAACTCACCGTTGGGTTTGCTGCTTGGGTCAAACTGGTCTATAGTGGCGTTGCTAAAAGTTTCTGCACAGGGTTCTCCCACCATCACATTCTCAGGCCTGTCCAGGAGCCAGTGGGCCTCGCCCAAGTCAGCCTGAGATGCAGGGTTAGAGCTGGGCACCACCTCTACAGGGTCCCCTCTCAGAAACATAGGGAGAACACAGGACCTGAGACACAGTTTGCTTAGCATTATGATCACACTAAACATACATTATTGAATTGTTTTTAGTACAATGCTGATATATAAAACTGTCAAGACTGTATTCTGGTTGTATGTCCACTAAAGATAACTAGACAGATCAGCAGACTAGCTTAGTACCTGCAACTGAGTGGTTTCATATTTATGTGCCATTTAGGAAAGTTAATAGTTCATAGTTTCAGTTACTTATATCTTTCCATATCTGTACTCATTGAAGTGTCAATATATTAAACACACTGGATAACATACACCCTTTTCTATTGAACAGCTGATATAATGAACTTGAGAGATGTCTGCAAATACTAGTGTAACATACAAGATATACTTTTCCTGAAAGTTCATTGGTTGTCCATTGACCCTTAAGTCACATCGAACAGATCCACTGATTACAAGCTTGCAGGTGAAAACCACTGTTCCTGTTGAAACAAGCTTTTATTACACTTAGTCATAAATAACATGGATTTGTCCATTCAGGATAAGGTGCTGCCCAAGCTAGTTAGGTATCACTGACTGTTTACAACCAGATATTTCAGTGGCACCCTTCTTTGTACATAGACTTGACACAGACAAAAAACCAGAGCTGTTAAAATAATATTGGCTGTATTGGGGATTGCTAGATATAGCCAGAATGTTAGACACTGCAGCCTAACAATGGATAAGAAAGCTTATCATCATTCAGACATGGTTTAGAAGTGCTACACCAATCGACTGCAAAATTATCCAGACATTTTTTAAATAACATTCAAAATTGAAACTTATTCAGCTCTGTTATACCTCTGCTACTGTTTTGATACTGTCTAGCCGAATATATTAGTCACAACGAGTTTCATATACCAAAACCGGTTTGCAGATGAAAGCACAGAATTTTTTTATTTTTTTATATTTTCAGGTAAAGTAAGTTGGTAAATGTAAATCTTGGAATAAAACAAATGTTATTATTCAATGAATATCTTAGTTACAGCAAGTTACAGCTAGAAGACCAGTTTCGGTGGTTAAGGCTGTAGTATTATTATTTTGAATAATTTACAGGCAGTCTGCTATAAGAGCAGGCAAACTGCTGTCAACAACAACACATGGACAAGTGGGCTATGTAGTTATATAGCCCAAGGAAAGCTTTCTTGGTTGTCATTTTGCCTGAACTGAATGAAATAATACCTCCATTGTCAATTATCCCACTTTAATTGTTAGGCTTCTTGTAAAAGATTAAAAAACATTGCAATAGAATATGACAGAAGCAAAGGTAAGTAGGTATATGAAATGAAAATTCCTAGCTAAATATGCAAACAATATATAATACTTGGCAACCAAGCTACTGTACCTAAAATTATACTGTGAGAAAATGTCCAAATATAAATTTCTGAATTTCTTGATGAGTGAAAACGTGAATGAAAAAGATTAGTGATACTTTTAGTTTCATTCACAGTTGTCATGAAAAATACAGCACATACTATTATTGACCAGAGATCAGTTTCAAGTGGAAAAGCGTTGACCGGCAAGAGCCTTTAAACGGTTCTGGTGCGATTCTCCCAGTACAATGTAGGCTTCTTTCTCAAGAGAAAACTGAAATACAAAACATGCTCTAACAAATCCTCTTACCTTGTTGCATTCCTTATTCTGGAAGAAGACAATAAAAAACAAGCCTTGACGGGTCATAGTTAGTTTCCAGTATTAAGTCTGGCTGTTAAACCTACCCCGAGCCCATGGTGTCCTGTAGATGACCTCAGGCAGGGTCCCTGTGTGTGGGTAGAGGTCAGTGCAGTCCAGGTGGTAAGGAACAGGGAGGACCATCCAGCTCCTGGTTAGCTTTCGCCTTGCAGAGGCCTCCATTGGAAAAACAAATCATTCAGGCCAAAATCAAATTAGGTCATTCTATACATTAATTATTGTTGAACATATTTGTCCATAGAAATTAGGTCATTATATAAATGAATTATTGCTGCACATTCATCCGTAGTGCCTTCATTATTGATTAATCCTGCACTAATCAACTATTTAACAATTGGTTGTTACATAATAACATGTTACATTAACTCAATAATTAACATGAAACCAATAGCAGTTATTGTAGCACTTCTGGAAGTATTAGTTACAAGCATCAGTAACCAGCTGCTCAAGATAAGTGGATAATATTGCACTATCCAAATATTATCATGACATGTTCCACTATCTGCATTTCTTGACTGCCTGTTTTTGGCCTCTAACTAAAATTGTAATTACATCAAAAGTATGATGCAGAGCTGTGAACTTAATTCATTCCATTTTTTCTTTTATGATTACATTGGACCTATCCACTGTAAAATACAATCTAAAATACTTTTTACTGAGCTACAGAGTAAATAAATAACACATGTAACTGAATTATCCATTATAATTAAATAAACTTGCTCTCATTCTCACTTACCTCATAAACGTAGTCAATAGCTTTATATCTGACAGCCGAGAACATTTCACTTGTCCTGTGGTTGTCTTTAGACCTGCAAAGTGAAAAAAAAATGTTATTATCCTTCCACATATGGTGCTGTCTTACAGGGTTGTTCAATATTTTAAAAAATGAGCAAACAAAATTGACAAGGATGGTCAACTTCGTATGCAAACGTTTAGGCGTTGGTACGGACTTCATAAGGTACAGTTGCAATTATTAGGATACAATTACATTGACATGTAGAGGACGGAAAGCTAACTAGACAATACGGAAAGTTATTAATATAAATGGTGCATAGAAGATTTCTTAAGTATGGAGAGAAGACTCGAGATAAAATGGGGGATGTTGTAGTTATTGTCCAGTAACTGTAAGTACCTAGAAACTCACAGGATCATAGTGGATTCAGACATATGTTAACATAACAAAGTAACCTGCCTAGCTAAAAGAAAACCAACTAAAATTTCGTGATATGACATAACAAGGAGTATTTCGTTTTAATTATCGTAACATTATAGAACGTACAGGAATGATTTAGCTGTTCAGCTACTGAGTGATGAAGGGATGCTTTTCCCCAGACCAAGTATACTGCTGGAGAACTGGGATTTCAACTAGTCTAACACTAATACCTTGTTAGCTATCTAAGAAATATGTAGTTGTCTAAAACTTTTATCTGTCTTGCTGTTTCATCTCTGGCTACCAACGTTAGCTAGTTAGTTAGCAGACGTTGTTTAAATGTTCCTGAGGGTAGAGTACTGTATATTTCTGTGAACATTCTTAGAAAAATGACACATTCAGGCTTCAGCACCAGAAATATTTCAGGTCCATTAAAATAACCAGTAAACTGTCTTCTTACATACTTCGTATACATTTCTGTAAATTACCACACTTGACGGAATTATGTAATAGCACCTGTCAGCAAGCTTGATCTTCTTCTCTGTCATGCATTCACCTGACAACTGCAGACCCCGCGATTTCTACGATAGCGCCTTATGATTATGACGTCATGTTCTTTCAGCCTGACGTTTTTGTCTTTTATCCTTCTGAGCTTGTAGACACCGTTAGAGCTGGACTATTGGAAACATGCAGTAATGCCAAGGCAAAATTGCGTTGCCTGCTGCATATTTTTTGGAATCAACCACATATATTTGAATGTATTTATAGTGTAATTTAAATTAATGACAAACTACGCTCTGGGGATGGTGGATCTTGATCCTGGTAAACCTCATTGATGCAATGTATTATTATTATTATTATTATTATTATTATTATTATTAATAATAGTAGTATTGTTATTGTTGTTGTTATTGTTGTTGTTGCTGAGGTTGTCTTTACTCCTTCATATGTTAACTGTATATTTCATAATCCCAGGCATCCATGCTGGGTGTTTATTTTATCCAGCTCTGACAAACATGATACATGTGGCTGCATTCATTGCTGAAGGTGGGCCTACCATATCATAGTGACTAAAAGTATAAAGGTCAGCAACACAGTGCTATGTGCAACTTTCCTGCCCACCAAAGGGTACTGTCAGGAATACTGACATGCAAAGATATGATACTGGGCCCCTTCAAGCCATGATAAACATTTTGGGGCCCCTGTCCAGCCCTGGAACCCAGGAAGCATTAAATAGCCCCATCCCCTGGTCTGCTGCTGTCCATTATCAGGTTTGCCCAAAGAGGATATAACTATAGTACACTCATATTGTATCATACCCTGCCCATTGATAAAACCAATGTCAGCTATGTTTATAAGAATTCCCATTTTTCCTGTAATTTCCTTGTAATCCTTCCCTATGATTATCCATGTGCAGCACAGCTCAAATTGTTGCCCTTTGCCTGGGCAATTTCAGAAGTACATTCCAAATCCCCACTCATGCAGTTTAAAAAAATAATGGAATTTCCTGTAGACTGCAGTCTTCACAACAGTTTTGATGAAGCCTGAAAAATGGAGTACTTCTGCATGTACTCAAGAGTGAGAGAAGAAATCAGAATTATTTATTGTGTTTCTACTTTTATGTATACACTAAGAAAAAAGTGCTTTCAGCACCTTTAAAGGTCTAGAAAAAGGTTCCTAAAGGGTTCTTAGCTTGTCCTGCTGGGGGAACCCTTTAAGGTTCTTCTTTGATATGGATTTCACTCACAGGTTCTCTGTAGAACCTTATTCTGAGGGTTATATAAAGAATCTGTACCCCTGAACTGAACCTGCAATGGTTTCCCCAGCAGGACAAATGAAAAACACTTAAGGGTGCTAGAAACCACTTTTTTTCTGAAAGTGTGTTTCAGATTGCTTCCCTCTTATAAACCTATGAGGTTGGCAGGTATTGCCTGTCTTTTGTTATGCCGTGAAAACTATTATTCAGCTTGTTTGACAATGTTTTCATACCATTCTGTTCAGGGCACCCCTAGTGTAAATAATTAAGATATATGGCATGATTTTGGTGCAAAAAATCAGGCACATTATTAAATAAATTGACTTTATTTAGTTTACAGCCCAGAACTGCTTTTTTTTTATTCATCTAGGGAGCATGCCATCCAATGATTGTACAAGTGCCTTGTTCAGCAATACAAGAGTATGAGTAAAAAGGCCTTCAGCAATATACCTTTGTTAGAGGATCTATTGGCTGGTGTGGACGAGCTCACCATCGGTTTAGGTTTGGTCAGTGCAATTCAGTTTGTTTCCATCTAATGTAAAATTCACACACACCTGCAAACAGAGCAACATTATTATTAACAGTTTGATTTTGTATGGTATTCGAATGTAAAAGGAAGCATTTATATATCATGTTGCTAAAGGCAACCATCAAACGCTACAATGTTAGGTCGATCAAACAACACACAACAAAGTAATCTTTGGGGGAAGGCTTTAATAGATATTCTAGCATGAGACTGAGTACAGTTGGATGCTTGACAAGAGTTCCAAACTTCATGACAAGCTGGTACCCACGGCAAATTTGTCTGTTCAGCAGCTGTAATGCAGCAAAGGTGACAGCAGCATACACTGTCTCAATCGCAGCTTTAGTCTTTCCAACGTTAGAGAACGCACTTCATCACGAAGAGGGATTCACCTCCGATTGTATAATCAGTATTATTGTGCGATGTTCTGGTGTCTCTGTGTTGCTATTCGTGTGAAGGCAGTTGCGATAATTCTACTGCTCTAACATGGACCATCATAAAATAAGGGGAGGCTATTACGTTAAGAGCTAGATTGCTGTACCACGTCTTAAAAACGCAGCACTGACTATAAAGAAGTCCAAATCGGTAGGAGGTGTATGAATGATCAGTACAAGATCTCTTACGAAGTACTGGCTGTCCCGCCCTAAATCACTAAGACCTCCCTCCTCTTCAGTTTAGAATCCGCAGTGCCAGATAACTTGGGATAGTGTATAGCTGGGTTGGCATTGCACTGATCACCGAGTTTTGAAAGGGGTCCGTTACATATCATAGAACTGACATGGCCCTTCTGGAACTCGGGCTGGTCGTATTCGGATTCACTCTGTTCCTTGTCCTTTGGCTCATGCACTTCATGTCCATCATCTACGTGTAAGTCGCGTTCTTTCGTGTTTAAAAGTATGCTGACTAGTTGGCTAGTTTACAATATATTGATAGAATCTGCAAGGCTAGCACTGGCTACCGAGGTGTTGGCAGCTAATGTTGCTAGCAGTAGCCAACGTTGAGTAAGTGCTGCTTTTCGGAGGCTATATGCCGACCAAACAGGCTTCACTGCTAGCCAGTTAGCTAAACAGCTAAGTATTTCTGCAGGTAACTGTTTTTTAGCTACCAAGCAAACATCAGATGTCAGTCATTTATGCAGTGGTATTTTTACTGTTGGTATCTTGTTACGTTACATTCAAATGTATGACCATTGAAAATTTTAAGTTATGGAGCTGGTGTAGTGGTACAGTAACCTAGCGCTGAAATTGTATTTATTTCATTGTCATGTGATTAACTACATTTATAAAGGTGCTAATAGATGTAACAGTAAGTTAGAATCACGGAAAAAGATGTAGCCAGCATAGTTGCAGTAATATTAAACAGCACTGCACCTGCTGAGCCAGCAGTGCCTGGCTTTATCCCATAATGTTAACGTTACGTCGTATGAGATAACTTATAAAGGTCAAGGCATTGACAATGTATAATGTTGAATGAATTTGTCTGAAACGGCAAATTTCAGTGACCAAGGAGTGATGAACATGATTTTGTCATTTACTACTAGGTAGTAAACTAGCTTTACCAGCTGTATACACCGAGCAGTACATGCACTACTTGTCGGAATAGTAATGTATTGCTTTGAAAGTCCGACGTTAACTCAAGATGCTATCATACATACTGGTACTTTTGGGTCGTGTGAACTTCATTTTTGACAGAAGAACAAAGTCGTTTTAATTACTCCCCAAAATACACCTCCACTGTACCCACCAGCTCTGTAAAGTTAATGTTAACCATGGCAAATAGTTATTGTCATCTGTGTTTGGTTTACTTTCAGCATGCTTGATCAATTATCATAGCATGTTTCGAGCTTGAGTTTTTCATTATTGTTGTTATTATTTATTTTCACTACATGAAAAGCGTAGTTACTCGAAAATTTCACCTATCAATCTATTGTTTATTGTTTTTTGATTTGTAAAACATCTTAATGAACACATCCGAGTTTACTAACTGCGGTCCTCGGTGCACGCCTTTGCCCAGCAGCTGAACGTGTAAACAAGCAATATTTTGAAAACTGAAATAACTAGGTGTCCAGTTTAATTGTTTACCTTACTGTGTAAACACAATGGACTAATAATCGTTCAATTAACATTGCAAAATGACAACAAAATTCAGCTTATGACACTCAGATATGGGGATGTTAACTAGTTACCTAGGTGTTGGATAACCAGGTTGTATTAAGAGTAAGGTATAACATTCGTAAACTAGTGCAACATTGAATTTACTTAAATTGCCTTAAGCACTAAAAACTGGACCAAATGCATTGAATAGTCATTGTACTCTTAACCACTGACAACAAAAGGAACAAGTATGTCAGATCTATCCGAAGACGAGCCTATCGGCATGATTAGGCTATCTGTAGAAATGTTACTATCGCTATCATCCCACACACAGGATACTAACATGCTAAGCATGATATGAGCTCAAATGACCTTGCTGATGAGGTCCAACCAGGTATCAAAAACCATGACTCATTAATGTTTTGGTCAGCTTCTTCTCAGGGTCTTATTAGGGGCATATTGAAATGTGTTAAAATCCATGGCAGTGTTTCTTGCTTTGCCCTTTGTGAGGTGTTAACGGACACACCCATGGTTTGGTCTACAGTGAAATAAAATGTATGACAGCCACATGATCTCTGGTGTTAGTTTTGTTTTCTTTTAAATGTTAGATAGCAGGCGTCATTGTGGCCAACTTCAATTCACTGTACACATAATTTTTGTGTATTCCCATTTCATGTTAGTATATTTTATAGGTGGTTGACAGATGATGTTGAAACAAACTTTTTTTTCCAGAATACTTTTATTTCAAGAAGAACTTTATACAGTAGTATAATATAAATTGTTAATTTTAGGAAAATGTGACACTAAAACTTGCCTGCGTTTCACCATTTTCATCAACGTTTTCTGGCTGCAACTCATATAAATGGTCCTGTGTGGTCCCACATGTTATTGAACAATATTTATAAAATTAATTCATATGTAGAGACAGATCCACTATGAAAACAGGCACCATTTTCAATACACCATCCTTTATATTTCATATATCTACAGAATTTTAAAGTAATTTTAGTTATTGACATGCCAGAATTTTTTCTCAATTTTTAATACGTTTACTATATCACTATTTTGCAAATTTATGTACTTGAAGAAAATGTACTGAAATTGCTTTATATTGCATTCATTGAAAAACATTGTCTTTGAGTAATGACATACTAGAGTAGTACTGATATACCACTCAAAGATGGTAATTCTGTGTGCTTTGGATTGAGCCGTTGTCACCAACATGTGCTGCGTTGCTGTGGAGGCAGAATACTTCAAATTAACTGTGCAATTTTTGTGTTTAAACAAATAAAGGCTGTTGTTTAACAGTATACTTGGTTTTGACTCAAGTAAGTGTTTTAGATAAAATTTTGAAATATTGAGATATATACCGTACATCGCCATGTTTCAAAAAAATATTGTTTTAAACCATATCACCTCGTCCTATTTTCAACCACAACTAATAGTCTACTTCTCCCTCCCTCCTGTCCACGCACAGCCGGCTTCATCTCAACAAGAAGACCACAGACAAGCAGCCTTACAGTAAGCTTGTAGGAGTCTCCCTGCTCAAACCACTGAAAGGTGTAGATCCAAACCTCATCAACAACCTGGAGACGTTCTTTGAGCTTGACTACCCCAAGGTAACGCAGCAGCAAGGCTTTGTTTGCTCACAGCAATTTTTCTGTGTGTTGTAGACTTGTAGAAATATGTCAGAGCATAACAGAGTCATCAAATTTGCTGTTTTGATACATACAGACCCTAAAATGTGACACATAATGTCTGCCTGCCGTGCTACACTATCATATGCGCTCCTGTACTATCCTGCTCTGTCCACAGCGATTGAAGTGTACACGGATGTAGAGAAGCAGTTTTTATCCTTAAACTCAGCTGTTCTTGAAACTCGCCTCAGTGCCCCACTAGCTAACGCACACGATGTAGTTAACGGCTTAGCTAGCTAGCCAATGTAAGCTGGTGTTAGTCTAGGAACATTGACAAATGACAAGAAAATTAAATGGGCAAACAAAAATATAGAACTTGTTTGCCTGGTTACGTTATGACAAGCGTGAAAGTAAGTGTGCGATGTGACATGTACAGTGCCATGAATTTGTGCCCCTTCTTGATTTCCTCTTTTGTTGCATATTTCTCTCACTGACTGGTTTTTTTACGTTATTATTTCCTTCATTCGATAGACATGGGCACAAATTACCAATATTGCCCCTGTGAAAATGAATTGCCCCCTAAAACTTAATATCTGGTTTAACCACCCTTAGTGGCAACGATTGCAACCAAACGTTATAATCCTGTAATTTGATATGAGATTGTCATATCTCTGAGGAGGAATCTTGGTCCACTCTTCCTTGCAGAGCTGCTTCACCTCTGACAAATGTATAGGTTTTCCAGCATGAACCGCTCTTTTCAGGTCCTGCCACAGCATCTCTATTGGGTTCAATTCAAGACTTGACTAGTCCACTGCAACACTTTAATTTTGCTCATTTTCAGCCGTTCAGATGTGGACTTTCTTGTATGCTTAGGATCACTGTCCTGCTGCAACACCCAATTACGCTTTAGCTTCAGCTCACACATGGATGTTTTGACATTCTCCTTAACAATCTTCTGGTACACATCAGAAATGAAGTTTCCTTCAATGATTACAAATCGTCCAGGTCCTGAGGCAGCAAGACATTCTCATACCATCACACTGCCACCCCCATGTTTCAATGTAGGTGCGATGTTCTAACAGTGGAATACTGTATTTGCATTATGCCAAAGAAAGGAGGTCTTGTGCACTCTAAAAAGTTCCACCTTTGACTTATACATCCATGGAATATTATCACAAAAAACCTGAGCATCATCCAGGTGCTTTTGGCAAATTTGAGTCAAGCCTTTATGTTCTTTTTCGGAGATGTTTAAATTGAGTTTCTGTGAGTAAAACTTCCTCCCTGACAAAAGTGTTGACTTTTAACTAATGAATTGTTGTTGAACATCTATTGAAGTATGCATGTGCTGCATGTGGCCTGGCCTGGAAATGGCCTGGAATTACTCTAGGAATGGAAATGGATTCCGTGGCTGTGGGATCAATTTGTTGGACTATCTGAGACTTTGAAAAGTAAATTTTGGTGTCACAAACCCGTCTCTCTTGAGCAAGCATTGGTGGCACGTTCTCAATCAGTGCAGCATGACTGAATTGTGCAGAATGATGTATTGTGGGATACTGGACAATTTGCCATTGAAAGCCATTGTTCATTGAATTCTTTTTATCAAAATTAGACAAATGGGCACATCTCAGTGCTGTTGCCTAAGAGTGCAACTTGGAAAAAAATAAATAATCTGCCCTAGTTGGCAAAAGAAACTAGCTAACATCAAGACTGAAACCTAAATCTATAAAAATCAGTTTTATTAGGGAAATGAAATGGCTAGCCAGGAATATGACAAAATGCTAGTCACCATTAAAAAGAAAAGAATGGCTAGCTTTAATGCTCAATTAAAATTGCCTGCCATGGGATTTTGCTGTGAGCAAGCTGACATCAGCCAGATTTATCTCTAGCCTAAGCTAGCAGGCTATATCTTATATTACTGCAGAGGCATGGCAGAGAAAAGTGTAATCAAAAAGACTGTTAGCAAATCTGAGGTGTGACCTCAATTTTAAATCAATTGTCTTGTTGAATAATCACAACAAATTATTTCATTAAATTACTTTATTCAAATGAAAAACTTGTGACGTGTCTTAAAATTATGCAACATATTACAAATGGAATGAGCACTTGGCTTGTCTGACACAGATAATGCAAATAACCAAAAAATCTTATAAACCCATATATGATATCACACTTTGTTACAGTACACCAGCCATGCTTTGCCCCTGATCCTGGTTGTATATCGTTGTGACAAGGATATAATTAGCATTTCTGCATTATTTACAGGCGGCTTTTTTGATGTCACAATTTAGGATGTTTGTACATGAACATTCAAATTTCATATTCCCCATGATGTATCTGTGAATGGCACATCACTCTACTTTCAGAGTTGATTGTTTCCTGCATTCCTGTTCCTCCCTTTTCAGCGGTGAAGAAGTAATGTTCCCTACCTGGCTGTATTCGCCCAAGTGGTATTGTGAATAATGGTGCATATGGCCTGCTGTAGCATATGTAGATTTTTTTTGCCAGGGACTGGCTGTTTCAATGTGCAAAAACTGCATCTGGAGTTATGTATTTTTTTTCTTATATCAAGTGAAACTCTAGTGAAAACTTATGAAAAGTCATGCTTGCAATTTAAAAATGTTGCACCCTATGAAGTTCATGGTAATGGAAAATGGCTAAGTGACTCACAAACAGATTCAGGGGTCAAGGGTCTTTTAAATCAGCCAAAGGCTATGGAGGAAAGCAGCTCTTGCTGTTGAAGCACGTCATGCCGAATGTTGAGCCGACACAATGAAGACCAAATACCAGAGATTCTTACAGGGTGTATAAAGGGCTGTCCTATGGAACAGCCACCCCACGTGCTTTGAGTTGCAGACAATTCAGTACACCTCTGTGAAAGGACAACCAATGCACTAAATCTCCCAGCAATGTGAAGACTTGCCAACTTGTGCATTTGCACGGTTGTCATTATGCTCAGGGTAGTAATGCTGCTGGTGGATGAATTAAGCAGTTTGAATGCGTAACGATAAAACCAAAATCGTACAGAACATCGTGGCTATCAAAGCATCACAGCTCTGCTACAGTGCCCCTCAAACTCCAGGCCAGAGCTTTTTTGTGTTTTTGTCAGTGTGCACAAGACCAAGAGTAAACCGCATGTCACAGATGCTGCTGTTTGAAGTGTTACATTGTAAAGGTTGTGCCTTGGTGCGCGTGGTTGAAGTGTGAACTTAGTGAGCGTAGGCTGAAACTATAGGTGACAGCACATGGAGCTAAACTGAAACGGAACAGAAAAAAATTGCAGAATAGTTGGCAGTGCAAATGAGCACTACTCTTGCAGTTCTAACCATTCTGACACTCATTGTAGATCATTTGAGTTTTTTTAGTAAGAATTTGAGTTTTGTTTTTTTTTTAATCTCCTCATTGATGGAATATTATAGTCGGAGTTCAGTGGTGATTTTCAGTCTGTGTCAGAGATCCATTCCACTCAGTCTCACACAGTATGGGCATTTGCTTCAAGGTGTCAAGTATAAGTTACTTTACAGGGACTTGTAAACAATAATTTGAACTCATTAATCATTGAATCATAAAACATCTCTTGTATATTTCAAAAAAATATAGCAAGAACCAACTTCCCCAGCAAAAATGTTATATTCTTATTCTTTGAATAGGTGCCAGTGTACCTTGTTGAAAGTCACATTTCATGGCTTGATAAATTATTGCATATCTCTTTAAGAAAGATACAAAAACTAAACTGTCTGTCAGAATCAGGAAGTTTTCTTTTGCTGTAGAGAATAAAACCACACGGTTTTTTGATCATGAGCTGTAAATCAAGAAAGAAACATTTAATAGAAAGCATCTTATTTTAGTTAATTAAATATTTTGCATTGTTTGGTTTGAATCAGAGAAAATAAATGTTTTATATAAATAAATAAAGCTATGTAAAGAAAACCATGGGGTGTATCACCGTAAAAACACAAGATACATGTGGTGTTTCACTGTGGAGCCAAATTTCAAGGTACCTCACTTAATGACCAATGACTGCAGGGACCAGATCTCACCAGCATCCAGTAATCCCACCAGTGAAAGGAATACTGCAAGATCTCTGCAGATTGAGGCTTGGTTGGGATGAAAATATCCTAGATTGTTTTTCCCAAAAGTGGACAGAATGGCTGAAGGAAATCCACCTTTTGGATGACTTCAAAGTTGAAAGGTGCTTTAAGCCTAGAAATTTTGTAAAAGTAACATCTCCACAGTTGCATGACTTCTCAGATGCTAGCAAGGATGGCTATGCCACTGTAAGCTACCTCCTGCTGAGGAGTGATTGCAATCAAACTCACTGTGCCTTTGTTGTGGGGAAGACCCACATTGCTCCTCTCAAGACCACAAATGTTCCTCACATGGAGCTCACAGCAGCTACTATGGCAGTTAAAATGGACAAAGTGCTTAGAAGGGAACCGATAGCACTATTGTACTGAAGTAACTTGGAAATGAGACTACAATGGTTTTGTACCTTCGTTTCCATCCAGAGGGATTGAAGGTGGACATGTTCCTGAAGAACAAGATATGGATCACTGGGCCAGACTTCCTCAAGAGGGAGGAATGTGAGTGGCCAGAAAATCCAAATCACTCCACAGACCACAGACATGAACACAGAAGACCCAGAGGTGAAAAGGAAGGTTATAGTGGATGCCTTGAAAGCTAACAAAGCTATGCTAAAAGAATCAAAATATCTGGAGATCTTGTCAAAGGATATGCATGCATCACAAATTACACTGCGTGAGATTCATGAGAGTGTTATTTATAGTGGAATACACAATGTGCTTTCAAAATTGTGCCAGAATTTTTTGATATCTGGTGATAAAGTGCAGTGATAAGAAGAGCACTGTCGAAGTGTGTCACCTGTCAACGGTGAAGTGGTGCAGTGGGGCGGCAGCAAATGGCTGACCCGCCAGAGGACATAGTCCTACCCGATGAACCCCCATTCACCCATGGCGGTGTTGACTACTTTGGTCCATTTCCAGTCAAGCAAGGTACGGCATAATCTTCACTGTACATGGTGTACATGCTTACATTCTTACTTTTTTTGCAGTCGCTACAGTGAGACATTTGTGTTAAAGAACAGAATAGACAAAATGAGGTGCAGTGGATATAGAGCTGAATATCAGGAAACTGGGGAAGCTGGGCCCTCCTTGTTGGGTTATGAATGTAACATTGCCACTTTGACTGCCATGTCTGAGGTCCTTGGGTCTTATTCTGTTAAATATATTTCCTGCATTATTGTTTTGACACCGAAAAATAAATAAACTGAATGACTGTCAACTGAATGAACGAAAGGGTGGTCCGACTTTTGTACAGCACTTTTACCGAGTTCAAATGAAGCTGAAGCATGTTACTGTTATTTTAGAAGCATCCCGACAGTCTGTTCAGTCCTTCCTGTATGTAAATGTGTTCTGAGAGATAAGACTGAAGAGGCCAGCAAATCTTCATTCACACATCACTCACACTACTTTTTATCACACTTACTTATTTCCTGTAATATCAATGTTGGTCCGCTTTGTCCTAACTGTTCTTTAAATGTGAAAATGATCTAGCAGCTTGTGACTTGAATGTCACATTCTGTAAGTTTGACGAAAAGGACAGATGTAATATCACTCTAGTTCAGTTCACAATTACCATTTACATAAGAAATATAATGCAGCATTAAAGATTGAAATGGCATAACCATGGAATATCCTATGAATACACAGGGTTGTTACTGCAGTACTGCCAAAATCTCAAGTAAAACACACTGATAAGCCAAATGGTATTTGATTGAAAAGTTAAAAGAGCTATCTGGTTTTAGGAAAGAACATGCCCACCGTGTTGATTCCGAATAAGATGGACACCTTTTTCCCATCCAAGGCAATTATTATAAGCAAGCTAGCTAATTCTGAAGCCCAGCTGGACACACCCACAGAGAGGGACAATTCAGGGCTTCGGGTGTCACATGTCTACAAAGAGGACTCTACAGTGGGGCCATAAAGCTCAGCAGCCACTTCAATGTACCACTTCAACTGTACAAACAGTAAACACTGAGAAAGACTGGGGGCATGTAGACGATATGGACTGTCACTGATGGTTATCAGAATTTGTAGCACTGTTTAACCCACGTCTGTAAATGAGTGTGCATGTACGTAGCCCTGAGAGCACCCCTGCAGGGACTGCATCCTGGGTGAAGGTATAATGAAGGGAACACCTGCCATGAAAGTTATCAGCTAACAACTGCCATGTTGCTGACTCTCCCATCCATTCAGGGGAGTATTTGTCCCTCAATTCCTTTTGTGCCTGTAGGGGTGTCTCATGACAGTAGGCTAAGAGGGAAGAGAGTTGTGGAGTGTTTCTGGCAGAATCCTATTGGATGACTGAAGGGCATTGGGGAGTGGAAGGGGTTTCTGAGGATGGTGTTTAATGTAAGTTTAGTGATACATTCAGGGAGCATTGCTTAACAAGCTCCTAGCAGCTATAGTCATTTCTAGAACAATGGGGGTGCATATTTTGCTGTTTATCCTTGTCTTGTCTTGTTGACATTTCTTTGTGTAACATCTTGATGGAATGATGGTTACAAATCTTGTGCTCTGCAATAAACATTTTCTATTTACAGTAATGCTTCCTATTCATCCCATTTCAAATAGCTGTGTGAACCAAGGGCATCCAGAGTGGCTACTGAGGTACGGAGGCTTTCCAGAGGTTTGTCCCGGATACAGGGCCCCAGGTCCTGCAGCCTATCCTGTTCCGCTTGTAACATTTTCACAAGACAAGCTAGGTATGCTCCCTAGGATCTCAACTCAAGTTGATCTTGGCCTTGAAACCTCTGAGTGTAGCCAGACACCACAGCAGTGGATGTAAGCCTAGGCTGTATACAGCCAGATACCATAGCAAACCACTGGGTGTAAGCCTAGATTGCAACAAGTCCCTTAGGTTGTAGGAGCAGTCAGACACCATGGCAGACCATTAGGGTGTAAGCCTAGGCTGAATGCAGCCAGACACCACGGCAGACCACTGAGTGTAAGCCTAGACTGCAAGACCTGAATCCTGGGGCAAACCTGGTCATGCCCTGCACTCTGTTGTCAGCACCTGTTTATCGGTTTGATAACTGCCTATGGCAGTGTGCGTAGAAGTCTGTGTTTCATTGTTTCCTTAAGGTTTTATACCCTGTGTTGCTCTAGACTAAAAGTGGATTCCAACGTGGTACGAGTGGAAATCAGTTACTAAGTGGCAACATGCAGGGGACTCATCACAACTGAAATAACTGCAAGAAAAACTCACATTTGTCAACTTTCTTGCCCTCATAAAGTAACTCCTTCCTTACATCTCTGTACAGTGATTGCAGAAGAATTTTCTTAAAAACTCTATATGACTAAACTGTAGATTAATTTGGCCACCAAATTACACCTTGTTTATAATGTTAATTATCATCTTGCTACTTCAAAGCTTATTTTGCAGCATCAGAAAGGCAATGAAACCACTATTAGACATTTAAAAAGTATAGCTAGAACAAGCAGCTCACTTCAGTGCAAGGTCTGTCATGATTGCAGGTGCTATCTTGGGTTTTATTATTTGTTTCGTGCTTTTTCGTTTGTACGATCGTGGGGACGCTAACGACGTTCTTTTGGTTATCGGTTGACTGCTAGGTGTGGCTGATTAGTAATTGGTTTCAGGTGTGTGAGGTCTTTATATTACCCAGGGCTTCAGCATCTCTTTGCGTTAGTGTCGTCTATACACTTCGCCTGGCTTTGGCAGAGATTTTGTCTGTTGGTTTTTGGCTTAGTAGCCTTGAATGTAAGTATAAATGTAGGAATCTTTACGAAGTTCGTTATTTTCTTTTTCTTGCGGGGTTGATCAGTTTTACCCGCCGAAGAACTTTGCTGTTTAAGTATCTGCGTGGGATTTTGCAGTTTGCTCTTTATATATTAAGAGCTGTTAGTTATTTCACTCCTGAAGTCTTAGTTTTTTATTTATCTTAGAGTTGGGATTCTCCCACAGGAGTGTATTTTTTTGTTTTAGGGATTTGTTCCCTCTAATCTGTCTCCTTCGAGACCTTAGTGGTTGGGGAATTGGTTCCTTAGCTTGTCGTCTGTGTATTGTGCACACTAAGGGGTCCCATCATCATCATCATCATCATCATCATTCCTTACAAGGTCTTGTTGAACCAAACTCAATTGACAAACGTGTATGTTGTGAAGTCCATATATGGGCGAATAATGGGAGTCATCTTTACCAGAGTCTAGAACCGCACAATGATGCCATAAATGTGTCATGCCACCTCTGAGTATGGCCGTGAATGACAGTCTGTCAGTGACTGTTGCTCATTTTCAGCAGTGATCGAATGTGGGAAACTAGCGATTAGCGATTGAACCTTTTGAAGGAGCTGTTGTAGAGAACTTCTGCTGGAGACTTTAATTTTCTGACTATTTCTAGCATTGAAAATTAAAAATCAAATTCCACTTTGTGAAGGACATAGTGAGAACAGGGCATGACCTTGTAAATCCTTGTAAATCTGACATGTTCTTGGGCTGGGTACTGTTTCCTTTGGTTTCAGTTGAGTCTCAGTGTCTGCCATGCTTTCAAACACTGTTTTGTCCCTCTGTATGTATGTATCTCTGCTCTTATAGTGCTGAGCTGGAGGTATAAGTTCAATGAAAGCTTGTTCACTGAGGTCAATGTTGGAAAAGTGATTTCATGACCTGAAAAAGAAAAGCATCTAGAAAATAATTCTAAAATTAATTTTTCAGCTTGGCACCACTAAAATCTACATCATCTTAATCTAAATCTTCATCTGTAGCATATTGAATAAGGTGGATAACATGTCTATTTTTGATAAATGAGAATTTAATTGGCTATGTATGATCCTGTTTGAGTGCCATGAACATATCCTGATTGAAACACACCGTGTGTGTGTGTGTGTGTGTGTGTGTGTGTGTGTGTGTGTGTGTGTGTGTGTGTGTGTGTGTGTGTGTGTGTGTGTGTGTGTGTGTGTGTGTGTGTGTGTGTGTGTGTGGGGACTCAATAAGTATCTAAGTGCATTGTCAGCCATACAGTACAGGAGAGATGCATCTAAGTGTATGATTCAACATAATCCTTTTCAGCCCTGATTCACCTCCAGGATTCTGTTGAGCTGTCAAATAAAGCTGTCACAGTGACTTTGTTCTCAGGAATAGGCAGTGAAAGAGAGGAACGAGCACAATGCGTGAGCTGCAATGTAATAAAATTATCCCAATGTGTTTTAATATTCTTTCTTTTGTTGGACCACCGGCTATGTCATTTGCCTGCATTATGTTGTAAGAAGGTTTTGTTGTATGCTGCTGAACATCCGACCATCATCTCGGGTGAAGTGTGCAGCAGCATTGTAATAGACGGGTGAAGTGTGCAACATTGTCGTGATAGTCCAGAACAGAATGGTTATCCGAGTATTTGAGGTGAATGGTGGTGGGTGAGGGGCTGGTTCAGTCATTGGTGTATAGTGTATAGACAAATGGGTTCGGCACACAGCCTTGCAGTGCTGCGGTGGTGGTGAGTGTATTGTGATGTGGTTGTGCCTACTCTTACAGCTTGCTGTCTGTCACTGAGGAAATAGTGTGGGGGGGGGAAGCTTCTAGATCATCAGATGCCTTGGATGGTGTTGAAAGCAGAGCTGAAGTTCGCGAAGAGGACCCTGACGATGACGCCTAATTGATGTCAACACATTTAGGAAAATCACAATAAGGAAATTGCTTCATTGTTCTCATTCAAGATTTTGTCTTCATTGTCCATCGAATGACTGAGTTTTTCGATGGTGTGCGCACTTTCAGCAAGTAGGACTCCACTTACCCACCTGTCTTTGCATAATTTAATCAAGTAAAATACGCCTTCTCTTACAGAAGCCATTTACCTCACAGCTCAAGAAGAGAATGAAATCATTCCTTCGTCTGGCTGGTACTTTACCTGCTCTGGAATGTGAAAAAGGGGCCTGCGCTGGTGGAATGTGGCACGAAAGGGTTATTCATCCCACGCCACTGTCTGTCATGAGCAAATAAAAGCTTGTTATAAGTCAGGGGTTTCAAGTGTGCTTGTAATGAAAACTAGAATACACAGGGACTGAGCTTGAGAACCGTTGCTTCAAAGTATTGTAAGAGTAAGATTTGCTCCCCTTGTACACTACCTACAAGGAACTATTCATTGCGTTTGAATATTTGTGATTGATTCGGATTTGCTAGAGCTGCAATGTAATGCTAGTTATAATTCCACAATCTCATAGTGCTACAACACTGCAAGCAAATGTAAGAAAGCAATTATGGATGTGTATATGGCTGCATACGCCTATCTGAAGACATTTTTATACATTATGTGACCATTGAGCTGATTTACAATGTATGTAATGTAATTGTGTGTGTATAGTTAAATGTTCAAGCAGTAATAAAAGTTCCCATTGCTAATACTGATTCTTTTATGGAATGAAGGCACACATTTTTCATTCCACTTGTCATTCTTTTTTGAGTTGAGTACAAATGTATGATTTTAAGTTCAAAGCTGTTTGAAAAGAAGCAGGTTTTGGAAGTTGTTTGAAGTAATATCTGTGTATTGACACTGTCTGAATTCAGCCCCAGGTGACCCACCCCTCCCACTGCTATGTTTCCTGCAATCAGGAGTAGCCACTAAGAAGAATGCTGATCTGGCCACTGTACCGTCTTAGAACTGCTTCTTTATCTTAACGAGTGAGAGGAAAACATTTCCAAAATCAAAGGGAATTTGTGAAACGGACTCACCAATTAGGTCTTCAAAGAAGTAATTGTGGAAGGCCAAGTCAGAGCTGAAAGCACCACGTACTGCAACGATATTGACCGTGGATGAGGGATGCCCTTCATCCCTAAGGAGGCATGGCCCTGTTCAGGGTCTGTTTTTGTCAGCTGGAATCCATTAGCTTACGTTTGCATGAAGCGTAATAAGCTTTAGCTAACGCATGATCGAAGTTTGTTTAAATGTCATTTACCTAGCCTTGCTAATGTTGAATAAGCGATACTTTGAAAAGCAGTGTTTGGATAAGTGGCTTTTTATAGACTGGTAGTGAAGAGAAGGAGGAGTAAGGATTTTAATAAGTGCATGTGACAAGAATGTAATTTAAAATTACAAAATGAAAAGATTTGGGTAGCTAGCTGCAAGTACATGAATACATGAAGCAAAATAGGTAGTTCTCTAAATTTGCAATAATAAAAATATAAAACAGTAAGATTGTGAAATATTATTTATGCAGACCTGAACACACTACCACAAACCAGAACTTGCCTTTTGGTATCCCAGAGGGCTTCCACATAAATCTTTATTTATTTATTTTTTGCTTTCCTGCTTTCAAAATAATTCATACATACTATAGGGCTTTCCTCGGCTTTTGGGAGGCTGTCAATAGATAGAATTAAGTTGAAAGTCTATTCTTTTGTGTTGAAGAAGTGGCTGAAAATAACAGCATCTTTGTATTTGAGACTGTTAGCTAACCGAGGAATGTTTTTCGTTGATTAAATCACACATACGCACATGCACTTATGGAAAGAGTCTACTCTCACACCTACATACTAGCTTCTGTCACTTACTCAGTGTAGCCAGTCTCTGTGGTTTTTCATCCAATCAAGACAAAGCATGACTAAATCCGTCACATTAAGTTTAAGACATGATGTGGCCATATAAGTGCATCCCACAGTGACTGCTGGGGATTGGTTTCACATTTTCGCATTTTTCTTTAGACAATTAAAAAAACTGCTTAATACAGGGAAAACCTATGTATTGCACCATGATTCTTATCTTGTCCATGTTGTGGAATTGTTCTGTGCTGAAATGGAAAAGGGTTGAGAAGAATGTTCTGGAAGGGCTACTTCTGTGCTCCTGTGTCATCAGCACAGTACCGTTTACTGTCTTTTATGCAAAATGGAAACATTTGGAAATGGATATGGCATTCTGAGAAAATTTTCCATCACATGCCCTATGATAGTCATGTTAAAACTTTTTGACGTTAAAGCAATCACCTTTTATAACTAATTTCCTTAAGAATGTATTTAATTTGTTTTCTTGACTCTTTTTTTTAATCCCTCCCAGAGGCAGCTGTAAACATTGTCGACCCAAAAAGGGCTTGGTTATTTAACTTTCTGATTGTAGTAAACACAAGTGAACAAACATTTTCAACAATGCAACAGTTATTGCTGTGTATTGCATTTTTCATAAACATTGTGGGCATATTTGGGCTTAAAACACCTGTTTAGTTCCGTGTAGAAAGGGGAAATTTTGAAAATTGTTTCTTAAATCTGATGATGTTGTCTCCAAGTAGTGGTGAGGCATCAGTCCCAATTTATACTGTGGCATGTTGTTGCACTGCTTTCTGGGAACACTGGGCAGCCACTGCAGCAAACCTGGCCATCTTTACTGAGGGCAGGGCACCATGCAATTCACCCAATGACAAACAAGTATTAAAGACTCAGTGTTCAGTCTCACATTTATGCACTCAGGATTCTTTGCAGCTTATTTAGGTATTCACAAAGAGAACACATCTGAACATGTCACTCCTGCTGTCAAACTGTCAGAGTCAATAACTGAATTTCAGAGAGATCCGGAACAAACTCCTGTCACAAGAACCTCGGTATACTAGATCAATTGTTGAACAATTGTCTGTCAATGTCATATACGAACTTATAAAAACTGCCACGATTGCAAAATATTTTTTCAAGTAAATATTTAACCAGTCCTAATAAGACGACATTTTATTTAGTATTTTGGATTAGTTACTGGAAACGGTTATTGCTTTGTTTGCATAGGGGTGTGTTCGCCTTTTGAGCATGTTTATTTTAAGTGCATATTCCAACAATGGCATTCAGTCATAAACAGTTGAAGTGTGAAGGCCTGAGTGTGTCTTCGTTCTACAGTATGAGACCTTTCCAAAAACAAACCGAGGAAAGGTGAGAGTGCCATGAGCGCAGCAGAGTGAGCTAGCCTACGTCCTGTGGGCCGCGCTTGTTGTTTTAGTCTGTTAAAGCTGGCTTCAACAATCGCCTGCCTACCGCGGTCATTCCATACATTCTTCCATATATTTCTGCATCAGTCCTTTGTCTCGGCATGGAGCCTGTCAGACTTGAACCAGGAACTCTCCCTGTGAAGCCAGCTGGCAGTAGAATTTCATGAGTATTACAGCATTAATTAATCCCCCCTGACTCACACGTACACGCTCAATGCAATGTTGACGCAGCACAAATGAAAGTCAAATCAAAACCGAACTGAATTTTTCCTTATTTTCCACATATTCCTTTCAGACTCGTAATAAAACTTTTTTAAATTGACATTTTTATTGCGAACAATATTTTATTAGATATTTTAACACAACAAGGAACAAATACAATCCATCATGGGTATGGAAAAGGTGGCATTAAAACAGTGTAAAATGTTCTCTAATTGCTGGATGGTGTCTACGATGTGAGGCTTGGCCTGCGTGTAGATCTGAACTCCTGGAAATGAGTCAGTCACGGTGGTTAACGTGTTTCATGTCCACCGTTTACTTTAATGTGATGTTAAAATGCATGGGTAACGGTGCCCTACTTTTTCTGTCTCTGCAGTATGAAATTCTCCTTTGTGTCCAAGATCACGATGATCCAGCTGTTGATGTCTGCAAAAAACTGCTTGGAAAATATCCTAATGTAGATGCCAGACTATTCATTGGTAAGAGCAAATTGGTATTTCTAAAACTGTTTTAAAACTGGTATTGCTAACACTGTAAGCACTAAATGTACTAAAATATACAATGTTGCTATATTTATGGTTTATATATATTTTATACATATATGTGTGAGTGTGTGTGTGTGTGTGTGTGTGTGTGTGTGTGTGTATAAAAGGTATTGTGGCATCGCCTCCAACCAGACATTAAAAAAATTGTTGAAGTTAAAGTGCCTAATTTGGTGAGTTCAGTAAATCAGACTATTCACTCAGCTGAAGCTGGAAGGTACAAACCTTTTTTTGTTTTAAAATTCATTAATTATAATTCTGGAGGAAAACGATACACAAATTAAAATTGCACAGCTGAGTACAGAATAGAGAGATAGTGTAAGTGTTTGTTAGACCCAAAATCCTGATGGATCTTTCAGTGGTTGAATGGCACTTGGTTAACTTGATTATCAAATCGATAATCCTCATTGCGATACTTGTTTTTATTGATGTGGCCAAGTTTGGAACAGTCAGTCCCGTGTATCCGTCTGTGGATCCACCAGATCTAAAAGGCTGTTGTGCTGTGAAGTAAATAAGTTTGAAAGAACCTCCAGCTGTGTATTTGCTCCAAAGGCAGTATACATGCATTGAAGGGCGAGACCATCAAAAAAACTTGTTTTATACATTTCAGGAGGAAAGAAAGTTGGGATCAATCCAAAAATAAACAACCTAATGCCAGGATATGAAGGGGCTAAGTACAACCTGGTGTGGATCTGTGACAGCGGCATACGGGGTATGGTTTATGCCTAAAAGTGGCCATTTTTCTTCTTTGTCTTTGAAAGAGAAGGGTCAGTAATGCCAGTTTAATACCAAGTTGCACAGAGTTTTATATTCAACAAAGCAAGTTTATGGTTGAAGTTATTTGGCCACCTGGAAGGCTTGGTTTTACTTTTAAAACAGTGGAGTAGACCTGTGCAAGTCCAAATGAATACCAGCTGATGGTACTCAGAGTTCTGTGCTGAAATAGGATACAGACTGTTTTCCCTTAACATTCTGAATCAATTCAATTTTGTTCATTGCAATTAGGAAATAATATGTATCAAGAAAAAGGAACACTGTAATTTGTGGTCACAATATGATGTAGTATGTAAAAATTATATCACTAAACCATTATAACCATTAACCATATACAAAATATTTTAGTCAAGAATACTTTTGTCATTATCACTTTACAGTTAAACCAGACACCCTCACTGATATGACCAATCAGATGACAGAGAAGGTGGGGCTTGTGCACGGCCTCCCATATGTGGCAGACAGACAAGGCTTTGCTGCAACGTTAGAACAGGTGAGATGATGTAAACAACTGTTGTTATTTTTTAATGTTCTGTTGTTTGTGTCTGAGTCAAGCTTTGAGTAGACTAAATTCACAATAGCATGCAAAACTGCACAGCTATCGTCTGTGACCAGTGAGTTCAACACTTACAAGCTGATGTAACAGTCTTCAGTAAGTTTGTTTTAGTGAAGACCCATTTAATGAGCAAAACAGATAATACCTGTAGACCACCACTGTTCAAGACCTGAACGACCTTTCAGCAGCCCAAGTGTTGTTAATTATAGAATATTTGTGGATTTATGTCTGTGTAGATTTACTTTGCAAAATGTTACAAAGGCAAAGTGGTGCATTATCTGTGGGGACATCAAAATTTAAGGTATAAATAAAATACCTTTAAATTAAGCCAATAAACGAATGACTCAAAGTTGGCCTATCAATAAATTAGTTGTGTAGGACTTTATAAGAGATGTTTTATTAAAACATGCCCCTAAAATAATTTTCAATGTGCATTAAGGTCATAACTATAAAAATATACAAACACAGATTCGCTGACTGAGAAATCTGCTCAACAAAATTTAAAAAAAAAACTATACGGATTCAGACTGAAAAATGAGAAATTAAGCCTGTTGGGCTTAAAGCCTGTTGGGCTTGAATAGAATGTGCTGTGAGACTCCACACAAAAGAGCATTCACATATTCCTATATGCTATTTCATTATGCTTGCTTCATCACTGCCATGTAACATAGCATTCCAGCTTGCAAGAGAAAAGTTGCAGCTTAAAGTGGTTCTCCAAAGTGTTAATTTGTTAAAAAAAAAAAAAAAAAAACATGTTAAAAAATTATCATGTTAAGTTTTCACATTTGGGTGTTGATCATTTTCTCAGTAGTTGATGAGCAACAAAAAGGTCACAGGCACATAAGGTTATTTTTCAAAATTTGTTATTGAAATGTAACTGTTCATTCGCTAAAATGATCGATCACCATTCTTATTATCAGCGTTAATCTCTTAAGTTCTACTAAGTTCTAAAAAAACACAGATTTCCTCTTGTTAGTAGAATGGTCAGCATATCTATATATGTCCAGTTCTGTACAAAGACAGAAGAGAAAGCTCGTCAGGCTGTCTTTTTTTAGTCTCGTTTCTCTCTTGTGTCTCTCTTCCATAGGGCAAATGAACATGGGGGGTGTACTGAGACTGCTTTAACTTGCCACATGTATTGGGAAAGATTTGCCTGTTAAAGCTGTTGATTTATCATCACGTTTATTATGTTTATATCATGGGTTTTTTTATTGATACCACTATTTAAAGCCATTCATGTGTTGTGATAGTGTGGACCACCTAGCATAGAAAACCAGGAGTGATTATTTCAGAGCTGAGGGATAGTGACCTGGGAACATGTGCTGCGATATTTCAGCCCAACTTTAAATTTGTAAGGACATTTAGAGCAGAGAGACTCTTCCATGTTGCAGGAGTAGCTTGTTTGTGATTATATGGTTCTATTTTACTTTTTATGATGATCAATATCGGTAGCTTAGAGGCACCAAGACATTTTTCCTCTTAGAGGGAAAACACTTCTCTCAAATTTGTGATCATCGATTCCAAAGATGTCTTCATCCATACAAATCACAGCAGCTGTGTCAGTACTATCATGCTTAATCTAACGTTCAGACCTGTCTTCCCCAGGCAACAGAGAATTCATTTAATGAAGTCATCCATGATAAATTTTATGTGGCAGTGACTGCAGATTTATCTGCATAATTCATAATTCAAGTTTTTCATCGGAATTTCACAGATTTTATTACATTCTATGTACACGGAGTGATGGTACCCAGGGCGGGTGCAGTATTGTGTGTATACCTGTTTCACCTTGCAAATGGTTTGTAAATCCGGTCTCAGATGTATTTATTGCGTTCTTCAGTGGTCTCTCAATTACAAAAACAGCTTTTATTGTATTTCTGTTTGATTTGCCTGTTTTTTTTATTTACACAATAAGTATGATTCTCAGTAGACTCTGTGTGAATGTGAAATGTTTCCCAGGTGTACTTCGGGACATCCCACCCGCGCTCCTACGTCTCGGCCAACGTGACGGGGTTCAAGTGTGTGACGGGCATGTCCTGCCTGATGAGGAAGGACGTTCTTGACCAGGCCGGTGGGCTGATTGCCTTCGCCCAGTACATCGCCGAGGATTACTTCATGGCCAAAGCCATCGCAGATAGGTAGGCAGGCGGAGCCCTGACGCTGTTCCATCGGGTTCCAGCCACGTTTCCTCCGCAACAACACCGTGTCCCATTTCAGCAGCAAAAGGCCCAACCTTGTGCCGTAGATTGTATGTGAATTCCACATGAAAGAAAGTCCGCTCATGTTTTTAACCTCACGCTCATAAAACATGTCAGTTTTCTGTGGTTTTGAGGTGCAAGCTTTATTGTGTTTAAAACTCAGATCTCAAAAGATCTTTGAAGAGGGTCCGCACTTACACCAGAAAGTCTGTTGAGGCTAATGAGTGAATCGGTGAAATGATGCTTGAAGTATTACTACAGGTAGAAGTTAATGCAGGAGACTAAAGCCTCAAAGATGATGTGAAATTATGACTCGGTATATTCTCACGGTAGTCATATCACAGTTCAGGAAGCTGCTTTGTGGTAACCTTTAAGATTGCTAGATTGGTAAAAGTAGCTTAAAGCTGGTAGTATCGAAAATTTCCTGCAGTAGCTGTTTTCAAAGGGGTATTTCTGTTTGAATTTGGATTGCTGGTCTTGTGTGCCATTGGATACAAGATTTAGCAATAGCAAATAGTTCCAGATTCATGTTGACTAATCAAGCAGAACCACTCGAATGAACTTTGATGGCATGCATTTACTTTTTCCCCTGCAGCGTTTTGAATATTGTCTATATGTAAGGAATGACTAATCAAATAAGTGTATTTGTGTGGAAAGTTCAAATATCTTTCTGATTTGTTTGTGTCTTTTGGAAAGGATGACAAACCATTGTCTTCCTCTTATGTCACTAGGTTTATCAAAATTGTGATTGTCATTTCCTCAGAACTCTTCTTAAGATATTAATTATATAGGATTTTATTATGAGAACTAAAGTACATTTCTTTTAAGTTACATTTGAGCTTCTTGAAGCTGTCATGAATCGTGGGGAAATATGTGTTTTTTTTGTCAGTAAACTGCTTAATTGTTTTTTCTCTGGGAAGAATTACATTGTATTTTACTAGATTCACTGATGATATGTTTCACATGTGTCTTTGGTCTCAGGGGATGGAAATTTTCCATGGCAACGCAGGTAGCCATGCAGAACTCTGGGTCATACTCGATCTCACAGTTCCAGTCTCGCATGATCAGGTATAACTTACGTTTCATGGTATCATTGAGAAAAATGCCATAAACATTGGGCAGCAGGTACGAATAGCACATGTTGTACTGGACCAATAGCTGATAGCTGTATACAATATGGAATATGTGAGGGGGGGTTGAGTACATTTTTATATACATGTATGGTTGTATTAAATTATGAGTATTTTGTCCTCAATAGCTTAGTTTATATGAATTGAAGCATGTTTGTTTTTCAGCTCTAAAGTGTGTGTCTTGCCAGTCGTGTTTTAATTCATCGGTCTGTGTAGGTGGGCCAAATTGCGCATCAACATGCTCCCAGGCACTGTCTGCGAGCCCATCTCCGAGTGTTTTGTGGCGAGCCTCATTATCGGCTGGGCAGCGCAACACGTCTTCCACTGGGACATCATGGTCTTCTTCCTGTGCCACTGCCTGGCCTGGTTCATCTCCGACTACATTCAGCTGCGAGGGGTCCAGGTAATGGTTGCTTTGTGTGCACTCCGAGTGAGTTCCCTGGCTGGCTAAAACCACAATTAGCTTTCCGTAACTGGACACCAGGGCGTTGTCTGTCATCCACTACTGGCTTCCAGCTTTGCTTTGAGTAACAGGCTGTAATGCAAATTCTTCTGATTATGGGGGAAAATTATGTGAGCACAGCTGTGTGCCAAGAGTCTATAAATGCCAATCACTGACAGGAGCTGAAGCACAAGGCTGTCACTCAGCTAGATATAGTTAAAAAGCCATACATCTGTTTGAAAGGGAGACAATGTACATTCTTCATGGCTGTCTTCCCTTCCCCCGTCCATTTCTCTCCCTCTCTCACTCCCCCCCCATCCACCCTGCCTCCACAGGGCGGGCCGCCATGCTTCTCCAAGCTGGACTACGCCGTAGCCTGGTTCATCAGAGAGTCCATGACGATACGGATCTTCCTGTCAGCGCTTTGGGACCCCACAATAAACTGGAGGACAGGCCGCTACCGCCTGCGCTGCGGGGGTACGGCAGAGGAGATCCTGGAAGTATAACCTGAATCGTCATGGAGACAGAGACACTTGACTTCAACCAAAAAAAGGAAACATAAGACAGATCAAAAGTAACCTGACGCAAACCCGTTGAAGAAAAAAGTGGAGTTGGGAAAGAAAGAAACCAGGACATTCCAAAGGTTTTTAAGAATAAAAATATCAAACTTTGTTTTCAAACAAAGAAACAATTCAAGACGAGATGTTTTTTGGAAAAACGTTTGCTCCTGGTTTTCTCCTCTTCTTCTTTTTTTTTGGATGTGAAACGGTTACTGTCCACCCTCCTTCTGTGTCATACCAAATTCTTTTAGGTCAGGGAGGAGTGGGCAAAGTTATGAGAATGAGAGAGCCAATAACCAATTTAGGTGTTAAAATCCTTAGCCATTCTGATGAGGGGATACATAACATAGCCTATTTTGTGGAACTAGAAGGCTCATTTATTTATTTTTGTAACATTGTTTTCAGTGGACGTTAACTGCACTTTGTTTAGGTACAATTGAACATCCAGCCTAATATAGTACTATATGTAAGTTGATATGTTGTTTCAACCAATTCATTAGATCGTGAAAATTTGATGGTGTATAAGTACAACCGATTTGTATCCAAATACTGGTAGCTAGTTCTCTTATAATAGCTATTTGAATGCAACATAATACCAGTCCACTGAACATGGCGTCCTTTACTTTTATTTGAAGACTACTGAAACTATATGAAAGGACCTGCTTAAGACAGCTTATATATGCCATATATTTTAAGTTTATACTTTTCGCACCCTTCTGTTACTTCAGCTTGGGCAGAAAGGTGTTACGAAGATGCTCCAATTTGTGTCAGTGTTCATTTGCGTGAACCTTGAGGTTTTTCACCGTTATATAACAGGTCTTACAAACTGGCAGCATTTGGACTCTTTCCTTGAGAATTTCTTTGTGATAATGAGAGTCATGATCACAGAGCACTATAATCCACTAATAGGAAGATGTAAAAAGTACTGTTGTTGACAGATTTACCAAAGGATTGCGACTGTTTTCAGGCGTAAAAGCAGCTGCTAAAACGTCCGGTATTTATAGTAACTGCGACTCCCGTCTTTACGTGGGAATTTTTATGACTTCTGAAAGCAGACAGAAACTTTGAGCCATCCAACAATTACTTTCTTTCAGTTAACCTAACAGCAAATATTGACGTGACATTACACAGGTTACACAGTCACAGGATAATCGCACTACTGGAGGAACTTGAGCCAGGCACCCAAAGATCAAATTCTCTGTTGGCTGTGGTGATGCTGGATGTTTTAAAAGTGTAGTTGCGTGGATTACAGGTGCACTGTTTCATCATACAATGAGCAAGTGTTCAGAAATAGAAAACACACATATTCCATGAATGTACTGGTTTCGTGCGATGGAAAACAAGTAACCGCAAATGTTGTTGCATAGTACCGTGGTTAACGTCATGGCAGCTAATATTTTCAGGCATAGCTCTATCTACAATGGTGAGATCGGAATGTGTTAGCTGCGCTGTGATAACCTTATATCAATCAATGTTTATATTCTTCCTGTTGTTAGACCACCAGCTGTGTTTTTTGCCCTTATGTTGTGGGAAAGATTTTTGTATGCTGCCTGACTTAATGTCATATTTTCTATACTTCCTACACTGTTTCTTTTGTTAGCCCTATACCTAATACATTCATTTGGAATATGATGTCACTCCAAACATTTCTTCTCTCGGGTGGTGTTTAATTCCTATGCTGAAATACGGCATTTTGAAGCTCTGCCTTGTTGGCCGTTACATATATTAGCTGTAAATATCGGTAAATCTGTAAATTTAGGTTTTGTTTTTCTTGAGGTTCCCTCACTATTTGCGCCTGGTTGCCCCATATCTATTTCGTGTCACCTTCTGGATGTATAAGCATGTCATGTCTGACCTTTTTTATGGGCTTGTCCTACTGAAAAATTATGACATGAGGGCATTTAATTTTTTTAATTGCATAATTAGAGCAAGTCTTAGTAAATCGGACGTTAATATTTTGGTGTTTGTGACTGCAAAAGCATCGCTATATCGCAAATGTTTTTGTGCTGCAACTATTCCTCAGTAAATTTGGCGCTCAGTCTTTTCCCTTCAAAAGTAGCTTTAAGTAATGACATGTATAAGTAGTTTATAATTCACAATCAGGTCTGGCATACATAATTGAGTTGCATTAATTTACATTTTCATGGTCAATTTAATCATGAATTACATTTCTGTTAAGAGAAATTGCTATAAATACCACAAAACTGCAGTTTGTAGTTTTTGTATCTAAGATATTAAGAGTAATTTCCCAAAATGGTGAATATTTTTTTGAAATTTTAAGTTTTTTTTTTTTTTTTTTTGGGAATATTTTGTAATGTATTTCATAGCTTTAAAGGGGAAATGGAACCCCACAAAGTGAAATGTCCTAAACTAGCAGCAAAGCATATTTCTATTTTACATTGTAAATAATATTTAATTTATTGTATTTCTTAGTAAAGCACAATGTAAATGTTACAGATGTTAGTCCTGTGAATGGTCTCTTGGTTGCAGTTGGGCACCTGACAGTGTTTCTTAACTTTTTACAGTGTTTTAAACCAATGCAAATTTCTTTTGTCTGTGAGGTATTGAGAAGAACTTTCATATGATGATTTTTATGTGGTTTCGTTGAAGTTCTTTCTTAATACTACCAGCAGTATTAAGAGAGGTAAATTGTATTTTTGGAAAGTGCCACGCATATTTTTGATAGCTTTGTGTTACAATGTACTCCTCTACTGCATTGCTTGCTATCAGGCTGTTAATAGAAAATTCAGTTTGACCTTGTGTGCTATATAGCCTCACTCCACTTATACTCCTGTTGCCCCACAAACACTTGATATTAGCGGCATTACAGATTTTTTTGTCAAAGGACCATGAGAGACCATACTGAATGAGAAAAGGGGATTGTATCTGAATGGGATCCATGTACTTGCACTTCACTTATATTAATATTTCAAAAAAAGAGAAACGCAACACTTTGTTGATTCTTCATTTCTACTTGGGCCGTCAGTCTTTCAGAATGCTTTAACTTTAGGCTGTGGAGTTGCAGGGTGAGTGTGGCTTCTTTGAACCAGCTCAATGGTTTGGACCAGTAATGACATTGACTGGAGACTGGTTCAGACTGAATTTCTGATTGGCTCAAACAGTAACTATCATCAGTGATTGACAGCTGAGTGAAGCTCCACCCTAACTGGGTTTATCATACCTCATTTCAGTGGTTCCTAACGTCGATCCTGGGGGCCCACTGTGTAAGCTGGTTTTTGTCCCAACCACAACTGCAACCCCAGAATCTTAACAAGCTGTTAATTGGTCATAACCCCCAGGACCTTGGAACTGCTTTAGTATGCGTGTGCACAAACCATAGAAAATGATCAAAGTACCCAGCGTAGTTATCTGGAATATCGGACAATAAAAATTAAGATCAGGACCATACGATATACGATATTCTGCATAACAGGCATATGTGCTTAACTGGAATATGTTGTTATCCGGTATGCAGATACTTACTGCAATTTAGGGCTATTTGATGTAATTTATGAGAAATTCAAACTATGGTTAAAAATTTGGAGAAAAAATCAGAACTACTTAGGTGCCCATTTGTTGGGCTCAAGTCAGATTATTATGGCTTTGCCAAGCAATAAAGAGTACATATGTGAGCTACTACTTTGTTTTTACTTGAGAAACAATAACTGAAATAAATCTGTTTTTTTATCATCCAAAGTTGCAGACAGTACTTTTTGCATTTTTAAGCTATTTTCCCATGAAAAATGGTAAGAATTACAAATGAAGATAATATCACATTTTAATATTTAAATGTGTCTTGTCCAATAACATAATCAGGATATGTTACTATGGTTCGTAATGTGGAAGGTTCAGATTTTATTGGCAGGAGGAGGGGGTGCTGTGTTGAGAATCGAAACTGCTGGTCTTTGCTTTCTCAAGTCCCCATGTATGCATGTGTTTGTGTAAATGTATTGACATGACCCATGCATTCTGTAATCATGGCCTTATTTACCATCTCAGAACAAAATGATTGTATTTTTGCATTGTTCAGTGGAGAATGAGATGCTTGTTTGTATTCTTGTACATTTTTTTTTTGTGTGTAAATTGACAGTGTGGTCTGCTGATTTTGATACGAGCCCTGCGTTGAATTGCAAACTAAACATGTTCTCATACATGCAGGTCTAAATTCACCAGTATTAAGAAGCCAAATGGTGACCAACAGTGATGTAGAAATTGCCAGTGATGCGGTATGTTTATAGCTGTTGTGTGTTTAAAGATGTTTTATAATTATTACATGTACAGATGTACACTAGACAGCATCTATGTAAAAGCCTGGATTTATATTTTGCTGTTCATCCTCAGTATTGAAAAGATAATGTACTTACACACACTAGTCTTTCCGAAGGTTTCCATTGCATTGTGCATATGACAGTGTATTCAGGGGCTTTTGAAATTGATTACCAGTGTTATCAAAAACAACTGTCAAAACTTGCTTTTAAACATTAAAGAGAAAGGGATACATCCTAGGTTGAGTCTATATGTCATCTGCTCTGCCAGCATTTTCGGTTTGCTTCTAGGTGGCCCCCACTGTAGAGAGTAGGTATACTTACCTTTTCGTTTTCTCTGTATTACAGTACATCCAATCCACAGTGCACTATGACCTTTGTCTAAAAGTTTACACAATTCCAAACTTTTAAAAAACATCAAACTGTGTATAAATAACACTCATTCAGACTTGAATACAAAGTGCATCATAGACTGAGTAAAAACATAGGCCTAGATTCAGCAGATATATTAACTTTGGTTGACTAGTAAACAGAATTTTGTTTTGTTTTACAAACAGTTCAACAAGTATTTAAACAAGTAATTCACCAAATTAGTTATGGACTAAGTTGAGGAAAAATTTCTGTTGAATGCAGGCCCATTAATTCTCTGTAATACTTGCATCTACTTTAAGCATTATATTATTCATTAACTACAGTTCAACTAGCAGCAAGGGCAGCTTCAATATTTGCCATATGCTGGGAAGGAAGGGGATTTCTCAGCAAGTTACACGAGGATATGCACCTCTTTTTCTAAACTTACTGCTTTACTACCCAACAGAGTGGAACTGAATGACATGTGATTTCACAATGATTCTAATCAACAATTTTTATTTTTGGAATCCCCCTATCAGGGGGCATCTGGAAACATGGCACCTGGGCTCCAGTCTCTAAACAAAGCCTAATTTATTTTCATGATGGACATGTCCTTATGACGTGATTGCCATTCAAGACAATGATGGACACATTTCCTTTGTTAATATAATTTTTTTCTGATTGTTTTGATAGCCTTGTTTATTCAGTATTGTACTCTGGTGCTAAGTGTGTGATTGGTGGCTAAAAGCTGGTATCACAGAAAAAAAGCTATGGTAAAAGCAATTATCTAGTCTTGGTGTTACATTACATTATTGTCATTTTAGCTGATGCTTTTATCCAAAGCCACTTACAGTTAATTAGGCTAGCCAAGGGCCAGATCCCCCCTGGGAGCAATGTGGGGTTAAGGGCCTTGCTCAAGGGCCCAACAGCACTGCTGTTCTTGCTGTGGCTGGACTGGGGCTTGGGCCACCAACCTCTGGGGTCCCAGTCATGTACCTTAGCCACTAGACTACAGGCTGCCCCCCCACATCCTTACAACTTGACTGATGATGAACACTATTCCGCTTGCCAACCAGCACAAATACACCAGCCAGAACGATTGGATGAATAGGGAAGCACTGGTAAATGATTAGCGTTACTAATTTGATATGTTTTTTTTTCAGAGGACACAACAGAGCATTATGGGTCAGGGGAACACATTTCTACTATTTTGATTAGATATATGCACGTTTAGGGTATATACAGTGGGACAAAAAAGTATTTAGTCAGCCACCAATTGTGCAAGTTCTCCCACTTAAAAAGATGAGAGAGACCTGTAATTTTCATCATAGGTACACTTCAACTATGAGAGACAGAATGGGGGGAAATAATCCAGGAAATCACATTGTAGGATTTTTAATGAATTAATTGGTAAATTCCTCTGTAAAATAAGTATTTGGTCACCTACAAACAAGCAAGGTTTCTGGCTTTCACAGACCTGTAACTTCTTCTTTAAGAGGCTCCTCTGTCCTTGACTCGTTACCTGGATTAATGGCACCTGTTTGAACTCATTATCAGTATAAAAGACACCTGTCCACAACCTCAAACTGTCACACTCCAAACTCCACTATGGCCAAGACCAAAGAGCTATCAAAGGACACCAGAAACAAAATTATAGACCTGCACCAGGCTGGGAAGAATGAATCTGCCATAGGTAAGCAGCTTGGTGTGAAGAAATCAACTGTGGGAGCAATTATTAGAAGATAGAAGACATACAAGACCACTGATAATCTCCCTCGATCTGGGGCTCCACGCAAGATCTCAAAATCTTCAAAATGATCACAAGAACGGTGAGCAAAAAGTCTGGCTGAGTTGACAGTCTGTTGCCCAGCAACAGCCCCAAAACATCACTGCTTTAGAGGAGATTTGCATGGAGGAATGGGCCAAAATACCAGCAACAGTGTGTGAAAACCTTGTGAAGACTTACAGAAAATGTTTGACCTCTGTCATTGCCAACAAAAGGGTATATAACAAAGTATTGAGATGAACTTTTGTTATTTACCAAATACTTATTTTCCACCATAATTTGCAAATAAATTCTTTAAAAATCAGACAATGTGATTTTTCTGGATTTTTTTTTTTTTTTCTCATTCTGTCTCTCATAGTTGAAGTGTACCTATAATGAAAATTATAGGCCTCTCTCATCTTTTTAAGTGGGAGAACTTACACAATTGGTGCTGACTAAATATTTTTTGTCCCACAGTATTTGCTCTGAATAGCGCTCACACTAGTGACACACACACACACACTATTCCTCATGATTAATTAGGATCACATTGTCAATTGTAATCATAAATAAATGATACATTAAAGTAAAATTTGATCAATCAGTTTATTATTCATCAATTTATTTTGTTCACATGAATAGACCTAAAGTCTGTGACGATAGCAAGACAGCATGACCATGGCTGCCTTGGCACTGCTAGAGGAGATTGTGAATGATATGGTGAGACAGGAATGTGTAATCGTTTCGACCGTTTCGAGTTTTTCGCCCAGTATGATGACTGGTTTGTGAGTCAGCTTGGCTTAACATGTGGTCTTGGAACTCTGTGCTGAACTGGGGCCAGCACTGGACTGCCCTATGTTTCAAGTAGCCGATACCTGCCCATCTACAGATCCAAGGGCTCTGGGGCTCTTGGCTACAGGAAGTTCCAGTGGGAAATAGCAGACCAGCCCTCATTCGGTCATGTCATACCAAGAGTAATGGATGACCCCATTCATCTGAGCTTGAGGTGCGTCTGACTCCCCTACACAGCCGGTGAGCAGGCAAACATCAAAAAGCAATTTGCAGCAATGACCAGTTTCCCCAATGCAATCAGTACAATCGACCGCGCTCGCATTGCAATAAGGTCCCCATCAGTGTGCAGTGTACATACATCATAAGAATTTCCATTCATTAAATGTGCAATTGATTTACCAAAGACACTGACAAATGTGGTTGCCCGATGGTAAGGTCCATTTCATGATTGGTACATATTAATGAACAGTATTGTTGGAAATCAACTCCAATAATCATCGCCAGTCGCTCATCAAGGGGGCTTAGTGGTGACAGCCCCATTTATTAGTTTTTGCATGCACAAACTCTCAGGTTTAAGCGTGCATAACTATTTAGTTACAAAAGTACACAACGTTTTATAAATGAAGCCCCAAGCCTTCACAAGTGTTCCAAGGATACAGCAAAACCGTTATTAAACGCCAGATAAGGAGGTATTTTCAAAATGACGAGGCCCATGTCCTGACTTGCCAGATAAATTAATATTTTCTATCTTGGTTGGATCTAGTCTAACGGAACAACGTATCATTTAAATGGGTTGTTTACTTTGTAACATATGATTTTTGGAAGCATTGTGGAAAAATCATTCTATAATCACATTCTATAATTAAAAACAAAGAGTTTAAAAGAATCCTAAGCAGTATAGAATTCAGCTCTGACAGTCCAACTCGGCCCTTCTAATGACCTACAGTTTAGCAACAAACTGTCATCACAAAAGTGACAAAATTGTGCCTCCGTGTCATGTTTATTATTGCCTTTGATAGCGTAACATATTGTGAGCTTCAAAGCACTTGACCATTTGGATAGTTTGGGTGAGCTGCACCTGATTATGTGAGTGCTGTTATTCAAATGTAATCCCATGGAATGATTTTCTGACAAGATGTTGTTTGGTCGATTTAAACTGACCTCAAGATCTCATTTTATTATAGAAACAAAGTCTCCAAATGAAATTTCCAGTAAATTGTCCAGGTCCCCATACAAAGTAAAAATACTATTTATAAATGACATAACAGTATTATTCAAAATAATATTAATAGTGAAACAGCCTTATTAAAACAAACAGTACAAAGCTACACAGACATAAACAATCTTTGAATTTGTTTATATTCTTTCCCTTTAACTATCATGGGACTGTAGGCCCGTTCCCGTTAAGATAATGTTTCCCAAACAATTCCCCAGTCTTGTAACAGGCATTGGTTTACTGAATGATTCATTCATTAATAGGGTGATGAAAAGAGGTCTGTATACATCGCTGGAATGTGAGTGGTGGAAAGCAGACAAACTGGCACAACAAAAACAGGAACGTACAGCAATCTCATTCCTCCCCGTTCTTAAAAACAGGATGAAACACTCCCACCAGACCACAATATTATGAATAGAAAGTATGCATATCAATATCATATGCTCGACTTGCATGCAAAATATGACCGAATAAGAGAATGTACTAATTTGTGATGCATGTCACTTACTACGATTGGCAAGTTTGATAAAAGTGTATGCATAAACCCCTGTCGGATAAATGCAACAGATTTGTGTTCTTGCTGAAGTTTCTCTTTCTGTTTTCTTGTAGGAAGAGATACTAAAAGGGCAAATACAGGGCAAAAGACGTTCTAAACGTTCTGTTTGAAGCACCCATGTCGTGGGTACTGCTACCAAATTAGGTACTGTTAAGAAACCACAGAGAAATTCGCTCAGTCCACAACCTGTCTACTGCAGTGTTTCTCAAATTGCAGTGTGTGCAGGTTTTCCTTTCAGTTAAGCACTAGTTTAATTAGACTTGATGGCGCCATGAAGTGAATGCTGCTCTGGATTTGACAACTTTTAATGAGTGTCAGCTGTTACCTCCTCGCTACAAATGTGGGCTATTGGATCTATGTATATTGCAACAGAAGGATACAAGTTAACATGTTTCTGTCGGTTGTCTGTTTCATATACCCTTAATACATGACCAATGCTAATGCAACTTCCAAAATTTCATTCAAATAATGTTTGTTATTTTATCTTGATATTTGCGCATACACACCATCAAGCATATCTTGTGCATATTGCACATACTTTCTATATCTGGAGTGTAGAGTGTATCACATAAAAATACAGCAGTATGAAATTTGAATAAATATTTTGTTAAATAGTGTTAAGTGAGACAATAATGTAGATTATAGCTGGATCAGCTAAAAAAACGAGGTGCATGGCAGGTCCACTGGACCAGACTTGACTGAAACATGTCCAGTGAATGACAGCTTGTTTTGTTGCAGAGGAATCTTTTACATTATTACATTATTTTACAAGACACATTATTATATAATAGCACATTTTATATTCTCCATATTAAAAACCTGCAGAAAAAACTGAAAATTTAACAACTTTAGTTTTTGAATGAGTCGGGCTTGTCTAAAATACTTCTTCCACTTTGGTTTTGGAATTCCAGTTGGATGTATATCGTTTCCCTTGAAAATGCCTTATTTATATTCATACACATAAACAGATGTGCATAGGTGACTAGTTTTTTTGATTAGCAGTCTGCACCATCAGACCTGATGACATAAGACCAGTGGCCTATGCAAACATGGCTTGTTAGTCAGTAAGTGAATGGTCTCATCCATAAGCACAAACAAAAAGTTTTTCCTTTCACTGACACAAAAGAACTATTCATAGGGTTTATCAAAAGAAAAACACCTGGCAAATATCTGCCACACTGGAATTTTAATAAAAAAGAGCACATTGAGATGAAATGCAATGTTCTATTATAACAGTTCCAGTCGTGCGCTGCAATTGGCTGAGAGACATTCCTTTGGCCTCCTGCCTGTAACTGTAGCACGGCAGTGTCAAAATCCCACAGTAAAGCACTCTTGTATTATCACATAATTACTATTTGGAATTTCATTGCCGATCAGGATTTTGCTGCCAGAGTTCAGCATATTGCTTTTATTATCAACATGCCTGGACAAAAATTCATCCAGCGTCCTTGTCTGCTTTTCACTGGCATGATCTTCCAAGTTTTATAGCTCAGTGTAAGTGATAATTGTGAGATTGTATGGGTGGGGACACTGTTTGTTTTTCAGGTGATGGTTTGCATGGAGAAATTCATTTGATGGCAGGAGATCAGGGGCCCATTTCAACATGCAAGCTTGTTAATTCTTGTCTTACATTTTTTTTGTCTCCTGTCATGTTTTATTTCAATTGTACATTCTTATATTTCTTCATTTTAATTCTAGAAGTTTTAAATCTTTCTTATTTCTTATTTCAGATGAATAATGATATTGTTTGAAAATGAGCATAATAATACTGCAGGTCAGCACAGACTGTTTGTGGTTGCTGATTCTGAAGCCTTGATTTACCGAGTCCGGATTCATACCGATTGATGCATCAATGTTGTAGTCATGACATGTGGTGTACCACCAGCCGCAAACATCTTACCCGTAAACAAAAGGAAATTTTGAGCAAGAGCAATTTTGACACTACGTTATTAAAGGAAACATATCCTTGTCACAACAAAAACAAACAAACAAAATCCTGAGCATCTGTCTACCATACAATAGTGGGAAGAAGATTGTGACAGGAATGGGGCAACAGTGCCAGCTGGTTTAAGGAGCATGTAATTAGGTAATTCATAATTGTTTTGTAGTTGCTGAAGCTTTCAACATATATTCAAGAGAGTGAAGTGTTCTATCATACAATTAGATGTTGCTTTACATCTGGTTGACATATATAACTTAAAGTTCCCTTGGGGGGGTGCAAGGTAGAGGGGGGTCAACAGTGCTGCAGTCTCCTATATGACCAAATGTTGTTTTTAACATAGGAAAAGGGACAAAGTTTAAAAAACTCCATGGTATATTTTTTATGTACTATCTATGTAGTATGGAACAACTTAAACTCCACTGGAAAGATTATTTTTATGTGACTCTACATGCTACGGCATTGGGTACAGTGCAACTGAACCTAGTGATCTCAAAATTCAATCCATGAGCAAGAAAGGTGCATGTTTCTTATTAATGATGAATACGCCCAAAATGTTCCTCTGCGATGACGTCTTCATTCAGCTCTTTCACACAGAGAAATAAGTCATTTTGCTTTGATCGCCATGATTTCGGCACAGGTGAGTGACCGTCAGAGAGCAGAGCTGAAAGGCTTAATGAGAGGGGTGTGGCGAAGGGGAGGGGGGGGGGGGGGTTGTCTACCCAACATCTGAACCTTCACTGATGCTTCAACACTGTTGCCCCTCATGTGCTAGAGGAGGACTTGGTGGATCACCTCACACAACTTTTTCTCCTACGGCCCAAGTATTTTTTTAAACGATAGTCAATCACATATATTATCCATTCAAAGAGGAAACAGTTGTTTGGAATTATTTGAATGGAAATAGATGGGGCATGTGTGTTATACGACAAATCAAGAATACTTTGAAACAAGAAAAGACATGAGACGGTTGTACTATCTTGTCAGGGATCACTTAAATGGAAGAAAATGGGAATTGTGTGTCATACGAAAAATCAAGAAAAGACATAAGACTATAGTCTTACCTCCAAAATGTCGAAAAATGGATTAACCCGAAAAAATTTCATTTTATGACTTTAAATCCTCCCTTCTAAGCTGTAGTATCCATTCATGTGACAAAAAGTTCTCAGGGATCACTTCAATGGAAGAAAATGGGACATATGTAACATACGAAAAATCAAGAAAAGACATAAGGCTATAGTCCATTCTCCAAAATGAGGAAAAATGGTTTGACCCAAAAAAAATTCATTTTATGACTTTAAATATTTCTCCTTGAGCTACATTATCCATTCGTGTGAAAAAAAGTTTGTCACGGTTCACTTTAATGGAAGAAAATTGGACATACGTGTCACACAAAAAATCAAGAAAAGACATAAGACTATAGTCTTATCTCCAAAAGGAGGAAAAATGGTTTGAGCCAAAAAAAATCATTTTATGACTTTAAATCATTCTCCTTAAGCTATATTATCCATTCGTGTGGAAAAGAGTTTTCAGGGATCACTTTAATGGAAGAAAATGGACATACGTGTCACACGAAAAATCAAGAAAAGACATAAGACTATAGTCTTATCTCCAAAAGGAGGAAAAATGGATTGAGCCAAAAAAATTCATTTTATGACTTTAAATCCTCCCTTCTAAGCTGTAGTATCCATTCGCGTGAGAAAAAATTGTCAGAGATGACTTGATTGGAAGAAAATGGGACATGTGTGTCATACGAAAAATCAAGAAAAGACATAAGACTATAGTCTTATCTCCAAAATGAGGAAAAATGGTTTGACCAAAAAAAATTCATTTTATGACTTTAAATCATTGTCCTTGAGCTACATTATCCATTCATGTGGAAAAGAGTTGTCAGGGATCACTTTAATGGAAGAAAATGGACATACGTGTCACACGAAAAATCAAGAAAAGACATAAGACTATAGTCTTATCTCCAAAAGGAGGAAAAATGGATTGAGCCAAAAAAATTCATTTTATGACTTTAAATCCTCCCTTCTAAGCTGTAGTATCCATTCGCGTGAGAAAAAATTGTCAGAGATGACTTGATTGGAAGAAAATGGGACATGTGTGTCATACGAAAAATCAAGAAAAGACATAAGACTATGGTCTATTCTCCAAAATGAGGAAAAATGGGTTGACCCAAAAAAAATTCATTTTATGACTTCAAATCCTCCCTTCTAATGTATTTTATTCATTTGCGTGAGAAACAATTGTCAGAGATCACTTGAATGGAAGAAAATGGGACACATGTGTCATACGAAAAATCAAGAAAAGACATAAGACTATAGTCTTATCTCCAAAATGAGGAAAAATGGGTTGACCCAAAAAAATTCATTTCATGACTTTCAATCCTCCCTTCTTAGTCAAAAATAATTTCTATTTTTTGACTTTAAATGATAGTCTGACAGCTATATTATCCCATCGTAAAAGTGTATGTTTTCACAAAGCCACCCCAGTCCTCAGTTATTTTATTCTTTCAGAAGAGAAAGTCACCAATTACCAGTGTTGCTGCTTTGGAAACGTAATTGTCCCCTTCGTTTTGAAACACAAAATTAACAAATTTTTAATCAAAAATTAGATTCAGGTGATTGAACACAACATGATTTGATTGAAAGCAGCCCTGTTGAACAAGAGTTTATTCAGCAATATATTGAACATTTACATCAGAAAGGAATAGCGACCTCAATGTTTCTGCAGGCGCACATTTCCCGCCTCCCAGAACAACTGAGGAAAAAATTTGTGGAGATATATCTGTCTGAAGATGGTTACAAAGCTATTTCTAAGGCTACTATCTCTGAATGGAGAAGACTTAGTTGAAAATCTTCCCAGAGATTGTTGACCTGCCAAACTTTAGCTTTGATCAGTGTTGATGACTCTACAACAAGAAAGACATTGGGAAAAATTGTGCCTCATGGAGGACTGACAAAGCGGAAACCTCTTCTCCCAGAGAGAAACGTAAAAGCTTGTCTGACATTTCCCGAAAAGTACCTGGATGATGCTGGAGTGTTTTGGGATTATATTCAATGGACACATGAGTCAAAGGTGGAAATTTTTAGAGTGCACAAGTCCTCCTTTGTCTGGCATAAAACCAATACAGTATTCCACTGTTAGAACATCGCACCTACATTGAAGCATGGGGGTGGCAGTGTGATGGTATAGGAATGTTTTGCTGCCTCATAAAATGGATGACATGTAATCATTGAAGGAAACATGAGTTCTGATGTGTACTAGAAGATTGTTAAGGAGAGTGCCTGACCATCTGTGTGTGAACTTAACTTAATTGTGTGATGCAGCAGGACAATAATCCTAAGCATACGAGCAAATCCACACGTGAAAAGAAGCAAAAGTAAAGTGTTGCAGTGTCCTGACCTGAACCCAATAGAGATGCTGTGGCAGGACCTGAAAAGAGCGGTTCCCGCTCAAACACCTACACATTTGTCAGAGGTAAAGCAGTTCTGCAAGGAAGAGTGGACCAAGATTGCTCCTCAGAGATTATGACAGCCTCTTATCAAATTATAGGAAACATTTGATTGCAGCTTTTGCCGCTAAGGGTGTTCCAATCTGCCATTTAGTTTGTAGGGGGAAATTAGTTTTTCACAGGGGCAATGTTGGTCGTTGGTGAGTATATCTATTGAGTGAATGAAATAATGATGTGGAAACTATGTTGTATGTTTGCTTGGGTTTCCCTTGTGTAATATTATAATTTTATTTGATTATCTGACACCATTCAGTGAGAGAAATATGCAATAAAACAGGAAATTAAGAAGGGGGCAAAAACGTTGTGTATAATATGAATTAGTGTACATTATGTAAGAAATTGAGGAAGAAACAAAAAGGAAGCTTGAAGATAAATTAAGGAAGCTTGGATGTAGTGTTCAACAATCTTGGCCTGGGTGTTCTCCAAAAGATTCATTTCCCTTTGAGGGCAGACCAGCTGTTCCATTGATTCTCTTTTCATATTCACCCACAAAGTCTTCATTATGGGGCTGCTGTATTCATGTGGGACATACTTGGGGCTCTTGTTCTGCCTGAGAGGAACTGTTTTGCAGTTCTTAGTTCTGGCTGATTGTTATTTTGACTTTGAAAGTCCCAGCTGGTTGGATCTGCTGAGACAAATTGTCCGTGCTTTTACTTCCTCTACCCAGACCTTTATCTTCATTTCATGTAACGGTAGATTCATTTCGGCAAGACATTTAGACGAGACTTACAATAGATGTGCACCACTGTTTCGTTTTGTATAGATTTACATGTGTATGAACACACACGCACACACATACACACACACACATTCAAGGCTGCAAGCTCACACATACAGTATACACATACTGTACAATATACAGGAAGCCCACAGGTACCTCAGTTAGTTCATCAGAACAGCTTTTACACACCATGACGTCGATATCTGAGAATGTGTAGTGAAATAACCGCAGATGTCATATTTTACACCCTTTCAAATGCAGATAAGTAAATGTAAGATTGCATGGATAAGCACCAGAATGTATTTAATAAATCAGTCATGGAAAAGGTGCTCTGTGAGGCAGCTGTGGGGTGGGGATAGATGATTGCTTAGAGGTGTTCCCTCCTGGCTGCACCTCCTGACAGATAATGATAGGGCAGACCTTGGATATGAGCCTCCTTTCATTACATTACAGTCATTTAGCTGATGCTTTTATCCAAAGAGACTTACAGGTGATTAGGCTAACCAAGGGCTAATCCCCCCTGGGAGCAATGCGGGGTTCAGGGCCTAGCTCAAGGGCCCAACAGCATTGGTGTTCTTGCTATTGCTTGGACCACCAACCTCAGGGGTCCCAGTCATGTACCTTAGCCACAAGACTACAGGCTGCCCTTATTTTTTTAAATTCTCAGTACATGATTCACGGTGACATAATGTTCATGTGTAGGAGAGAGGAATTCCCAGGGGGCTGTTCTGTGTTACCACCTCATGGATGAATGCAGGACTCCAGTGTTACCATTAAGTCTTGCTAGCACTGACTGTGTGAACATCAATAGCAATGCAATAAAGAATTATTGGCATCACTGGGAAGCTTGGTAGCGAAATCTCAGTTTCGTATGCACATTTTCCCATTGATTTTAGAGGCAATAATTGGATTAGTCTGAATATCATGTGAACGCTTTCCTCTTCAGTCCTCCAGGGGAAAAGCTGAAAAGAAAAAGGATCTCATCGCAAGCATTTCAAGGAATAGCAAATGTCTTGAGAATACACAAAAACATAGATAAATCTTTAAAGAAAGTCTGTGGACTAGTTGGACTCAGGGTAGATATAAATAACTGTCTCTAGAACTTGTATTTGAAGTATATGAGAGGTCATGCTGTCTTCAGAGTAAGAAGTCTGTCTGTGTTTATTTGTTAAATACAAATTGATAGCCTTCCCAGACAAATTGACCTCTTCTCCTCATTCAACTGAACAATCTGCTTGTGTCATCTTTTAGAAACAAATAAACAAAACAACTCAAGATTTGTTTAGTTTTTTTCTGCACTTTGTTTCCCTAAAGTGTAACTGAATGATAAGAATAATCCTTACAGTAACAGTTACAGAATGGTGATGTAACTTGCACATGAAAACACTTCCTGTTTGACTATGGGAAAATTAACATTAAAAGTTGTCAATACCCAAACAGTTTCTATGTAGCCTACATTGTAGAAAGAGATAGAGTTATGGAGTGAAATATTGGCAAATTTCCATGCTGTGGATCAAGGATGCATAGATAAGGAGAAACTGTACTGGAACATGTGTTCAGAGTATCTGGTGGTTCACTCTAAGATTTGAACTAGAATAGTAAAACATAATTTGCTGACTGATCTTGTAAAATTAAGCTTGATAGACTCTTCCATGGAAATCAGCTGAATGACTTTTTATTATTCCAGCAGAAATACTAGATTGGCTGTGCTGTGTATGACATCATTCAGTTAATGAGTGAGGGCAAAGGGAGGGTTTGGATGATGGACATTTTCCACCTCAATGTCCATCATCCAAAAATGACTGAAACAGTTACAGTTATTCCTCTCAGGTCCCAAATATCACTGCAGCTGTCATGGTTCAGCTGTCATCTTTTAGACCTGGGAGTGACAACTCAAACCATTCTGGCATCTCCCGTTTACCTGCGTCTGAAAATTGCATGAATATACAAACCCATGTGTGCTCAATTTTCGTGTCAAGATATCTTCTTTTATATATCGTTTACTGCAAAGGAAATGAAATGAAAACAGCAATGTGGAATGAATCATTTTTAAGACATGTGAAACAATAGATTTTTACCCTTTAAGGGCAAACTCGGAACACAGGCCTCTGGTGTGTTCCGAGAACAGAGGGAACAAACAGGACATACCACTGGGATCCTCATGGGGTCTGCCAACCGCTAACATGACTCACATATCAGCCTCCTGGACAGAAAATATAAAAGTCATATTTTACGTATCGACACTAATTTGTATTTCAGATACCATGTGTGCATAGGAATTTACAAGGGTAGAGGATATTATACTCTTTTGCGTTGGACTCCTTTTATGGTGCTTCTGTTACCATACAGAAGAAAAAGTATTTCAAATTATTGTTAATGTGTCTCCACCACATAGGTGGAACAGTGCTGTGTTTAGTGCAATAAGGATTTTCATATAAAGTTGCTGATAGAACAGCTATTAACAAAAATGTATGCTGTTTATGTCAGTAAAATAACTGACAATTGTCAGTTAACTGTTTAATTGTACTGTTGTAATTGTTTAAAATTGGTTTTGATGAAACCCAGGACTAAGTCTGTGAAATACATACTCCGGTGGTTGAGTGAGCGGTGTTATGCCCTTTCTCCATTGTAATTCATGTTCCGTTTGTATTTTCTGTTCTGGTTCATGTAATGAATGGTCTGTTACAGATTCATTTCCTTAATCTGTGTTCCTTTTGAACTTCTTTCCTTCGCTGCGTTTATCCAGGCTAACATTCAGTACTTATATTTGTAATGTGCCATTTTCTTTTATCTCTGGCTACGTGAATCCTTTTTTCCTCTCTGACCTGTATGGATTGTGCTATTACTCTGTCTGCTTTTACTCAACATGAGACACTATACTGACATAACTCTAAGTGGTTCTTTATCCCTGTTTTGCTTTTGTAAATGTGTTTATTGTTTTTGAAATCAAGGTTACGCACTTTACCGTTTATTCTTTCGAAAAAAAATATCGTTTAGCTTTTATTTAAGGCTATTTTTGCTGCTTAAAAATACACCTAAAAAGCTAGTATTGAACACAGAACAACAGTTTATCTTGGGATTCTGAGACATTATAGATGTGATGCGGCACAGGCCTTCATTTGGAAATATACTTTTCAGTGGTTAAAATAAGGGACCAGAGCATTTTAGGCCAAATGAATTTTACTGAACTCAAGAAAGAGTACGTCAAACTTTCATATAGTCCATTTGTCCCTCGGTCTTAGCCAAGGTTTTACATAAATATATGACATGGGTACAAGAGAAAGCCAGTAGGCTTAATTATTGCTTGGTTTTGGTAGTTGTCCTTACTTGTAAATTTCCCATTGAAAGACAAATGTTGTTTGTCTTTTTGTGACTATATTAGGTCATACCCTTATAAAATGTTAGGAGCTTTAAAATATTAAAACAAACTAACGAAAGAAAACATAAGCAGGACTTCAAGTATAAAACAATTCAACTTCGCTTTATTATAAAACTTGCTGTTAAGAGATAATACAACACATCTTAATTCATGTCAGTGGTTTAAAACAAACAGTAAAGTCAGTTGAGGGGAGGTTTCATTTCTTCTTACAGTACCTGAGGGGAACAAAATGCCAAAGTTATTAAACAATAAGACATATACTGCATATTTCCAGGGAAAATTCAGTTGGTTTCAGCCTCAAGTAAACATAATTGCAGGGCTCTACAGCAAAACATTTTTAGAGGAACTTAACCACATGTTCAATGTTATACATTCAATAAATGCAGCCACTTGTGTGGATATATACAAGAGAGTAGACAAAATATTGGAAACACGAAATGGTATAGGAATATGTGGTAAGTTGGACCAACCTTTGAATTCAGATCAGCTTGTACAATTAGTTAAGATTCACAAGTATCAAACATTTTCTAGGGGAATGTTACCATTCTTCAAGTCCCCAGTTCTTTGCAAGAAGAAGGGGTGGAATCTACTCTACTCTAAGTATTCCAAAACGTCCCATGAAAGTTCTGTGATGTTTAGATATGGATGTTGAGGAGGCTATGAACATTTTTGAGTTTGGTTTCATCCTAGTTTTCAAGAAACCACTCTTTAATCCATTTAGCAGTGTGTATGGAGGCGCTATCGTTTTGAAATACGGTATTATGTGGAGAAATATTGAATAGCGGATTTACGCATTCCTTTGAATTTGTCTAAACATAAACCTGTCCAGATGGAGGAAAAAGAATAAAAGACGACTCATCAGACTATTTCACTTTCTTCCGCTGAAAACCAGGTTTTGTCATCTTTACACTAGGTTAATCATTGTTGTGCACTGCCCTTAGTGTGAAGCAGTTTTCTATCTGAGCATTCACTGCATGTATTTAGAATGATTAAATAATAATAATAATAATTTATCAATGTAATGATTCATTTAAGACTGTAATCAAAACACACAGTAAAAGCACAGTAGAGCAATTCCATCTTACCAAACACAGGAGTGTCCCAAAAATATGACAAAAGCGACCAATGAAATCAATCCTCCGGTTATCAGCGTCACCGACTGTATGATGTAGGAAGTGCCTGCAGGGGTGGTCATGAGAAGACATGCAGTATGAAAGAGTTATTCTATGCTCTCTAACCTCAAGCTATACAGTACATTCTACCTACAGTATACTGTACAGAGCTACCTTTGTTTTCCCCAGAGTCAAGTGATTCTGTCTGTTTTGTGGTAAATACTGACTATATTTTCATCCTTTAAGTACTGAAATTATGTTGTATGTGCATGTTTACAAATGACATGTACAATCATACAGATTTTGCTCATAAGTTGAAGGGACAGTCTGTCATTTTAGCAGTTGTGCACTGTATGTAGATAGCACCAGAACCAATTGCTAAGTATGCTAATGCAATGACTTGAGGTCAATAGGAACAGCTAGGCGGCTACTCTTTAAAGCGAAGAAATAGACCTTCAAGCGACTCTATGCTATGTGGTTAGCATGTTACAGTAGCATAGCTATCAGATGTATAAATAAAATATACATACTATAAAAAAAATACTGAAACTGCACTTATTTTAGAACCAGTTATTTCCAGGGCAATTTGAAAAATGCAGTGTGTTTTATTCACAGCGGGTGCGCTTATTTTAAGCAAGCAAGATGAAAACAGGTGAATTTTTCTGATAGCAGTGGTGTATAATCAGGTGTGAAGTTGGATGTGACTGGCAGATTGAGCTGGCAGTAATGAAAGTAATCCGAAACAGAGAAAGTCGATGGAATCTCTCTTCTTTACAGTTGCTTTTACCGAAAGCTCAAGGCAACCTGTCAGACTATCCCTTCATGACACCATTTGTAAAAATCTTACAAAATGTTACAAAAACAGAAATATTACCCCTTGCCTTTGCCCAGATGACACAAGTTTGCTTCCTGACCTGGAAGAACAAGAAGGCCACAAAAATGTGATAAAATATCACAAGAAGTATTTCTGAGGTCTCAATTAATTACATATGCAAATATATGCAAATATATGCGAGACAATACACCAACCTTAAGCTATTATATATACAAACACACAGCAAAGGATATTCATTAATATGAGATCTGTGCAGAGATGCAAAGATTACTCAAAGTAATTCAGTAAACACTTCTGATATCTATTCATAAAAGGGTCAATATTGATACATCTTGTTTTGAATTGGACTCATCATTTTTCATTAGAATGGGTCAAGTATGCTGGTATAACCCAGTATCAAGAGAACAGTATTCAACACTGCCCCAAATTTTAGCTGTTCTAACTAATCACAGGCGGTTCTTACCTTTCCCCATTGATTGACGGCACGCAGTATGACGTAGTAGTCTCTGCCGGGCTGTAAAGGTGCATTGTAGTAGTCGCCGTAATAGCGTTGGTCCCCCAGTGTGAAGCTAAGCTCTCTCCCTATATCCATCACTGGGATTACTGCTGCCACATACAGTGCTGTGGGACTCTGGCCCTGGAAGTGTGGTGCGCTCGGAGATCTGCAGTCAAACACTACAATCCCCTCCAAGGGAACCACAAACACCTGGTACACACTATAAGCACCGAAGAAAATAAGACAATAACACATCATTTTCAGTTATTGCTTTACAATTACTGTGCAAAAAATACCGTGCAAAAAAGAACAAAAGTTCTGTTTGCTTATTTTATATTTGTTTTGAATGGTGACCATCAATGCTAATGCAGAATGGCTATAATGAGTGCCAGATTCACCAAACGCAGCCACTAAAACGTTGCGGTATTTATGAATTACTAAACAGTCGCAATGGATGAAAATCACTATAAAGATGGAGTCTGTGGCGACTATGTCACTTTGCGGCTTTCCTCTTGATTCACAGTAAAATAGGTTCATGCATATTTATACCTGGGGTGAAGGCGCTAAAACAGGGTCATTTTGCGAGTGAGGCCAGTTAATTTACTAAACCTTGCAGTAACTGCGGCTCCCACTCTTTGCGAATTTTTATGACTTCTTAAATCAGAAATTTTGCACTAATATAGATTTTGCGCTAATTCAATCTATCAAAGGCATGTTAATGAGTTGATCTCGCTCCCGCAGAAAGCAGCTGTCATCAGAGAAGATGTAGTGGAGAAGCAGAATGAGAGCAGAATAAATCTTTTGTCCAAGAATTGCCCTCTTTTTCGGTTAACTGAACAGGAAAGAGTGAGACATATTATGTTACACAGTCACAGGATGATCACACTACTGGATGAACTTCAGCCACGCACCTAAATATCATGTACTCTGTTGGCTATGGTGAAGCTACTGTTAACTTTTACTTGCATCCAGCTGCATAGAAAAAGTGGAGAAAATATTGTTGCTTGAGTCACACAATGAGCTTGTGTTCAGAAATATATAACACACATATCCCATGAATTGGGATTTGGGATCAGGTTTTGTGTGACACAAAACAAATAACCACAAATATTGGAACAGGCAGTGAAAGAGAGGAACAAGTGGAATGTGTTAGCTGTGCTGTGATTACCATGTTCCAATCTGTGTTCATGATGTCACTCAAAAACATACTCCTCTCAGTTGGTGTTTATTTTATATACTGTAATACAGCATTATGAATCTGTACTCTGCTGGCTGTTATATATATATTGCCTGATCAGTAAATTTAAGTTTTATTTTTCTGCGGCTCCTTCACTACTTGTGCCTGGTTGCATTACTTTGGGACAGGCTACCCAGTAGTTGTAGTGGACTAGAAGTCGAAAGGCGCTCCAGTTTTTTATGAAAAATTTACAGACGTGGGAAATTTACAGACCTGGGTAAGGATGCTAAAATAGATTCCGTCAAGGTACAGTAATTATTAACTGTATTAATCAGGTAGTTAAGAGCTCAGCTAGAAAAGAGTACAAACTCCACTACCTTTCAGGGCCAGAAAAGGTACCCATCCACTTTAAATTCAGGCACAGATATCAACCCAAAAGGGTATTTTCTGCATTAAATTAACATTTGGTGTATATTTGGAAAAAAGGGGCAAAATGTCAAAAAAAGGTCCAGTTTTTAATGATTTTTTAAACACCGTAGAGGGTAAAGAACCAGAAATAAAACTTTACCTTATAGGATCTAGGGTGTTTGCTGATCTGCGAAGCCAAAGAGAAGGTAAGGGCACCTCCACGACTCTGAATACAACCTCAGGAGCAGGAGGAGCTAAGAAACAATACATTAAAAATACATATTAGGATCTTACACTCGCTTCCTCTAAAACAGAAAACATTCCTCCAAAAAGCATAAAACAAATAACTGCTAATAAAACAAAGCATTGTTTTTCATTATTTTAACCCCGATTTTTCCAGATTTTCCCAACCCAAACGCAACTGAACTCGTTGACACCACTGCAGCACTCGGTCTGTCGGCTTTGGCAGGAGACATCGCTGATTTTTAAAACTCGATAAAAACATTGCATGTAACGCTTTTTAACAAATTAAACTTTTGACAGATTTTTCTGAAAAATATCACCTCTTTATTTGAGTAGTTCAAAAATAGCCGATGATGTACTTCCTTCGGCTCATAACTCAGAATTCTCAGCTAAGGCTGAACAATCGCCCTGCTGTGGCTGATGGTCAGCTGACCCTTGCCTTCTCTAATAAAACGCATTACTACATTGTGAGACGACCCTTTTTAACCCCGTCTCTTGAATAGTCCTATTTTAGAGCATATTTCTCATTATGCTGTTAATGGGGGAAATGATGCAACAGATTTTTTCCCTTGTGAATTCCTCCCTGTGAGAAAGAGCCTTCAGCTCAGCCTTCCCACAAAAAAAGTTTTTTTCTGCCCTCATGCCTCATGTACATTCACTAGTCCACCAGAACTCATTCAAAACCATTTTATACTGGGCTAGCAAATCTTAGATTGCGTTTAATTCAATTGGTGAACGAAATAGGAAGCTCAAATGAAAACACAGGGCTGACTGCAGACCTGCGCTTAAGTGCATTTTCCACATAACTCATTATAGTGACGGTAAGAGACTGGAGAAAAAGTGACCATCTGGATTCAGCTCATACTGAGTACCATGCACTCAAAATTTGCTTTTGACCGTGAACATAATAGATAAAATGGGCTGAGACAAAGTTATATGATGTTCAGTCTATTACCTCAACAGCTGAGTGGTAGAAGCATGTATACTCTATAGGACTGTACAATATTCACAATCCTCTCAGTGACTGGGAAACTGCCACCTCTCTGAATCTGTACTGTACAGATATACTGTATATGTAGTACTATACTACATGCACTGTATATGTAGAGTATATCTGTAATGAAATAAAAATTCTGCTAAAGTGTGGACTCCATAGTTGAAGCACTGAGAGCATGAAATTTACATTTTGATTGCCTGTTTTCACCCGGCCCGATTGAGGCCACAGCAGTGAAGACAAACAGGTAAAACTGGACCTTTCAAACTGGCAGAAATTAAAAAGTTGTGGATGACAACTGGTTAACAGCAACAGTGGGAAAAAAGCAGTCAGAAAAACACATGTCTTTGGTGTCTTTATTGGCAACTATATTAATTTTTGTGGAAAGATAACGGAAGCTCATTTCAGGAACTCCCTGCCAAAGAAGCAAAACACAATGCTCAATTATCTGCAGGAGGCAAACGTCTGTACAATAACAGTGAACTTGTTATTGATTTTAGCACAACATCTTGTAATAACTGGGTTTAAATGTTAGTTATGCTCATCTTTTTTGCAGTTTTCACACTTTTTTCTGGATTTTAAAAAGGACAGTTAAATTTGAAATGATTTTAACCTGGATTTTGTATCTTGTGCATTAAAAAAACATAAATACTTTGTATGAGATTATAGTAATAATTTTAATAAATGGTGCCCTCTCATGGTGAAATTCACAATGCAGGACATACACAATGTATGCACTGAATCCACACAAAAAATCTTAGGCTATTATACACATGCTCTGTGTAAGAAACACTTGTTATATGTAAGATATGTTTAGAGATATGTTTAATAATCAGAATTTAAACTGCATACGGTTTAATTTTGCTCATGCTGAGGTTTATAATTTCGTGTCAACCAATAGACTACACTGTAAAAACCTATATTCAGTGTATTTCACAATAAAATCAGCATATGCTTCAAGAGCAGTTAAAATCGATTTCTCCCGTACTGGATTGTGCTCTTACGTTTCAACAATAAAGTTTCAATGAACTTTATTCATTTATATAATGAAAGCTACATGGCTCCCCGTCAAACTCATTTCATCTAATGTCATAGCTCATTTAATGCTTACCCGACCAGACAATACCAGACAACAGGCAAAAGAACCATTGAGTCACTTGTTTTGGGATTTTACTGGGTTGTTTTTCAATCATTCTTTCCTTGATAGTCCAAGGAAAGTGACAATGGACATTTGTACCTTTGATGCTTGTGTTGGCTGAAATGACGGCGGAAAATCTGGAAGAAAGCGCAGTGATGTTAATAGTGTAGTTTGTTCCAGGCAGCAAGTTCAGGCAGAGTTCAGACTGCTCGGCTGCCGAGGTGATCGACTTCTTTCTCTCGTCCTGAAACGTGCGCTGATAGACTCTGGATCCCACAAACTGGACCTGTTTGGGATAAAGTAAAGATTGGCCACATTGAGGTGATTGAGTTCAGTTGTTTATTCTTCATTTATTAACCTTTATTTAACCAGGTATGTCCTCTGACAGCCACATTCATATTTGCAGTGATAACCTGGGTAATAAAAGTGAATGGGCATTGTGTAGCAAACAAGGCTTCATAATTAAGATAAAATACTTCATCGGAGCTTGTGTGGATACTTTACCAGGACACTGATAAAGGTAAAGAGATCTTAAGTCCACAACAACAACCTACAGCATCGTGCCCCTATCACTGCAGCAGGCTGTTCGTTTTACTTGTTAAGGATGAGAAGAGTTCCCCCTATTGGCCCAACAACCGCACCACTCAAACATCAACCAAGTAAAAACTAAATGAACTTGTGTTTGACAATAGAAGGTTATGCTGTTGGTGATGAAAATGAAAACATGAGCATGAAACCACTTGACAACACCACAATATTAAATCATTTCATACACAATACATACGACTCTTTAGACCTTGTCTGGGCAAATTTGGAGGCAGTACAATACATTGATATACAAATTTCAAAATTTTTCTTAGCAGAGTGACTTTATTTTGAGCATGGAATAGCATTGGTAATTGATAAGGAATTGGTTGGGAAATGGACAACATATTATAAATATTGTACCAGGCATTTGGAAAAGCACAGAAAGGGACACAAAAACATAGTATTACTGTATAATGCTCTACTTCTCCTGCAGATATTTCTGTCTTCCATCTCAGGCAGTTGTCATTGAAAACCGCCGGCTTGCTGATCGCAGACTTGATTGCTGTTATTACCAGGAAATAAGAAAAGACACGATCTCAGACCCAACATTAAGAAGAAACCATCAGTTCATTAAGGTGGCATAGCACAAGAAAAAAAAATGACTGCTGACACAAGAATCACATTGAAAATGATAACATAGACATTCAATGGGGTGTAGGTTATTCCCTCACAGAAATAAAAGTAATTTTACCACAGTAAAATTCTGATTTCTAGTACATAACTGGAATTTATTTACGGAAAACTAATATGACAGACTGATATGAAAGTCTGTTATCTTATAGGTAAATTTACAGAATAATATCAGACACACACTTATAACGCTTAACATTGCTGTTGCAAACATTGCACAGTATAAGCTCTTGAATATGTACAGCTGTTCTTTCCATGAAGTTAGCTATTGTTTCAGCATTTCAAACAGAGCAATGCAGGTTTTTTTTTTAATTTTCCCCTTTTCCCCACCCTGAACATAAGCTAACTGTTTAGCACAGAACTGCTCAGCCCATTCTGCTGTGGCATGTGTTTCCTCAGACTCACATGAAAACCATCCCTGAGTCTTTTTAACGCTGCAGGCACACAACCAATCACACGCTGCCTGTGTCATTGGAGGATTATGAAGTCAGCGTATGTGCACCTGCAGGCACCCGACCAGGTGGAGCTGCTAGAAAGCAATGAACTAACAAACTATTGACCGGCCCACACCTCTGCTATCCACTGCGAGGCTTGGCCGATTGTTTCCTCGCCACCGTGGACCTCCGGCCATGGCCAGTAACAGCAAGGACCCAACATCAGAGCTCCCAGACGAACACTCTGCCCTGTGAGCCACTCAGAGGCCCGAGCAGTGCGGTTTTAATGAAGCCATGGGGGGTTTCTCTTTGCAGCTGGAATGTGCAGCTACAGTAATCTGTGAGCCCCCATTTTAAATTTTAAACTGTTCATTTCCTAAAATTCAGCCTCTGCTTCATGTCATAGCAAAGTTCTCACACACAGCTGGCAGAGACATGATCGGGGGGATTAACTTCAAAGAGCAACTCTGTACAGGCACATTTTGGGCACCTGCCATACCAGGGTGGCAGGAGTGGGAGCCACTTTTGCACACTGGAAATGGTGCATTCATCGGATGAGCCCAAAATTTTTTTATTTATTTTTTGCAGCACTTTGCTTTAAGATAAGCGCGTAATGAAGTTCATGTGAAGGAGAGTGATGCAGTACCTCTGCAGAACAGGGTGGCCACCTGCCACTTCCCAGCGTCTGCGCAGATGGACAGCGTTCCCCCCCTGCGGCTCCAGTATCCTCTGCGACAGCCATGTAGCGCCACGCTCCCCGCTATGCTGCCGTTCTGCCACTCCACGTCCGAATGGGGCAACGAGGGGGCTGGGCCGCAGCTTGCTGGAGGGCAAAACATCACAAGGGTCGTCAGTGCAGCTAAAAAAACCACATCCTCAGAAACAAACAAATATTGCGCACAGTGTACTGTGAGGAGATCTAGGATCTGGGAGCGGCACAGTGTTTGATGATGTGTATTATAATCAAAAAGGAATGCAACCACATCCAACCCAGTCCAAAAGGTACCACTCGACAATGACTGCAACTTCCAGTCCAGAGAGTGGAGGGTTCTCCATTACCATATATGGGCCTCCCTTCTGGTGGGGGGGAAGGGGGTTCCTGGCCAGAATATGTAAATGTACCAACAGTAAATTGTATAAATGTGAATCACAGATTATACTTATTCAACATTTTGCACCATGCTTGTGTTCTAATTAAACTTCCCTCTTTTACTACAAATATTGGGTCCATATCTTCATCAACACCAAGTTTATTTTTACTCAGTTTGGGATATTACCAACAATACAAACTTAATTTCTTCTATCAGCTGGTTTCATTTCAGGAGAAGTGCAGTAAAAGTAAATAAACTAAAGAATATCTATTACATCTCCAGTACATTAAGACTACCGCTGAATATTTTTGTAAATTTGTAGAATTTATACAAGGTATCAGTAACTGCATGCATATATTTATTGGGATTTCCAATGTTTTGTGTACCTGCTGTATTATGGGTTGCATAATAGAATGCTGCTTCTGGGTTTGTGCCCTATCTCTTCAAACATGTTTTTGGATTTGAGTTCTGTGCCTCTGGGTAAAACATATTTTGGCTAATTATGTTTATTTGTTTAACCGACTGGAACAATACCCGCCCTATCAAAATTCAAACGAAAGATCTCAAGCTGAGCAATAACAAAGCATGAGCAATCTCCTGTTTTGGACCATTTCATCCTCCTATTCAAAACCTTTTCCCCACACGAATATTGTTGTATTGAGTTTACAGGGACAATATGTTCTCAGCCCTGGTTGTGGAGAGATACAGAATAAAGAATGAGGTTAACTGTTTAATTGTATTGCAACCATGTAATAACGTTGTAAATTATCAACTAAGTGCTGATTGACAAAAACAACATATTCCATAGACCTCCATGAGGAGCTTTGACTGACCTTCAATGATTATGGAACTGTCACTGATTAAGACATTAAAATCTTCTAAAGCATATTCATGAGGGTTTATTCTCAAACATTTGGAATGACAAAATGAATGAAACAGCTCTTTACACTTAAAGAATTGCGAGTGAGGCTGAAATGTACACCAGCATGCCTGAGGGTACTCTTGGATAGAAGAAATGGAAGCTAGATCCATACAAACCCATAAACTGAGATTATGGATTAGTTTGGCTGATCTGGTGATAAATGTAGGTGCAATTTTTACTGAAGTGTCTTGTTGCAGAGCTAGGACTGCTCTCTCCCACACAGAAAAAGAATAACCTGTTCTGAATTGCCATTTCCCCCTCCCCATCTCCACCTTCATGTCTACTTCCCTTTCTTCTGTAGTTCACCCTCTCTTCTAGTGGTCTAGTGGGGGGATTACCTCACATAAAAATGTGAGGTAAGACACTGCCACCTTGGAATCCAAGCCCAGGATCAAATGTACGTGCCATAATACAACGTACTACAATAATAACGATAAACTACCTTCCAAACGCATTCAATGTTGTCTGAAAATTAATCCTACTGAATTGTGAGACAACACCTGGGATGTTAGTATTTTCTGCAAGGGCTCATAACATCATCAAGTCAAAGCACGGTGAACTACTCAGTCCCTCTCCCAATTTTTTTATTCCAAGGCATTACTTTTTCCCATCGTCTTAGTTGCATGCAGAGCTCCACAAAAATGTCTTGCCTCTGATTTGTCTATGACTTTTTTGAACTTGTGTTTTTGTTTGTGCACAAGCTTATGTTAGTTGTTACAACATGACAAACTACTAAGTAGGGTGGTGCAGGGAGAAGTGGAGGGAGGAGCAAGCTCCTCTGCTCCTCCCATTGGTCTGCTGTCAGTTCCTGGTCCTTCCTTCAGCCTGGAGAGAATTGAGGAACTTGCACAGCAACTGCCTCACAAACGGAAGGCTCAGCTGAAGGTGATTTCCAAGCAGCTCAGGTGTGAGCCCTTGCCTCCAATTAGGCCACCTATTTAAGCACAACCTTGAAGGCTAAGAGAGGTTTGTGGTTTTGGGCTTTTGTGTTGTTTTCCCTGGGGCTGTGCTGTTTTTGAGTTTATCTTGTAACTTTTATTAGTGAACTTCCATCTCTACATTGGTGGTTTTTGGGTGCATATAAATTTAAACACTTTTTAAATATGTGCATACTTGTTGTGCATTTAAACTCATGGGCTCTGCAATGTGGGAAAGGGTTACCTTTGCATGTTACAGTCACATGTTCCCACTGTCTTGCTGATGTGCACGTGGACTGGCTAATTCCGCTTTCCTGGTGAAATCCTTCTTTGCATGTGTAGCGGACCACGCTTCCCAGGCCTGTAGTGTTGTCCCAATGCATATCGGTGTTGGGGATGACGGCCGGGGGACCACAATTGATCTCTGTTAAAAACAACTCCGGGTTACAAAAATGTTCAAACTGAGCAATGAGGTTTTCAGAAACCCATCTGTTTCAGCCAGTTGGCAATGCGTTGCAAAACAAACTGTTTGATATCGTAATGCCAATACTACTCCATTTTTCTTATATGATTTGTTTGCTGTTTATACTGTAGAACTCTGTTTTACTTGAATGCCCAGTGGTGATATTGAGGCTAATGGAATTAATTGCAAAAGTAACATCCCCTAGTTAGTTAAATATGAACAAGTAAGCTATGCCCCTTTCATGACATGTTCTGAAACTCACAGTATGTGAGTAACTGATACAGGGGTAAGTCAGAAGATGTTTTATGGCCAATATACTCATACTTTCAATATCATACAGATTTTCTGACTTTGATCGTTACACGCCATCATTTTCAAACTAAAGGGTGTGATATGAAGCTGAAAAATGTTTAAACTGGTCAGAAGACAAAATTTGCTTTCAAACAAAGGGTCATTCTTCCCCCAGCGGTAACTGAGTCAGTGTCCAGTGTCCATCTTCAATCAAAATCAGTTGTACGTGCTGCATTTTCCTCAACAAACCCTGAGCTTTGAACATCTATATCAAATACCCCTTAGCAGTGTCTGTCTAACCTTCCTGTCAACATTTCTCGAGTGTATACTTTGGAAACAAAGAAAAAATTAATAGTTCCAGATATTTCAACACTTACTTTATAAATGATAATTTGAACATGATTCACAAAGAAATACCCTTCAATATTTCAAAAATACCTCTCATTTTTGTTTAAAAGAAATGAAAGTTGCCCTGTTTAATACTTCTTCAATTGCTTAGAACATAAAATGTTGAATTACCTTCACAGCGCATTGCATTATCCTCCCAAAGTCCGTTTTCTCCACAAACAGAAAGGCTTTTCTCATTCACACTGTAATATCCTTCATCACAATTATAATACGCGATGCTACCCATCCTTGTGTTTCGATCCCACAGAATCGAAGCATGGGGTATCAAGATTGGTCGTCCACAATCAATTTCTACAAGGTCAAAAGATGGATCACAGCTTCAGCAAGTTCTTACATTTGCAACCAGTTACATTCCTCATCAATTCATTATAAGAATCATTTAACCCAACATGCAAATCGGCAGACGCCACATTATCAAGTCCTGTATCAAGGAGTTTGTACATGTACTAGAAGTATGTTCTTCATGTTGTTTTCTGAAGAGAATGGAAGTGAATTGTCAGTTAGAACAAGGCCGAAATGAACCAGAAAAAGATTAGGTTCATTTAGAAGACAGGGTGAACAGAAAATTACTCTATGTTGCTCATAAAGACAAGCCAGAGGCAAGGTAACTGGAGAGCTGGGGTGTTAGCGAAGTGAAATTCCCCGCTAAGGCACATTGAATACAGCATGGACATGTATTATACAAATCATAATCTAATTTATATGCAATAAAAATAATACAGGAAATTGGCAAATGATACTTGACATTTAAAAGGACATTTTATTCTACATTTACATTTTATATCTGGAAGAATGAATTTTAATACCTTGACACAGCAATGTTGCTCCATCCCAGAAACCGTTAGCTGTGCAAATTGATACATTCCATCCACTCACATAGTAAAATCCAATATTGCATTTGTAATACACCTCAGTGTCAATCTTAGTGCTGTTACTCCATATAAAAGCAGAGTGAGGGAGGGCAGGGGGCTTACCACAGTCAATCTCTAGAGACAAAACCAGTGAAGCATCATCATTAAGCATCGTATAACTACGTTATTTTTGCTGATGTTTAGTTTTTCTCTGCCTTGAGACAGCCATGGCACTTCTGTTTATTCACAATTAATGCATGTTCTCTCTGCTTTTCACATCCATGCTCAAAGATGGGGAAAAATGTGCATTTCGCTGGAGTGAAGTCCACATTTTCACAACTTAAAACCATCCCACCACTTGAGGTGACATAGAAAATTTGAGATGAATTCCATATTTGGTTAATACATTCTTTGGCAACACAATGACTTAATACTTTTTATCTGTTATTAGTGATTAGCTATACTTTTTGGCGAATAGAATAAGAAAATTGTTTATTTTTTTTATTATAACATTATGAAATAATGACAGTCATACATTTGCACTGATTTAGGAAAAAGGATAAAGGTTGGAATGAGAGCTTTCTTTGAAATTAAACACTGTTGTTTCCCTCTGCTATATATGAAACATCTGAGATATTTACATATACAGGATACAAAGTCAATTTTCCCTGAATTAGTTCGCATACCAATATTAAAAGACAGTGTACCCAACAACCAGGGTAAATTATTACTGGCCCTGCAAGCGTAAAAATGTTACCTTTGCATGTTACAGTAACATCATCCCAATGTCTAGATGATGTACATTTGGATTGGCTAATTCCGCTTTCCTGGTAAAATCCATATTTGCATGTATAATAAACTACACTTCCCAGACCTGTAGTGTTGTCCCAATCCATATCGGTGTTGGGGATGATAGCCGGGGGGCCGCAATTGATCTCTGTCAAGAATAGCTGGGTTAAAACAATAACATTACTGGTGCACTCTTCAGATTGCACTTTCATGATCAATACCTTCTCAAGACACCAACACATGCCTCCATATCATAGCAAACCCATCCTGGTCCATATCACCGCTCAAGATACCATTTGGGACAATGGTATCTTGAGACAAGCCTCTGGGAGAGACTTGAAATATGAAGTCTGACCAGCAAATATAGAAATATGTTATACTTTACAGAGATTTGTGGAGGCCGTCAAATGTTCATCTTCATGGAGACCAGCTCCTGTACTAGAGGTAATGATCCTATAAAAATATTTGGTATGATTTGTGAATAAGAGTAAAGCACATGGCAATAACAACACAGATACCTGCACACTGAATTTTAGTGTCATCCCAGTAACCGTCAGCTTTGCAAACCGAAACATTTCCGTATCCCGCATTGTAAAATCCAACCGTGCATTCATAATACACCTCCGTGCCCATCCTGGTGCTGTTATTCCATACCATAATAGAATGAGGGATAGAAGGGGGCTGACCACAGTCAATCTCTATGAGGAAAACCAGCAAGACATAATTACAGGGACCACATTGAGTATCCTCATCTGGTTTGGCCTAGGTGCCAAAATTTGGTAAACTTCATTCACAAAAATGTATGAAATGTGTTTTGAAATGAACTTAAGATTGCACTGTGCTGTCATTACCTTTGCATGACAAAGAGACGCCCACCACTGGCCACTCACAGTGCATACAGACTCATTACTTCCCTTCACTTTATAAAAGCCTTCTTGGCAGGCGTAATACACTATACTGCCCACTTTCATGCCACCATCCCACTGCATCACCAGATGCGGTATAATCGGGGGCGGCCACATTCGATCTCTGAAAGGGAAGGTCAAGCATCACATGATCTGGTTTAAGGCAGGGGTAATGTGACTTATCCAGTCGTCTGATCAAATGACACCCAGAATTACTGACATTGGTGGGTATTGTTCAAAACAGCAACACAAAAACCAGTACGTACAGGCCAGGATTCATAAAGAATAAATGAAAAATCTATTATCTTTTAACACTGAATTTGAATTGGTCCAGTAACCATTTCCTACACAGAAAGAAGCAGTCTCTCCGGTTTTCTGAGAGTGAAATTAGCAGGGTACCATGTTAATATGAACAAACTTCTCTACAGTTTTTCCAATGTTATTCATGAGTCTAATCGGCCTGACCAATCCCTGTTATCATTGATTCCGAGTTACTTATGCATATGAAATTAATGGGCTTGCCGAATCAAAGATTGTTTTGCTCTCAGCTTAATTATTAGAATTATCTTGCATGATACAAAATTAGCTTGTTAAATTTGGATTTTTGGAAAAATGCAATTCATGAATATTGTGTGGTAGCCCCAAAAACGAAATAACATCACATACTTTTTGTTGAGTATAATGCCAAATACATGTAATAACAATATTAATTACAGAAGTCATAATACGCCGTTACTTAACATTCAGGTAGAAGCGATTGTATCCAATCAGACCCCACAATCATAACGATAAATCTATGACCAATAACAGTAGTCTACCAGTCACTATTCAGATTTTCTACCTTATTGGTTTTATTATTATAACTACTATAGAGTTCCGTCAGTGATAATAGAATTTTAGAACTATTATAGAACCCTTTTGTCACCCAAGAGGTGAAGTGGTGCAAGTTACTGCAGTGTAATGCAGACATTCTTCTCCCCTCTTGTCTCCCCTAGATATTTTTTAGGAAAACCACAGGGTAAGGGTTATACCTTTGTGTCAGTGTCATACCTATCTTGCTCTAGTACTGAACTGCTCCTATTTTATTCATACTTCCCCAACCAGACTTGATAAATTATAAATCCTTTTCTCATGAGAATAATATTGTATAATAAGAATCTTTCAAATCTGTCTTGTGCAGCCAACTGAAATTATCAATATTAACAATCGTAATTTTGACACTGGGTGACGAGTACCTCTCCTAAGAAAAATTCTCTATATTAAAGGAGGATTATGTTTCCTGAGTTTGAAATTTTGTCATCGTAAGACAATGGTCAAACAATTTTGATTCTCCAGTTGTCTCAGTTAAATGTTCAAATTGCTCCTCTCAAAATAGAGCAAAATGTGTATTGAAGGTGAGGTTTAATAACGTTTACTTTAATGAGTTTGCTTGGAAATGAGGACCCACCTACGATAGAGTCATCACACTCCTTCAGATAATGGCGATTTGAGTTAATGACTACTTTACATCCCTGGATCTTGTTTCCCTTGAAGAACCACATTTTGGACAATAACCACTTATTCGTAAAAGGAGAAGGAAAACATGCAAATTACCTTCACACTGCACAGATGCTTTGTCCCATTCCCCTCTCGCAGTGCAAACTGAAACATTTCCTTTCCCAACATTGTGATATCCAGCAACACATTTATAATACACTTTAGTTCCCATCTTTGAGCATTTATTCCATGTCATAACGGTGTGTGTGAGAACCGGGGGCTCTCCGCAGTTTATCTCTAGAAAGCAATGAAGTGGCAATGAACACTGTAGATGTGGATCATGTTAAACATGATTTCATGGGCTGAATATCACTTCATTTGAGTTCTGTGTTGGAAATATTAAACAAATCTACTGACTGAGTAATCCATGTTGGACTAGAAAGTATTGTTTCATAGCAACAGGCTTTAATGTTGACACTTGAACAGTTTTCACTCATCAGCACTTCTTTTAAAGAGAAACACAGCAACAGAGCTGAGAATCAGTCATCACGAATCAACCAGGTCACCATCAAACTAATTACACAAAAACTTGAAAGAGATAAGAAACTTTTTTTACCTTCACACACCAGACTGGGACCTTCCCACACACCTTTGATTCCACAAGTGGCCGTTTCATTCCCACTTTTGTGGAAGAATCCCTCCAGACAACCAAACTTAGCTACACTGCCATAACGTGTTCCTGTCACTGACAGCAGAGAAGCAAGGGAAGCCGAGGGAGGCTGGCCACAATCGATGGCTAAAAGGGAGAAAAGCACATAGTAAAAGTCTCTCGTTTATGATTACCTCATAGTACATGGCTATACCACTTCTCCCTAATAAGGTGTATGGATATTTTCAACAAACGATAAAGAGTTAAATCAGCTTATTATGTGGAAGAGTGCATGCTATATCAGTGAGTGGAGCAATAATGGGATCTTCTATGAAATTAATCTGCATTACATTTAGGGTTCAGTTATTATTAGAAATTACCTTTGCAGAATGCTTTGTCATGGTGAGGATGGAAAGGTTGAGATCCACCCTGCACTGTGTATCCATGTTGGCAGCGGCAGCTAAAATCACCCTGCCCATTCATGCACCACCCTCCCTCTCCACAAATACCTTTCACTTTACACTCATCAATATCTAAAACGAAAAGGAAGGTGATGTTAGCTTGTGCAATGACGTAAAAATGTTTACGTGAGCGTTTCTGCTGGAAAAGCAGCTAGCGCTGCTTGCTCTGCTAAAAGCTTGCTACTTTGCATTCAGTTCAAATTCTAGAGATTTCAGATATAGCAAGAAAGTTCAAATAACTCCAAAGCAATTAATTAATTTCAATTAAACAGCTAATTTAAGCCTCGCATAAAGGTGCCTTTAATGGTAAAGTATTATATCTGGAGTATGTGACTTCTTATCCTATATATCTAAAAGGATATTTTAAAAAGTGTGTTTACATTTCAGGAAACCGTAGGTCTACAGGGAGGAAATTACATATAAATCAATCAGGAAATTCCTATTTTATTAAATAGCAAATGTCATGTTTGTTGTTTAATAAGAATCTTATGAACAGGGTTTTACATAAACCACAACAAAAACTATTTGTAATTATTCAATCCACATTTGATTATCTTCTTGTTGCAAATCTTGCATTATTTTCATATGGTTCCATTGTGAACCTACATTCAGTGAAAGTCCCATCGCTCACAGGTCTTTAAAAACAGTTCTCCAGAGAAACATATCCACAACGCACATTTGATTAGAGATTACCATGTGATATTTGGAATGACTTTTGAACACCTCAGCAGGTGGTTTCCAATACATTTCAAATACATACAAAGAAAAAGATACATATAAAATCTCTCTTGAAATGTGGCTACTACACACTGCCCTCTGCTTCATGTTGCCCAATTGCCAAAGATCCACTTAGCAATCCACATCCAGGCCAAGAAGAACACTTTTCTAACACTATGTAACATTTTTTTGTGTTTACCTGGAACATCAAAGAAATTATGGATTAATATCTTTCATTTCTGAAGGCAAAAAATGTTTTTAAACTCACCAGAAAATGTTACTGAAATTTAGATATTTACTTCAAGGCATGCCCACATTTTCGTTTTTGAGTTTGGGAGAATATCATTAATTAGTTCTACCTGTGTCACAAACTTGAAAAACCCTCTCACAGCTGGTTTTCACCTGTCCATAAACTAAAGCGGCAACACAGAAAGTCGGCCGTACCGTTACAGTAGGTTCCATCATTGGGAATGAATATCGCCAAGTTGTTGGAAGGGCTGTAGCCACGGAGACAAGTGCAGTAGAAGCTGCCGTAGGTGTTGTGGCAGACGGTGTGATCGCCACAGATTTTACTGGATCCGGCTTGGCACTCGTCTTTGTCTGCAAGGACAGATATGCAATCGCCCGTTCAAAGAGACATCTGAATCATGTGATAAAACCAATAAAAACACAACACATCACATACGAGTGCAGTCACAGACTCAGATCAAAAAGTATCTTACCTTTACATTGAGTTCTGCCGTTACCCAAGAAGCCGTACATGCAGTTACAGACTTTGCCTCCGCTTCCGTCCATTTTGTCATCACAAGTGGCATTCACATGGCAGGTGGCACACACATCTATCAGTGCGCCAGCCGCACTTTCTACAAAGAGAGACAGTCCTGTTATTAACGTCCGCCCGTTACTGTTAGGCCTCACATAAGAAAGATATTATCTTTAAATTACCTAGTCCTTCAGTTATCCTTTGCCTAGTGTTGATTCTTTTACATGACTGACAACTAATACACTGTTTAGACATGATGCTATCATACATTGTAAAAAAATCGAATTCAAGAAAAATCTCATATTTCTTGATCAGGGATGGACATTGTTAGTATCTCCTGTTACATTTTGCTACAGTATTTCACTGATTCTGTCTATATTGCCCTTGTATGGTTCAAGGCTTTTGAAGGGTGGATAACACACATTAGGGATAAAATCACTGAAACTTGTACACCAAGCACTTTACAAAGAATAGAATATGAAGATATGAAGCTATAGGGCAGAACTGGCATTTCTCCACAGCTAATCAGACAGGAATGCTGTTTGAGTCCAACTGATCATGTGCCATTTACTAGTCATAGGAATACCTTGTCCCTAAAGCAAGAGTGGGCAGATTTTTGTGAGTACTACAGTTTGATTGTAGGAACAGATAGAATCTCTATGTCACTCCAGAATTCAAACATGATAACACTTTACATTGTAATTTTGAAGTCTCTGATTTAATCAAATTTTTCAGTGTTGTTCAAAACACTTCTCATAATGAAATAAAACACCTCTCGGAATGAAATTTGCCATGTTCATTAGAAGCATTAATATGCAACATTTTCATGACAGCAAATACTGCCGCCCTTTTAAAATACACACAATTTGAACAGACATCATCCCTACAATTTTCCACATAATTGACAAATATACACACTTAGGTCACACCTTGTGTGTTATCCAGTTTTTATCCATGGGAATGTTATATTTGAAATAGTCCAGAAGAATATTTCAAACAGTGATGTGTGTGTATATACTGCTTGCACTGAGCTTTTGTAAAAATATGGCCCCATAACAGCACCAAGTTATTTTTTACGTGTTAATATTCAATTGTATGTGTAAAGAGTTACAAATTATAGACATATATTGTGGTAAACTTGCAACTATTTAGAGGATTAAGAGTTGTATTCTCACAAACTCTTTGTTTGCCATTTATTTATAGTATCTCCTTCAATATGCTTGGAAGTTAGAGGTGACATATGCTGCTGAAACTGAATCATGACTGTGGCAAAGCTGTAATGTGGTAATCATACTTTGTAATGGCCAGGGTGGCAGGGTTCTGGTCAGCAGGGTGTTTCACACCCCACTGCACAATAATAACTCTGCAGTCCAGTCATGTGCCTGTGGGCTGCATGCGACTAGCTGTATGGTTTTGAGCACAACACACAGGCCAATGGCTGCTGTGTTCAGTTAGCACACAGGTTTTGGAGGATCTGCTCGCTAATCTTGTCTGCATTCATAAATAAATAGATAAATGATGCTGTAGCAATGAGATGGAAGTGATATGTGACAAAAATTGCAGAATGAGAGGATGGATGACAGCATGCTAATTTTGATATTATTGCACAATGGAAAATACAGTCTTCATTTAGTAAGGACTTTTCTCAAATCATGCAATCATAGCTCATTCATAATTCATAATTCTTAACCCCCCCCTCCCCCATTATTTGGAGTTACATATTCATATATGTTAGTTTTTGGTGACACTGTTCCATTTTTAAAAACTGCAACATTTAACAATTTGCATTTTAAAAAGTGAATTATTAAAATACACAATTTTTCCTTATATATAAAAGATTTCATCTTTATTAAAATACTCCTTATAATATCGTCCTACAGAATTAAAACTGTATATTCTATACATTTTGTGGCTTAGGAAACTCACCTTTGAAGACACCAGAGGTGAGACAAATTATGACGGCCATGGTCACGATTGACATTTTCCAGGACATTTGATCCATGCTCAACTCTTGCCTCTTCGATTCTCCAAAAGGGGGATGTTTTGTTTTATATGCATTTCACTCGACTTCCTGTCTGCAGCCTGCACGGTCCTGAGCAGTTTTGATAACCAGGATTCAAAGCTGGATATCAGAGGTTTCAGAGTTAATTAAGAGAGCCAACTGTTATTCCTGTCGTTTTGGGGGTAGCGTCGGCTGTGGCGGTTTAAGGGCCCGTCTGTCATGTTCTGTCGTGTTCAGTTTTCTGTCATGTTCAGTTTTGCACCACATTCCTAAAGACCACCCATTTTCCACTTGAGGTCAAACTTGTAAAAGTTCCCAAAACTGCACAGTCATGTTTGGCTGACTGATAAGGGCTAAATTTGGTTTGTCAGTTTTTAAACTGAGTGCTTCATTGGTGAGAACACCTTTAAATGAGGAAACAGCTTAAACTCAATTTTATGGAATAATTATAGTAAAAAAACTCTTAGTTGAAACCTCCTCCAATTACAAATGAAATGACAAATTCACCGGTGCTAAAAATTTAATTGCCTCTTTTTACCTATGCTATGTTCAAGAGTATGCCATTCTGGGAGACATGGACCAACGTGTATTTTTTATAGAGATTAATATAATTTAGAGGTAGCTGATGAAGTACATGATGTGAAACTGGCTACTTTCTGAATTAACTAAGAGCTCAAGAGTGTTAGACTTGGCTACTAGGGCATATAGTTTTGCACTCACTTCCACATTTATGAAAAATTGCATATTCTAATCATTTTTTAAAAATCATGGTCATTTACTGAGACGAAGGTCTGGTGACGCCCCTGGCTGAAGAGCAACAGTGTCCATTCATACCGTTGCTGGATTCAGTAAAGACCCCTGGGGCAGCGAATGTCTCCAGTGTGGGCACGTCTGATAAGTTCACTCTGCTGATATTGCTAAGTCCGTGGGCGCCTGCAGGGTAGCCCCTCTATCGTTCCCACACAAACACACCAGGCCTGCTGTACAAGCTTGATTAGAAACAGCCCGTCCCTCATTGCCTCGAGTACCCTCAGCTGAAAGGAGATTAGCACCAACTTGCAAGAAGTCGGTATAAAAACCCCAGGGAAGTGTAAACACTAGAGGGACTTTCAAGATCACCTGACAAATTGTAATTACACCAGTAATTAATGGTAAAGACCATTTCTGGTTATCAATGCCATTCAGGTACATAGTCTATTCTACTTATATCTACTTTTACCCCTCTAAAGCAGCTCAACACTGCCTTGCATTAATTTTTACTTATTTATAAATATGGAGAGGGAGGGAGTCTGGTTTGATGCCAGAAGAGCAAAAAAGAGTAAGACATGTTTCATGTTTGTAGGATCCCAAAGATCTCACAAGTGCTATAAACAGTTAGTTGAATTGAGACTGAACAGTACAAGTCAAGAGACTTTAGCAGAAAAAGTAAATACAAAGATATGACAGCACTAAGTTAAGTAAAGGTATGATTACATTTATTTAAGGCATGCAAGAACTGAACTGAAAAGCTGAAATGTAAGAGGATAGTTGGGGATACTGAGTGAAAACCTTTTTGAATTTGAACAAATGCAGAAACTCCTCCTAGCCATACAGTCAAAATTTAACCATTGTTATAAAATACTATTTCCAAAAAAGTGGAGTGGCTGTGGTACTGGTATTTGCCACCTTTTTGTAGAGAATAAAAAAACCTGGACTTCAGAAACAGATATAAATACAAAATATCATGAATCTTGTACTATCTGTATATTTAAAAATGTCAAATGTTGACCTGTTTTCACATTTTGAGAAGTATCAGTAGGCTGAATAATATGTATTTGTACACAGTAAAATGTCCAGTGCTCATTTAACACCAACAGTGTACATATGACTCCAGTTGTACTCATATGTACACTGTTAGTGTTAAATTAACACTGGACATTTTACTGTGTATGTTCACAAAAGTGCATTAAGGCTTAAATCTGTTATGGTTGGACTAATGGCTGTGTATGAATTGCAAACAGTTTTATTACTTACACTGTATGTATTAAAATATTGTATATATTTTATCCATAATGACATGAAGTCAGCCATTAAAATCTAATGTACATATTGTGGTAATACACCAAATTAATATTGTTTGCAAAAATAACAAAAACTGGGAAACATTTTTAATATTTCTACAAGCTTGATATAATTGAAAGTCGATCAAACTGAAAATATTGTCACATAAACTTTGGACCAATACCATTATGTACATTGCAGTGTTGAATCAACCGGTAATGTCAGTGTGTGACACAGTGTAATGATGAAATATAGTGTCCTAAACTCTGGCTGAACTGCGTATTCTACCATCTGGAATTAATTTTGTGGTGAAACAAGAGCAACAAAAGAAATATGGAAAGGATCAAGGCTCGAACGAGCCAGAAAAATTCAGTAACCGTGTTTGTGGAAGGAGTTTTGGCCTGGTTTTCACACTGACCGGTCAAAAAGTAACATGACTGGGTGCATTTCGAAATCTCCCGAGAACAAATGTAAAGATTCTCAATGTTTGACTGCTGTACCATCGAATGTTTTATGAATAGTTATGGCCTCCAAATAACTGATGGGAAATAGACAGGGGTGGGTTTCCCAAAGCGTTTGTAAGGCCTGTAAAATTATTCGTAAGAGCCGTCGGTCATTTAAGGTCCGTTTTCCAAAACCGTTGCTCGAATGATACTTCAAATCTCATGATGCTCTTGAGTATGTCCAGGGGCCTCATTTATAAACCGTTTGTACGCATGAAAGAATGCTACAAGATGTGAATGCTGATTTTCATGCACAATTTGGGATTTATAAAACTTCTACTAGACATGACAACGTGCGTACCCGTACGACACATTTGACCCATTTGGGGCACATATTTGTTCTAAATTGCACAACCTAGAGACCAAAAGAAAAAAAACCAACTGAGTATGTATCAATTAGCTATGCTTTCAGGTGGCACTGAGGGTAACAATGTAGCTTTTGCAGTGTCTGTTGAAATTTCTCTACTGATGGTGTTTGCGAAACACTTACAGAAATTCTTCCAGTCTTGGACCTCCTGCTCTGCCTGAAACTCTTCCTGTGCCTGGGCCTACTATTCCCCAAACTTGAGTGTCCCCCCCACCTGAAATGTAGGCACCCATTGGGGCACACATGAACCAGGGGAGGGACAAACCGCCTGCTCAACCCCATGCGAGCACCGTCCTGCCCATCCAAGGGCTGTTAAAGGGTGGATCCTGCTGACTACGCCAAAACTGAAGGGTGCTGCAAATCCTTCCCCGCCACCATCCAACCCAGATTCCCAAGATCCACTTACCATGGACAGCCAGGATACGAGGAATAAGGTAAGCAGGATTTTATTTAGATTTTACTATTTAAAAATAGCTAATTAGCAGATGGCACCACCAACCCCCCAATCCCCCAACCTGGTGGACCACCAGTTAGTCCTCTGTCTGTCGCCCCAGGAGAGAGACGCCGCACACTGCACTCCTTCTGGCCACACCGCAGGCAAGTGCAGCTTCCCCCGTGCTTGCACACACCGTGCTCACAAAACTCATCCTGGGGTACATCCGCTGTGCTGGCGAGGACACACTTTGGCTGCCCAAGGGATATGTCACAATCTGAGAAGGGGGAGGCCCTCACACACTAAAAAAAAAGTTGGGTGCAGGTCGGCTTGCCCCTCAATGCCGAGCCTCCTCTACGCCCCAAAATAAAAACCTAAGCTAAACAAAAACTCTGGTCATAGTACCACTGCTCCTCTTCTTAGACCGATGCCGCCCCCGCCGTCTGCCACTGGCTGGAGTGAATACCAACTGGTGAGAGGGAGAGAGCACAGCCCACATCACCACACTGTTCTGGCTGGGCAGAATAAATGTGGAACACGGCCACACACACAGCTCCTTCTAGCAGGTTACGCCCCTTACTGAACTGGGGCCGTGCCCCACTTGGCCTTCTGCCCACCCGGGATGCTGCTGCCGTCAGTCCCCCGTCTCGTCTTCTGTTCTTCCCCAGCCAGTCCCGCCTCCCGCCGTCTGCGGTTTTCCGATGGGATTTAACGGTGCTCCCGCAGCACTCCGCCTGTTCACACAGAAAGACAAAAACACACATGCCCGCCGACACACTAAAAAGATCCTTTCCAGATCTGTCTCTCCCAAACAGGGAAAAACCCGAACGAGAAAACAACTCAGGAAATGAACCAAACAAACTCAACCAAAAATAACAGAATTTACGATGGTGATGAAAATGCTGGCGTAGAAACCTCAGAAACAAAGAAAAATAAACTAAATCAAACCAAAAATAAAGAAAAAATAATCCCAATTGTTAAAACCCAACCATGTCTCAGGCAATTCTGCTCTCCTGAGCTGTCTGCACACACACTGAATACCCCTCCCCCTCCCCGCACCTGTTGAGCAGAACGACTTCAGGTGCGCAACGATTTCCAAGGTGAAACAAGCGATCACCCAATCCCATGTTACCAATTATTGAGACGGACGAACTCTCCCAAGGATGCCGATTGTCAGGCTCACCTCCTGACCTACACAAATTTTCATTATCTTTTAAACGATTTTTGCGTACAGAAGACCCATGTTTCTTCTACTGTTCAGTCATTGTCGTGCCATCTGCACACAAAAAGACTTTGTTTTCAGTTTAAACATCACATTCTTTAAAGTTTCATTACCACTACGGTATTAAATGTCTTTATCGTGGAAGCCGTGAGAACAGAACACAGGAAATAAACTGACAATGGGGAGGTAAGGTAAAATATGTTCTCTGGAATTAAATTCTCTGCTATTCCAAGCTTGTCAGCGTCATACAATACAGCGTACTGTGTAGGAAACCTTGGAGTACTGGGGGGCAGCAGCAAATCCTCTAAGAATGCGAAATGTGCAGGATGGGAACAATGCCAGAAAGACCGAAAGAGGAGACAGACAACAGGTGTCATGCCACTAACTACACAGTGAAGTCCCAGATAATCACAAGCCTACAGCCTCCTGCATGAATCACTTTAGCAGTATTCCTTTTTTGAAAACGATCCTCCAATACTGCTCTGTGCAAAGACACACTACACTGTACTCTGATTAAGGCTTATGGCCCGCCCATGCATCAGATTACACACTAATGTCAATTATCCAGTGTAGTTACATATCACTCAAATTCAGAACAGATAACCATCACTCAGAACACGTTTTGGCACCTGATGAATATTAAATAGGTACATTAAACATATAACAGCATACTGTATGATTATTACTGTGCTTTGTTGTGCCTGTACGAAAATGTACAGTAGAACATAACCTCAATGTAAATGTAATCACATAAGTAATTGTTATGGGAAGCGAATGTTTTGGTGTCCTCTCTTTTGAATATTTGTGTGTGGTGTCTGTTTCCCCCCTCCCTGCCGTCAGGTTCATCAGCCCGTCTGCCCACAAATCATTCGGAAGTTCAGCTGTCAGTCATTCACGTCCATCTTCATCGCTCCTCCCCCTCTATTTCGTCTTCCATCATTCCGCTCCACCAATCCGACAGTGCCCCATACTGGACAACTCCTCTTATCGACTGCAACTTCGTTCCGCGGCTTCTGCTCTGCACACTCGTTTTATGTGTTGCATGCTGGAATTTGCGTATTCTGTAGAGCTGTGTCGCCTCCCTGGTTTATTTCCACCACAACTACTTTCACATACGCCTTCAAATCATTCTACCTGACATAACAGTAATGTAATCATCACTTTATGTAATTACAGTGCCAATTAAGTATTGGCTAGAGAAAGCATGTAAGTCAGTTTATATTAAGATGTGGAGGAAGGGAGGTCAAACAGAGGTACACCGATGACATCCAGAAAAATAGAGACAGGAGTTCCATGATATTCATCTCCTTCACTGCACTCTAATGGAGCTCATTTGTTTTGCACAGTATGTGGTCTATCATTAGACCACATACTGTTTTTGTTTTTCAGAATGCCATATTTAAAAACTCACCACATGTATGTTCCTAAGTTATATTTAAATGACATGTCATAATAAACAATTATTAATGAAAATACATTTTCATGCCATTTTGAAGTATTGTGAACTGTTACACCCTAGTAAAATGTATGTATAAACTTTACTGAAACACTCACTGTATGCTGTAAGTAACATTTACATATCCCTGGTAAACTTGAACAAGAAAAAAAGATCATTATTAGATTTTTTTGAATATTTTGAATGAGAGATCAAAAGGGTGAACAAAAAAGAGACTTTTTTCACTGCCTGTTTTGCGCACGTTTTCCAGGGGTACCGATATTTGTGGAGGACACTGGACTGGTTATTTCAGCCTACTTTCTCAAAGCAGACTTTCTGACCCCAAGCAAGCATGCAATAAGTTACAGGTAATTCCCAAATAATGAGGTATGCACAGCGACACATAGCTTTTGACATTTATTAAAACAGAGAAACTTATGGTTTATTGTGAAAAATTGATTCAACTCATCTGAATTAATCCTGCAAGCATACTCAACTCAACACTGGCAGACTAATCCTCGAAAAAATCTGTTAAGAATTGATTTATGAACAACAGACTGGATTCAGTACGAGGCTGACCTGTTTTCCATGAAGGGAAATCTGAACCATCCAGCAAATTTCTTTCAAAAGGAACAATGGCATAATATCTGAAAGTTATAAAGGAATTTTCTGTATGCAGCCATATGGACAGCCACACAAACCGACCCAATACACAGCAGAACTGTGGGAACATTTAAAAGTGGACCCAATTCATAATAATTAAGTCCCAACAAATACAGGGTGGAGAAAAATGCCAGCACTCTGGGATAAAGCCCCAATGGTCAAAACGTCATGATCAATTTCACTAAAGAAAGTTGCAAACATTAAAGCAATGAAGAATACCTATTTTTTTTTTTTGCTACATAACATTTTGTTTTCTACTCAGCACCTGTGAATAATGGATGTGATTTTATTTTAATAATGATTTCCCATATTTTCCACACAAATACGCGTTTTAAAATTACCCATTCAAACCAACAAATAAATCGACCCTTTCACCAGCCCCACAAAAATCACTTACATTAAAATGTCTAAAACATATTGTTTGATTATAATAAGGCACATACAGTAATAAGAAAAAAAAACAAAATACACAGTAAAACATGTTCCCCCACAAAGACTTGTTAAGCAATTACAGTGGTACAATAAACCCAACGAGGTTTCAGATTTTTTTTCTTTTCTGTTCCATAAAAAAGAACAAATTACCAAAAATAAGTAACTTCTTTACAAATTTGACAGTCCTTTTAAATATATAAACCTGAATAGCAATTTTTTATTTCAGACTGTAAACATCTCCTCTTTATATTAAAGAAGTGCTTGTTCTTCCTGTTCTTCAGATTCATTACCTCTCGCATTGTTTTCATTCTGTTCTATCAAACCCACAGACTTATAGACATTACACATATGATAACATTCCCCTGTACGCTAATCATGGAGGATCATGACAACCTTTCTTGGAATGTTAAGGCGAGATTTGGGCTGTCTGACGCACCACTTACATTTGTGAGGCCATCTCAAGGATGGACCTTTATCAAAACCGCAAACACTGCAGTCGTTTCAGCTTAAGCTGCACTTGTCCCTTCGTGCCCGATGGTTTTTTGTCAGTATGTTCAAAGGAGAACGCGTTTCTGCTGAAAGTGCAGACGAGAAAGGAGTGCTGCTTCACTCTTTTCCCCTAGGAAGGGTGGGGATGGGGGTGGGGGTTGTTCCAGTTTTCAATTTAACAACAAGAGAGGAATAAAATATAAGCAGAAAAAAAAAAAAACTGAGCTGAGACAAGGCGAGATATCCTCAGACAGCACCTTGCTAGCTGGCATCTCAAGCAGGGACACAGCAATACAAAAACCCCTTCCGATTCACATGGTTTAGAGACAAAAATAATGGAACCACAATCTTTTGATCTGTAAATCATTTTCACCGAAACACTTTGTTCACATCTATGGTTTCACTGGGAGGACCAGAGTCCCTGTTTCAAAAAAACGCAGTGTTAGTGGAGCGTTGCAGAAAAGGCCAAAAAGTGTCCTCATTTACATCGTCTTGGCTTTATAGGCAATGTGTTCTGGTCTGGTTCCAAAGACAACCGTACAAGGTATCAGTTTCTTAATTGGTTGTGCTGTAATGCTTCCAGCTAAGGGCATTCTGCTTATGGGAGCTGTGCGGGCAGGAAGCAATTCAGTTTTGTTTGTATACCCCTTGTAGGAAGCAATTAATGGCAGCATTTTTCATGTTTACATCAGAATATTAGAAATGTACTTTAATATCCCAAAAGTCATCGCTCAGCAAATATAAAGATTAAGGTGCCAAAAATAAAAAAAAACAACATCCTTGACCAAACAGAAAACCATGTCCTTAAATAAAAACAACAGATAACCACAATATTTTATTAAGGAGAAAACCAAAATCACCCTGACATGCGAGTTGTGTTTGTGCGCCTAGCCTTTGCAACGTGCAAACGTGTGCTGTAGCAAGACCTCTAATCCCATGCCTTTGTCACTTGCATGCGGCTGCAGTTTTTAAAAAAAAATGGTCAGGGTATCCCTGCAATTTTATGTCCTGGCCTCCCACTACTTTTACGATGAAATGACCTCTTTTGGCTGCACAGAGTCGTAATTCCCTTTTCCGGAAGAGTCCATTCACACCCTTCTTGTACACAATTGAAACCCCAAAACATGTTTTCCCTTGCAGCATTTGGTAGTATCTCTCCTGGCAAAGAAAAAGGCTTCTGTGAGGATATGCAGTTACTTGCTATGTACAAAATAATGAAGGAGAGGTGGCCAGACAAGTCAATACAGGATATCCTGTGGATTGCAAAGGGTCCAACCCTCCCCTTCATCTCAGAAATGGATTTTTCCAGCTCTCCAGCCACACGGTTCTTGCTCTTTCTTTAGTGTTTTGCTCTCATTAATTCCACTTTTGACCTGCAGGTTGAAACTCCCATGTTTTCTTGCTCTTGATTGGCCTTGGTGAGAGAAGGCCGCAGCCCGGGTGGGCGGAGTCTGTGTAGTGGGGGAGGGGTTTGCTTAGATTGTGGACTTGGAGAAGGACACACGGAGGTGGTGGTTCTCTCCCAGGTCGTGGTTGTGGAGGTCGATCAGGGCCTGGATGGCCTCCTCCACTGAGCCCAGCTGGATGAGCGCCATTTTGCGGTCTTTCCTGCCAAAAGAATGCAAGTTAGTCATATCAAGCCTGATGGCTATGGCCTGAATCCAGAATCAAGCAATGTGCAGCACAATTAAGCAGTAATGACACTCCAATCTGGCATTCAGCAAATGAATGGTCCACTTGTTACTTCAACAGCTTCAAAGAGTAACTGGGAACAGGAAATGGGAGTAGAGGACACATGGACACTGTTGAGGTACATAGTGGAACAGCATCAGAAAATTCCTGTGTTACATGCTTCCCCCTAGTGGCAAAATATATGTACTACAGAGCCAAGGTTTGAGTGGCTTCTAACTATTTCAAACTACATTACGTTGCACTGAAGACTTGCTGAATCATTTCTATTGATAAATAACATCCATTGTTGTATTACAACAGAGTGAAAATAGTCAATTATTAATGGTCAGTATCAAATGTCAAGAAATGTACAAGAAAAGTATTACTTCTGCTAAAGGATGAACACTGTTTACAAAACATATTGAGATGTATGCTGAGATTTCTAACAGAAATACCTTAAAGGTAGGTTGAGAAGAGGAGCAGAAGTGGCATATTACGCTGTTAGACGCCAAGTGGCAGTCAAAATCAAGACAAGCAGCAAATTCAATTTTACCAGCTAGCACCGATGGTGGTCTTTACATAATGCTAAAATCAGAGGACAGAAACATAATTGTCAACTCACAGGAAGAATTTGAAGGCTCTTACTGAATACCCACAGGCAGCGAACAGATTCTGCAGGATTTCATCTGTGACTGAAGGGCTGAAGGGAGAGACGTTAGAGGGCTGTGAAAAGATTTTATGAATCGCACTACGTTACACTGCAGTAAGTAGAAAACTAATAACATAAGCACACATTTTTGGAGCTGGAACATATTTTAGAAAGACGACTTTGAAACTGTGTGTGAAGGAGTGGCCTTTCCCAAACTGGAAGCATTGTTAATTGCTTAGTTAATTGTGATAATTGGCATCAATTAACCAGGGCCAATGGCAGTGATTGTTTATTGACAGCTGGTGTTTGTGGCTCTGTCTATAAAAGTGGCCATTCCGCTTGAGCAAGAGGAGAGGAAAGGTGACCCCCAAATGCATGCTGGTGTGGCTTTAAACTACTTTATTGTTTTTACCAAGCCTACTTAGGTTTTTTTTTTTTTTTTTAAACCATTTTACACTATGGTATCTAGAATAAATGGAATAAATCAAAGTTTAGGAACTGTTTTGATAGGTATATGTTTGTAGATGATACTGGTCCTAAAACAACGTCCCAGCATTTTTTCCACATGCTAAATTCTTGATTTATGTTGGCTGTACAAAATGCAGACCAGTTTGTGGTTTTTATAGCGCCTTAGGTGGCTTTTGGGTTGTGAAGAGAGAAAGAGCAGGATCGTCTGCTGAGCATGTGAACGGCATAGACGACGCGTGTTCCTTTTTGCATCTGCAGTGTGAAAATAGTGAAGACTTCTCCCCACATGTAGTCTTATGTGTGGCTGCTTCTACCTAAGTCGAATGGGGGGGTTTATCGGTCACACACTCGGTGTGACCAGTTCCAGATACTTGAGGGAAGCTGGCTGTTCAAAACAGGCCTCAAGAGAGTGATGACATTGATCGTTTTAAGAGGCTTAATCCTTGACAGGGCTGAGTCAATTACTGCCTCGCCAATGTGGACCTCCTGTCATAGGCAGTAATGGAATGGCTGGGTCTCAAACACCTGGCTGTGCAAACAGGCAACAGTGATTCATTTCGATTTTATTGGTCACTTTTTCCAACCTTGACAATCGTATGTGCTTCTTCTCAGTTCATAAAGTGTTCACCTTGGTTGACTAATCAGTCTGTTACTCTGATTCTGTCTCTGGGTTTCTACTGTGCGTCTGTCATAGTGTGTTTGATAGCAACTGCATTTCAGCCAATCATGATGGATGTTGGGTGAAGGACAAAATGTATACTGATCTGTGCTCATTTTAGGGCACTCTAAGAAAAAGTTTTGCTCTAAGTCTTGAAGCCCCTCTATTATTAATGGACCAGAACATCATTGGTGTCATGTAAACCACATCCATGTTTTAGCCTTTTTTACACATAAAAGTTCCCAGCTGGACTTGAGGGCCCCACCTCTCCCTGTTAGAGGAGTGGAAGGGTAGAGACTCACGGGATGTTAGAGAGATGTAGAGTGGCAGATGGAGGGAATATGTTCTGGAAGTTCTTGGAACCGGGCTTCTTGAAGCGGTGCAGGGGGCTGCCGCTGAAGTCCTTGGTCAGGCCCTGGTCCTCCTGGCCCTCGCGGGGCAGTTGGACAGTTTGGTGCTTGGATACGGTCACTCGCATCACCTTCCCATGGAGCCTCTGGCCATTAAGGTGGCTCATCGCTGACCACATGGAAGAACAGAAAGACAAAACAGACTTGGGGAAAATGATTCCATGATCTCTATAACTCAGGGGCTGGTTTGATCCTCATTGTATTCCTTAAGCATCATTCGTGAATGATGCAGTGAAAACCCCATAAAACAACACTTTAGGGCTAACATCTACATCACCATCGATAAGAATAAGAGGAAGACGAAGAACAATAAGAACTATAAACTAGGGCTGTCAAGCGATTAAAAATTGAATCGCGATTAATCGCAAGACTTTGGGAAGTTAATTGTGATTAATCAAAAATTTATTTCATTTTTTAATCTGTTAAAATTTTACCACAATGAAAGATTTTGAGTAATGCGGTTATATTTAGAAGAATGGACACAATGTGCTTCAAAAAAATATACTTAAGTTCAGGTAAATGGAACAAGAGAGAATTAAAAAAATAATTGTGAGGGGGTTTTATTCACTCACACACTGTGGCTGTGGTATATTGAACACAGAAAACACAAAATTGGCCTTAGATTGTAAAATGGATAACAAATTTAAGACATGCAGTTTCATACTACAGTGTCCATGTATTGCTAAATCATGCTCAATAAATCTCACTCAAAAACCTTTCAGAAGTCCATCCAAAAACCTATTCCAAAAACAGGATTTTTTAAATAGAACACGATTAAAAATCAAACTGTTATTCCAGTTATACCAGTTAATTTCTCCACAGCAACAGCAGGTTGGCCTTTTGTATTAATTTGGAACACACAATTTTACATTATTTCTATTTTGCTGAACCAAACCGGTTGCTTAGACACACAAGTCTGGTCACATTTCCAGATGGCAATTCAGGTCACTTCTTCAGCACTATATGCCCTGAGAGGGAAAACAACCTCACACAAGACACTGATGTAGCAGGTGTTGTGGCAAGCCAGGCTAGCTTGTTGAGCGCCCCAGCATGTTCAGACCACCACTGTAGGGGACAATCCTCCATGCTGATAACAGGCTTAGCTTTGTAGCGCCCCAGACATTTCTCAATACCGTCCTCCTCCTCCTCCTCCTCCTCCTCATCAGATTCAGACTCCGAAGCAACTAAGAGAGCTGCTTTCTTCTGTGCAGGTTCAGACATTGCTGTCTGCACTGGTTGCTGTGCAGGCATCTCTTCCGTAAGAATGCTAGCAATCGATGCTCACGCCTCAGGCTCTCTCGGCTCAGTACAGGCACTTGAGGTCCTTCAACCTAGGGTCAAGTGCTGTGGAAATCTTCAGCCATGCGCTGTTTGTTATGTTGCTGCGTTTCTCCATGTCTGTGGTGAAGGTCTGCGTGAACTTGAGTGTGTAGGCTGGGTCTTTCTCTGAACTGTCCTTCACCAAAGACAGATGGCATAAAGTGGGCAGCACCACTGGACATGAAACGCACTCTCTCTTCCAAGGAGTTCCGTAATGTATCTGCAAAAGACAATTGAAAATCAATTAAATTGTGAGGGACTTATTCACATTTATATTCGCTCACGCACAAAAAGCAATATCGAACCTCAGTTAGATGGACATGAGGGTTAATGGAGGCAGTCATACTCGACTATGACCGGCCTTAAACGCATCTGAAAGCATTGACACAAGTTAGCCTACATTAGCATACATTAGCACTGTTTAGCCTATCAGCACTGACAAGGCATCTGAAAGCAATGAGCTTCAGCTATGTTAGCAGCCATAGAGAGAGAGAGAGTAAGAGAGAGAGAGAGGGTTACCTGCAGCAATGTCTCCAGCTTCTGCACTTTCTCCAGCTCAGCCTTTGTTGGCATAGCGACGTTGGTTTTCTGCAGGGCTGGTGCATCTTAGTGGCTGTTGGTTTCTGTGCACACGCTTCACCATCTCCAGAGTGGAGTTCCATCTAGCCAGCATGTCTTGTACGAGCGACTCGGTCTTCTACCCATGTGAGACTTGCTGTTTCTTGAGTTCTGCAGCGTTTGATGGGCTGTGCTTGAAGTGCAACCACCTTTCACCATTTGCAAAGTCAAACACTACTCTGCAGAGACGCTGTGGCTGAACGCTGAATGCTGTGCGTGGTGCATGGCAAGGGTTCAAATGCAGCTGTCTCGCTCGCTCTTTCACTTTTCCACAACTCGCTCGCTCTCTCACTTTTCCACAACTTTGCTACATCCATAAAATGTTCAGCACACCCCTCAGCATGATGTCTCTCCTCTGTTTACATGACGGACAGTACTACTACAAACTGCCATCGACATATAAGTGTAATTCAGAACAAATACTTAAACTGTGCATAACAATATAGTCGACTTAAAACGTCTAAATGTTTACATTATTTTTCAGAGGTTCCTAACTGAACACGATAATTTTTTTAAAAAGAGAAACTCCTTTATAAGAACATGGATGGAGCGCTGAAACGAGCTGGGTGACACAGGCCTTACCTAACTGAGCTTGTGTGGCATCTGCCATCTGTATTAAGGCATTTTCTTTCTTGTTGAACATAATCTTAACTCTGTGCACATCCCCATAGACCCCTGGAAAGAAAAGGGAGAAAGGAGGACAGGCAGTTAAAGTGAAAAAGTAGCCACAACCTTGTGTTCTTTTAAAGAAACGGTGTCAAAAACAGTTCAAGACCGTAAAGAAAAATGTTATATTTCCTTACCGAACAAGATGAAGAGTCCTTGCGGTGAAATATTCTATGAGGGGGAAAAAAACAACCGTAAGAACTGTCAGTAAAATAATTCATTAAATCAGAGAAATATATGTAACGTATGTAATCTGTTTTTGTCTGGTGTCTTTTTGCTAAAATAAAACACCAATTATGAAATTGTATTCATTATGATTCACATTGATCTACTTATATGTTTGGCATTCCTCTTCCTTGACTGTTTCTTTTTGACTTTGAAGTTCACAAATAATCAGACAACAGCTCGCATGATGTGGGATTTTGGAGAGGGCGTACCATGAATATAAAAACAAGACACTAAAAACTCTATGGAAGGCCAGTCAGCCATTAACAATCCATTGAACAGGTAAATGACTGAATATGACCCTCAGAAATATTTCACAGATATAATTACTTTAAAATAATTAAACCTCCTCAGACTAGGCACTAAATTAATGAACTAATGAAGGAATTAAAGTACTGAAAAGCACACATCTATTGAATGTTTCACCAACAATCACCATTATCTTCAACCCAGTATTTAAGACGGTAATATAAACTGAGAACAACTCCTCAGTTGATCGTTTTTGCATAGCAGTCAAACCCAACAATAGGAAAAGTCAGTTAAGGGCCTAGGTCTCAACAGGAAGGCTGGACATGGGACATGACAGGCCTGGAGACAGTTAGGGGGCGCTGCGGGCTCACGTTGGGGTTGAGGTTGGAGACAAGGAGCACAGAGTTCATGGCGGTGGGTGGCATCCCGTGGATGGCCATGCGTCCTGCCATGGCTGAGGCGGGGATGGACAGGGGTTCCAGGGTGCCAGGCACCACCTGCAGGGATAGACCTGATGGAGCAGGTGGAGGAGATGGATGAAGTGATGGAGTGAGGGAGAGAAAAGCATGAAGAGGAGGCATGACTGGGACCCTTAATGTATTTGTGTATGTAGGAGTACAGCGCGCGGGGGGAGTAACTTGTACATGAACATATGCATATCCAAAAAGGTATAATTTCAGGCTGAGTAGTGCAGATAACCATGGGTTTATAATACTAATGACAAATTCCACCCTTCAAATTAAAGGTTGTCTTTAAGTTTTAAAACTGACTCAAAACTGAAAAGTGATTTTTTTTATAAATTGGATTACATTTTCATATTTCAAGAAATCACAAAGTTCATTATCAGGTGCAAGAAATGTGAATTAAAACACTGAGATTGATATTCAAGCTAAGGATGCACTGTGACTGTACTGCATATAAACATCGGACATGCATTGACAATATTAACAAGGAAACATAATACATAATAAGGTTTTGAGGAGACTATTTTACTGTTAATTTCCCTACATTTTTGCCATTCCTTTAGTCTGACACCCTCATTAAAGATATCAATGGACAACAAATAAACAATGATCTTACTGGACTGTGAATCATGATGGACAAATACAATATATCTATCATATTACTTATAAAGTGATACTTCTTTGGGATGGTGCTGCTGTTTGGGAGACAAATGTCTATCATATCAGAGTATACTGAGGGTATCAACAATGTACATCAATTATTTTATTACTGCAAAAGTAGATGGGACAATTTTACATGGATTAATTCACCTTCTGCCTTTAACTTCAGTTTAGTAAATTCAGTTTGGTCATAGCTGAGCTCTCTACATTGCATATTAAGATAAACACTAAGAATTGCATTCCATTGTGAGTCAAAGTTAGGGTGAAATGCTGGGTGAAATTGCCAACATCTTTCAGGTTATTTCAGTGGAAGAGCGAGTAGTGAACTGGCCCCTACCTGCGGGGTGGGGGAAAGCCATGGCTGGAGTGAAACCTGCAGCTCCTGTGTAGGGAGAAGGGATGATTCCTGGGGTCCCTGTGAATGAACCATACCCATAATGCACTGGGTCACGATCAGAGAAGTGGCTACTCAACATTATACACATACAGGGCCCCCAAAACATGATAAGCAGTTTTAAATTGAAGTTATTTAGAGGCCTCTATTGCAGAGGATAAATGAAGTACCAAAGAATTCCATCAGTTTCTTTGGGCAGTTAAACAGGCAAAGAATGTAAATTAAAGGTAGGTAAAAAGACAAATAAAAAAAAATGAAAAAATTGATGTGCAACACTCAAGATTCAGTATAATGCCAGAATGAACTACCATCAGCAGTTAACTATCCTGATAATTTATCTTAAAGTATAACATCTGTTTTTTGGAGATAAATGTTAATGGCCAAGATGTAAGGCTTTGATTTTCAAGGCTAACAGGCAGACAACGAGTGGCTTGTTCCCTTTTCATAAGTGCAAAAACATTTTCAACATACTTTCTTCTCCAACTAGAGAAGCATAGAATACAATAGAATAGAATATATTCTGTACTCTAAAACAACACTTTTGCAGTATTGAGGTTGTTCTAGTCAGAACATACTGTTCAATGGTCCGCTTCAGCAATCTAGGTTTCAACAGAAGCAGAGTGGATATGAGTTTTTTTGGTGGGGGATAACTTATGGGCGCTCAAGGACACAGGAGCAAGAGATGCTGCGGCCACATCCTCGATGTGAGGCTTATTGGCGTCAGTGACCACTCCCTCCCTCAGACAGCGCGACAGATTTACAGGCTCCAAGGTGGCGAGATGTGGACATTTTCATGTCCCACCAATCGGGCGCAACAGCAGCCGACCGACGATAAATTTAAACGTTCCTCAGAGGGCCCCTGTCGTCCTACCCATTCAGAACTTTCTGCGTCGGCGATAAAGGGCTCTCGCTTCCTTTTAATAGCGTCTGTGCTGGAAGCTGATAACATTAACATCAAAAACCACACACAGGACTTGTATCAGCCAAGACGGGAGGGCAAAAATCCACATTAAATAAAATTCTACTGAGCTCCAAGCCTATGCCAGCTCTGCCCTATAAAGAATAAAAAATGTAATGCCCTGACGAGAGAACATGAAAGAATATGCATTTCAAAATCGGCAAAACCATGACCGAAAACGTTAAACAGTGTGACAGACATCTTAAGGAATAAAATACAGTCAAAAATAAGGGTTTGGAGTCCATGTTGGATGAGAACCTGCTAGACAGACACAATGCAACACAACATAGCAAAAAGTTCAGTAATAAACCAAAATAACACAAAGCCAGACGATAATTCACAAACAGTAAATGCCCATAAATACTTATTTCATGCCATAATATTTCAAAATAATGGTAAATATTGCGTCTGGTTTGCTTACTAACGTCTTACCAAAGGCAGCAGCCATGGCGTGGTCCAAGGCCGGCTGGCTGTCCCCGGACGGCAGATCGAGGCGCGTGAAATCCCGGCTCTTGTCGTTGTTGTATTTCACGTTAAGGCTGGACAGCTTGGAATACTCCACACGCAGAGTGCAGCAAGCGTTGTAGATATTTTGTCCATCAAAGCCTGGGTAAAGAAGCCGTAAGCCTTGAACAGCAGGAACACTAATGACAACACATTTTTTGTTGATATTGATATTTTTTCTTCAAAGAACAATTCAAAAGGAATTGTTTTTCATTGATACCATCGGGTCTACGGTGATGGAGAGTGTTGGTTTCCTTCCAAACAGAGGTCAAGTTCATATTGCTTATTGTAGATTAGAAACTATTGATCAGTCCTGTCTAACGCACTAAATTACACCTAGGGCTAATTGAGACAACCAAGGTTGGGCTCGACTTAATTGTGTTTTTACACTAAATCAATAAACCACTGTGGATGTCTCTTTTTCCGCACAGACATAGCTAAATCCTCTTCCTTGCCAGCTATAAGGAAACAGGAATAAAATGTTATTACAAACACATATGGTATTTAATCCTTAACACGCCATCAAAATATTTTCCATCAGACAGTAAAATTGTGACATGGCACGGCTTATATTTAGCTGAAAAAAATGAAAGATTTTCCGGTTACAGCTAATATAACGTCCCATGATGCACTTCAGTGTGACATTCTCCTGAGAAGTGCTCATTAGAAACGACAGGAGTGCTGGGACGGGGGTTTTGAAACCACACCCATTAAGAGGGCTGCCAATTAGCTAAACCTCTTATGACCAACATTCATCGGTGGAAGTCTTCCACCAAAACCAGCAGAGCAAACATACAGCACGTCTGCATATTCAAAGCACAAAAAAAAGAGCCACATGACGCCGCGACTGTCGCCCGTGAATAAAGAGCTCAAGATTTCATCAATTATGCTCGCACAAGAACCGCCTTGCTTCATCAAACGAGAGCAAATTGCCTCTCTCACCCCCTCTCTTCTTTTGGGAATACCTCAATCTTTTCTTTCCGAGTCCTCCCGGAGCTGTTCAGCGGGAGGTCTTTTCTTTTCACGAACCTCCTGAAAACAATCTGAGACGCGTTCCGCTGTGCAGGGAACCGTCATACTGTAACATGACATGAGCACAAAGGATTTACATCCCTGAACCAAGGAAGTAATGACTCGCTCTCTCCTTCCAGGAGTGCTCATTATATATCCGATTGGGTGACAAATTAATCACAGGGGACCGTAATTGGTCCAGTGAGGACAGGCCTGGTTATTAGTGAGGGAGAATTTCAAGCAGGCTGACAATCCTCCGGCTCGCACGGGGAGAATGGCTAAGTCTCCCGCGGAACATTGCACGGGTTTGCTCCGATCTGAGCAGGCAGAGACAACAGGATGGGGCTGACGGAGCAAACGGGTGACTGTCAAAATGAAAGTACCGTGCGATTGTTATTCAGTGTCATCTGTGTGCAAAACAAGGAATGTGTCACATCTTAACAGTCTAAGAAACGGAAATAAAAGTAATATTTCTATTCTATAACATACTAATATTACCAATACAGAGAGCACAGACAAAAGGCCGTAAAATGTTGCTTAAATATTAGATGTGTATTCTCTCACTGTAACATTTTTTCCCACCTAAACTCACGCACACACAAAGAATGCACACATGCACACACACACAAACACACACACACAGTAAATGCAATACACTTTAATAGTGTCAGCGCTAATGTGAAAAGTATCATAACAGCAAAACTAACATCATAGCATCACAACAGTAAACTAAGACATCAAGAAAACAGGATAACCAAAGAGATTTCAGATTAGCGGTGGCAGAGTATGAGAGTGGAGTGGAGCGGAAGCAATTTCCGCTCCCTGCTCAAAGCTTTCTGTAATCACTGCGCTCCTGGTTTTCTATTTACCCCTTCATTTACCTCTCCACACTCACACATGAGAGAAAACCTGCTCCAGGTTTGTTCTATAGCAAATTTTGTGCTCTGTTGCATTCTTACAATATATTATATATTTTGAATGCCCATACATGGCATCATACACTGAATGAAATGAATTTAAGGGTTAATAAATTAAAACAATGTATCTTTTAAAAAACTGAAAGTTTATTGGCTATCATTCTCTATGGATGCAAATAAAGCACATATGCTGTTAGGTAGTTTGAGTGACTTTCTCAGTCAATTTCAAATGCATTTTAATTGCATTTGCGAGGGCTGTACATTACAAATTTTGGATATAGGCCTACTCAAGGGAAGCTAATGGTACTACCCACCTTTCAAATTTTTCCCAAATGTGTACAGAAAACAACATTGTGTTTTGGAGTCGCATATTTTTAGATTCAATTACGTATTTTGTTGTAGTTACCATCTCCCCATACTCGCATTAACAATCTTCATCATTTTCATTGTCTTTATGAAAATAGTTCTTGAAATCCATCCTCTGTTTCCCCCAGACAGCTTATTAAAATACGGTTTAACAACCGCCACATATACCAAATGACTTGAGTGTTTGCACATTCAGTTGCATTATGGGCCATTAACACATGTTGTGCTTGTGAGACGGGGCGATTTTGGAGCGAGCGTGGAGCCGAGATAGCACCTTGCTCAATTTTTGGAAAAAAAAAAACACTCCTCGCTCCAGGCAAAATTGCACCACTCCCTCCACACTCAGCACCGCTCACATACTTCATGATTGGTGGGCTCCCATCTTCAGCATTAAAGTCACATAAGAAATGAAGGCAGCTAATAATAAGAATATTGCGGTACTGACCAGTTTGGCATGGTGCGCATTCATTGGATCACTGTACTGTAGCAAGGTCTGGAACTGATTATTCTTGGTGAAAGTGATGATCTTCAAAACTGTCCCAAATTTAGAAAAGATCTGTGGAGGAACACAAGTTAACACCAAAGTGAAGTTCGTACTTTTACATATTTCTCAACACTAGCTATTAAAAAAAGCAGACTAATAAATATATTTGACTGACAGGTTTATAGCAAAAGTTCACACCGCTCTGAAAGGGCTTTCATTTTTCATGTTACAAACTATCTTTTATTTCTCACCTTTACAATGGAGTAGCCATGGAGAGCCAAGGCATTCAAATAAATAAATCTCTCCCCCATTTTCAAGGACATATTTTCCAGTGATAAAAAACTGTGGTGTTTGATTACCCTGACAGGGCAGCTTGCGGTCATTTCTAATGTCACTTTTAATGTCAGGCTGTATCCCTGACTCTGAAAAATAGTATTGGACGAGTGGCATTTATAAATGAACGGAACTGAACAGGCATTGGGAGCAGAAGAGAGCAGGAAGAGACTGACCTGGTGCAAGACTTCGAGCGAGACGGGGTAGAAAAGGTTTTCCACAATGATACGCAGCACCGGGCTCTGCCCTCCCACAACAGTGCCGTTGCTGGCCGGACCCGACCTAGATAGGTTCATGCTCCCAGAATGCACTGCATTTCCTCTCTGGAAGACACATTATCGCAGGAAATTACATTATACATTTAGCGCCCCCCACCCTTCCAGAATCATTTACTCCACACTGCCCACGTTTTACAAATGGAAAATGGATAGAGCGTATTGCTCAAAGTACAGCTCCGTCTATTCTCTGAAAAGCAATTGTCGGTTTAGATTATGAATATCATTTAATATTGCTTGAAAATTACATTATAACTTTTCCAGAAAAGAAAAAAGTCAAAGACAAATGAACTGCAGCGAATGTTTCTACTTGGGATGGTTGAAGCAGGTCTATGGCAAGAGATGAAGTATTAGCCTTGGTAAGGCCAACCAAAGACTTTCTCTGGGTTTTATTATCCTCACAGAGCAAATTCTGTGATTAATTCCATGATTTAAAACATATGGAACAACAGACCCTTAATGAGAGCTATTCTAACTTGGAGTTGAAACCTGTGCCAATCTGTTCATGATTCCAGTGTTCTTCCAGAACAGTAGAAGCATATAGTTCTAGTAAAAATGAATTATTGATTTGTTTGTGTCATGTTCTATACCTGCATCCTATGCTCATATACCCAACATGCATTACCTTCCCTGCCTTACTCTTTCAGAATGCGGCCTTTAAACACCGTTCTGCTATTTAAAAAATACACTAACAACGGTTAATCATTTCATTTTCAATAACACCAATGATTATGCTTGGACCTTAATCTCCTGAGATAAACTCCTGTTGATGCCACAAAAGCAGTGCACCTTTCAGTTTCCTCCCACTTCCAACACTGGGAGTCAAGATCCATTCAGAACTAAGACAACAGCTGTTCAATGAACCGCTTTTTGAATAGTACTTTTTAATACTATTTTTGTTCCAAACAGTACCTCAGACTTGAGTAACATTACTTGGGAAACACAGCTGGCTAATGTTGATAGAGCTGCTACCGAACAACATTTCAAGCCAATCTTCAAAACTCATTTAAAATGACATAAAACAGCCAAGGACGCAATAATTTTTGTCTTTGACAATCCTCTTTTTGTCAAATAAAGGACTGCTGTAGATTTGTCCAAGAATCTATTAATTAGGTGATGTTTAAACTCATGCTCTCTTTTCTCAAACAATCTTACCACTTCATCTAACACGAAAGATGCTGTCAGATTAGTTGAGAAAGTTAAATACAACAGCTGACTGAGCTAACAATACATTTCATTAAAATATTCTCCAAGAATATTCGTAGTTCTTCTGTGTAATTTATTGCCGCTTTTGAAGGCCCTCATGTACGGTCTTTTATAAGCTGTTGTGGATGGTTTTAACTCGATGTTATGTGCTCACCCCATGGTTTGGCAGGTTGTCAGTCTTGAGCTCGCGGTGGTTTGAGTACTGGATGAAGACGGGCTGGCTGCGGAGGTGGGGAGTAGCAGTGGTGTAATAGTTCAGCATGGTGATGGCTGCATCTTCAGAGGCCATTTCTATAAAAGCCTGTTGGAAAAGTGCGCTGCTTCAATCAATTTTGTTTCACTGAGCTATGCAGAATGATATACTGTAACAGTAGCAACAATGATTTTAGGCAAAAATAATATTTGAGTCAATAACAGATTATTAGGGTGCACACTGGTGCCAGTAGTAATCTACTGTATTTCCTGTAATTAATTTTTTTTTATTTTGAATGTATTGGGACAAATAACTCGTGAATACATTGACAACCGTTTTCTAATTTGTTAGTACAGGTTATGTATAACCTGGAACAAAAAGATTGGCACCCACTGGCCCACAGACAGGTTGGGTTATTGTAAGGGAAAATTGTATGCATGTCTACAATGGTAGCTAAAATGTGATCGTACGCTTCTACACTGTGACCAGGATTAGTAAGAAGCTTTTAAAAGTAGGCTCTAAAGCTACCTCTAGAATCCTTTCAGCAGTCAAGCTGTCCTCCTGAAGTAAGGTTTATCTTGCTTGGATAATATGCATTTATGCTGTTTAATAGATTTCATTCATGTAGTGTCCTGTTTTGTGATCCAGATACTAAAATATCTATGACACAAATAATTAATGCATTGGTGATGACTGCTATAACAAGGTTTGCATAGCACAAACGGACAACCAACTGACTATAATCAACAATTTAAACAATTTTATGTACGTAATGCTCTACTATACTTTTTCTATTCGGCGGGATATAGAAAGGCATGCATTTTAATACATAGACATATTCTAATACAAGACGTATTCTGCCTGTAAAGATGACACCAGTCGAGTATATGTTCATCCAAGGATGCACTGGAAGTACACAACTAGAATTTTACATTTACAGTGCAAAAATCACTTGTCTGTGATCACCACAGGGAAAAGGTAATGAGTCTGTTTGAAGGAATTGGAGGTCAAGGGGACCCGAGTCTACCGTAAGTGGTCCGCTGAGGTGCGACGAAGGGAATTACAGTCTTGTTTCATCCACCAAACATCAGAGATAACGAATGTTAAACGTGTCTTGAAAAAGATGGTGAGTATTCCCTTTTATGCAGAACCCACACATACACAGTATGGCATGGCAGAAATGTATATCAAAGGATTTTCGTATTTCGGGACCACTCTTGATTTATAAGTCATTTAAATATGAAAGGATTCTTGATAGGTCTGGTGGTGTGAAGCTCCCACCTTCCCCTTATCACTCTTATTAAAGGGACACTAATATATATCAGAACACATGGAAAAACATCATAACGAAAGGTATGTATGGATTAATCCATTGGGATACGTGATCGATATGTCCAACATTTGGAGACCTGTTGCTGTATTTCACTTGAGGGGCCTTCCTCTCGTCAGTGATCTATGAACGCACAGCCTTTTTGTGCAAACAGAGGGGGAGATTCTAATACAAACCCCCAAATTGTGTTGCTCTTCAGGATCACAACCTGAAAATTTTCATTATCGGGCCTCAAAGCTCTGCTCACTGCAGACATACCACGCGCAGACTGAAAGTGAACGCGAGGTTATCGTAAGTTCAGAGGGATGGTAAATTTTGGACTTCACTCAGTCAAGTTTAAGGCTAGTTTGTTTTGACAGGTGTGAAAACTTTAAGTCAGACTGTATTAAAAAAAAACATACTGTCAGAGTCCTTTTCAACCGGCCTACCTAGGATTTGTTTGTGAATTAAAATTCGAGTGTAGTCTTTCTACTGTAAACGCGATTTCTTTCATTTCCAGGAAAGGAACGATGGGTGATGAGATATACTGTATACAAGCCAAGGTCAAACCAGTCTTCCAAACTTTTTGAAAAACTCATTATCACTGATAAGTTTTGAGTAAACATGGCGAAAGCAAAAACTTTCATTTAGACTTGCTGTAAACACATCTCAAAGCCCGGAGAAGTATTTGCAGCTGCAAACATCTTATATAGGCCAGTGAAAATTCAAAAGATGCAAGGGTGACATTCTGAAGATAATGGTACATTTTTCAAAAGCAAGAGGCAGTTTCTACATGCAAGGGACACTTTCCAAAGGCTAGACAGGTACTTTTGAAATACAATGGGACACTTTCAAAAGCAAATAAGCGCTCCACTTACTTGATTTTTTTTCTCCTGAGCATCAACAGATGTGTTTCTTTGCCCAAAGGAAGTCCTAGTGACAGGAACACTGTTTCAGAGATCTCAGTGGGAATCTTGCAGCTATGCAGCACATGGAGAAGGCCATAAAGAGATCGGTCTTCTTTAATAGCAGGGCTGTCATTTCTGGTAACTAGAGATACACAGAAAACCTTTAAGCATGAAGGAGCTGCATAGCAACATATATAATGTGTGTATCTGCAATATGTTATACAGTATCCAGAAAAAAACTCTCAACAAAAAGCATTTCTATAGCATTTTATTAAAAAAAAATGTGACATTAGTTGCCTCATTATGTACATTTTTATGCATATATGCTGTCGTGCCTCCTTCCTGTCTTTCAAAAAGCATGTCTTCATATTCCTTTATATTCTTGTCAGCAAACTGCCTCCTGAAAGAACCAAGAGGAGGAGATAAAATAATCAATGCAGACAAAAGTTTGCTGATGGAAGCAGAAAGCCAGACTACAACAAAGACACAACAACCTTGACTGCTAAGCTTGGCTAACCTTCAGTCAGAATAGAAGGAAGAGGGTTTTTTTTCAACGCTACTAATTTTACAAAGATTTCGCTCCCAGTAACAGCAAACAAAAAGAAAGTCGTGTAGGTGGGTATTTTTAGAGGAACATAAGAAGATGAAAAATGTACGTAAAATTCCAGTTGCTTTCAGCAACAAGGGAACAGTAAAAGCTTGAATTGACAGGTCTAAAGGGTGCTTGCAGTAAGTCAATGCTTTGGTACAAATCAAATATAAAAAAAGGAGATATGTCTCTGACAGAGTATGCAGAAATTCAATGCTATCTCTTCCATATGAAATTATGGATTGGTTCGCAAACTTGCTAACTAAGATAAATTGATGATATGAAATAAATATGGAGATTCTCCTAAGAGTGACAGAACCCAATGGCAGAACAAATAAGATGAATTCATAAAAACGCCCTGTTTTGCACCCTAAAGCATGAGGTCACCAAAGACAGTCTCATAAAAAAAGTTTGCATAAGGGTTGGCAGAACATGTATTGCTTTTTTGCAATAGTTATGTAACACATAACAGTTTTTTCACCATTTAATGAATAATAACACAACATGTGTTGTGTTTAATTCTACAAAGTTCTCTCGCAAGCTCACTAAGGCAGCTGCAATAATTCTGCACTGGCTCTGTCCTGCCCTGGACTATAACTGTATTCTTACTGACAATTATCATACCATTAACTTATAAATGCGTGACCATATTGACCATTATAAAAATAAACTTGACCGTTTAAAAACTGCATGTACAGCAGGTATGATTGACATTTTTTGGCCAAATGTGCTTTGACAAATTGGAGACAGAAGATGACAGTAAATACACCAGCTTCCAAGACTATCATGGGTGAGCTGATTGACAGGCGGTTTTATTGGGTAAACACGGCGGAAAATGAGGGACTAAAAATACATATCCCTGAGACAGCCCAGTTATATCAGGTGATGGAGACAGAACGAGGCGATGACTGGCCTTCTCGTTCAGCGACCCTCTGTTTCCATAGTGATGTGCGGATGGCTTCTCTGTTGCATCTGTCGTCTTGTTGCTCTGCTAACAAACTGTGTCCGTTGAACGTTATTAAGAATAACTCTATTGAAAGTACTGAAGTATCATAAGACTGAGGAAATAAATACAGGCCTATATAGACTATGTGAAAATGGCCTATTTCTCAAGAGCAGGTTTTATTTAACATACACCGTTGGTCTTAAGACCAACTCATAGTTATAACTGTGAGAAATTATCACATACAGATCTATTTCTGCCTGAATACTACACAAATAGAGTATGCAGTCTTTCAAGATGCAACAAGCCTTGCATTGTACAATTTAGGAGGGCTGGAATCTGGCTGTTTCTGTGATGTAGTACAGGTGGCAAACCCCAAAGGCACGGCTAGGATGCTGCACAATGCAAGGAATGCAGCACTCACAAGTGTTTCCTTTTTATTAGTAACAATCCATCACATTTTTCTTATAATTTTCCAGGCGCAACATTTTCTCTCCACCAGCAGCTCCTTGGCAGCCCAGTCTTCTTTAATGCCAACTGAAAATGGGATGAAATATGTAAAGAGGGGCCACTTTATTTGGTGCCCCCACCTATCTGCAAGGTGGTCCCCTTTTTCCCTCAGAGGAAAATGGACTCCCTGACTTAACGCAGGGTTGAAAGTGTAGCCCGGGGATTCTGGTCCACGCCATTAGTGTTTGCCATGGTTGTTGCAAACTGGCTGGTGGTTGATCTCCACTTCGAACAGCTTGTTCCATCTCATCCCACACATGCTCGACTATATTATGGTCTGGCTGCCGGAAAGGCGGCACAGTGCCCTGAATTCACTGTCATGCTGATAGAACCATTACCAGGCAATCCTAGCCTTGTAGCATTGAGCATCATACTCTGGAAAGCCCATTTGTAGATGGATACACAGCAGCCATGAAGGGATACACCTAATCAGCAAAGATTTTAACATATCACGTGGCACTCAAACATAGTTGTACTCATATGAAGGGAACCAATGTGTGCCATGAAAACACAGCCAGCACCATTAAACCACAACTCTCAGCCTGCATTGTTGGCATTGGCGGAACGGACCTATGGACTTGCATGCAGTTGTTTTTTTCCATTTCCTGGTCCTCCCATCAGCGGAAACAGCAGGAACTAGGATTCATCAGACTTGGGAGATGTTTCTCCCATCTTCCATTGTCCAGTGTTTGTGTTCCATAGAGCGCTGCAACCACAGGTTCTTTTTTTGCTGATCCATGACAATGTAAGGTGAGTTTATTCTGATTCGCCCCTGCAGAACTACAATCGTACTCTGTTAGATATTCAACTTCAGGCCCCCTGTTACTCGACAGAGTACTGAACAGGTCATGTCCTCCGTTGGCCTGTTTAATCAACGGTCTGTGTCTGTGTGTCTGACCACAGGACTGTGGTTGGCTGGATGTTTTTTGGATGTTACATACCTATGACCCTGCTGTATATAAAAGCCTTAGCAGGGTTACCACTTCTGAAATACTAATACCAGCATTTCTGGTGCTCACTACCCATGCTATGTTCATGGAAACTTAAATCTTCTGTATTACCAATTTTCCCTTTCATTTGCATGCACACACACACACACACACATGGGCACACACACACACACCTGAAAGCCAATTTTAAACAGCCAGGTCACAAGATGCTGTCACTGATTGAACCATATATGTCATTGAATTTACAGGATTCTAAAAACTGAGCAGCTACCTGTAAGAATTTTGCAAACTGAAGAGGGAAAATGAACCAACTTCAATGTTACTGAATATTTTTCAGATTCAGGCAAGAAACACGATCACTCATCATATTATACAAAATATGGTTTTACTTTTCATTGTCCACTGCCAGAAAGACTGTCCATAGATTTTCAAAACCTACTTTGCTTTGAAAATTCTAGTTTGCTGGTTTGTAAAAACAGGCAAATATATTTGCTTGTCATTAAAAGAGAAACATGTGCTATGTAGACATGCTGACTCATCAGACATGAATAAGGCCAAGTCATGCTTAGGCCACCCACGTATTACTTTACTGATTTAATAATGGAATGATGATAAAACTATACTGAAAAAGTCTGAGTAAAAATATACATATATGTTTACATAATCAATTACTGGCTTCAGAATCTTTTCAGTCCATTTCATGGCTTTGGCAAAAAGGGTAGCCTGAGCTACTGACACAAATAATCGTCTTCCGCAAAGATTATATACAAATAGACAAACTGACAAACTAAGTACTCTGGATACCATCAACTCATACATCCTGTAAAGAAAGCCCAAAACAATGAAATTTGAGTAAAAATAAGAAAAAACAGTGGCCTGGTAATTTGCTGTTTAGAGAGGAAGTGATGTAATCAGGAGCTCTCTGCTTCAGGGCAGAGACATGGTTATCATTTAATTTTCCATGTGCGGATAATGTCTCCCTACAAGAAACAACCCTATGACTCATGATACTCCACCAGATAAGAAATATGTGATATGAGACAGTCATAGAAAAAGCAGGAGACACTATGTCTTTGGGTTTTAACCTTGTAATCTAAAAATTGACATGGTTCTGAGAAGCAGAGAGGAGATGTTTGTGCAAAGTTGAATTTAAAAGCACACATTAATGTATATGACAGGGGAAGACAAGGACTTGTCTAAAAAATCTACAGTAAGTCTTAGCCAGCTCGCTTTTCAAACTTCTCATTTGGAAATCTGTATGCTTCTCTGTGACCTCAAGGTTTGACATTCCGACCAGGGAATCAAATGGGTTTTATATTTTCTGTCAATGATCAGCAATTCATACACAAATGGCTATGCTAAGAGACTGGAAAGCATGAAAAACAAAGCATTCCAGATCAACAAAGATATTTGAGTTTGTGACCTGGAGATTGATAGGGTTCTGGAGAACACTGTGCTCAGCATGTGCCAAGTTTTAATCAAACCCTTGCACAATACATCAAATATGTTTGAAAACTGAAAAACACACTTGCTGTTGTGCTGTTGTGACAGTAATAATGAATAAACCAATCAGAGTGTATCATTACCTTACAAATGGATAAGGTTTGGCTTATTGCTAGTTTAACAGCACTGTGCCTTAAGTGAAACAGGAGATTCACTATGGAGGATGGAGAAAAAAATTATAAAAACAGTAGGCATTTCTCCAAAGTGAAGCAAGGCTATCCTCATTTCTTGTGATTTAACATTTCCAAATAAATGCAATATTCACTGGACAATATTTCAGACTTTTTCTCAATCAAATAAACTGTTTGCATACCCAGCTATAGCTATATGCAGATACTTGTCTGTTACAGCCTAGAAGGGTAAGCATAACTTACATGGTCTGAAAGTTATGTATAATAATGTGGAGCAAAAGTAGTTTAGAAATAGTCCAGATATTTAATCCATAATCGTAAAGTTTTCAACGCAAAAGCACAATTTCTTGAATAAATTTAAATGTCACCTGCTTAAATGTTGATGACTATTTCCATGACTTCATCACTGCCATGAAATGTAATTCAAGGGTTGGACAACGATGACAGAAATAACTTAAAGTAAATGCTCTATAAATAAAGAGACCCCAGTTATCTTAATTCTCATCAATATAACGATTAAACATTGTGGCATGTATGTTTTACATATCTTGATACACACAACAGTGATCTTTTACATTGTGATCTTATTTTATTCATATCTGTTCGCGCCCTCAGGCATGTAATGAGTGGGGTGCATCGTGTACCTTCTTAGGCACATCTGTAAGATGTTGCACCCTGAAAATAAAAATAGCAACTGTGAAAAGACGTGAGATGTGGTTTTTGTTGATCTATGAGTTACATGCTCCACAATTGTGTCTGACCACATCTCACCTAAACACCAACACGCCCATGTCGGTGCAACGACTCATGCTATTTAGAGGGTGGAGGTGCTAAAATAAAGCATGACGCTAGTTGTGCTAAGTTCAAGATGGGGCCCGTAGTATTCTTGATATATATGGAGACTGACATTTATAGAGATTAGTTTCATCAGAAATGAGCGCAAGGACATTAGCAGTTCTCCTCTGGTTGCTACTGAATTGTGAAAAAGGTGACATATAAATGTTTTGTTTTTCTGGGAGCAATCATAACAGTGCATACATTTTTTTATCTTCTTTCACATTTTTCTTCTGTCCTGCACCTGCATATTTTGGATGTATGTTTATTCTCTACTCTTACATCTACACTGAAACTGTCACATGAGAGCAGTTTTGTAATGCACACTGAAAATTTCCATTATGTCTGCTTTGGAATTAGACAGTCAAATTATGAGATGTCACTGGTTCAGAGGTGACAATGGTTATGTCCATGAATGGAGCGGCCATACCTTTTGATGGAGCAGAACCGCTCATGTTAGAGGGGCCGGCGCTGGAACCAAAAAATGGAAGCTCCTCATATTCTTGCTGAAACACACACAGACACACACACACATTTTTTTTTAATATTGCTCATCATTTTCAATGGCTTTTAATCTTGCATATTTTGACTGTGGGTCTATAAGTAGACAAGTAAACATTTTTTATAAAGCTGAGAACTTAAAAGCAAAACAACAAATAAAATCATACCATTTTGGAGGAGGAATTTAAGACACTCCCTCGATACAGATATTATTTTGAAAATCCATAGGCTATGACAGACGGATTTACTGGTTCCCTGACCTTCAGAAGGTTAGGCCCCAGGGCTGAGAGGATCCTACCCAGCTATAGGAGAGGGGGATTTTTGTATTTCATTTCCTGAGCAAGAACTTACAACCAGAGGGAAAACTTGAGAAATTAACTTCCTCTGCTCTTTGTTCAGTCATTCAAGCAATAACGGGGTTATCTTCACAGCGTTTGAAACTCGTATGACACAGAAAACAGCAAAATATCACTGCTTTTAGTGAACGGATAACTGGATTTTAATGAAACAGGAAATACTATGCTGGTGTCTTAACTAGGCAGAAAGCTGGTGAACTCCAATGCATTTCCTACCCCAATGTACACCTGTTTGCATGCCTGAATTCTCTGTATTTCTTTTTTAAACCAATAATGAAACCATTTCAAGATAAACATCTTTGAATCATAATCAACGTTGAATTGATTATGTAATTTTACATAAGTGGAAGCGAAAAGAACTTCAGAACTGTTGCAATGTATGGGACAGAAAGATTGATGGTGTCATGCTGCAAGAAATAGAATGCAGACATATGGAATCTGGGAACTAGACTAAAAAATTATTATTAAAATATACATTCATTTAAAGGAATAAATCAATTACAGATTGTGTTGTCATAATTTTAGGGTTTAATCAAACAGATTTCTTATAAAAACAAGGTATAGTACAAATTTGCTTTCAGAAATGCAGTATTGAATGCAGGCAATTAAAATGGTCAGAAATCTCAATTGCCTGAGATATCGCACACATAATCCTGAAGGCATATGAAATTATTAATAAAACCCATCCTGGACTTCCACAGAGGAATTTTAGATTTTAGCTGATAAAGTAACACAGTTTCCTTCAAGTGTTCATTCCTGCAACCTTAAGAGAGTTATTTGGCATTGGTCTTGATTCCATTCCCCCCCCAACCACCCCCACAAGCAGACATACCGTAGATCTTTTCAGATGATATTCCAATCCCTGCCAGCTGGGTTTTAATATTCAAAAGAACCACTATCGATTTACAATTTACAGCTCGAATCCTCCTTAATGTCTTTCCAGATTTTATCTTGCGAGTGTAAAATGGATTTGCACAGGTAGCTTTGAGTCAGATCTGAAACAGCAGTGTGGATGAAGCCCTTTAACAGTTGATTGAGGTGTGCTGTCATTCACCTCTGCTACCATGGGCCCTCGCATATTGTGGGCTATCCCGTTACATTTAAGGTCACATTCTTAGGGCCGCTAAGGGGCTCACCCTATTAAGGGACTGTCCCAGTGTTTGGATGGGCCCCATAGTCTGGTTTCAGATCTGGACCATGCGATTATCACCAGCCATGCGGAGCAACACATCACCGCTCTTAGCATCGCTCAGACCTGGAGGGAATCAGCTGGTGGGGATCTCTATGTTGCTATTAAGCGACTTCAACAGACGGTTTCCCACAGTCTGCTAGCATGATGAATGTGCGCATGAAGCAATTGTATCTGTGGGTACTGGGCTGTGAAAAAAAGAAGAAGTTGAAGTTGTCTTGCTGACGTTTTTTGGAGATTTTTCTGTTCACATGACTGTCTGCACTCCCCAAAATTGATAAAGGAGGTTATAGCAATTATCATGGCTTATGCAAAGAATAGTTCCATCGAATACAACCAATTTAAAATGCATTAACTGTGTAACAACATGATGACACATCAATATATTGTCTTACATGGTCTGTCATCAGATTGCTGTGGGTTTATGAGTAAAGGGTATATCTAAATAATACCATGACACAGGAGCATACACTTATACAATTTGGAATTTACAGTGTAAGAAGAACTTCTAGCATTTCCCATGATAAATAAGGACCCATCCTGTTACATAAAAAACCTAAATAAAATCAATACCCTGCTTCTTTCAGCAGAAATAAGACACTATGGAACATAACACATAGCAGCTAATAGAGGAGAAACTTAAAGCGTGTTAAACATACTTTCTAACTTGAGCTCTGAATCGAACTCATAATTCCCTACAAACAGTGTTAGGTGACAGTCATACCTACTAGATGTGTCCCTGAAACACACTGAAACAGAACGGTATAGTAATTGAAATTGTAACCCAAACTAATGCTGAGTGCAAATTAGTATCTATCAGCTAAGTCTGCCCTAGCCTCCACATTCACTGGTATTCAGGCAGGCAGTTGACTAACCTCAGTATTCCATGCAAAACAGCTGCCTGAGGTGAACAGATTTGAGTTCACATGAGTTGATTACGGTGTCATTTAACAAGGTAGACTCTCACTAACGCACATAATCAAGGCTGGTGGCCCAAGCCCCAGCCACAGCAACCATCGCTGTTGGGCCCTTGAGCAAGGCCCTTCACCCCACATTGGCCCCTCAGTTAGCCTAATCAACTGTAAGTCGCTTTGGATGAAAGCGCCATTCGAATGACTGTAATGTAATGCAAATCAAGGCCCAAAAAGAAAACTCAAAATGTAAGAAGAAATAAAGAGAGAAGGAACAAAATACTCAATACTGGTTTAGCTAAAGATAAAGGCCACAAGGACTTCAAAACAGGCTAAACTGTGCACACATAGTTTCTTTTGTCCTTTAGTTCTCTACTATCTCTTCAAGGAGACATAATGAACTCCTACACTGAGATAGAGGAGCCAGCAGAAGGCCAGATATGCCTTTCCTGGCACAACCAATGAACAACTTCAACATAAACTTTTTCTCTACAACATTAGTAGAAAAAATATGTTATACAGGAAATAATTTCATTAGTGGTTATAAGATAAATGCAACAAAACAGAAATGAACATCAGCCAACACAAAAAGTAAATGAGCACAGCCTTTGCAATAAGAACACCCTCTAATTCAATGCCACCCAATCCAAGCGTATCAGGTATAAGGTATAGGGATAAAATAAACTGTGGCCTCCATCTGGTGACACACACATGGGCAGTAGTGGAATTTTCAACTTCAATGTAGTATTTATAACCTACAACCAGTTTGAGGTTTTTTTTTTTACTAGCATTTGCACCAACTTGGGTGGCGCGATGCAAAAGGCTGTGAATTTTTTTAAAATCACCATGCATTTTCCATGTGAGAAAATGAGCTTGCTTAACTCATGCTCCTTCCATGTTTTGGTGCCATTATCAATGTGCCCAAACGAACTTCGAACAATGACACTGACTGTAGATAAAGGTTTTATATTTATCCTCATTCTGAGCCAAACTATTCAATTATTGATCATTTAAAATGGAGTCCGCATCTAGTTAAGTGCTCTGAAGTATTTAAGCATTGTACTTAAATTAACAAAAGCACTTGAACAAAACTGTCTCAACAAACATCAAATATGTACAAAATGTTTGTTAAATGATTAATATACATTTATCCCTCAATTTAAGATGGGGTTGTATTTATGGAAAACCATAAACCAAAAATTTGAAAACCAAATATTATTTATTGTAGATTTAACAGGGCTATGCTATGGAAAGTCAACATATTTGCAGCCTTAATGGTAGCCTATATGGAGTGATCCCAGGACTCCTCATCCATGTCCTTCTTCATATTGCATGCCTTCTAAAACCCTCTAAATGGCAGATTTATCACAGATCTTGGTCTAAAGTGTGGCAACTCTGTTCCTTCTGAACAGGTATTTGACTTTCAAATAGAAAGAGATGCACCTGATGAATTCTTTTCTAATTTGCTCTTTATCTTCAGGCATAATAGTATTTCCATTTCATTATACAGTGATATTGAAGGGATAAATGGCCCCCACCACAAGCAAGTAATTAATTCTTCTCAAACCAAAATAACTGTATTGCAGGTGTACACCCACCACTGGAATGAACAGAACTGAGCTGGACACATTTGAATGTACCAGCATTCTGAATTAGCTGTAATATTTTGATTTTGTGAAAATAAAACCGCCAGTTTCATCACCAACCCTTACTCCCCAAACCCCCAAAATAAATATCACCTCAACCCAAAATCAAAATATACCACAAAAATACTCCTTTTAATTTTTGTGGCGGACTTCCATGTTCCATGTATACAAAAAAGTCTTGCCAATCATCATGCACCTTGTGAAAATGGAAAAAAGAGGAAAGGAGGAAAATCTCCATAGCAACAAAGCCAACCGGGACACCAGTGGATTATAGTGAGCAGAGCATCCTTGGTCCCTCAGTGTAGATCAGACAGGAGGTACTGAAGAACAAGTAGGCCTAATTTTCACAGCAAAAGAACAGCCGCTGAATCCACAAGAAGACTTTAAGCTGCACTCATGAGATGTGAGGTAGTGGCCATTTTGACTCACGTTTCAGTGTGCTAAGAGTGACCCCTCATAAAGAGAATAATTACAGATCAGTGAATCAGCAGGGATTCAGACCCAAAATGAAACCACTGGGCAGCACAGTGGGACAATAAGGACTCACAGTCACTGCCTTTTTTACATTTTATTTTAATTAGCAAAATAAAAAAAGACCAGTTCCAATATATGACCACCAAACCAAATACTGCAAACTCAAACTTGTTTCAATAGTAAATTTATATGAGATATTTGAAAATACTGATACGCTAAGAATAAATTGATCCATCTTAAATGAAGTATCACAAATCACAGCGAAAAGCATCACAGATGCACTGTGTGGGAGAATGAGTGAATTCATGCTTGCTACAACTATGATATATCCCCCTCTTTCCTAGCTCACAAATAAGTGCCTCTGGATTCAATCGAGCTGCTCGGAGAGATCTAGCCTGGTATTCCATCAACGAATCAATCAATCAATTTTATTTTTACATAGGACACTTCACTCCAAGGTGACTCGTGGTGACGGACACTTACAACCAAGTTGTAATCGAAAGGCTAGTGGTAGTCACACATGAAAGCATGCGTGATTATAAAGCATGCGTATTTGTTCAGTTTTATTTTAAAAGGAGGAAGAAGGTCTCATGACCACAGTGAAGGATATCAGTCCAGCTGATTTGAGACTACACCAGAGTGCCACCAGCAGTCTCTCACCTTCTGTGAAGTTGTGTGAATTGGTAGAAAGTTCTAAAAATACTTTCATGACAGAAGTTAAAGTTTCAGAAGCCTTAAATTTTGTTTTTGCTATTTAATTCTACTGTTGTATATCCTCTGGTAGAGTATGAGTATCATGCTATATGCCAAGCAAGTACCTGCTCCTTAATTTCAGCTACGTTCAGGACTAAAATGGCACTCCATGCAAAACACTGAAAATCAGGGTACTATACAATACAAATTAAATGTACAAACACACTCTCCACTTTAATTTCGTCTGCTTTTAATGAAATATATTCACACTCCCTCGCCACCACATCCTTTGGGTCAAGGTAATAAAACAAGGCAGAAGGGATAAGAGAAGTAAGACTATAAATTCAGAAGACAGCCCACCTTCTCTGTCACTGTGAGGCGTCAAATGCAAACTGGTATTGATCCTGCGGGGCCACATGCTCTCAGTAATTTAATCCAGACTTAACCGATCGCTAGACTCGCTCTTGGCATCTGTCATGTAAAGAGACGGGATCAATATGATTCAGGCCCCATATGGGCCGTGCTAAATCATCACACAAGATTATTTCTAGCTGTCCAGACCGAGGTACCTTAATGCATTTGAATAATCCGTTTAGAATAGGCTAACAGTAGCTTGTTCGATCTCCAGTTGGTCTTGGATGTGTACATCTCAAAGTATCAGAGTTAGATAAACATCAGAGAGAATACAGAGACTTAAATGTAGCAACTGCACAGGGTCCATATTAGGTTATGTCATTTTATGCATAATACTGACTACTTAAAAACTACTGAAAACGGTTTACTTAAAGTTATAATACAAAATCTGATTCAAGTCTTTGTGCTGTAATTAATTAAAAAGGACATACAACACTCTCACATCCTCATCCAAATTATATCATCTTTTAATATGCCATAACAACTCTATAACTTATATATACATACCACTCAGATATGCCACTCAATATTTTATGAAATAGTAAAAGGTGAAGCATGATGCTTAATGATATATCATTACTGCCACAATGTGTTCTTTCAGCTTATGGTTAGCAACACACCAGTAAATAAGTGACAAGCTTCCTATTGGCTATTGCTAATTTGACAATGATATATGGCCAAACACATTGTAAAGACTACAACATCTAGCATACATTACATACTCGATGTTCTTAAATTATTTACATCTTCGATCTTGAGCATACAGTATACAGTAAAGAATATCTTGTGTACTATTTACACACGTTTTATGGGCTAAGACATATACACCCACATGCTGCTCCAGCAAAAGGAGAGTATACTAACTGAAACCAACAGGACAGACAGACATTGCCTAGGCACTTCTCATAAAGCTGCCAGCTGCTTTGCTGCAGCCGATATTAAATCAAGCTCGAGGCATTTCACTATTCCCCATTTTCAAAATCCAGCGTTTGCTTCCAGAAAGCTCCTCCATAACAATTCATGCGAGTGTCTGTCTTGTGGCATACTCAGTGGATTCAATCAGCTTGCCTTTATTATGCATGTCCTTTCTTGTTTTGTATACGGTGACTGTAAATCTTTTATCACAGTCTTTTTAGTGCGGTGGTGTGTCAAAATAAATAATCAATAAATAAAGAAGATACTGGTAAAAAAATAGGATAACTTCAAAGTACAGTGGTTAATGAATGGTTCTGACTGCTACTGATACTCCTGTTTCTGCTAAGGAAACAGATTTTAAAATTACATTTTGAACAGTTCCATATTTTAGAAGTAGATTTAAGGAGTGTGTAAAATGTTACAGTTAAAATGATACAAAATTATGCAGTTAAAATGAGCAGAGCTGAATCTTGGTTTTGTACTTGCATCTGTATGTTTAATTTCAACAAGGTATTTACCTGACAGATAATGAGATGTACCCTAATGTATGACATGGGCACCAGCATCAAACATAAAGTGGCCATATTTCAGTGACCATAAACATAAACTTTGCTATTATGTGTTGAATGACACAACATGAATCACGTTAAGAAATATTATGAGTTGACAGTCTGTGAATCACAACACCATCACCGTAGTAAAATTAAGGACTGTACATTTACACAAAATATTACAAGATTTCAAGAGCATTCAAATGGGTATCTATTAACTACCAAAGTTTTTTTATATCTAAAGACTACAATTATTATCTCGTTTTATCTCAGCCATTTCTGACAACAGAGATAAAACGGCTTTGGCGGAATAGATAATGTCATTGCACACATTGCATGTGAAACAATCCAGAGAGCAGGCAGGCCAAAACAGGTTGTCCAAGTGACAGGTAAAAAATGTAGGGAGAAGGCTCCACAGCACATGATATCTAGCAACAGAATGAAACACCAAAGACAGACCGAACACATCCATTATTGAGGGCTCTTTTGTCTGACTAATTGTTCACTAATTGGTCTGTGTACAACAAGACTATGACATTCGATTCTGTGAGGCGGATTTTAAACAACAACTGATTTTTAAAGTTTACCACTGTACCTGAAATATTAGCAGGAGGTCAAGCCAGTCCTCTTTTTTTCGAAAACAATGGTTATCACAGGAAAGAGGAAAGAGAGAAGTCGAAATAAAAGGGGAAAGAAAAAAAGTATGTTTACTCCAGGCGAGGGATGAGAAAGAAAGAAGGAAGTGTGATAGTCCGGCTGAGAGACACGGGAGGAGGGCGCAGAGTTAAGGGGGAGGAGTGTGTGAGACACACCCACCCAGAATGTGCTGACTCAGGGGAGCAGATGGATGAAATCTATTACCATAAACATTTCCATAACAACACATGGACGAGACAAGCTCACCGGCCAATTCAATCCACAGAATCAATTTTTTTTTAACTGGTTAAAAAAATAACTGCATGTTTGTTTGTGTATATGTGTATTCTGGTTCTAAGCTTTCCTGTGTTCTAATAAAACTTCCAATACTCCTGATTCAAAGTTTCTGTTCCTGCTTCAGTCAAAACCGTGTCACACTGTAAGGCTTACTACTGTAATTTGCGGGCCATAGTTGCTCTGCAGCATACCGAATGCTGTCAGATTAATACATGGCTTAAAGGATGTTGGTGCTATTATGGGGATTTAACGGCCTGATAATCATTAGCTGCTCTCCCTAGACAGGGTTGTTGGCAATCTCCCAAGAGACACTGCAACTATAGTTTACACAGGAAACAGTTCTCCTATCCACAGTATTCCAGGCACCGCTGACCACATCCATTAAGTGAGTGGGTTGAGTAATTTTGGCTACCTTCTCATTATAACATGAGATAATATCGCACTTTTTCATGAATGAGTTATGATCCAGCTTTACAGAAAAAAAAATTTGTATGTTCATACATCATGGAGGCGTATGTGTAATCAGCTATACAGTAAATTGGCATGAAAGTGGTTTTAATACAGAATGTTAACAGAAAGAAGCTAGCATAGTAGTCAGTCAACTAGCTGATATACTGAGGATGGAATGGAACGCTATTGGATATTGTGAAGGAGCGGCCCTTCTCAACTGTTGAAAACACTGTTGATTGTTTTGGGATGTGGTTTAATTGGTAAATTGGGAATCAATTAATAGTCAACGGCAGTGAACATGATTGGCATCAGGTGTAATTGGCTGTCTGGCCTATAAAAGTGGCAGCTGAAAAGGAGAGAGGAGAATGGAAGGACTGCCACTTGTATGTGCTTGTGGTTTTAAAATAAATTATTGATTTTCCCGAGCCGATTTTACTCACTTGTTTTTAAGCCTTTTTCAAAAGAGAAAAGAATTGTTCAAGCAATTCACCATTCCCAGTTGTGAATCTTCCCCGCTTTTTTTTCTGTTGCTAAGTTAGGACATGTCCGTCATCGTCACGGTTCAAATGCGGTACAGGTGGGCCGCTGAGCCATTGGTCTCAACAGATCCAAACGATATAATTATTCAGCAGGTGTGCCCATGTCTCACATTTGGCCACTTTCCAGCCCAGGTTTAATTTCATTAGCGTCATTCACACTGGTTTCCTTATGTTGTGAATACAGAGGAAACACTTGAATCGCCCAATTACAAAGAAACTGAGGTCAGCAGAGTATAAGTTGTTTGCCTTCTGCTCATTTGGTGTATTAAGAAAGGTGAAAGGTCAGGTATATTTCACACATGCTCTTTTGCGCTCTAGCTGGTGATTCTAGAGTGGGAGGACAGACAGGAAAAGCACTGTAGTAGAGAGAAGACATTCAGGTAATGTGTCTTCTGTAAGGGATTTATTTAATGATCCCTTGGAGGATTAATACTAGATGAATAATGCCAGGCAAAACAGTCCAGCTGATGGGAGGTGTTGAACAAGCATTCAGGCGTGTTCCAGCTGGTGGACTCAGGACTAGGAGGGTCATTGGAAAGAGCAATTCTTTCCTCGTCTCCTTACCAGAAGCGGTGAAACTGAATGGGGAAAGGGAAAAATAGAAGTAGCTCCTTTCTGAGGCTAGGGACTGATTTAATTGTTCTCTGTACTGCGGGGCAGTCAAAAAGGCCTACATATGTCTTAGTCAGCTGATGAATGCAAAGGACGGGTTATTTCTGTTTATGTATTAGCTGATCTTTTTGGGATATTCCGCTCTTGACCACTGTCACCTTTTCAACTGAAATGTGAGTCGAAAGGATGGAGCGTTCTGTTATAGATGAAGCAACAGTGCAGTAAAACGTGAGGCAGACATGTTTTACCAGGTGTTGGCCTCGCTTGCCGGATCACCAGTGAAAATTTACATCACATACAAGTAACCTGAAGTGAGTTTAACTGCCAAATTTAGTTTGGCTTGCCATCCAGCAACATGGAACAAATTTATAGGAATTTCTGCCACTATGTTTAAACTGCCCTTTGAATAACTTAAGATATTTTTTTCTGTGCTTTTCAGAACCACACAAAGATGCTGGCAATGGAAAAAGAAACTGAAGAGAAAAACTGGCAAAAACTGTTCAAGTCTTTGTTGCAACATATTTTAAGATATCCTTGGGCTGTTTCCTGTCCCAACTACAATGAAGTGAACATTATGTTTTCCCAACCTGTCAACCTATGCTGAGGAATGATGTAGAGAATACCAAATATGGCTCCTAAAAGGGGGTTGATAACGAATTGTAAAAGTCTTCTGCCACCGAGGGAGATATATTCCAATTAAGACATCACATCTATAAAATATTCTGAACTGCAACCAACGTTTATGAACTTAATAATGAACACCTTTCAAATAATAGCTCCTAGATAGCTGCTAGCTGCCAAACGATTGTATTTTGCTGTTTTGGTACAACAGCTAGTGTGATAAATACTGTGTGTATGTACTGTAGCTTGCAGTCTCTCTAGCTAATGTTTGCTATGCAAACTTGCAAATGGAGTACAAACTCTTAGATAGAAGCCACAGCTGGAAAATGTGGGATAGGAGTATTTTACCACTTAACTTTCGTTGCTATTTTGCCATTAAAGCATTAAACTGAACCATTATTCCGCTTTCCACTGTGTTAAATAAATACAGAAAAAACTTGTCATAAATTTAGCAATAACAAAGTCCACACATTTACAGGGATTATATGATTGGTCAATTTTACTGTCATTTGAAATTAGCCTCTCATTGAATTACTATTGCTCATAAGTTTATAGCTGGACCACCAATCACAGAGCTGGAAGCATAGCATTTTCTTCCTAGCAACTGCAGAGGTGGAAGGAGTGCTTTTAAAATCACTATTGTTGAACTTCCTCTGTATTTGCCATTGAACAAGGAGGAATGTGGCATTAAGGTTTCTTGGATTATACACAATACTGAACATTATCTGAAAAGGAAAAAACTGAATGTATATGGTTTAGCTTCTGACCATGAGCTTCTCCAATGGTATGACCGCTTAATGAGATTTCTTTGGATATTCTCAGAGGAGGGGGAAAAAACTTCTCCAGGTTTGCCAACAACGTCATTATTTATGTAAAAAAAAATATACATACATATGAATACTCCACAACTGAAAGGATCTAGCTGGACGTTAGTACACAGCAGTGAACTGAAACCTGCCAAACTGACCCTAGTCCATGACAGACAGGAAAATGATTATTCAGTATTAGACTTTTAACAGCATTGCATTGTTTGAGAAAATGAACTGAAATTAAATCAAAGGTATCTTTTCAGGCCCTCTCTAAAAAACAGGAATTGTGTTATCTGAAGGTAGGTGACATTGAGGGACAGTCTGTTCAGTACTGTATCCATACAATTACACATCAACAACAAGCTCATGTTTTGTGATAAAACACAATAATTATCACTATAGTTTGGCACCATTGGGTACCTATGGCAGACGCTGTTTTTTTTAAGAGGGAGGTAAGGACTGCTGGCCAAATATTACATAACTGTCATTTAGCTGATGCTTTTATCCAGTTGATTAGGCTAACCAAGGGCCAATCCCCCCTGGGAGCAATGTGGGGTTAAGGGCCTAGCTCAAGGGCCCAACAGCAATGGTGTTCTTGCTGTGGCTAGACTAAACTGGTAGCTAAGAAATGACTTGTTATGACTCCTAGTCATAACAACTCATATCAAAAGTGTCACTTAAACACAAGTATACAGACAGTAAGCGAATGATACTTGAAAAACAAGGAAGTAGTAAACAAACACTTAATGATCCACGGCAACTCTTCAGAGACCGTGTGTCTTCAAAAGTTAATACGACAAGCAGCATGCAATTTCTTTCGCAAATTGACATGATGTGCAGCATAACCTTATAAGACACTTCCTGTTTCCCTGCAACATAGTGTGCATGTCATCTCTATCTCAACTGAAGGGCCTCAGGGTCCTCCTGTTTAGGACGTATTGGTTGAGGTCGGTTATGCTAAAATGGTCTTTCAAATGACTAATCACTCTAAAGGATGCCGTCAGTGTTTACTTGCTTTCCGGTTTACAGCTCACCGGTTGACACTGGTCATCACCCCCTCGTGTCTTGCAATGTATGCACAAGGTTGTCCTCATTGAGTAGTTATTAATCTCCACAGCACATAAAACGCATACAAGTTTTGACGCTTGGCTAGAGTTTGTTCTGTGTCTTTATGGGTTACCAAGACAGCTCCCTGAGGGTGATGAAACTATTGAAAATTAATTAATAAAATCAGGTGGTATGTAAATATCATTTGCAACGACACACATCATGGAAAACGTGTGGTCGACTTTCCAAAATGTACAGCAGAAAAATACTACGGGTCTGAAATTTTAAGCTAAAATGACTAATTGTAAAAATTGCATGAGTCAAACCCATCCAATTTAAAGTAGTATTCGTGTGCATAGTATGCAGGCCCTGCTACGCTTTTAGCATGGAATGGCCTTAATTTGAGTACTATGGCTATGAGTGTCAAATGCATGTAGCCATGTGGTGTAAAATGGGTATCAAAAAGTGATATAAGTGATAATTGCTTATTATGTATTTACACAGAAGGAAGTTACATTTCATACTGACCTGGGTGATGTTGGCCAATAGGTTTAACAGTAGGGTTCATTCAATTAAGACAATAAAAGCTACAAATAATGTATGTCATGTTATCTGTATGATGAACTGAAGTAACCAAACTGAACTGGTTTTCATGCTTCACTACATTTAAACGTGGAAACAATATAAATGAAATATAAATGATCTGATAAACGATCTGAACATTAAAATACATGTTGCCTGGTATCTGCAAAAACCATGAAGCCATTTAATCCCGCAGCATGTTGCCTATTTGATTCAGGTAAACATGACAGCCGGGATGCCAATAATTCATACAAACAGCACGACAACCTCAATGCCATGGAAAACTGTTTACAGCGACACACAAATTCCTTGGAGGCATAATACATTTTGCATAGCACAACTATGCACGCTAAAGTTATCGCTGGTTTTTGATCATTTCTGACATTCTAAAAAAGTATACAGATACTCAACCCCACAATGGCACAAAAAAATATATTGAATTAAACAATTCAAGAAGGGTTACATAAATAAGATGTCATGTTTACAAGATAAAGCCGAATAGTGTCAAGGCTTAGCATGCTAAACAGGTCCAACAAAGGCTGTATTAATGTACATCTATAAAGGATGCAGCAGACGGTGAAATAAAAGAAGAGAACAAATAGTACCATCTCCACAAAGAGAGCTAATTGGGGTTACCATGAATAGAGAATGTAATTAACTGTTCATTTCAAATGTATTAAAACCACTTAGCATCAGATTGTAGGCCACCTGAGTTGAAAGGCTCAAAATGAGTAGAGGATTCCTTTTATTGGGCTGAATGGCGTCACCGAAATCTCACATCTCGATAATAACGAAACTCAATGCACAGTCCTTCTAGAAACCTCTCTGCAATGCGATGGACCATAGCTGCACTGCTACTGTTATTCTGCAGGATAAAAACCTACACCCATTCATCCAGTATCCTCTACTTTCTTACAGCAAAAGGCACTTTGGGCTTTGGTTTACTGAATTAACAACAGGATTTGCCATCAGTTTTCATCCAGATAACTTTAATTTTACAAGGAACAGTTTTACACAAATAATTTATGCATAAATACCCTTTGGTTACCAATGTTGTCTGGGTACAATCGAAATGACAGAGCATAAATTGCTCAACAAATTGCACTGAGGGATAAACCAACTCAAAATCGAAACCAGAAACCAGCATTAGTTTAATCCAAGATGTCATCTGTTTATTATTATGCAATAGCAGGCATGACAGAAAATGTACCAACAGTGCAGAAGACAGACAGCCAACGAGCAAAGAATCAATGGCTATAATTTCTTCTTATTTTCTCTAGTATGGCATGCCCATATCATTCTTTGCAAAAGACAGGAAACCCTTATCTTGAAGGTCAAGCCTGTTTGAATTCCAACTCTGCTGGAAGAGGGAGCTGTGCAGCGTTTATATCTTTATGTTTTTGGAACAGCCGTAATGAATTGAATTTCTCCTGTTAGAAGGCAGACAATTGGGCACCTGGTTTGGGTTGTAGACACACCACTGAAGTTCATCTTTACCCCACCCCCGCGCCCGCCCCCACCATTCACCACATAGCACCACAAACTACAAAATAAGAGTATACCAGTAACAACAAGTAAATATTCTGGTATCTAATTGCCTTATATGGTGTGTATATCCTGCTGAATTCATTAAAATCACTGTACTAGTATTTTATTCTTATATTTAAAATGAACTTAATTTGGATTCAAATGTGTTTTCGTTCTGTAATTTGAATGATTCTGACTTCCGGACACAAAGCCTTCAGATATACTTGGATAGCTGATATTTTCAGTCAAATAATATGTAAAAAAAGATTCAACAGTGTTACACTTTCCTTACTTCCCCTTTCTGTCCTTGTATTTGTTTCTCACACCAACTGGATTCTGATAATCAAATAAATTATAATATTACACAAGGGAACCCCAAGAAAACATACTACAACATAGTTTTACATCATTATTTAGCTCATTCAATAGAGAATGTCACCAACTGCCTACCCATATTGCTTCTGCCAAAAGGTAATTGCCCCCTTAGTTTAAAAACAAACAAATCAACAGATTTGTCACTGAAAATTACATGAAGGTGATTTTAAACAGCCAGCCTTGATTTAAACCAGCGCCGTTGAGTACATATTTAATGAACCTTACCATCAGAAAGAATTAGTCACCTCAGTTTCTATAGGCTCATGATGCCACAATCAAAGAAGCTTCCAGAACATCTAAAGAAAAACGTTGTGGAGATACATCAGTGTGGAAAGGGTCACAAGGCCAGTTCTAAGGCTCTTGGACTCCATCTGACCACACTGTGTGCCATTATGCGCTGGGTGCGCCGGCACCTCATCCAGGAAGTCTCTAAATCCCCCGGAAAAACTTCCTAAGAAATGCAGGCCTCTCTAGCGTCAGCTAAGATCAGCGTCCATGAGTCATGACCAAAAGAAAGACGATAGGCAAAAGTGGGCTTCATGGAAGAGTGACAAGATGGAAACCGCTGCCCTCCAAGCAAAACATAAAAGCCTGTCTCAGCTTTGCTAAAAAGCACCTGGATGATGCTCGAGTGTTTAGTGATAATATCCACTGAAGCTCGGCGGTCTTGCTTGGGTTTCCCTTATCTAATATAATATTTTATTTGATGATCGAAAAATCATTCATTGTAAGAAATATGCAATAAAACGGGAAATCAAAATGGGGCCATAACTTTTTCACAATATTGTACATATAAAGTACTTATGTTTACATAAATGAAAAACTGTAAAATCTTTTGGGCCTGAGAGGACATGGAAAGACCTGAAACCAGATATTTCGTCTCCATCACTGCACTGCTAAATCCAATTCTTATGATGACAACTCAGATATTACCACTTCAAACATGACAACATGGACCTACATCAAGAATTATGGCTGTATAACACTGTAACCAGCTAAGAGTGACAGTTCCAATACTCCAATCCAGCTACAGCCTGTTGCATTGCAACTTGGTGCGATCTGTTGACACAGCAGTTTTTACAATAAGTCTTTTTATTAAGAAAAATTACATAATGGATGCCTATTAACTAGCCAGGGGCATGTTTTGGGAACTGCAAAACACTGCAACAATTATGCTCAACAAATCTCGCTTCAAATGAAAAGAGCATGAACAAGAAATTAAGTTTAATACAGTAATATGTAAGCCTAAGGACAGTTAAGGGAAAAGATATCTTGCTTTTCCCACTTAAATCACTTCTATCATATTCCATAACTAGATGGCTTGAGAATAAAGCTCAACTGTTTGTTAATAGTAGGTCTACAGGGTGGTGCTGGGGTATTCACTTTTTACACTCCCTTTGGGTCCAATCTCAAGGCACAGCAGACTGCACTGAATGGTGCCTTTCATATAAATATACCCTGGCCAGTTATATTTCCTTGTTTTTCAGATTTTTTTAAAATTTGGCAACTTTTAATTGGCAGTTACGACTCTTGAGATAATGTGGCCCAAACCACACCCTACGGAAAACAAAAAATGCTCTCTTCTGATACACTCACCCTTGGCATGTGACTTTTTCCATGTTACCGGTCACACAGTACTACAGGAGCACAAGAGCTGCCCAGATGAGAAGCATACAGTTACTCAAACTGACTAAAGTTGGCAGCCTGCAGACAAGTAAGTGCACTGCCATGAGCAAGATATAACAATGGCTACCATTAGAATGAATGGATTTAATAAAGTTCTGGCCAACTGCAAATTCACCTTGCTGCTCCACCAGCTACAGTAAAAGGACATGTTTGTACTTACAAATCAAACGATAAATAAGAAAACCAAACATTAAAAAAGGCAAACAAGGTAATCAGGCTAAGCAAACCTCCTGGAACAAATATTTATTTACGTAGACTGTCCAAAATTTTTATTCATGAAATGTGACGCTGCACAATTAGACAATGACCTGCAAAACTGGTTCATATTGTCCAGCGAAGCTGACAATTTTAAGCTTGGCATGTGTTGCTTATTATATTCCAGGCTAGATGAATGCAGTTGAAGCTCTATGCATTTACATCGCTTCTGAAAAGGATAGCACCTGTTTACATTTTCTGTGATTATGCATACTGTCCCTGATTTATTCTTTCTGATTTATTTTATCCCATACAGTACACTCAAAGGCATGTCAATACATACCAATGAGACGAAAAAGAAAATATTTTAGTTTGTAATTAGTGAAACACTTAAAGGCTTAAATACATTTCCATTTACAAGCGTTTTGTTATTTTATTAATGTAGCTACAGCTTCTCAGCACCCAATTCAAAGTCAAGTAGCCAACAAGAATTCTGTAAAAAATAATCACAGTGCTGCATATCTTACATGTTAATTATGGGGGAAATAGAGACATCATTAAGTACCAAGACAAATGATGAGAATTATTTGAAACACTTCAATTGAAAGCTGTCGTACCATTGCACAACAGACTACAAAGCGCAAACCAACTGCATTTTTAATTAATCAGAGACTTGACTAGAAATCTAGTGCCACTCTGGTGCGAAAATGTTCCTTTCAAATAAATTGACTTTGTCTGATAATACTGGAGGGAAGTTCGACTAAGAAACCAGATACTCAAGTAGGTAAACTGGCTATTGGCTAAAGATTCACCTGATACCTATCTTCAAAGTGCCTTCAGAAAACCAAAAAACAATTTCGACAAATACAATGCATGTCTTAGGAAGCACTGCAGTTCTTTTAAAATGACAGAAGTCAAGGCAGCTGTTTCTGGACCATTTACAAATACCTACAGTAGCTAAATCCCATTTCAGAGAACGTAAACCTTGAAGATATCAGGATCACAGGGAAATATTAGTTCCATCCATCTGATTATGAATTCCCATATCTTCAACTTCTGATCTCTGGAGTACCATGTAAAAATATTTATTAAGGTCTTATGCACCATTATGGTTTACATGGCCACATAGCCTATTAAAATAACATGTATTTATTTGTTATCATTTTACAGTTCAGATCCTCAAGTGTTTAATGGTTCCTGATCCAGATTCCTGTATTTAGTTACCAGGAAGTTTGATTTAAGGTCCAATAAGTGATGGCGGACATAAAAACACATGATTCACTGTCATGCTTGGTTAGACTTCAAAATCTGCTAGTTACAATTTTGGATATACAGGTGACAAACAAGACAGTTACAGTACAATTAATCTGTACTCCTATCTTATATTCCAGTGCCATAGCCTTGGAGGTAAAGGGACCATAAGAATCTTGACAGGTTCAAACTGAAGTAGTAAATTGATTTCTCCTGCATGTAATATCAATGTTGTCTATATGTATGTGATATATACCTTACATGGAAATGTATTGATTTCTGAAAAATAATATTCACATAATAACTGATTTGAGTAGTCTATATAATCTTAAATATAGTAATACTAATTAAATGTGGTAGTTTATTTGCAGTTTTACTACTTTAAGAGATGCAGACATTCTATTGTGATGCAATTTCAAGTGGAAGGACTTTTTTTTTGCTTATAGCCTCCCAGCATCAATCAATTATACTTATAGATATAAATATCAGTTAAGAAGCTCAATACATTTGGCCTAATGTTGACCTCGAGGCAATTAGTCATAAATGCATATTTGTACAAAATTGTCTCATTATGATTGAACAGCTATTACAATCATGACTCACTCACTACATATAAGAGGTTTTAACATTTTTTGAGTTATCAATTTCATTTTTTCCCAACTTCCTGAAGCTGTGAGAGGCAAGAGGACCATTTATTTCTCTATGTATAAAAACCATTAATGAGCCAGTGATGAATTGACCTGCATCTGTACCACAACTAATGCACCTTCCCTCTCCTCGATTACGATCAGGTTCTTCTTCTTAATTGAATATTATAAAACATATCAGCTGTGCCATTATGTCCCAATATGCACGGACACATGAAGTCGACACCGCTAATAATGCACCGTAGCCTAGACAAGGAATGGTGACCTTCCCATTCTCACTCCTAATATGATGAACGGTAATCCTCAGTAAAAGATGGCCTGGTGTTTGCACACATCACCGCTGACTAACTGGTTTAATCTCCTCTAACCCATGAACAGATGTACGATTGTCATGCTTACCACCGAAGACAAAGACTACTAGATCTTGGAGACCATCTGCATGAATCGGGGCATACTAAATACAGGCCTAGCGTTTCATCTCGCAATCTGCTACAGCTGCACATAAAAACCTGCTTCCTTCCCTCCCACTCCACACGTAGTGTAAATCAACATGCCTTAGTTGAAAGCCTCAGTGTGGGGCACCCATGATAAGGCGAGTGAAGGACAACGAGGCACACAAAAGGCTGTTTCACAGCTCCGTCATTTACTACTAACTACTAACAGAAATATTTCTCCTCTCGTACTCCCGGCAGCCAGCTCTGAAAGCTCAGTGGTTTAGAGGATAACCCTGAACTGTGCCCCAATATGACATCCTGAGAGTCATTCTTTTAACAGATAATGGCAAATCTGTGTTCCAATTGAATGGCTGTGAATGGGGGAGATTACTTGTGACTTCATGCAGACACAGGAAAGTGGTCTAAGGCACTTATAGCTTTTTTCCAGTGTACAGCAGAAAAAGGACAGACCATATTCCACGCACCAGTAATCCACAACTGTTCTCCCGAGGGAAGAGTATATTTACAACAATAATTTTATCTTCACCTCCCAAAAAGATGACAACAGCTTGAATGTACATTTCTGCATTCCCAAACCAGTGACTCAGCACTGAATTTTAACTCGGATCAGTAATTTTACTACTCCAATAAGTCAACTAGGCTCCTGGTTTGGTGTGAAATATATGTTGTGGTGAAATGTTCTGGTGAACGGTTGTGGTGGAACCCTACTGTGTAGCTAGCTGACAGCACAGCAGACATAGTCCCAAAGTTATCGTCTTGTTAAACAAATGTGAAGTTAACAACACTTCAGTATCTTTTAGAACACAAGCAAACAAACACAGCTGAAAAAGTATTTTGTTATGTTACATCGCTGCTCGCCTCTACGTAGTAATATAGTCGTAAGTGGTATAGTCTCAGTTCCTCATGTTATCACATTCCAAAATTCCATGAGATCTGCGATAACTGCCGTCAATCAAATACGCAAACAGAACATTGGAATTCAATACACGAAGCGGTGGACAACTTTAAAGTCTAGAGACAATACTAATTCTAATATGAAGTAACTAATAATTTTGGAAGTATCTTGTCGTGGACACCCATGCGCTGAAGCTAATTTACAACTGACTCGTTTTTCCTGCCATCCTAATTATCCTGCATGTACCGTCAGGCTTCACGTCGATACACGAATCAGATGGAAATGGCCTTGAGTATGAATTGTCATTAGCGAACACGTATTCGTGTACTTCGCCGTTTTAATCGTGCAAGATCTGGGTTAAAATGAAACCATTATGCAAAAGGAAACATGAAAACCACGGTCCCCGCCCACAAGCGCATGCATTTCTCTCGCACGCAGCCAAATCCCATCAACAGTACAATTTCCTTGTTTCGCGTTGCAAATTTTTCCCTAATAATCCGTCCATTTCTTGGAGGAATTTAAAGTACTTTGTTCGACTTAGTCTTCATTGAGCGTTGGTTGCCATATTAAGCATGAATCAGGAAAAAAAAAGAGTATGATTATGAGATCTGTTCAGTGGCACCACATTATGTTTGTTAATGATTTACATTAATTAATTTGTTAACTCAGCAGTAGGTTACTGATAATATGATGTGATTTTATTTAAGTAGAAAAAATAGCCACAGTTAAAGAGATGTTTTTCTCATGCTTTCTTAACTTTTGGTAAACAGCTGGACCTACATAGTTACAGACCAGCGATTGGCGAAGTAATGCACATGTATGGCCTATAGCGCTGCTTAATGCCTTCTGAGTCATGTACACGAATAATAATATAAGCTAAAAAAAAATCCATTGCGGTGGCATAAATATTGCCTAGCATTAATGGATGAGCTGAGTTTCCTCCCATGTTTTCAGCTTCCTCTTTCACCTCGCTACCATTATAATGTTCAGTTTAAAACAGTATGCAGGCTACAAACTATCCTGAAATTGGGACTGAATTTAAACAGCGCGACTTCCGAAAATGAACTATAATTGATAGGGCTAACATTGGAATTCCTAAACACATTCATTAAGCTTATGCTCATATATGATACATGCATGAACATAATAACCAAACAAATTGTATGCGAGGCTATGCATTGCAAAAAAATCCCTTTTAAATGTACCTACCCATCCATCGCGTAAAGGAGCAGAGGCAGAATGGAGCTTTAACCAGGGTTGTGTAGAATGAGGTGTTACAACAGCTCAGCTCTCAGCTCAGTCGCGCACACACTTTCGCTCTCTCATAGGCACAAAGAAACGCTTCCTGGTCCTGACGTGAAACACAGACATGTACTGTAGGCTACACACACTTCGCCGAACAAAATGGTTACCTTATTTTGCTATCAGGCAGCATTATCTTTGCGCTCCTTAAAATGACTGGACTACATTTACAATCAATTATTGTTAAATGGCATTCCTATTGGTCATTCTGATGTTAACAAACAAATAAATAAATAAGTAAATAGTGTAGGGAGTCCTCGGGGTGATTACATTGTATAACAAAATATTCTTATTTATAGAGAAATCGAAATCTCACACGATGGTTGAGTGCAGTTAAACTTGCCACAAATGTGTAGACCAGGATACCAAATACTGCCTCACAAAAGAGGGAACCAAAAGTCACACCACCAAAATTGGAATGCAACAGACACAGCAAATAATGGAAACAACTTTTCCGCAGTATTTACAAAGCAAGTTTTATTTATCATTTTATTTTTTATTTATCAATTACTTAAAGTAAATAATTTTTGTTAAACGGAGTCTACAAACTTCATATTTATGTCAACACTAATAACCGATATGTTTCTGCAATAAAATACGTTCGTTTCTAAATCATTACAGATTTTGAAAGAGGTCTACAACTGTTTACAGCTGCAGGTGAGTCCAGCAGAGGTTCAGCAACAGACACAGCCAAATCGTTGTCTGTCAGGGAATGTGTCAAAAAATTTTGACAGCTCAGCCAAACAAGGAAAAACTGAATCAAGAAAAAGGAACAGTGGTACCAATAAGGATAGAAGAGCATTTAATAGGATAGCTGTTGAAACGCGAAACGGCCTCCAAAATTTTCTGAGCTGAACATACACTTCCGGAACCCAGTTTTAACAAAGACCTACATCTTCAGCTTCCACGTCTGATGCTTACAATAGGACTGCAATTCAGAAACTGTTAGTAATTTTTGTAAGCACAATACGAAACAATGCACCCCAGACTTCTGAGCAGTAAAAGAAAGTAATATAGTGAGTAGTTTCTCAATCTTTTTTCCAACACCTGGAGGGTTTACTATTATTTAGACTCTCCACCTCGTCCAGCCACTATAACCTACTCTCACTGACTCTGCAAGGAGTAGCCATTAAAGTCATTTCCTCGTATTCAGGTGTGAAAAAACTTAGATATTTTTCACACTGCAGATATGTCACCAGTTACATATGTCATCCGAGGAACTCAAAGTCTATATTCTAGCAGTTCATGTACTTGTAGAAGACCTGCAGGCCAGGAGCAACTGTTAGCCTATCCCAGGCCCTACAAAAGGAAGATTATGTATATGCACACGTCATATATGGTCCACGGGCAGTGGAGCCAATTTTTTGTATGACAAGTACTGTTGTCATTAGCAACACTAGTCAACTTGCAGATTTAATTCATCCAGAATTCCCTTATCTTTTCCTGGAAAGGCAGAATAAAATTGTTCTCCCGATTATCGTGTGGGTGGGTCTCAGTCGCAGGTCTCACACCTGCACTATGAACTTGTGCCTTGTAGTTCACTCACAGGTCTTGACAAGATTATGCTTGAGAGAACCAAAGGAAGCCTTCAGACCACATTGCAGGTTGCCAGTTGTTAAAACACCCAATCTTGTGAGAACCAAGTGAGTGTGATCATTCCTCTGCATGGTGGAGGAATACATTGTAGGAAACCAGGTGCAGCCTATGGCACAAATGTTGCATCCTCTAGATGTTTCTACATTCCAAGACAATAATGACATCCTACAAACTGTTAAACAAGTCAAAAGTGGTTTTATGAACACCAGGATAAAGGCAAACACATCTCAAGGCCTCTCAAATCTGGGGTTGTCTTCGCTCATTATGGTATGTCCTTGAACACTGAGTGCTAAGCAGATATCCTTCATCCTTCAAAGAACTGGGGGTTTTCTTTCTTGAAGAACGGTCTGATATACCACTGAGAACGGTCAAAAACAATGCATGACAGCATTCTAAGGTGAACTGAAGTTGTTCTGAAGGCAGAGGGTGGCCAACACATTAGTCGTAAACATTCATTTATTTTTCTGTGCTTATTTTGTCTACTCCCTGTACGTTTGATCAGCGTGTGAATTATATAAAATTTCCCTGGTCAACCAGATGTGCTTTTACTGGAATGCCTCTGTTCTTTATTCATCAGAATTCCTCACTCTCTTTACCTCCCTGCCTATGTGATTGTACTCCATAATGAACTTTAAAGCCTTATCTCACAGGATTGGTTTGACTACAACATATTTGAGAGTGATTGGATGGTCCTGTTTTATTGTAACCTGAATTTCTTTACATAACAAAGACATATATATGGAACTATATCAAAAATCCGTGGGGATCTTCAGAACATCATTATAATTACCTGGACATTTATCTTTTATTGTGATTAAGAGTACAGAAAATGTACATTGAATTATATTTTCTATAATTTTCAATGAAATGAAGTGGGAAGGCATAATCTTTCTGACACCTGACAACACATATACATACAAACTGTCATTTCCACAAAAACAAAAAGCTACTCAGTGCCAGCTACTCATATAAACTGATTCAACATAGGGAAAAGTATGTTGTATAACAAAAATATGTCAGTTTTTCGGTAGCTACTTTACCATAACTGATAAAATAACAAAAAGAATGCAGAAAGGGTGTCAACATGTTTCAAATTAAAAATGGAGTTGTATTATTTGTTCATTTTAACTGCATTTTTATTTACTGAATTACTTTGTTAACTGTGATTATAATAATTTTGTTGTGCACCTGTGATGGGAGTTTACATGCTATATATAACTTGAAAGGATCAGTGTTCTGCGAACCTACATTTCTTACTCAAATATCACATCATGAAGGTTGTATTTATATATTTAGACCAGAAAAAGACTCTCCACCCTTCCTGAGCTCCCCCTAGAGATCACTGATGTTATTCTGAGGACTGGCAGATTTTCTGTCTACCAGGTAGAGCACAAAGTGCTATTTGTGTTGAGCGTATAAAAAGTTTGTGATTTTTATTCGGTGAATGAAATCAAGCAGAGTAAGACTGTGACAAGGTACAGGCTACATTGTGTCACAGTTCTTAATTTTCTCTTTTGTCATTATGAATGCGGTTCAGTCATTCATTTTGTATGAAGTGATGGAAACACTCGCGGTTATGGCTTTCTTGAACTCTTCCTGTGTTCACCTAACGACATGCAAGTCATAAATCATGATAATTATTCATTTGAATGAAAGTGAAATGTGGTATTACAGTAAATATACACGCGCAGTGTTGTATTACACATGGTGATGTCACGGGGGCAGGGAAGAGGGGTTTGGGGGTGAAGTTTGGGTGTTGGGGGGGGGTTGGAGGGGGGTTCAAATCACATAAATTTCTCTTGTTTGGTTTGAGCCATGTTATAATCAATGGTGTTGGTAGTGCAAAATAAATGAAATATTAACACCAGAAATAAATAATGGAGTACCACATCTATAATTTGTTAAATCATTTTTGTTTCAAAATGCTAATCTCTCTCTAGTATAGTTCATATCAAACCACATATCATGCCCTTAAGTTATTGAGATTTCCATTGGATTTGTAATAATTATGATAATGGAAAAATTGTGTTATGTGGTCGTTTGGGTTAGGAATCAGGGGCTGGAATAAAACCCTTGCTGTAACCCCAGCTGAATTTTGTTTATTAAACAGTAACAGAACACAATATTTTCAGTATGGGGAGTGTTACTCTTGGAATAACTATACGTTTCCATGTTGTTTTTCTTATTTTTAAAACCATATGGTGTTTGATTTGCTTGAACAACAAGAATAAGACAGTGAAAACCTAATTTCATTCAGTAAATATCATACGAGTCCCATATTTATCATGGATTGGATGGGTATATTTTTATACATGAAATGTAGACATTGTTATTGAATGGGTCAGTTTGACCCAAGATATATGAGCAGCAAGAAGCAAAGCACTAAAAAAGATGGTCTAGCCCTGGAGATAAATGGATAAATGACATATTTGAAAAAAATTTTCATAAATATTTGATCTAATGTTATGCAAATGAGAGGTATGGGATGACATAAATGTATACGGAATGAAAATAGTATTATACTTGTAGGTAAGAGTAAATTATTGAAATAAAACACATTGTTAGGGTATAAAATATTATTCGTGAGAACTTTATCAGACCATTATCAGAATGATAATAAAATAATTTCATTGTGCAAGAGCATGTGAAAAAGGATCACCTTGTTGTAGGTGACAGCTACTTGGCAAGAAAAGAAAGCAAATAACAGTTTTTTTATCTGTGCAAATATGAGAGGTGGAACTCTCCATCTCCTGTGTACTACTCAAACGACAACACTATATTAGTGCATGTTCCTCCTCGTTTGAATCATAATAAAAAAAAAAAAACATAACCTTCACAGTCCTAAGAGTTAGCAAGAAACTGGTTTGGACAAGTAGGAAGAAAAATGTAATCTTAATCTCACCAGTAGAGGGAGCTTTAGGATAAAGTTCAAGCTTCAGCCACACAAACAAATTTGGAAATAAAAACAAAATCCTTTTTTATCTCTTTTAACTTGTACGACTTGGAAAAAGTGGTTAGAATCAACTAATTATCCTTCAACTGTACCTATATCGAAGATATGAGAATCATTCAATCAGTGTTTATTGCTTTTGATATTAGAATTGAGGCTTTTTAAAAACTGTAAATTGACTCTGTCCATCGTGTCTCAGAGTCAGTTTTGATAAATAATGTCAAAGTATATTATTTAATATCTATTGCCTTTAGACATAACTAGGAAATACAGAATAAGGAAGCATTGAAAACTGAAAAAAATCCATGGTTTCTGCCTTTAGTAATAACAGACATTAACATATCTTTAATAATTCTAAAACGTCCTTTTACCTACAAATACTTTCTCACTGGAAGCATTTTTTAAGGAACATGAACACAACATAAATAATATGATTTTTTTTTTTTTGCAAATTATGTTGCATTAACTATTCTACAAATAATTGAAAAGAGAAATGAGCATCAAATTTCTGCTTTGTAAAATCAGAATATATTTTTAATATATCTCCAAATTATTAGCATCACTTGTATATATGCCCTTAATGTCATATTGTAGAGTACTTCTAAGTTAGAAGGTATGTAAGAATGCAAATTACAATTATAAATACATTAACACGTCTGAAGCTGGTAATTATTGATGTATTTACAAATTCATGCATTATATATTTTACACATATTCAAATAAATATCATTCATTTTCTGGGTGTATATCTGAGCATGCACTGAATAAAACCAACTCTTCCTTTCTACAACAGCAGAGTAAGTCTCTTCTGTTAAAAATCAGAGATATGTTAAGGTTATGTAGCTCAATTTTTAATAATTTCCACTCTCACTGCTAATCCTCCTCACACTTTCATGTTACGCTGTATTTCTGCATGGAAGAATTTCTGAAGTTGAAAGGTGAAATTGAAAATGGACTGATAAAAATCAAAAAGACCCACCCTGTGGATTTCCTATGCAATTCCAAAGTTGCCTCAAACCCACTGTTTAAAAATGGTCTGAATTTTTGTGGGACCTTCGTGGGCTTAAACCAATCATCTTCTCTCAGTGAGTCAATCCGTTGGTGTGACAAAAACACTTTGTAGTCAGAAGTAACGTTTTGGATTTCGCAATTTGGTGACATAAAGTGAGGAATGGACCAGTCTTCATTCTTCTTCTTGGTTTGAATACACCCCCGCTTCCCACTGGACTGCCATGTTGTTTTTATGACGGGTGACACGCGTCGCCTCGAGGACCTGTTTAGAACCACAAGAAAGGGTTCAGTTAACCAACCCCATCTCACAGATATAACGCTTAATGTCAGAAATATGTTACACTAAACGAATTGTTGCATGACCACAAATTCTGCTGTAATTGATTCAAACTCTCTGAATTAGTGTTTCCTTTCCTAAATTATTCATGCTGTTCAAAAACAATCATAGTTGGTAGTTCTCTAGAGACCCATCTGATAGTAACTTTGAAATTCCAACTGATGCTCTGCTTTTCATTAGTTACTCATAAGTAATGCTACATAGCAACCCCTGCAGTTTCCTGGGACTGATGGCTATCCAAAATGAAAATCGAGAGCAGAGAACAAAAAGCAATGGATCAAAATGACAGGATAACAAGAGGCAAGGAGGTGACTCACAATGTCATCCTCCGTCTTCTCTTTGCGTTTCACTTTGTGTGTCTCGTAGTCGTCCATTAGGGTCTGCATGAAGTTTTTGGGGCGTTGGCCGCTATCCGAACCCTCGCTGCTCACGTCGGACAGAGTGGGAGAGTTGGGGCTATCAGAGATTGATGATGTGCCAGGAACACAATGGACCTTCTCAATCTTCCCTGTATGTAAAAGAGAAAAGGAATGACTTCCGCATGTTGGGTAATTACTGGAGTGTTCCTCTTAGCAACAAAATCGCATGAATTTCACTTGTGAATATATGTATATATGAAAGGAAAGGGCAACACATGATTAGCACGGTATATGTAAATGCATGCTGTTTGTTTGTTTCAGGAAAACATTTTAAATCTAATACCTAGGCAATACATACTTGATAATTCTGTCACACTCACAGACACCTAGAGAAATCAACATATTATAGACTCATATTTTGAAAGCAATGTGTTGACTGTTGCTTATTAAAATTTTCTTTTTGAGAGATATTATTTGGATACCTTCAATGCCTGCTTCAGTCTGTGGTTTTTAGTTTTAAGCAAATTGAATGCCTTTGTGGCGCACTTTAATTCAAATATGTGCACAAAAAAATAGGTGCAGCAAGTCAAAAATCTGAATACAATGTCGTTTCCAATCACAGCCCAGTTACATGGGAAATGAGTCACATTATACACAGCTGGGAGGTTCAAGTGCTTTCTCATTTTTATGCTTTCAGTGGAAGAGGAGTCTATTGCTTAACACAACCACAGGGGTCTGGAGGAGCACCAAGTAAAAACATGGCTGCCAATCTAAACAAAAAACAAATTATTACAATAAATCATCTGTAACAGTTAGCTATAATATTGAGATGGCTCTGTCTGATTCAACACCCTATCCATCTGAAGTGTTCAGATAATGATTTCAGATTATAAACTCAAGAGGTATGTGATATCTTATTATAAGCAAATGAACTTGAAGAGCTTCAGTGTAAAAACATATGTTTCATATTAGTAAGAGGAGTCTTGAATCAAATTAACTGTCTACAGATGTGCTGCTGCTGGTGTCCAATGCTGCACTGTAGCTGTAAATTAAAAAATAAAAACTACAAGTACATTTCTGTACGTGTACATGTGAATATGAGTGCTGGAAATGAAAAGTGTGACATAGCTAATCTGAACCTAAATTTGGATTATTTATTCTGGGGCCAGCCCGGTCTTTCGGTCTTTAAATTTCCTCTGCTTATTTGGGTTCAGTGTTTCCTATAATGACTCTCTTCAGTCCTGATATAGTGGAGACCTATGCATTTATTTGCATTTCATGAAAGTAGCTGCTTAGAGCAAAAGAGACTTTTGTGAAACCCTTTATAGTAAAACAGCATGCCATATCAATCTTGTACATGAAAGCAGAAATTCAGAAGCAGCTCTTTAACAAGAATAAAAAGCAGGTAAGAAGCAAAAAGTCTCAGAATTACCGGAAAAACGAACAATCAATGTATGTAGGATATTATGCAGTTGCTCACCTGGTGCAGTCTTCCCTGTGACGACAAGTCTGGTAGGATGACTGATGGTCCTCTCCTTGTGGCTGGGAGCTGGGAGTGATTGCCGGGCCTGACGCTGCCTCTTCAGTTCCTGCTCGCGCTCTTCAGCAGCTCGGATCTCTTGCTCGATAATCGACAGGGTCCTTTGCTTGTGGGAGCGCAGTCTGCAGGGTCCCAGGCTGACCTCCACGTCCCGGGGCCGTGTCAAAGAGGCTGTGCTCCTGAGCTCCGCAGCCTCCGAGTACTTGCTGAAATAACTGAACTCGTGTTTCTCGACAGCCGGGAGGGACCGGCCGCCTCCGCCCCTCTGGGGCCGAGAGCTGTCATCATGGATGGGGGTTACCTTAACAGTGTTCTTCATGGCCGTGTCTGTCTTCTCGTGCGCTGGGGATGTTTTGTCGCAGATTTGGTGAGACTGCTGACTGAGGTCTTTCTTACTGCTCCCTTCTGTCTCATGTGTGTCAGGGCTCAGGATAAACTCCTTAGTGGTCTGTATGGAGTCCTGGTTACCACCCTCATTGATGGTGGCTTTCTGGATGGTCTTCTGGACCGGGACGTTAGTGTGGTTCTCTGCTGGCTCCTCCGTGAGGACAGTTGCCAGGTTAGATGGAGACGTGCTGGGCTCACTCTGCGGGGTGGTTCTCCCGTCCATCGCTTTGTCGACAGGCGACGTGGCCTGTGGGGTTATGGGAAGGGAAAAATCCCCCAGGGAGTTGTCCAGGAAAGCATTGGAAGCGTCGCTATCGCTGACACTGTCCACCCCGAAGTCATTGCACAGGCTCTCCTGCGTGGCTGTGTCATGTGACTGAACAGAAAGGTCGTCGAGTCCAGAATCAATCTCCTCAGGGTGACAGGAACTGCTCACGGGGGACAAATCAGGGTCCTCGAGAATAGTCATCACTGCGTGGGCACAGGTGACATCCCTGTCTTTTTCCCTTACCTCATCATTCATTTCCGTCCTCATTACCAGCACTGTGGAAGAATCCTCAAGAGCCTTGGATTCAACTGAGGTCACTTCAGTTTCCTGAGCACTGTTATTGTAACTTTCATCAGGCGTAGAGTGGACTAAAACTGGAGATGTGCAAGATCTTTCCATGCGTGTCGACTCTGGGACTTCAGCGGAAAGTTTTTCACAACAATGCTCAGCAGTTACATTTGTCTCATGACCTTCAGACTGATTCGGTTGCCCCGCAGGCTGAAGCTGCGTTTGGGCTGTGGAGGGGTCAGTGTGCTCTGCCGAAAGTTCTTCCTCCTTCAAGGAAACGTTTGTCTGATTGGGAGATTCCTGTTGATTGTTTGAAGGTCCTGTCTTCTTCTGCTTTCTCTCCTGATACTTCCTGTGTGATTCCAGCTGCTCCGGGTCCAGCTCTTCCTCCACTGATCTTATCTGAGGTGGGTTCCACCATTTCGTGGCTATCCCAGGATTCTTCTTGACAGCCTGGCTACGGATCAGCTCTTGCCGTTCCCTCTCCAACTCCTCCATCTCTTCCGCATCCCGAACCTTCTTCACACGAATGGGCTCCTTCTCTGAGCCGCTGTCAAAGAGCTTTGAGGGCTTCTTCTCTTCCTGGAAGGCTCGGAGTTCGAAACGTGGCTCTTTCCTGATAGTTGTCACTAAGGGCTCAAAAGGTTTTTCCTTGCGATCCTGACTTACCATCTCAGAATGACCTGAATGATTTATAAATGAGTCTTTGTTAGAAAAAGCCGAGTCAATTTGTACCTGAGAATCCATCATGGTTGGTCCAGTATTACTGTTATCAATTTCTGTCAGCTCAGAGGAAGAGCTTCCATTTAAATTCGCCTGGCAACAGTCCTTAGTGTCATCACCATCCTGGGAATCATGCATATCTGTGAAGCCATTCTGGCCATTTCTGGAGCAGCACATGTGCTGGCTTTCTAGTTGGGCTCCGGACAAAGATTCTTCAGTTTCCATAATGTCCTTTCACCCAAAGGTTTTACAGCAACTTTAGGGAGGTGTCAGTCTTTACGTTTCTCTCTCTTCAGCTCACTGTCCTTCTTTGAGTAGCCGTGAGGCGATTTCTGTAAGACAAAAGCATTCAAAGTCAGCTTTAATGTCATAACATTGTTCTACAAAAGTATGGCAATGTATGAAGTCTCTTCCATTTCTGTATAGTATATAAAAAATAAATACATACATAATAATAAAGATATTACATAATAATAATAATAATAATTTAAAGATAATAAATATGATTGTAATAGAGAAATGCAAGGCTGGACAGCAACAGTTGGCCATATTTCATTGTTCATATTGTCAAATAAAAATAACAAACATGAGGTAAGCATACGGGTAAATCCTAAAGCATATACAGAAACGTTTTTACCCGGTATGGGTATTGAAGACTCTGAATGCATTCTTCCAAATGTATGAGGTCAGAGTAAAATATTAAGCTGTATTGATTTTGCTAACCTTTCTACATTATACCCAATTTATATTGATTACAAACAATAAAGATTCCTATCGTTCTTCAGTTACCCATGGTGCCCCTCTTCCCACACTGTCGATCTTCTCTGCATTGTTCCTGCATGTTCAATCTTCATTGTTAACCACAGGAATGGGTGGTAATTTTAACTGTGCTTTTAGTTGAATATCCTGCTGGGGAATTATCATCCCTAGTACTGGTGTATCTTCACACAAAAAGGATATGAGATGGTACTTGTATGCTGAGTTGCTGGGGGAGACTGGTAGTTCTAATGTGTGAAGTGACTAAGAGGCTAAATAACACATTTCATAGCACACCAATATTCAATATTCCACTTCCAAAATTTGCTTGTTTGTAATGCCTTTAGCTCATACTGTGATGTTTTAGCTCATACTATGTGTGCAGTTCTACACTTGTCCAGTCTCATGCCAACTGAACAAATTTCATGTGGCAAGAGAGGATGCATTTTACCTTTGAGTGGTGCAAACTATTTGTAATGTCCAAATTATTTGTAGGTTTTGGCTTGAGGGTATTCATTCCAATTAAATTGCATCAATAGTTGGAAAATCCTCATATTGACCTGGATGTGTACACTTAATATTTCTCATAAATTATGTAACTGTTGTGGGAGCATGAACTAAAATACCTATTGCATCTGCAACACAAATATGGGGTGACTATAAAGATTATCATTGTTTAACTCCAAGTATGGAGACAATGACTATTGGAGCTAAAGAAATGTTTTAAGACGCATGTTAGAAAAAAGCAAGCAGACATGTTGGCTTGCCAGCATTGGCCTAATGGGAAAAATAATCACAGTTTTGCATTACCTGTCAAGAATCCTTGACATGTTTCAAACTAACATTTATAATAAGAGTAGTCTGATTTCACATCCAGTCTACCACATCCTGTCAAACATTTGATTTTATTCTCTAAGAGAGTCACTGTAAGTATATTGCAAGTTAATGGAAATTGTTGGTCGTGATCCCATTATGCAAAAATGTGCATTTCATGAAAGTTACACTCCATGTTGTGATGCATTTTTCAGTATTTTATTTCTATTTTTGCATTACATCTTATGTACTAGGTGCCTCTTAGCTTCTGCCATCTGGCTTGTCATGTTTTTATTATTTTACCAGTATAAGGGTGACTGTGGCAGTTTGAACATTAGATCTGCTTGCAATAAACAATGTTGCTGACCTGAAATCAGTGCAGAATATGATGGATCTGCCCAGTGTTTATGAGAAAGTAGCCTTTCACTTGCTTGTTGAAGTGTAATGCAGAAAAATGACCATTTGAGGCACAGCTTTCATACAGTTTTTTTAAAACTTAAAAAACAAACCATGGAACCATTAACCATTCTTTAAAAGCTCCACAATTGGCAAAATTAAATGTTTTAATTCAAAATTGCACAGTGTAAGTGATAAATGATACTCCTTCCCTATCACCACAATTTTGTCAAATTAAACCACTCATAATCAATAAAGATAAAGAACTTTTTATCTTATCTGTGGACACACTCTATGAAGATTTTACCAAATGCAGAGTTTTGTGTTTCGGTACATTAATTTAAGGTTTCGTATTCTTTCTGAAGTCTCAGTGTTAAGATAAAAACAATTAAAAAAGGAAAAAAAACGAAAGCATTCCTCTGCTGACAAGAGCTCATCCACTTGCCCCATCAGTCTCCAGCCTTCCTGACTTCTCTGGGCTCCAACAATGACTTAGTCAACAAAGGAAACTGACCCTTGGGTCTCTTTGTGCAGAAAGAATCACACAATGTACAAAGGAAAGGTGTGGCCCTCACAATCAGGCTGTTGTATAACAGCAAGCTACTTTAGCTACAACTTCTTCATCTTCACTCTCATGTACACACCCATGCACTAACACATGGACAGTGTGTACAGACACAAATATTAAAACACACATTTAAAGAAAATCATCGGTGTCGCTACAACAGATTTTGAGTACAACAGGAAAGGCGGTCAATATAGAGGAAGCTTCCAGCTTCAAGGCTCTTTTAACTATACTGTACATCACATCCTGTATTTTGAAAATGGTGCTGGATAATGATCCAAGGCAGAAATCTGACATGCCAATGAAAGAATGAATAATTGGACCATAAAGTTACATTTTCCGCCTTCCTTGCTAAAATGTTCTGTGACGTCCGTTCTTGCTATCCGGTTTGTGAGCGGATTCAGGGGCGTTACCTTCCAGCTAGCCACCATCTCCACTTCCCTTTCGTGACTCATTTGTTTTAGTCTGGAAGTATCTTCAGTGGGAGGTGGCCTCTCAGATGATGCCTAGCTATATAGACCGCATAGTAAACCAGAATAAATAATGTGACTGATAGTATGACAAATCTCTTCCTAGTCGCTAGGGCTCAAGATAACCAAAGCAGATTGCCTTGTGACGCACAGATCACATCCAGGTGGCTTTATATGTATTATGTCTATTATATTTATTTATGGAACATTTTACATAAAGATCAGCATATTCCTCAAATGATTACATATACTGGAAAGGTATATGGACATGAGAGAAGATTGTCTACATAATAGAATTTTTCCAAGGATGCACTGCACTGTGCTGGTGTAAGAAGCGGCTTCCACAACACTGTGGATCCGGGGTAATACTCACTAATGATTACTTGAAAAACAATGTTCTCACTGTTCAGCTATGCTGGGTGTATCTTCTGTATATTGACCTTGTAAATATACACAACACTGTCTTTATCTTCTTCAAATTTCTGTGTGCTGTTCCCTTTTTTGTGAACAGCAAGAATCCATGCATAATCATTACAATGACTTAAGCAGGGAAGCAGTCGATATCTATCACACAAGGCGAAGAGTTAATATGCTGAAGAGAACTGTTATTAGCGGCTTTCTCATAAACGGACCACTTCTTCTTTTAAAGAGCAGGCTAACATTTCAAAACAGCATGAAGCTTAGCCTAATTCCATTGTCCCCTGACCTCAAAATAGTTTGCTTCCCATCAAAAGCATAAATCCGGATCCTGATATATGCCACTCAACTTAGTGACTTAGCGACCACACACCCTAAGGCAGGACACCATGGGATTCTTTGCATACCAGTCTAGACTCCATCTGAGTAAGAACGCTACTGAGAGACAGGGAACACCCACCACCTACATTTTTAATTAAACTGACTCAGACTGACATGCCTGGGTGTGAGTGTGTGTGTGTGTGTGTGTACACGTGTGCTCATGGAAAGGAGGTGGATAATTAAGTATGTAAGAGTGAAAGAGATAATATGTACGTTCGTTCATTTTGAAAGAGAAAGTGTTGGGTATGCGTTTCAGTGAAAGTGGAAACTGGAGTAAAGAAACAGAAACTGTACATGGGTGAGTCGAGAAAGAGAAAGCAGCGAGTGAATGTGTGCGAGTGAAAGAGAAATAGATAGTGTGTACGCTTGTGTGTGTGAGCTGAGAAAGAGAAACAGACATTCATACATGCAAGTTAGAGCTAAAGGCACAATGACAGATTGTGTGACCACCTGTGTGTTCTCAAGAAAGATGTGCGCAAGTGAATCTGTAAGTCTGAGTTTTTGTGCGCAAATTTTTTTAACGCGGACCTCTAAGATCTATTTTTCCCTTGGCTTTCTGGGTATGAATGCTTAGAGAAACCAAATGCGCTTTGTATTGTTCTACTACGTTCTCGGCAGAACTTGTTGTTAATCACATCTGGAAGTGTTTATTTATGTCTCCCAGGATTCCCACCACATGTTGTAGTGCCTCAGACTTTTAAATATTCACATGTTGAAGAAACGGCGCATCAGACGGTTACATTTCCTGACATTGCCCATCCTCTTATGGGATACCGTAGTCCCAGGTGAAATAACTTATGCCTAACAAAATGTCTATTCACATAACGCATTACACAGGTTATTTATCAAAACAATCCATGTTAAGAGACTTGCAAGTGCGTACATTAGCAGTGCCCAACGGAGATTCAGATTACAAGCTCAAGTTCCCCAATCAACCTTTTTGAACAAAAGAATTTCCTCCTCGCCCCCTACTGAAGGAATTCATGAAAATAACGATTTTCCTCCAGAGGCACTAGTCCAGCATCTGCCTACGGCGGGTTCTTTGAGGAAACTTGAAAGACGGCAGTGACACAGCCACTCTGATTCTCCTCCCTTGTTCGAGGAAACGATCGACTTCATAGCTCATAATATTCCTCATATCGATGACTGAGATGACTAAACTCTATAAAATAACATAAAGAAAGCTGTATTTTTTTTCCCAGCATTTCTCATCCAATACGTCAAACAAAAATCTCATCTCATCTATTTCATCAAACTCTTTACATGACCAAAACTTTTAAAGCCATGATAACGTTTGACAGTTGCCTTTTTTCCTACAGTGCAAGTAGAATACAGCAAGATTCTCACGTCATGCCACCAAACAGATGGAAACAGAGCTCTCTCGCTGCAACCCCTATCCTGTTATTTTACCCGAGAGACGTTCATCTTGAGTTCCACTCACCCTACATCACTGTATGTCCAAGTTCAGCTCAGCGTGTCCCTCCGTCTCCTTAGCGCTTCTCCTCTCTTTAGTAACTCAAGACAAATTCCTTCCCCTGCCTTTTTGCGGGTGATGACATCATAGTTGGAAAGGCTAGATGAGAATGAGTAGCGCCCCTTCCTTCCAGACCCATTCACACAAAGGGCCTCTGTGACTGCAGGCCCCCTTTTCCACTTCGGCCCGCCTACCTGGGGCGTGGACTGGACCCTCTGTCACCGTCACTGGCCTTTACATGCAGGAAAGCTGAATGCGCCCAGCTCCATTCGAAAGGGTGGGGGCAGAGAGAGAGAGAGTGTGTGTGTGTGTGTGTGGGAGGGGGGTCTGTTTTTTACACAGCTTTTGGTTCTCAACTGTACAGCCTTTACAAAACAAGGAATGCGCATTCTAACGCAATTTTGGTCCGATGTCCAAGGCACTGGCTGAGATTCAGCTTGATACGGAAACGTGGGTCAGATTTCTGCATTTTAGGGCAAGTCCGACTCGAACCAAAATTGAACTCATATGATAGACTTCCCGTCCAAAACAATTGAGGTTTGATGATATCAGTATGTGGCAAGCTCTGCTGAAGTCACTAAATTGGTCTGACTAACTTGGTTTGATGTCACAAACCCTTCAGCAGACTTGACTTTGGTCATGAGGGTCATAAACAGTTCCATTAGGGCTATGCGTGTGCCTTTCTTTTGCTCGTTCTGAATTCATTGTAACCATATGGGTAATTGTAGCTACAGTGTTTATATTACAAATCTGATGAGTGTTTCATAATTCATAAAAGCAGAATTCATCTTTTGTCCTTCAATATGAACAAATTTTGTCTCCCTCAGATACATAAATAAGAAAACATTTTTGAGCAAGACAGCTAAATTTTTTCCTATTACGATGAAAGCAAGCAATTATCAAAGGTAGAACAGAAAATTCAATTAGCAAAAACCAAATAAATATAGCCTCCCAGTTAACTATCTTACATTTATATAATGCAATGTTTTAACTGTGCAACTCAACATTAATTAGCCAATGGTATAATGGTATAATAATTAGTTAATTAATTAGCCAATGGTAAAGAAAGATGAGGTGTATACACCCAGAATGATAAAGAAAAATGTTAATTCAAAGGTGGAAAATATTGGCCTTGAGAAGACAGCAGAGCTTTTCACATATTTCAATACATTTGCAGAGAGTGACTGTTCACATGTAAGGTATTACCATTATTCAACTGCCACTAGAATCAATCTGTACGCTGAACTGAAACACTGATGGCATAAGGCTCATTTGTGATGTAAAATATAACCTAAAAGGGGTCTTTTTGTACACAGACATGTTCACCATATGGAAAAGACTACTGTCACTTTTTTCTCTCCATGCATTTTGCTTTCTGGTCCCAGATGCTTCACTATTCCCATGACAGTGGAGCACTAATTATATTTCTTGCATCCATCTCCACAGGAATGATTGGCAGAATTATTTTAAAATATTTTTTTCTTTTCAGTCAAACTATTAACATGTTTAAAAATAGTTTAGTAAATTTAGAACAATGCATGATAAATGCATGAGTTTGCAGAGATTCGAACTCTAACTCCATACAGAAGTTCAGATCCAAATGGGGAATATATTTGTAATTTCTTGGTGTAATCTATCTAAACATTGCACTTGGAATTCATTTACAAAAGACATTAGCTAGAATGACAAACTGCATGGACACACATTGATCATTTTATGAAAACAGCATGGTGGTCTTTAAAATGAATATTATAATTAAAGAAGAGATTGTTGGAAGCACAGGATATGGGTTTAACCTTGACACGGCTTGCCAAATAATGCTTTCAAGGTTGCACAGCATGGGGGCCCAGGGACTTTGAAATAGGTGCTGTCAACTCCCTGTTTTGGGAACTTCGATATTCCGGACATCTCAAGTGGCTCTTTGTTAGCTTGCTTTCCTGTCCCAAGGGAAGGAAGAAAATAGAACGTATCATGACAACTCTAAAATAGGAAAGCTGGATAATGCCAGTTTTTGTGATGAACTGCCCTTGAGGACGGCAATCTCTGCTTTTCTTATTCATCCAGAATTACGCACTGATTCCTTACAAGTCTATTTAAGCAATATTGAACCAACCAGTATGGATGTGTTTAAGACGTTTGCACGCGCTGGCATTGCATGCTTGTCCCTCAGAATCCCACTGTAGAGGCTGTAACGTTTTGGGTATTGTCCTGTGGCCACTGGCGAGAAGGTGCAGCGACTGACGCACCACTTATATAAATCAATTTTTTAATACCGCAATAAACAAAATATGTGTTTGCTGCAAAGCTGCAGTTGGCTGCTACCCCCAGTCAAGAACTGCAGTTCATTTGCCAGTATTAGTTTTTTGCTGAGATGGCGCTACTGAAGTTCCCAACAGCGTAACAGAGTAAACAGTAACATAGCTATGTGTTACAGGAGACAAATCCGAGGTGGCACACATATTTTATGTTAAAAAAGTGTCACCTAGCTAGTTGCACAGATGGAAAACAAAGCTAGTTGCTTCCTAGAGAGGCCTGAGAGGTGAGCCAGCAGACAGACCATTCTCGTAGCCAGTCCCCTAGTGGTCCGGGACAGTAACTGCACATTCATATCAGTGGCCTGCCACTGCCATATAAGTGGCCACAGGACAGTACACAAAATGTTACAGTCCCCTCTCAAATCCCATAACTGTTTCCTACTTAGCATCACACCTATGTGTATAGTAGCTATACAGGGAGTCCACTACTTACGAAGACTCAACTTAACGAAATCTGCAGATACGAAAAAAAAAAATAAAAAAAAACGTAATTAACCGATTTAAACTGCGCACCAAGTTCATGGTCTGCAACAGATACCAACTGTGCACTGCCGCTTTTCTTAAATTGCGAAATTTAATAGAAATTTAATAAAAATAGAAAAAAAAAGTTATACTCATGAATGAATGGAGAGCGTGGTTTTCCTATACAGTGCTGTACAGTATACGTAAATATATCACAGTCTTTAAATTTATGCTTGTTTATATATAACTGTACACGCATGAAAATAGAAGCTACGGACACTAATGGTCGTTTGGGGGAGGGGTTCATCTTGGTGAAAGATATAAAGTGTCTGCAAGAGAAAAGATGGACTTAAAAAAAAACACTTACAAAAGACCTTCAGGAACCAATTATTTTCGTAAGTTGGGGACTCTCTGCACATGTGTTTTACATGTGTTTATATTTACTTTCAGGCTTATTCCACTACAATGTCCCAAAGTGCAAGTTTAAACACACATTCAGTCAACCTTTCTCATCAAAGTTTCTCATATCATCTTTTTTATGGGGGTGAAGGAAAAAAATATTTCTCTTCCCAGTAACTGAAACTGTTTCGTTATTTTGAATGAAAAACATTAACTTAAACGCTAAAATGAACTCCGAAGTGGCAGTTCACACCTCCTTCAATACGAGGTCACAATAAACTGTCAAGTAATGGAGGGGGTGTACATTCTGTATAATTGTTGTTGCAAAGAGGAGAAGGTTTTAATTACATATTGATTTTGAGGTGTCTGAAAAGCAACTCAAATTACATAACATTTTTCAATGTATTCCTCAAAATACTGAAGAAATGAAACTATTATATTGCCCCTGGCTTGCCATGTCATTTTACATCAGCTGTCACCTCCTTATGGAACATTCCATTGTGGTCTGTGGGATTTGTCTGCATGCCAAGATCAGGAATATGTGAGTGGCATCAAAGCCAGTCTAAGGTTATCGGCTCAGGGTTCGAATTCCAAAATGTCAGAAAGCAGACACAATACAGTCATCTAAAATAATCCTGATGAAAAATAAAATGAAGGAGGTATTTCAATGAATTCCAAACAAAAAAGTTTCAGATGAAAGGAAATCACTTTTACCACAGTAATATAATGTTGTGTGCTCGACCACCCTATTTACTCACTATGTATCACATAACACAAACAGCTTTCAATGATTAAAGGCCAGCTCAGACTAAAAATCTAAATTGTATATTTCCTCAGCGTTCCTCAATCTATACATTAAGTCAGGGGGGAGGTAATTTTTATAAATTTTCATTGAGTTGGTTATACACACAGTTGTCTTGGATGCTTTAAGCCATTTGTATCACAAATAAGACATCAAATTATCATATTTTACACGAGAAGGAGAGTGAACCATGATTTTTCTCCCACAGCTTCTTTCTTAGACTGCCGTGTGGGTTTTCCCTTGTTGAAAGAGGGAGTCGTAGCATTCCAACATTCCTCTATCAATCTGCACAGAAAGAAGTGAGATTGCGATTTCAGTCAGCTACATTTTTTAAAAGTTTTCCAAAAAAAGTAGCTGCTACAGCATCTTCTACACAGATCAATACAAGCAACTATTTAATATTGCATTTTGTTATACAGGGCTAAGTAGAGGTAATTTCATATGCTTTTGTCAGAGTTGTCATTACTGATCTGCTCAATTATTAAAGGACAATTTTGTCCATATCCAACTATCCACTATGCACTTCAATGTTATTCATTATTTGATTTTACTATGCAGATGTACAAATGCAGTGAGATTTTATGTGAAATATTGATAATGAACCAAACATTTTTCTCTGCAAGTCTTGGTCTACAATATAATGCTAAGATCCCTTCAATATTTGTAAGGAACATCACTGGTAACTAATATAGCTGCATGCTATAGAAAAAAAACATAAAAAGATCCAGATGAAAAGCCCTTTTCTGGTGCATACACATCACTTTTAATTCTTCTCCAGGCAAATGCTTTAGTGTTGTTTCTTTTGGAAGCTGCACAGTCATAAATACCAAGTAAAAACCCAAACATTGCTATTTGTTTAACCCAGCCAGGATCTTCTGCTCTGAAAACATCGTTAGTAAGCGGTCTACACAAGGAGCATAAGAGCACCCTGTGTCTGATTTTGGCCCAACATTTTTTCAACCCATCTGTTCCAAAACACTGTTTAAAATTCTACAGTGCAGCAACAACATGTAGGATTAAGAAACAAGAGGGATTCAGTCTTGAAGTCTGTCCTGAATTCTTTTCTTTTCATTCTCAAGCTTTCTCATACTTTTGGAAAGACCATATGTAACTGTAGACATGTCATACTGCAGCGATATTCTCCGTCAGTTTAGGAATTTGGACATTTAGTGTGCTCATCCTCGAAACATACAGCCAGCATCAATTTCTTCAGTTCTGCTTGCGCTGAGGGGTCTGCACAATTTCTGCACCTGATGCAGGCAAATTTCAGTTGCCCCATAATCAACATAAGTGATGTTAACAACCATCGTCGTGTAACGCAACGATCCAATAGCATGCCTGACCACTGTCAGTACCGGCAGACTCAAGACCGACTTTAAAAAAGAAAACCAACATGCACGCACACTCAGATTCTTTCTGCCAACTTCATCATCTCAATAAAAGTAAAATCGAGTCAATACTTCACGCGGCAGTACGTCGTCTTTGATGTACATCCAAGCAAAGCCGCCACAAAGGCTTTTTCCCCCATCTGGAAATAAGTTTAATAGGGTTCAGCATCAAATACCTCTATATAGATAAACACGTTTCATCCTGAAGGGGAGGAAGGGGCTGAGTGTTAGCTGTGCGGAGATAATGCCCATTGCAGACGTGTAGCAAAGCGTGAGGAGCTACGGCGAGGTCGTAGGTCAATGCAGACGCCCTCCCATCCTGGAGTGCTGATAGAGAGGAATGTTGGAATGCTATGACTCTCTCAGCAAGATGAGTTATTTTCAACAAGGCCCGGGTTATGGCAAACACACACCGAATTTCCCAATCGCTCATTTCTTTGGAAGCGCCACTGAAATTAAACGAAGTCAGTCATAATTCAGATTTCTCAACAGCGATAAGGGGAAGAGCCATCTGTGTCTGATTTCTTTTTTTTCACATTTTCATACTGGCATATTACGAGTATCGAAAGGGAATGCAGATATGTTCAGCTTATAGTACTAAGGTTTAATTATTTACATTTCATTAGCTTTTTATCAAGTGGATGTATATTCCTCACTCAGTGACAACTGCTAAGATAGAGTCTTCACTGTTCAAATATTCAAGGACAACGTTCACTTACACACTTCATAAAAATCCAAGCTGAAAAATCTATCTGAACCAAACAAAAGATTTATCGACTTGAAGTGTCTGATACACCTTTGCTTAATTTTTGTCAATATTTTCCTTGCAATTAAATGAAAAGTAATAATCCTGTTTGTTACTGCATGCTTTATTAATTTTTAATTCACAAACTGTGAAGGTGCATTAAGTTACATAATATGGTTCCATATGGGATCAGCCTGCACAATATTGTTATATGTAACATTATAGGTCATCATTTTCCTGCAATATTTCTCTCACTTTCTGGAGGCATTATTATATTATTACACAGGTACACAGGTGGGGGCTTTATTTATTATTTATTTATTATTAATAACCCATTGTTTGGGGACTCCCCCAGCCATTCTCTGTCTTTAAGACATCCCGATGACCATATATATATATATATATATATATATATATATATATATCACAAGCTCCTCAGCTCCTCCCATTGTACTGCTGTCAGTCTCCTGGTTCCCTCCCTCAGCCTGGAGAAGTAACTGGAGCGGCAACAGCAGTAGCCTCGCTAACAGGCAGCCTCACCTGAGAGTGATTTCTAATCAACTCAGCTGTGAGCACTTGCCTTCAATTAGGCCATTTATTTAAGCACAGCCTTCCAGCTGATGGAGACTTTTTGGGTTTTGGTGTTGTTTCCCAATGGCTTTGCTGCTTTGTTGAGTTTTGAACCTGTTTTGTGTTTATTCTTTGTGCGGTATTTCCTTTTTCCTCCAAAAGGGGTAAATAAATGGCCTTTGACCCATTTTTGTTCTACTTCTGCTGTGTTTCCTCTTTTACTCACCTCCCGACCACACCTGCCATTGCACACAAAAATAAATAAATCATTTAAATTTTATATATATTTTTTTTTACATTTTTATATATATATATATATATATGTGTGTGTGTGTATAAAAGCAGTAGTCTAGGCAGAGATTAGTCTACAGAAAATATTACTCAGACTATAAAAAACAGCTTATACCACATGTTGGGCCAGTGAGAGTTGCTAAAAAAAGAAACACACAACCTTGGAGAACACTTTACTGCAGATGTCAGCACAGTATCCTTTTGTGTACACATGGAGACCTTTGTGCTGCCTTGCAAGCCAATTGGACACAGGATGGCTGCAGTCACATGACAGAACGACACTGTATGCCCACTGCATTCAGTTCACGCCATCTGCCTGAAAATCCCATTTGTTTTCATGCATCTCTTTTTCAGACAGAGCTCTTGGGTGTAAAACATTAAACTCGCTATAATGGAGATAGTGCTTATATGAGAGATAATGATATAATATCTTAAAATATATTTGCATCATCATACAACATAATTTAATTGGTGAGGTCATAATGCAACTCCGGCATCATTACCTCAAAAGTATTCAGGTTGAATGTCTTTTTTTTATCTGTGTAGTTACAGAATACTTTTAACCTAGGAGATGAAAAAGATTTAAATATGAGTGTAATTAATTTCTATTCAAGCATTGAAAGGGCTAAAACTGACACAAAAATACTGTATATTCCATTTTCTGATCTGTCAAATAGGATGTCAAAACAAACAAGTCTCTTGGAAGCATGCCAGCTTCTGCTGCTGACTATTTCAAATGTGTCCTTTTTATTTAAAGTTGTACTTCCCATAAAAAACACAAATTATTACATTTCTTGCATGAATGACTGAACACTATTTTTCTACTGTAACTTCTTTATAATATGAAAAGAGAAAAGCACAACACTGTATAATTTGGAATCCTCTTACTGCGCCAGAACATTTTATCTGCAACTGTTTCGGAAGAGCGAGTAAAACCCCCCTTTTCCTGTTTTTGCACATTGAATTCCCAAGCTCCTCCAAAATGATTCGGTCCACTTAACAGTAATGAAGTTTACACCGCCGAGGGGAATGGTATTTCCCCAACGTAACATCGGTATCCTTTACTGGCTTCCCTCACTCAGGATGGGAAAAACAATGCAGTGACCTGTCATTTCTGAGGAAATCACAAACTAGATATTGGACTGCTTTTAGTTTCCTGGTCTCAGTGTCAAGGTGAAATTGAAGAGAACAGTATTTCTACAACATGCATGTATTTATTTTTTGTTCATACAGTATTGAAGGGTTACTGGAGCTGAAGTATGCGGCAGATTATGGCCATAAGGCACAATGAACCGTTTTAGAAACATGGCAAGACATTTCAGGCAATGAGAAATATTAGTATTTAATCACATTAAAGACAATTGCTATCTATTGTCATAGGAAGTGAAAGTGAATCTTCTGCATGGGTCAAATGCAATATTTAAACATTATTAAGTTCCAGGAAAACAGATTAATGCTTCTAGGAAATGTAGGAATTCTTGGAAGAGATTACCAAATCTCTCAAAAGGTTCCCAAATGAAATCACAAACAATTACTATGTAGGCGGAGTTTGGTTGTAAAGTAGTGTGTGTTGTCTGGCAACATGTGGGATACAAACGGTATCAGTTAAACCAATCATTTTTTTAAGGTTTTTTCAGTCTTCCCTTTTTTGTCACAGAATATAAATTATCAGATGGAATTCAATTCAGTAAAATTGACTGAATCATTACTAATCATTACCATTTTAAATACAGCAGTGAGTGGTCTGACAGGATTTTACCACGGGCACCATGTCATTCGACCTGAGACTGCTCGAGATGGATTTAACTTTGCCTGCAGCATGCTCCGAGCCTAAGAATTATGAATGCTTCGCGCTTACTGGTGCAGGAAGCAAAGACTCCGGCTCACCCTCACCCAGGATCAGGTGGGGCAACAGTGCACACAGTAATACGCCCTTTGTGGCATTTTAATACACTAATGTGACACAAACAAGACTTCACTCGCTGTCCAGGGGTACTGACTACGTAGCTGTAGGGTCCCACTCGCTCAAAATGTTGTAAGGCCCTTAAAAACAGACACCCATCTTCTCACTCCCCCCCCCCCTCTCATCGACAATAGCACCAACACTTGGTCCCCCACCTCAAAGGAATGGGGCTTTGCCATTTTTACATACTGATGTTTCATACCCCCTTTGGAGGTAACAAGGTCACGCCGAGCGATCTCACAAGCAGCTTGCTGCCTATCATTAAACTGTTAACTGTCCTTGAGGCTAAACGCAAAGGTACGTGGACCTCAAGGCCATAAACAAAAGCAAAAGGAGTAAATCCAGTGGACTTATTTACGGAATCCTGGACAGCGAACATTTGGGGAAAAAAGGCATAGCCGCATCCCTTTCACTAGTAAATCATCGAGAGGAAGGGATGGTACCACACCCACAGTAACCGGGCCAACAACTAAATCAGTACACATCATGCATGGGAACCATCCCAAACTCTCCTCCTAGCCCCGCCAGGAGGATTCCTCCACTGGGAGATGTGGGAGGAGGCAGGCCAATGGCTTTGGCTAATGGTGGTCTGGGCTGCACCACTGTCATGCAAAAGACTCATCGGCACTGGCTCACTGCCTTCTGTGAGGGATACAGTACTTTGGGAGATAAACGCATCATACTCATTAGAAGAGGCTTTAACAGACACAGCTTGCCCCTCTGGCTCAGCCCCACTCATCGGGACAGTGGCTGGCATCACCAGCACCACACCAGCAGAGGACCCTTCCCTGGGACGGTCCGAGCACCGAGACCTGATACGCCCTGGCTTTTTACACCCATGGCAAACAAGCTCCCTATTGCCAATCCAGCTGCACCTGCCTCTGGAAAAGAAAAGACATCCAGTGAGCAGCAGTTCTGTGGAGGGAAACGTCTTGTTGATGAGAGAGGTCAATGTAGAATGGCCAGACTGGTTCGAGCTGACAGGCTACAGCAACTCAGATAACCACTCAGTACAATTGGGGTGAGCAGAAAAGCATCCCAGAATTCACGACACCTTGAGGCGGTTGGGCTACAACAGCAGAAGACCACGTCTGGTTCCACTTCTGTCAGGCAAGAACAGAAAGCTGAGGCTGCAGTGGACACAGGCTCACCAAAACTGGACAGTTAAAGACTGGAAGAATAGCCTGGTCTGATGAATCTCTATTTCTGCTGAGACACACAGATGGTTGGGTCAGAATTTGGTGCCAACAGCATGAATCCATGGACCCAACCAGCCTTGCATCAACAGTCCAGGCTGGTGCCGGTTGTGTAATGATGTGGGAAATGTTGTCTTGGCATACTTTAGGCCCGTTACTACCAATCAATCATCGCTTGCATGCCACAGACTATTTGAGTGTTGTTGCTCACCATGTGCATCTCTTCATGGCCACAATTTACCCATCTTCTAATGGCTACTTCCTATGATAATGCACCATGTCACAAAGCAAAAGTCATCTCCTACTGGTTTCATGACCATGACAATGAGTTCAATGTTCTTCAGTGGCCTTCCCAGTCACTGGATCTGAATCCAATAGAACACCTTTGGGATGTGGTAGGGTGGGAGATTCACAGCTTGAAAGTGCACCTGACATCTGCAGGAATTGCGTGGTGCAATCATGTCAACATGGACCAGAATCTCAAAGGAATGTTTCCTATGTCTTGTGGAATCCATGCTATGAAGAACTGAGGCTATTTTGAGAGCAAAGGGAGGCCCTTCCCGGTATTAACATAGCGTTACTAATAAAGTGCTCAGTGAGTTTACATTGCTGCTCGTTTCGAGAGAATGACTATCTTGACAAAATTCAGTCCACCGTGAATATTCAAGCAGGCGATGCAGAGCATTCAGTAAAGCTCATAGTCGACATTAGTGCCTCTGTATCCATCCTACCAAAACGCATACAAGGAGGATTTACTTACTCCCAGCTGAGGCTCATTTAGTTACGTACCCCGGTACACCAATCAACGTGCTAGGTTGCATGCAAGCTAATATTGTGAGAGACACTGTCACTTGCCCTGTGAACTTTTATATTGTAGACAGAGGATGTGCTTTATTGGGGATGGATCTAATAAAATCTTTTAAGCTGTGCATTAAAGGATACGCATCTATCTCCCTGCTCTGCTCTAGTCCTGCAGCCTTCTGCAGCCCAAACCGACCTGTCACCCATGGGTTGCGTGAAGGGGTTCTTACATCAAGTGAAAATCTTAGAGTCTGCCGAGCCTGTACGCCCGAAAGATGAAGTTAAGTCCCTCCTCAGTGAGAGCCACTGATTTGGATGAAGCTCATTGTCTTCTCTTTGCTGGTGTCATAGAACGGGTCGACGTGTCCCTGTGGGTCCCGCCTGTCCGTGTACGTATGCATTGTCAGACAGGAAACTCTGGCACTCATCGCTCCTCTCACTGGTGCCCCACATTCCACAGCAGATTCCGGTCCAATCGGTCAATGGCTTTCAGAAAAAGCAGCTGCAAGTGCACCTGAGAACGCACTTGCCAAATAGACTGCCAAACCGTGCAAGCCACCGGACTGCCAAACCATGCAAGCCACCGGACTGCCAAACCGTGCAAGCCACCGGACTCACAAAACCGTGCAAGCCACCGGACTCACAAACCGTGCAAGCCACCGGACTGCCAAACCCTGCAAGCCACCGGACACCAAACCGTGCAAGCCACCGGACTGCCAAACCGTGCAAGCCACCGGATTGGTTTAAAGACTTTGAAACCTAAAAAGAATGTTACGTGACACTGTAAAGAAAAAAAAAACTGTGTGATTGAGAATGTCGAGCAAGGTATGTCCACAAAATACATAATGTTAAATAATGTTTTGTTGACTGTATGTACTGAGAGTTAATGATTTGCTAAAGAACATTTCCACGCTGTTGAATAATATTTAACTTGATTCTGTAGTTATTGACGTAGCCTTAAGGAGGAAATGCTACTGCTGTTTTGTTGCAGTCCCGATTGCTTATGTTAAAGAGAAAAGTCATTGTGTTATACGGAAGAAAAGCACTTGTTTTACATAGTGGGGATGTTATGTCCTGCTGTTATAAACATGCTGCATTCCTATTTTCTCCAGTAGGTGTCAGTCTATCTGTTCTATAGTAATGGTGGATACTGTTTTCAGGAAGTAGATCTAGGGGAGGCAGGGTAGAGTGAGTAATGCAATATGGTGTAATGTCACTGTGGAGTTTCTGTAAAGTGAATGAAGTTCCATTCATCTCTGCCTGGTTTATTGAGTCATCTCGCAACACTATGGCTTTGGCTTTGTTACAAAACATTTTTGACAGATGCTCACCTGGTTCCAAGACGCCACAAATCTTGGACTACTATCTTACGCAGTCCGGCCAGTCAAACACACAGTCCTCCCTGGCTGGACAGCCCTGTCTGTATTTCTTTCTTCACTTAAGTATTATTTTGTTTTGTTTTCTAAAAGTTAGCTGTTGTCCTGTTGCTCTGAAGTAATGGCTTTGTCTCCAGCCATTTGCTTCCTCCAAGCAGTGGCCCTCAATCACACTTGGTACCTTGGCGTCTCATGCTGAGCGTCTCAGAAGCAGCATCACCCAGCAGCCATCATTGATTCCTTATATGCTTATGCCTGGTTCAAATCCCATGCAAGGCTCACAGGTGCACACTAGCGGAATGACATTCACCTCAAAGCCAAAGAGCACACAGCTAACTGACATTTTGTGGGTTTTATTCATAATTCTAAACATAAATTGATTGATCCCAGACTTAAGGGCATGATCCAAAAATGTGCACATAGGATTCAAAGTGGAAAATAATTCTAGTCATCACACTACATCTTACTGTGAAATAAGGTTTGAGATTTATAGAGTAGAAACATTGTATAACTATATTTTAGTACAATGTTTCAATGATAAGCATTCCATACTGCGACATATGATTAGTATCGCACCCTAAAATGTAGTTCATGGCATTCAGTATTTATTACAGGGGATCCTTGTTCCCCAGATGTTTTTAGAGCTCTTCTTAGACTGCAAATGTGTGGTGTTACCTTCTCATAACATGATATCTTAGATACCATTTCTTTAACAGAATATAAGCATTGTGAAATACTAAATATTTTACTTTGAATTTTTTTTTTTTCTGTCACCCAAAAACATTACAATCAATTTAATTCCAATTCGATGTGTCAGTTAACCCGGTGATTTACCTCGATTGTCCAATCCCCAGAAGCTGAATGAGTCCACTAGCTGTGAGTTTGTCCCAGTGGCACAAACAAAAATACAGGCAGAACCCTTCCGACTGATTTTGTTAAGAGACAAAAGTCTGATACCGAATACCCACAGTTAAGTGTTAAGGTGCTGGAGTGCTGTACCTCTCTGCAGCGGTGTTGGATGGATATTGACTGCTGATTGAATCTGAACGTTGAAAATCCTCTTAAGAGCTTCGGTCATGCCTCCGGTACGACTCCTCTCTCCGACTTCCTTTCCCTCTCTGAGGTTGGACGCCAGCTGAATAATGGATGGACACTGGGGTGCTGGAGGTTTTCTCTCTTTCCACTGCAGGGAGTCAGTGATCACAGCAAGGCCACACAATGCGCGTTGAACCACGGCTCAGGTTCCTGTTCCCAAATTCAACAGGGCAACAATCTGCCCTCATCCTGTCATTGTGTTGCATGCTTCACATTAGAACAATTTTAATGGTGTTTCAGGCGGAAGCCCAGATCGGCTGGTGGAGGTATTTTCAAGGGCAACGGCAAACACAGACTCAGCAAGAACAATTACCTGCAAAGACAATACAATCTTTGATGAAAGGAACGGGGCCAAAGGCATTCCAAGTATGCCTGGATGATTTCCAGAGATTACAGCGCTGACACAAAATGTCGATTCATTCAAAATCACGCACACACTTCAATGTATTCATAAAACTTTGTTACAATACGGTTTGAATTAATATGGAAGTTTTTATTTATTTTATTGATTGGACAGCGCTTATATAACAGACTTGGTTGTTTTGACTGAAGCCTCATCAAACAAAATGAAAGCCAGCCCAGCTGGTCAACTATAGTCTGCCTGTAATAAACTTGTGATTGTATAATATATATGATTAATTTGCAAATGGTGGACAGGTTAGTGTCTAATGGTGATGTGATGAAAGTAGGTTTTTGAAGTTGAATAGCTAATTTTTTTTTTTGTTCAAGGTTGATTTTCACACTTTGACTGAAAACATAATTTATTAAAAATTATTTTATAACCTTTAATGGCAGTAAATGAATTCTAAGGCAAAAGAAACGTTCATTGTACACACATACACAATTAATTGTATGATTATATATTTTTCCCTCTGGGCAGTGGCAATCCAGTGAATCTATATCATTTTCTTATATCACTGAGAATGCAAAACATATGACTGTGAATTTATTGCGACACGTTTTACTCATATTAATTGAGGGTGCCAGTAATTCTGGAGGACTATGTATTGGTCTCTGTGTCGTTGTTGCTTGGTGTATCTTGCAGCCAGCTTGTGGGTGTTGCTAATGTAGTCTTGAGGAAGTCAGCTACAAATGTATTGACAGGAGATGCCTCAATTTTGGCGCATCTGGACGTTGGCAGGTTCTAGAATTATATGCACTGTTCATGAGGAATTTTAGGTAGCATCATTGACACCTGCTTTAATTTGCCATTCAGTTGATTAAACCTCACCACTCATCCCAACAAATCTGGGAGATCTGCCTCCATGCTTCATTTTTTTATTAATGTCCATGTATAGGGACAGGGATTCATTGTATAGGACAGGAATGTCAGCTATGAACTAAAATGTTAATATACGAACTAAAGTTTAAGAAAATGTTTCACAGAGAAAGAATATAAGAGGATCACATCTGCCATCGCTCGACTCTGTCGCTGCTCATTTGCATAAAGTTGAACTTTGCTCACCTTTTTTTGTCGCCAAGCAGCAGCGACTTTCTCTGCGCCATGTAGCCCAGCGACCATTGGAAATGAATGACTTCCGGCTGCTTTTTCGCTGGTTGTCGCTGCCAGTGTGAGCCCAGGGCTAGTGGCAACAGTTGTCATACTAGCCATAGACAAACTAGTATTACTGTTAGTTTTAGTAGTTGTGGGTATTCTTAATAATGGTCTCTTTTGTTTTACTATTAACTGTATTAATATTTTGTCAATGTTCCTATCCCTGTGCATACTGAAATTGTGTATTCCCAACAAGAATAAAGATATATTCAAATTGCAGCTATTTTGATTTATGGGTAGAAACCAGCCAGGTAGTAAACACATGTAAATAACAGGTGCTATCAAAGATTTGTTATAAAGAGGCAGATAGAGTTGACTTTACTTATGATTTCAGTATTTTAGAGGGAGAATGAGAGAGCAGGACAGTGAAAAAAGGTTGTTTATTCAAACCAGTGTAACATACAGAGGAGCTGCTGTAGTTTCAGCAGATTATGCAATAATGGAAAAAATGAGCAGGGTATACTGATAATGACAAAAATAATACTGGAGAATTGTCTGACTGACATATAAACAAAACTTCAAGAAATGAAAATACATCAGATCTTCTGTCAAAGAGAACAGTGGTTTCAAGGCAATTTTGTTCATTCACTTGGTTTACCTTAAACAGAAAAAAAAAAAAAAACATTCTACTGAAATTGCAGTCCCACACCTTGAAGCTATTGTGTGTTATGTGTGTAGAAAGCCATGGGCCATAGAACTACTTCCAGTGTGGCCGTCGATGAACATACTGGTAAAGCCATTTAATGTCATTACAAGTATTGCATTTAAGTGAGCAAAAGTGTCATAAAACGTTCCATCGGTGTAGTGTCAATGGTTCACTATGCAAAAATAGAAAAATCAAAATTCGAAGTTATATTCTCAAAAATTGAGTTGTGCCTTATCATTTATTAATCCAAAAAGTGTTATTTTATAAAAATGAAAATGCTTGTATTTATCTGAGTTAAGGACAAATGCGAATTGAATCCAGGCCTTTCTGTGGTTCTAAGTGAACATTCTGTATAGCTCATTGCTGTGTACTATCGTGTTGTGTGAACAAACCAGTGTATGTGTTCAAGCTGTTACATTCCAGAGTGACTGTAAAAGTAAATACACAGTATCAGCAGGCAGGCCATTTGTGTAAATACACTAAAAAGTGGTCAATGGCATCTAAACATTTCTCATGCAAATTCCTCATTACTTTTCAACCACCTTTTATTCTATATTCCTGGTATCATTCTTTTTATGATGTATGACAAACTAGTAAACTATCATACAATACTCTTGTATGACAGATTACTATCATAAGGCCCTTTGCACTAAGCTAAGGCTGCTAAGGCTATCAGGTCGCCTGCTTTTATATCTTTGACCATTAAACAATGGTTATGAGCAATTACTATTACTTGGTTGATTAAATATGTCATAGTTATAACAGAGTCCCAATCACAAAGATGAACCATAACTCTAGAAGCAACACTCTTGCCTTGATTAATGTCATATTAATAACACATTTCAGCAAATATGGACATCATATTGATGCCTGCACCTGTCAACAACTTTTTTAAACCATACAATAAAAACTGACAATAACATTTTATTTGGAGAACCAGTATATAGATTTCTTTAATTGATTGTCTCAATCTGATAGTTGTAAATTGACAAACGATGGGGCAGAAAGCTTGCTCAAATGGTTCCTGTTTTAACTGATTATTCAGTAATGTTTCAAATAACCATAGACCCAGTTGGTAGACAGTGATATTTTGAATGTAAATAACTAAAGAAAGTAAATAAACACACATAAATACAAAACCACTCGCTAATACACAGATCTGTTCATATGGCTAGCCATAGGTCAAAATCAGATTTAGTAAATCACAAATTACAGTTTTTCTGAGTTGCTAAAACACTAAACCCCATTCTCTGAAGAGTGCATGTAAGAGGTGGTGTATGATGAGGAAGATGAGGAGGATGAAGAAGACCAAAACCAACAATGGTCATTTCAGATGAAATTTAAGCAACTGTGATAGACCATGCTCTTGTTCATGGAATGACAATGAGGGAAGCATGACAAACAGGTATATGACCGACAACCCTATACCATAGAAAATCTCCACCAGGCCATGGTATTGGCCAGCGGTCACATAAGTGTGGAGTCTCGCCAAGGCCGGATCTGGCACACCAGATGGTTTTCTGCCATTGCCTGGCCTGAGAGAACGTTGCATGTGATGTAGATGACGTCCTCTGGCCTGACCCAGCGCAAAGATGTGATGCTGAAGCCGAATGAATGAGATTCATTCATTCAAATTTGGTTTTGAGTTTACAGTTTTGAGAAAAAGGGTGGATGGTTTCAAGAATTGTGTCTTAGCGATTGTGAAAAACTGTAATTGTGTTTACTTTTTTCTATAGTATCTATACAACTAAAATACTAAATTATAAGTATATCCATGGTTCACATGAAATATTTAAATATGTAAATGAAGTATTTAAATATTGTATATTATTCATAAGATTATATTCCGTCATATTGTAAATTATTTGTTTACCGTTGTCAATGGCTCTTCCTTTTACACTTTCAGATTTGTCTGTCTGGTAGACAACTTGCAAACAATGGAGGTAAATGGTGCAATTAAATCAAAGGAAAAGTACAAGAAACAAACAGAGACAAAAATAAGTCACCTGAACTTTGTGCCTGGAAACATAACATTTGGTAGTGCTTTATAAATAGAATCTTAGTGTATATATATATAAAAATGTTAATCATGATGTTCCAATGCCTTGCATTGTCAACAGTTTGGTAGCCTGTAATTTAATTCTCAGTCCTCATGAATTGACCTGATAGATGATTGTCAAAAGTTTTTCTAAAACCTTCGCAGAATTACCTTAGTGGCTAAATTATTAATAAGCTTGTGCAATGCTGTTTGATTCATCATTTTTTGTTCATGAACAGGGTAAAATTATTCATTATAACCTGCTCCAATAGGCAGCCATACCCCCATATACAGTCATCCTATTAAATGGTAGAAGCTAGGCAGTTGCTAGTTCTGCTCAAGGAAGAAAATCTCATTTCATTGAGCCCAGTTTCCTGGATGCAGTGATGGGCACACTGTGCTATAGGAGTTAATGACTATGGTCATGAATAATCCTGTAGTTTTTATCACAAAGAGTAGAATTTCACCGGTGTCTTGGAAAATTTGCTAAATATGGCCCTACCATGTCATCATCCCATGGTCTATTTTGTTTAATAACTCGTTCTGTCTCTGCCTCAGCTAAGGTGTGGTGAGCATTCTGGTGCAAAATGGCTGCCATGCATTACCCAAGTGAGGGCATAAATAGTTTCTTCCACTGCAAAGTGTTCTGTGATCAGGTGATAGTAAGCACAACATGTGTTTGCTACATTACGCTTGCTATAAGTAATTTTAGGAGAAATTCTGTTATTTTCCTCCAATTCTGAACAACTAGTAACAAATAACTAGCGTCAAGAAAACGACCATAAATAAACATCCATGTTTATTATATTAAATAAATAAATGTATGTAAATAAACATCCATGTTTATTTGTGTAGTTATTCTGTCTTTTGTGAGCCAACAGTCATGGCAGAATTACAATTTAAGGCTACTTAATTGTTAAACATGCAGGTCCGTATTATCGTGATGGCTGTAATTAAAACTGAAATGGCAATACACAAACAAATAAAATAAGGCAGTAGGGAAATTAAACATTTTCCTGGTTGCTATAAATATATAAGTACTCATATTTGGCTTGACTATTGTGTGGTTGATTTGAGTGCTAATCAAGACTCTTCAAAAACCGCTGGTTTCCGAATAAGAATTTAGTTGAGGAGCTCAATACTCGATAGATAAAAAATAAAGCAAGGGATGATTTCTGCTACTTGATTTAACCGAAAATGCCATGTGCTCTGGATGTTGGCCTGTTTCATATGTACATAGCACATTCAGTTTCATTTCAGATAATTCGTTGCATACATAAATTATGAATTTGCTTTTAAATAATTGTGCAGAATAGAACATCATCCCTCAGTGTGTTGAATATTTCAGTATGAATTTTGATATGGCTTAATTTTACATAGAAGTATGTTGCACATATTCAAACATATAAAAACTCTAATTTTGGGCATTATTTTAAGAATCTACATGGCCAATTAAGCAAATAAATTACAGATTAGCAGATCACTGTTTTTCATGTTGACGAAAGCCTAAGTTTTCATTGTACTGTATTCAGTGATGGGTAGCACCAAGCTAACTTCACATGTAAACCAAGACTTGATTGTCACACTACAGCATGTACCAGCTGTAATCATACCACCCAAAACACAATGCAACCCATAGAGGATCATCAGTAACTTATAACCCCATGGTAACCTCAAATATGTAGTTCCATACTTTACAAAGCGAATGGTCTAAGTCTAATCAGTATGTATAAGAGAAAGCAAAGAGCAAAGAGTGAGAGAATTTATCTGGAAAGCACTGATTGGTTGTTGTGCTGTGGAACCCGCCCAGTTAGTTAACAGAAAAATCAAACCCAGTTTTATAAAGAGGAGTGAAATGAATACAAGAGTCTGCTTGAACTTGAATTCCCAGGTAAATGAGGCCCCCAAAATTCACTTGTTTACAAATGCGTTTAGAAAAATAGCCCTAGAAACATGACGGCCTGCTACGAAGATTTAAGAAAAAGCAAATGCAAAACGATGTGTTGTCAAACTCCATCCAGAAAATTGGGAAGTCCATTCGATAGCTTTCAAATAAAAGCACATTAAAATAAATGAAAGAGAATAATTCAAATGAACTGCTACTACTCACGCATTAGAATAAATAGGCACCGATACCAAGGTAAATGTTTGTTAAAAACTTGTGAAACGTAAAAATACTTCTTATTGTACACTGCTGCTAGTTTTCCATTATTTTGTCCCTCAACCCTCCCCACCCTGACCTGAAAATATAACACACACCCTCACAAAAAATGGCCCAGCTGAAAGCACTTTCTGCTTTTTTAAGGCAACTGGATTACTATGGCGTATGAAAGGCAGTATAAATGCTTGTAAGGAATTATGTGTGAAGTAAAGAGAGTGAAGTACCAAACAAAAGTTACAGTATCCATCTACTTGTCCCTGTGAGAGAGTGTGTTTTACCCTCACATAAATCCCAGCATTTTAATAAATGTATGATGAGGTTTTCTGTTTTTGGTTTAGTCTCCATTTTGTTCTTACACACTGTATCTTACCTTAAAAAACCTATGTCATGCGGATTTCTATTTTTCTACAAACTGGACACAGGTAATAATTGCCTCCTTAAAAGTGTTGGGATATTCAAATAGCATTTTCTTCATTATTCTGATGCTGGTCTTAACCCCTTTTCCCATACCTATTCGTAATCGTACGGTATTTTTGCTGGTAAAGCACTGAAAAACAAGCTAGTTTTTAAAAAACGAGATCGAAAGACACTTGGGAGAGTGTGCTTTCTTAAAAGAGAAGTGGAGGTTCTGTCAGCAATGAGGTGACGTTTTCAGGGGACTGACCAGGGGCTCCTATGATTGCAGCTCGGACAAGGTCACATGACAGTACAGCACCGGCATCGCTTTTTCTTTTGAATGGCTGGGGGCGGAAGCTCGACGATCGAGGTCTCTTCCTTCTCCTCAGAGGACAGTTCAGAGGAGACTGACAGGGGCCGGCCAGCGACAAGGTCTGCTGCGTTGCCATCCATGGTGGACACGTCGGTGACCGTCTTCTCACGGAGGGACCTGTCGTCGTCCTCGTCGATCAGAACGATATCCGCCTGGACGGTGCCGTCGAACCCCAGGACCCGGGGTTCCTCCTCTCCCACGAAGACCACCTCCGTCGATTCCGACACCTTGTACTCCAGCCTGGGGCTCGGTTGAGAGGGTCCAGCCATTCCCTGTGGGCTGTCCTGCATCTCCACCTTGGCTTGGTTGGGCACGACCGGCCCCTTCACACCTACCTGGCTACTGCCAGCGGTAGCCGGGTCTGTGCGGGTGACCGTGATGCTGGCCCCGTCCCCATAGGCGTGGCCCACGTGCTGCATCAGTTCACCCCCCTCCGAGGAGCTCCAGGGGTGGACGCCGTTCTCCAGCGTCGTGGTTCCACCGGAGCGCACCTCATACATCACCCTCTGCACGTCATCGTACACCTTCACGCCCCGTTCGTTAAGCTCCTCAGCATTCACGGCTGAGACGGAGGGGACCTTTCCGTCCCCCTTTTTCCTGTCTTTCCCCACGTTGACCTCCATGGTGTATGCTGCTTCAAACAGTGGCGGAAACAGAAAAGACACTGTTATCAGAAATGTATCAGACTGTGTAAATACACTTCAGTCTCTGCAAACACAATCACCACGATCAGTATGATGCAATGTCAGTGAAAACTCTGAAAAAAACATCAAGTTTAACCATTGAAAATACAGTATAACAGAGTAAAACAGTAACATTGAAAATCTAAACATAAGCAAAACTCTACACAATTTCACAATGTTAAAATATCTTACACGACATGTGATGGAACAGTGGCTGCATATACTTTTATAGTAGTTTTTGTCCGTCAAAACTTCATATTTAAAAGGATCACTATCTGAATATGATTACAAAATAAATAATCTGGCATTTCTTTCTTGAGGTTCTTGCCTCAATTATCTTTGCTTTAGTGACTACCCACTCAATCTATCTACTCATACTGCCAAAATCCCCACAGTTTAGCCACCTTGCTTCTTCGTTTTGAAGGTCAAGCTAACCTTACCATTTTCTGACCCATTTCCATTCTACCCTGCCTATGTAAAATCATACAAAAACTTGTCCATGAGCAGTTGGCCCATTGACTAGGTCAGTCTCAAGTGCAAGGTGACAGTCTTTTGCCTGCCTCCTCAAAAAACAGGCATCTCTGAAAATGTGTGCATAATGAAAACAAGGCAATTCAAGGGCAACAAATTTGAGAATCACTTTTGAAGGAGCTTTTAGAAGTGCACATCAGATCAGTGTCCTCAAGTGACAACTGCAAGACTATGGCTTTACAGCTAACAAAAGCGTTTTTCAACAATTAGCCAGCCAGCTACTTCATTCAGAAAACCAAAGTCATTACAACTGTTTTTGTAAAGTTCTACTCATTTTCATGATCAGGTGAATACACTTGATGCCACAGTGCACAGACTAATGTGCTTTAGCTAACATTAGTTCTATCGACTTGAGTGGAAGATACCTAGTTAGCTAGCTGCTCAAATATACCATCCCAACCATTTCTCAAACGTATGACACAATAAGATGTAACATTTTTAGTCATAAGTTAACCAAATGGGTCATTTATTAGAACTGTAAAGTACCTCATGGTTTTTCTGTCAATCAGGGAGGTTAGCTCAGCGGCCATTTTCACAAGGCTTATGGAAGATCATATATAACAAGGTTGCATAGTATCCTACGCTAAAATCTTACCACTGGTATGGCCCTTGTAAAGATCCATTTTGATGACTTCATTCTTTGGTCATGTGCACACTACTAATTTGTTATTCTGTATAGAATAAAAACCATGAGTATGATTTGTTGGTTTGCAGTAGGTGAGTGTATTAGCACAGCTTTTATACATTTGTAGAAATCAACTATAAATACATGTCATATTTTATTTTTACTATGTATTCAGTGTGAGGATTGAATATAGACAGTGTTGTTCATGGTGATAAGTGGGAATGCATAGGAATACTCCCAGAAATGTCCCATTATGTTCTCACATCTTAATTTACTACTTTATGCAGACTACATGAGTTTTTTTTGTATATCTCCACAACTGCATATGTTAAATCTGAAAGTATTCTGTCTTAACCATTCCTATTCATAAACACAGTGCCACATGGTTCTAAATTAGGTCCACCATTCCTTTTCCATTTATATAAACAAAGTGGCACAAACAGCATGCTGACTTAAATACAAATTTTGGTAATTATACAATTATGAATTCTTAATTAATATTACTAATTAATAAGTAATAATTAATTCAATATCTATAATCTTATCTGAAAATACATCTTTGTACCCAGCTTCACTCTACAATATAAAGCAGTAATAGATTAATACCAAGCAGTCTAACCAACATCCACATTGTTTTTAATGCAATCAGAAGTGAATGTGTACTATTGCATGGACTACATAACTTTGATGACAGCTACAGCAATAGCTACCTTCAAGCACTTACCTATTTGGCTATCGCATTACTTTCTATCTTTGAAATGATCATCGATTACTTTCATAATAAAAATAGCTAGAATTTATGTTTTCTATTGAAAAAGGCTCCTTTTCATGCTTGCAGCACACTTTAATACATTTGTAAATTACAAATATTTTGATATGACTGAAATTCAACCCGGATGAAATCCTGTGTTTTCCAAATATTTAGCTGGCTAAGAGCTTTAACCTGATTTAAAAAATTCTCCCTATAGAGACCCAAAACGTTAATCCAGAGTGAATTTCATTATATATGCATACACAATTTGTGGGTTGTGACTGGAGTAATTCATTTGAAGTAGTTACCTTGCCCAGTGGTTTGACAGACTCAGGTCCTGCTACCATTGTACCCTGTAGCATGGCATTTACCTTGAATTGCTTTCCATGTAACAAAACTCTGGATAAGTGTTGGCTAAGCAAATGAATAAACAACATTAACTGAATAAAATAGCAAAATGCACAAATCGTAATTTAATCAGAGGGCGGACTCAGTTACTGAGTCCCGCGCTCTAACTTCTAGACAACACAGTGTCATGTTACAGTACTGCCCCCTGTTGACAAATATTCATGACCCAATCTTCAGCTCAATGTCAAAATACAGCTCAGGCAAATGGCCAATTTTACATTCATAACTGTCTTGACTCATGGGGACTGTGCTATATAGTATATTCAATTAGCATTAGTTGCTTACTTTGACCATTGGTTAGAACTACATCACCAATATTTACAATTACGACTATATCTATTAGTATACAGAGCTTTGCACAGCCAACATTAAACAAACATTTAAAAATATTTAATACACATCACGAAATAAGACTTATTTATTATTTGAATATTTACCCCTGAATTCTACTCTGAGATGTTCTGATTTTCAAAAAACTGAATTCTTATTAATGTTATTAATGTAGAATAAATATTTGTGGATGATTATAGAGCTTGAGCTGACATATGCTTGAGCTGACATGTGAAAGCTACAATATTGAGCATCTGTGCTCTCATGCTTTACATGTTCATAAAACAAAATATTCTACAGTACTCCACACCTGACTCAAAAATACACACAAATACGACAGAGATTGAAACAGTTTCAGTCCAGTTTGCTGAACACAAGCATATATTATATTTCTGCATATGGAGGCAGAAAGACACAGTGTGCCGCTGTGCTTTGCCTTCCCTCAGCAACACCCCTATCATCCCTGGACCATTTCCAATCTGGCAACCCATCAGCCTCCATCCCCTCTGCATCCCCCAACACCTACCAGCGTTGCTCAGGAGTCTCTGGTCCCCAGAAGCCGTGGTGGGTGTTCGGGAGTACAGCTCTGGGAGTTCGGGGGTCCGGGAGACGATGTATTTCACCGCATCTGTCGGGTGCGGAGCAGAAGAGGAAGTAACGGCAGACCCCTGGGCCCCAAAGCCCCCCTGGTGTACCCCCCACCCCCTCCCCATTCTAACCCTTTCTCCTCCCTGTCCCCCTCTCTCTCTCTCTCTCTCTCTCTCCCTCTCTCTCTCTCAGGCAGCTGAGTGCTTAGGCAGCAAAAGCCAGTGAAAGTGTATTAGAGGGAACAATGAACCCCCGGTCTGGGGGATTCCCTCTGAATAGCAGGATCAGTGTGTAAACAAAGTGCAGAGTCATTGCCTTGTGGGTAAAGTTCAATAGTCTAGCTGAGGCAAGAGGGAAACGGTCCAAGGGGCTCATGTTCACTAGAGCAGGACCCCTCTACTTTCCAATGAAGGTAAGCATCAAGACTGAGTAGTGGTGATTGTGTGTGCACGTGTGTGTGTGTGTGTGCGTCCATGCATGTGTGTGTGTGCATGCATGTTTCTTTGCAAGCATGTATTTGTGTGTGGATGTGTGTGTGTGTGTGCATGCAAATGTGTGTTTGCATGTTTGTATTTGTGTGTGTGTGTGTGTGTGTGTGTGTGTGTGTGTGTGTGTGTGTGTGTGTGTGCATGCATATGTATGTTTGCATGCATGTATTTGTGTGTGTGTGCGCGCATGCATGTGTATGTGTACATGCATGTATTTGTGAGTGGATGTGTGTGTGCTGTGAATTTTGATTGTTAAACAGGGTATGTTTGTCCAGAGTAAATTTGGTGATGGCAAGGTAATGATACAAGAGAAAAAACTCTCTATCTGCATTCATTAAATAAAACACATATGTTAGGTACTTTACAAATTCACACACTATATTTTCATGTGTATATGTTTCAACTGTTATGTAAGACTTACAATAATATTGCGGCACCAGCATGTCGCCGGTGACTGCAGCGAAATGATATTACATAATATTATGTTGAATTATGTAATGGCATTATGTGTATTTATTCTTTCTATAATATCAAAACTTCTTTGAGGAACATTGTTACCCAAGGAAGTGAACCGTAGGAGTCTATTAGTTCCTTTGACATATCTATGTTTTTGCTGTGACTATGTCCCCCCAGCACATACCTCCATCTTGCTTCAGGATGCTCTACAAAAGAAGAGAGATGGAAAAGGTCAAATGTGTTTCGACGATCAAGACATGTCAGATAAGATAACATGTACACACCTGACAGATGCAGGTGCATTGTGGGAAAAACAGGATGAATAAACAAAGAACACCACTCCTGAAATTTTGGTCATGCAGTCTCCATGGTGTGTATTCCTGGAACATTAGCCATTGTTGTGTGAAATAAAAGAACACAGTGATTCATCAGGGAGGCAATGTGTGAGAATAGTTTGTTCATCCAGCAGGCAAAAATGAAAGCTGTTTTTACAGACTAATCAATAAATTGATTAAATGGAAATTCAACTTTAGATACACTCACTGTATAATTTACATTGCAATAAGGCAACTAAAATAAAATAATTCTATTCTGTAAAATGACAGCAGACAATACATATCCAGTCTTAAACAACCTCTTAATAAAACAAAGAAATCCCATCCAAGAAATCCATATATGTATGTATGTCTTTGTGTCACACATACATACATGATACCATCAGTGCAATGAGCAACAGGTGACTGCAACGAGTCAAATGCCTTCTTTTTTCTCAGACATTGGGAGTTAAAGGCCATGGCCTTGGTGTCTAGGTATACTTCTGTGTGTTAATCAAATAGTCATCCTTCTGTTTAATTAAGTCCTTCCCATCTATCCTTTACCAGCTGTGACAGTTATGAAGTCTTCTCAGGTGAAAGTATGAATGGAAGAAGTTGACAGGTACTACTGTGGTGATTGGATGGACATATCTAATTAATAATTCCAAAATGTTTTATGAAGGAAAAATACACCTAAATAGAGTCAATGTGGTCACAGGTCATCTACATCTACACTTTTGTGTCCCGTGATTCAAAATATCACATTTAAAATCTTAAAAATAAAAGGTGAGTGAATACATTTTTTTCCTGTAAACATAAAGCATTTTAATCTTGACATTTAATCCATGGTTTATCCCAAACGAATCCTGAGCTTGGAGTCGATGGCTGAACCTTTGTTTGAAAATCGTTGTGAACAATTCTTATTTGCTCACAGTATAAATGCAAGCTCTGGTTCTTTCTTTTTCATCTGAGGACTTTTTCTTTGACAGATACCTTTGAACGTTCATCCTCCAAGACGCCGATCTCTCCCTCCAATCTGTGGAAACACAAGAGTAGCACTATGCTTAAACACTCTTCTCAACACAAGTCAATGCTGAAAATTGTGTTTTCCAACTGACAAACAGCCATAGTCTGACAATTAGGCACCATTTTTAAAAATATTTTCAATGTTTGTTATAACAAAAATGTAATAATTTACCAATATAATATAATAATTTAGCTAGGACAATATGTAAATACACATAATGTATTGACCCAAAATGTATGGAGGACAATGTGTATTTTAGGGGTATTTTCATTACCTACCAGAGCACTGAGTCGATAGTTAATCATATATTTAGGGAATTGTAACTTAAAGTGATTCAACATTTGTATTTTTAATTTGTGAGATTGAAACCATATAATGAGATGGTGAGAGCATCAGCTCTCACTGGTTGATGTATAGTGTTCTCAAACAGCCTGGACTCCTAGGGACAACATATTATGAAGTTGAGAGGGTGTACACACCATCTATTGTGTAAAACCGCAAATGGATATGCCTGCAAGTGTCTTCGAGGGTAGATGGTCGACTAAGAATTGTATTATTAACCTTTTCAGGGAACCTTGGTGGAAGCAGTATACTGAAAATACACTTTTATCAAGAGATAATCACAAATGAATATACCAGTTAAGGCAAAGTTGGCATTATCCATTTTTTGAAAACTTAAATCCCCCTCCTCTGCGTTTATGAGTCGTATATTGAGGACTGCTTTTATACTCACGCTCACATCTAAAAGCTCTCATGTATTTTGCGAGTCTTTTTTGTTTGATGGCTAAATGGTATGCGTGTCCTTCCCCGTATACAATTCAGTCTGCACGTAGCCTCTCCTCCCTTCTCAAGAGCCCAGACATTGGGCTCGGTGAAACCCGAGAGCGACTAGAACATGAGACCAGCCCACACGCTGTCTTTCCTGAGAGGATGCTGTTGGAGATAGTCATTATGGTGGCATTCAACCAGGAAACGCCAAGCTGAAGGACCCTCTCTGCCTCTTCCCTTATTGTTAACATCCTTCCACTATTATGATAACCAAGGTTACATAACACTTGTCTCGGTTTATGGAGCCTTCCCATGATTCCCACCAGCTATGTCTGAGAAAGTGTATTGGAAAGTGCTACGATGTTGTGATTTTGGGAAGCTGTTTTGTCATTAAGGGAAAACTGACTGGGACTAACTTTATTCTGGTTAAGTTAGTGTCAGAAGTTTGCTGGTCAGTTTAAGGTTTTCTGCAAGAGCTGGGAGAGGTCTTGTTCCCATCAATCAAGGAAGGGTGGAGTTTTTCCAAAGGAAGGATCTGAAATGAAAGTGAGGGCAGTACATCCTGGGGACACGCAGTTCTATCTGAGGTCAGGCATCCGAGCCACATTTTCCGACAGCAAGCATAACATTGACATGATTCTGTATTAGTGACATGTGTGTTGATATGACTCAATAATTTAAAAAATAACGTGGATTACAATATCAGTAATGTCCTCTTGTTGCATGTTTCTTGAAGACAACGCTGAACTGTCCATATTCATAAAGAATAATAGATTCAAGCAACACGTGTCCTTACCTTTGACTTATGAATAAACTCATGAGTTAATTTTTTTGAACTCCCACCCTTTGGTGGATCATTTTGTGTGATTATTGAACTTGTCAAAGTCTATTTCCATGAAAAATGAATCTGTAATACTTGAATTAGTGGAATTTAGAGTTCAGGACACATTTACAGGGCTATATCTGAAAATAGTTTAGTTTTGCTATGTTACTTTGAACATGTTTATAAATGTAATTTTAGATGTATAGAAAAAAGGTTGCCTAACATTACAGAGTACAGAAAAGTGATATAAAGAGAAAGATAGAAAAAAACACTAAAATAAGAATATTTTAATAGGGTTTTATGTGAAAAAGACTCAATTTACACATAACCTATTCTAATTTTAAAGAAAATTGAGACTCAGAAATGGTACATATAATGTTTATCTCTCACATTATAACATTTATCTTGCAACATATCAAAGATAAATATTTATACAGTAATGTCTTTAATCTTATGGATGATTAAATTGCACCATTGGTGCTATTTTTTAATCAGTTTGAACAAACTGTTTCTCACTGACATTTATCAGCCAGTTCCTGCTACAGCCCACTATTGAACAACTGAACAAAATTATTGAACTATATCTAAGGTCTGTAGGTCTTCTGGGCCATCTAGTGGTTATGTACACACACACACAAGTGGTGAAAATAATTTTGTTTAAAATTTGGTATGGACATTAATATTAGCCAAGAAATGAATAACCTTGTGTTCATCTCTCTCCTCCAGACAGATACCTATATCTCTCCTATCATCTGAACAATTGCTATCTCCAGCCACACATTTAGGGGAAATGGTATCAAAAACGCACGCCTCTCCTTCCCTCCCTAGCTCCCCCACTCAGCCAAAGTTTCACTTGTAGCAACCAAATATTGTTAGCTTAGGATTGTTGTTGATATTACTAATGGTTTTTCGTTTTTGTTTCTTCAACAGGCCATCCACAGGGTTTAGTCCATGCTAATCCTTTTGGCACGAGAGACTTTTACCCCCTCTAGCACCTAAACATCCTTGTCTCAAAAAAACATGCACTTTGTGTTGTAAGTCGCTCTGGATAAGAGCGTCTGCTGAATGCCTATCATGTATGTAATGTAATGTAACGTAAAATGTACGTTCGTTGCATAACTTGTCCCATTGGGCTGAACCTGGCTTTGGCAAGCTGTCTTGAGCTGAAGAACTACTTAATTGCTGTACTCTATAGTATATTTTCATAACATGCATGCTGCATGCCATGGTGGTTCAGTGCTTAGCAAGAAGGTCCAATTTCTGCCATGGGCAGGCCCTTTCTGTGTGGAGTTTGCTTGTTCTCTCTGTGGCCATGTGGGATTTCCCTAGATTCTCAAGTTTCCTTCCATGGTGAAACTTACTCAAGTTAGGAGGATTGGACTTGCCAAATAGTGTGACAGCATTCATCAGACTGAAAACCTGTCCAGGGTGTCTCCTTGCCTCTCCTTCAATGTATGCTGGTATAGGCTACTGCCTCTCCCTGACTGTAGATTGGATAAAGCAGGTATTCCAAATTGGACAATTCATGTGTACCTTTAATAGTAACAATTAGGCCTGAAATAAGTACAACCACATCTGGTTTTTAGGAATCTGTGAAACTTTTGTTGTTTTGAAGATGTACAAAGTCACAGTCATCAGTACCTTTGGATTGTTTTGTCAATTTTCTTCACCTGCAGCTTGTCCTGTTCGTCTTGGATCCTGCTTCCGATCTCTTTTCCTTCCATCCCTAGCTGGATCCCCTTGAGGGGGTACCGTTCTCCCATATCCGTGGACTGAGGAAACAACATAAAGTCTCAGTTGCTATACAAAGAGACAAGGTTCTAGATATTCCTATATTCATTTATGTGTTGACACATATAGCAGATCCTCAGAAACGTGGCATTCAAAGTTGAGAGACACCTGCCAAATGAATAGCCAAAAACCCAGGTGCAGCATTCTAATTATAATGCAGGTTTTTAAATGAGAGGAATACAGCAACAAAACAAAAGTTACAATAAAATACACAGTGAAAGTAATATAAATTAATTATCATTCATTTTCAATGAAGCCCTTCAATCCACAGTCCTGTTAAAATGACCCAGGATGAAGTGAAACACCCTCTATGGCCTCCCCAGTCATCAGATCTAAGCATCATTGGACCTTCATGGGAAGTTGTAGAACAGAGTACACAGAGTAGAAAACTGCCTTCCTCACCTCTCAAACAACTGAAAGCTACTTTTGTAACCGAATTTCAAGAAGCACTGACGCTGTTCTGAAGCAAAGGGTGACTCCTTAATCAATAAATATTTAGTCTATGTCTGTTGGCATGAACTTGGTGTTGCATGGTTTGATTGTGGGATAAATTTAATGATTGTTTATAGCTACAAAACACATTATCTAAAACCATCTCAACCATGCTGTATTATGTAAACAAATGTAGCCATGGCATGATAAATAACAATCATAAAGTCAATATTAATTGATATATTTTGTATACCAAGCTTATATACAAGAAACATGATTTATGATTTGCATGAGTTACAAAAGACCCCCACATGTTTTTTTCTCTAGGTTACACTGCATTCTACTGATCAACCTATCTTCCATTTTCAGCCTGTTGCAAACACAAACAGGCGTTGAAGTCATTTGAATTTGAAGTGCCTTTCCTGTTTCATTTGGAAAGTGATTCAGAGGAGCTAATGACACGTCATAATGACTTGACAATATTAAAAATTATACAGTTCAATAGTGCATGTAAAATGGTGAAGAGGAATTTAATTAAAATCTGAACAGGATCTGAACTCATTTTCAGTGGTGACTAGTGAAACAAAACTAACCAGTCACAATCAAAAAAGGCATTGCTGCAAATTAGATTTCTCTCTAAAACCAGCTTTGTGTTACCTTCATTTTTCTTAATTTGTCACCCCATCTGTCTTTACTTTACTCTTTACCTTCACTGTTCACTACAGCTTTTTTCCTGCAAAACAAAATTGTGTGTATTTTTGTCGTTTTTGACCCTGTCAAAAAATGGCAGTATTAGTGAGCTCAAAAATATCAAATATAAAGAGCAAGGAAGAAAGATGGGAGAAAGACGAGGGACTGATATTCACACAGTGTAAGTTCTCACCACATAAATTTGCATGTATGCACTTTTAACAATAGTGGCATCTTTTGTATGAAAAATGTTTCCTTTATCTTCAAACCAGACAGCAATTGTATTCTACATCATCTCTTGATGAAAGTATTGAAAAAAATTAAATGGCACAGGTATTCTTTCTCGATGATAAAACACATACATTTATGGGAAATTGAGTGTTTCAGTGTATATGCTGTGTATATTTACTGAAAAAGCCAAAAAAAAGCAATTACAATTATTTGAACAGCAGCTAAAGCTCCACTTAGGAGTTAAAAATTCATAGGGTGCTCAGTTATGCCTGACCAAATGGCCCACCATAAAGTTAACTAAGAAGAATGAGTTGTGGAATAGCTTGCATTACTCTACACCCAATAAATCTAAAGTGGATACTTTATGCATGTCTATTTCTTGCCAAGTATGCTGACACATGATAACGAGTATTAATAAACAGTGCAGAGTAGACCGGACCCCCTCTCAGGCAAACATTCAGTACACATTCTTAGTCACCCAAAACCTGGGCAGAAACTGAAGGTCATGAAATGGCTACTGTTGTGTGATGTAATAGGAACGATTTGTCTGTCATAGTTGGCTGTCTGACATGGATGCAAGTACAAGACCTTATGACATAAAAGTCATGTTATACAATCCCCAGTGCACTTGATATTTTAAAACAAGCAGCCTCTACACAAAAACAGGGAATAATTTAATACTACCAGTTGCAATAAAAGTAACAGAATATATCTCAGAGAGATAGTATATGACTAACCTGCACATCTGTTTGAAGGATGTAAAGTAATTTATTTTGACATCAATTCACTGTGCCCTCTCAAATACTGTTAATCTCAAATACAGGACTAAACGTGTGGTAGAATGAGAATAAGGCGAGATTGCGATACAGCATAAATGTAGCTGAATTACTACCTCGACCAAAATCATTTCACTGTGACCACCAGGACCAAAAACTGGAATATAACCTTCCGGCTATACTTTGCAGTTTCACTGTGACTTATTATAGAAGCAGAAAGGAATGAGTGAGGAATGAAGATTAATCAATAAATGCATTTTCTCTCACTATAATAACGGCTTTCACAGAATGATGTAGACAAAGGAAAACAAGGACACAAAACATGACTTGAATTCTTGCATAACTCTACTGCCTAGATAACTGCAGAAGAGGAAACATGAGGCTGTTTTTCACCTGATCAGTGTGCCCACTGGCCCCACCCTCCATATGGTCCAGGCCCCGCCCAAGACAGCTGATTTTAAAATTAGCAACTCTGTTTGTGCCTACTCTGGGCAGGACGATTGGATAAATGAGAGCAGTAGGAAAGGAAACTTGAGGTTATCTTCAGAAACATATCAGGAGACCTACAGAGGTCCATCTTGGCTTTATGACTCAAATGATTTTAGAGTTTTTTTTTAACAATTGCTTCCACACTAAAATTAAATATAACATGCAGTTAGTGAAACCTGACACTCAAGGTGCAAAACCTCAGCCCAGATCCGCACAACTATAAGCACATTCTTAGCCTCACGCTTTTTGCAAAACACTACACACAGTGTTTTGCAAAACATGAAACACACTTCTCTACTTCTCTTAGACAAAGAAATCTAACATGATGTCACTTCTTTGCCATTTCAAGGCACTGCCTTTCAAAATACTACATCTATGAACAATCGATCAAACATGGCCATCAGGTGTACAGACACTTTAGTTGCTTAATTGTAAACTCACCAATCAGGCGTAAGCACTATAAAAAGGCAACAGGTGAGTGTACCTGTCTTCAACAAAAATGGAAGGCAACGTTGCAGTATGAGGAAGAGCAAGAGCAAGAGGGAGAGTGAGGATGAGAGGGGGAGCCCACGGAGGAAGAGGTGGTAGGGAGAGGAAGAGGTAGAGGTAGACCTGGAGGAGGACGTGGACAAACAAGACGAGGACCAAAGTTATTAGATGAGATTCGAGCAACCTTGGTCGACCATGTTGTAAAACATGGGTTGACATTGACAGAGGCTGGACAGAGAGTTAAGCCCAACCTCAGCAGATATTCTGTTGCAACAGTAATTCTGACATTTCCACAAGAGCACAGGTGAAAAACAATTCTCCTCTACTGTCAACAGTAAAATCAGTACACTGTAGCCTACCATATGCACTACATCAGTGTTGTTGGTACCCATTCACTGCATTTCATGTTTGTAACAATGCCTTGTATTGTAATGCGGCATGAACATGCAGAGGTAAGTAATGCACACTTCAATATTGTGCACTGCACACCAAACCTTTTTACATGTAAATTTATAGGTGACCGATATTGAACTACACAATGTTGTGAGTTTTACAAATGGATGCTGATGCAATCCTACATATATTTATCTTCATAGATGAGGCTGGGGTTAACCTGACAAAATAAGAAGAAAAGGGAGAAACATCATGGGCCACAGAGCTATTTTGAATGTCCCCGGCCAACATGGTGGTGACATCACAATGTGCGCTGCAATCACGCAGAGTGGGGTCCCCTCCGCCATGCCAACTTAGGTCCTTACAACACGGCCCACATACTCACAGTCAGCCTGTGATGTGGACCAAGTGCTATGGCCAGGTCAAGCTAGGAAAGAGATGATGCTGAGGGGTTTTTTCATTCAGGCTTTTTTTTGGTCTCCACAAATATTTTGCAATGTGGAGAGAAGTAAATATTTTCATCAGTGTGCAGTACTGGTCTTGTGTGTTGTGTTTGGTTAATGTATTCATGTACTTTACTCTAAAAATATCTCTGAAAAAATCAAACCCCGACTACATCATTAGAAAAGTGGAAATACTGAAAGCGTTTTGGATTGAGCACAGCAGTGCATAACTGTTTCAAACAGAATCAGGTCATACGAACCATGTGTGTGCCATACGGTGACAAAATTGGGTTTTTATAGATTATTGTATAGTTTTGAATGAAGTGTTTCATTTTGCAAAAGATCTGGGGTGTTCTGCTATTTGTGTGTGTGGTTGTGTGAATTGTGTGTAGTGTTTCGACAAAACGAGCCCTGTTTTCAAAATCGTGCTAAAGCAATCGTAAAAAACTGTAAACAAATTCAGACATGGATGCAGTTGTTACCTTCCCACAGCATTTCTGGCTTGTGTCTGTCATACACTCACTATATAAAATGTTACTCTGTATGCTCTTTCTACATATTTCAAGGCAAAGACAACTGTAAACTATATCATGTACTGTATCTTTTCACCATGCTAATCCATGTATATCCTCAAATTACCACTGATTATAAAACAGCTTCAGCACCAACGAACGTGGTTATTTACCAAACACTGGAGTCATATCGATGGCATCCAAACAACAATTACTGTCATTGCATGACATTCTCATTGCAACGCTTGAAAACTCAGGGTAGTGGAGCGTAGAGTACACAGCTTGGATACAAACAGATGAAGACTGGGATAAACAGAGACGACGCTCGGCTGCAGACTCCCCCAGAAACCCTTGCGCGGTTGAAGAGGAGCGCAGAATCACAGAGCGTGCTAAAACACTCCTGACGGGCGGCTGGGGATTCAAACCACTATCAGCCAGCACCACAACAACAGAGCAGCTTTTATTACTGGAGATTCTGTCGATCACTCCTCTCACCCCTGTCTTCAACATAGACCCATTAACTAGAGTGCACCATGTTGCTTTATTAAAAAGACACAGTCCTCATTACTGATGCTCCATGCGCTAGAGTAAGACTGTCATAAATTAGCAAAAGTCACCTTTGTCCACGGAGAGAAACTGCATATCAGCTATATGTGCGCTTCCCACATTTTGTGTCACGCCTCCCAGGAAGATACTGGGGCTTTGAATAATTCAGAATACTGAAATCATGGAGACATGATGCACCATCCGTTAAAAGCATGTGCGGATATCTCTCTGTGGTGGTTCCACTTGAAGACATCGACTTTACCAATTCAGCTATGCTTACATACAGCATATAGACCTAAGGGAAAGTGGGATTTAAAACATGTGACTCCATGCTGTGAATGCTCTCAGCGCAAGGCATACTGCTCTGTACATGAATAATACGTATTGTGCTACAGTGTTGTGCTATCTGTGGTTGAACCTTTTACTCACATGCTGCAACACACCTCTGTGTCTGGATAAAATACATTGGCGGCAGCTTTTCAAGGGCTTCCTTCTAGCTCAGCGTAGAACAACACATTGAGATTTCCGTAGCTACTTTGCTTTGTTCTAGAGTGGACAGACAGAAGGTCCCTTCTTTAAGGGTCATTTAAATATTTTAGATCAATGTGCAAGGCTAGCTCTCAGATTTTGTACACACTGAAAGATAGCAGTGAAGGACAGTGGCGATGATGGCGGAATTAATTTCTCTCAGATATTTCCCTTAAAATAGAGGTATATCATATGTTCAAGATGAAAAAATGTTAACAATGCAATCTAACTGCCATAGGACAAATTGTACTTTTTTTTGCTGAAGCTGAAAGACAAAGTAATGATTTTCAGGTTCAAAATAAGGGATTCATCAGAACCTACAATGAAACATATTTGTAGTAACAGCAAAAATATAATTGATTTACTTCATCCAGAATTCAAACAAAGGGCACGAAAACATGTGCATGCATTCGTGGACAAGCGACTTGTATACATTATAAAGTTAAGAACTGGTTAAGATATGTGTGTGTATGTGTTTACCATTACAAGTATCTTATGTGTACTATAATGTTAACCACTGGTTAGGGTATATCTTGAATTGTGAATTCTTGGGTTTGAAATAGAAGTGTCAGTGTTTGCCTTTTGTTATGTCTGTTCGGTTTCATTTCGGCTGTTTTCGAGTGTTCGACTTTTTTTACCCCATCCATGTGCTTTTGTTTTGATACTTTCGTTCTGCCCCACCCTCGCCCTCGTGACCTGATTGCCTATGTGTTTCACCTGCCTTGCTGTTCACCTGTGTCTCATTTGCTTGTTACCTGTATGCATTTATATCTTGTCTTGTCTGCTGTTTGGTTTGAGTTCTTCTCAGTTGGTTTATTCCCTGTGTATGCTACAAGCCTTTACAAAACAATTGTGTTTTTGTACCTTCACAGTGCTTTTCTGGTCTTGACCTCTGCCTTAATCATTACCCTGATTTTTGGATTTGTGGACTTTCAACTTGCTTGCTATTAAGCTGTAATAAACTTCAGTTTATATCACCTCGCTCTGCACTTGAGTCCTTACTGACACCTGACAAGAAAAGAATATGGCTTTGACAGTATATCTATGGAAGATTTGGCTTCTTCAGTTCACAAACTGGGTTACAATTTTGACTTAAACATCTATCTCAAATGCTCTATAACATCTCCGCTGAATGCAAAGTAAGCCTGACAAGCAACAGTAATGGACTGTGTCATCTTATTCTTTCTGCAGATTTAAAGACAAATATACTTTCTCTCTCCTATATAAACAGGCCTAAATGGCCATGATTCACTCTTCCTGTTTAGATTAGTGAAAGACCATTAAGATTTCAACTCTCAAGCGGTTAAGATTTACTGCCTTTAGCCAACAGTTTTTGGGGTCTCAGATAGTCGCAGGTACAAAATTGGAAAGGTGCATACAAAGTAAATTGACAAAGAGTGTCCCTCTTTAGACAGCTGTGTGGCCTTTTCTTGCATACCTCAAAACTGCAGTACTTCAAATATGTCACCCAAGAATTTGCACATCTGTTGCTCTGCACTTAGTATACATACAAGTATACATGGTAACTCTTAATGGTTCCCGATTTAGACTCAACTAATGCTTTTCAACAAGTGCTCTTGTCTTTACCCCATGTGCTTTATTTAGTTTAAGGTAGTGAGCTCATCCTGCTACAAGCCAAGACCATGCAAGACATTATGTATTAGACAGCTTCATACACTTCTACACAAGTCACATGTTGTCCCATTATCCCAATTTTGTACGATGTCCACCAGACATGCCATTTTGTCAGCTTGTCAATCCATGTCAGAATCAAGATGTCATCATGACCAAACGCTCGATGAGAATAAGGTGACGTGTCTGTGCGTGCATGTGTTTGTGTGTGTGTGTGTGTGTGTGTGAGAGAGAGAGAGAGAGAGAGACGCCTGAATTACCACTTGGAGCCGCTCCTCGTGAACAGCGACCTCGGCCGTGGGAGAGAAACGGGGCAGACGCGGGAAGAGGTTCAATCACCGCGAGGAGAGTGGGGCGGCTGCCCTGGCGCGTGCAGCGGCTCGGCGGCGTTAAGTGCGCGAGAGAGGGAGCGGTACGTCAGAATGCAGGTCCTGCGCTGCTGTAATCCAGTCACTGCGAGACACCGCATGCTGAGGGACATAGCTTCGCATTTACTGGCCGTCTGCCTGCTCTCTGCCTGCATTCTCTCTCTCTCTCTCTCTCTCTCTCTCTCTCTCTCTCTCTCTCTCTCTCTCTCCTCTCCCTCCCTCTCCCTCTCCTTCTCGCTGGACAGGGAGTGGCAGCTGAACTGAGAAATGGCAAACTGGCATCAATAACATTTCTCACTAATGTCGTGTTTGACTGTTCGAAACGTGCTTTTGAATAGGAGTACCTTAACGGGACATTGATCCATCAGATTCATAAGCCTGAATCTCATGAAGGAAAAAAAACAGGAAGCTTCTAATGGCTGGACTGGAGTGTTACAATAAAGGCATGGAGAAATAAAGAGGAAGTAAGATGAACCACAGGGTCATAAATCCTTTGGCTAAAAATGCTTATGTTTTATGACATCTACAAGAGCCAATCAAGGTCTTGAACTGACCATTAATGTAAAAAAAAGAATGAGTGAACTGAAGTGTTGATGTATTAACAAATCACTTCGCATTGTGATGTATCAAAATGTACAGTATACAATAAAATGTTCAAATTTGGACAGCATGGAAGTCAATTGGCAGTGTATTTAACTGTATCTCTAAATATGACTTCTAGATATTTACATTGGGATTTTATTATGCAATGGATACTATTCTATACCTCCATAAAATCAGACATGTTTTATATATTTAAAAAAAAACACAGCAAATAAAGAGGTGGGTTTATTTTCTGAAATTTCTATCCAGTCGTATAAACACATTGCACCTGCTGTGTTTTCCTTTCTCTGTCAGCAGCATATTTGCAGAGGTGCCCTCACTCTTACCCAGTGTGATGGAGGCCATTTTATAAATAATGCAGAAGAAAAGACTTACACAAACATGTAGGCTTGAAAAGGTTGAAATATTTAGCAGTTTCTCTGCTCCCTGTAGTGTCACTAGAGCAGTCTCTTACAGTGCCTCTGCCAAGCCGAATTTAAAACAATAACACGGGCATAAATCAAGAGGTAATTTAATTTTCCTGTTCCACTGTGCTCTGACTATGGGAGGATGTAATGGGGCAGGTCTAACAGTGACTGGTGACTGTTCTGTCAAAGGCAAGAATATAAGATATATTTATTGCGCATACATTCCTTGTTATAACTGTTGTGGCAATATTAAACATTTGAGCATTCATTGAGCTTCATTTCTGTGTTAATTGCATAATTAATAAATAATATCACTGTCTCCAAGGATGGTAAAATACATATTTTATGAATATATTTTCAGAATACTGGAATCCTAGATTTGCAATAGCAAATATGGACTGCATTGAATAGTTTAGGTATGTGTGACTGTAGATGTAAGTTACGCTATTGTTATGAATTCGCATGCTTGATAGTCCAATGATTACTATCAAGAATCCTTAAAGCATCTCTCTCATGTAAAATTATAATTTAGCATTTTATAAATATTTGGATATCCTAACTGAAAGCCAAAAATATTTCCTGCAGACAAAAAGCAATCAATACAGATTGTAATCTGTAAAGGACAATCATAGTACAATATTTGAATTATTGCTGCATGTATGGCTGTTGAAAGAAGCTATGGAGGCGCGTTATGAATTTGATAGCTCCACTTTCCCACAAAGTTTAATCTATGATTATATATGGTTTTTCATGATCAATGCAATTTCAGATAGCATGTATATTCAATGGCCGTTGGCTGGACCATCTCTTCCACTGATTATGGCTTTATCGGGCAATAAAGATTAAAGAGTCAACATAGCACACAGTCTGTAACTGCATGTAATATATATTTATATGATGCTATCTGTAGCCTACCTCATGCCTTGCATGAAAAAAGAAGGATAATCAATTTTATCTAAGATGTGAACATAAGAATTTATAAGCATTTGTGATGAGAATGGCCAAACTAGGCAGCTTATTTAAAATAAAATGTTGGTGCATTACAGTTTATAGCTTTGTAACATATTGGCTAATATTGGTTAATATGGCTTGATGTCATCCATTTTGACATCATACAGTTATGAATTCCAAGGACCAGTGGTGTTCTTCCATGACCAGTGAGACAAAGCTATCTTTTAAACATTGGCAAGTCATGAAGCAAAGGTGTTGAATCTGGATTATGTATTCATTTAAGAAATATATACAGAACCAGCTGGTAGTCTTCACTGCAAAAACATGTGTAAAATGTACAGAAAGTGTCTTAATACAGCAAATGTTTGAAAAAAGTGTAAAATGTACAGCGGTTGCCGTAGATCAGGGTATTCACATGTAACATGTATGTTGTTGCTATGCCTGAAAGAGACACCTCAGCAGGAATCTGAGCGAAGCTGACCTTTTCCTGCCGGACGGTTAACCCTCGTCATGAGTGTGAGGCATGTCTATTACAGGAAAATGAATATGTACAGGTTATTCCATGATTTATGAGTCTGCCACAAATTCAGTATGACCCTTGTGACCATGGAAAACGAAAAGACAAGATTTTAGATTCACAGTTTAGTTTTTTTGACACAGACACACAAGTCTATAGTTGATGGCGCATGCCATGAAGTCATTTATATGTTCCAGCTGCCTTATTTGGCAGGTCCATGTGACTTGTGCAGAGTGAAATACAAATGGCAAGCAGGATGGGACAGAAATCACAAGGCTATATCACGATTCTGTAAAGCTACATTGTCCTCTTCCTTTTCCCCTGCCTTTTCAAGTTTGTTAGTTTTATTCATTATTTTTTTATTCAAACAATGAATAAAATGACTCTCCCTTTATCCCCAATTTGGAATTGTCTATTTATTTACAAGCCATGCTCATTGCTACTGTTTCTGCATCTGTTTGGGAGATAACAGGCATGTAGTTAAATCACATTATGTCTGCTGCTCTTTCTTTCCAAGTTATTGCAGTTTGCAACAAGTATTTGCAGTTTGAAAAGAAGTTACTACCACCACATGTATTGTCACCATAAACTTAGCTTATACAGATTTGACGGAATGGAGTATGTCCCATGCAGCCAGATTTTGGTTCATTACTTTGTACTTGTAATGGCCAGGGTGGCAGGGTTCTGATCAGCAGGATGTTCCACGCCTCACTGAACAATACGTGACAAGACATGGTAGCTGGAATGTGATGGCACAGCCAATTCAGACATTGCATTTCTGCTTTTTTCTTTATTCCACTCTTGGAGCTGTGCATACTTGGCTTGCCCAGTTATTTGTATTTTTATTCTCTGAGCCTAAGGCTTAATTAAATTGCAGAATTGAAATTTACATTCTTTGAAATAAAAATAAGTGTTTGTTCATTATTTCCCCTTAAGCAATAAATAAATAAGCAAATAAGCGAAAATACATTTTAGACACCCGTTGTGCATAAAGTAAGGCTACCCATGCTTTATCACGCTTTCTATAATACACAATTTCTTAAACCCAAAGACCAAACAACACTGGCCTCTGAGAATGTTCAGGAGAGAGGTGGTGCAGCACAGGGCTGTGAACAGCAGAGGGCAGTATCTCTATTATAAAAAATCTCAGTGAGAGGAAAGATTCCTTTTTCCACGTTGAGGTACAACATTCAAACATCTTGAAATAAATACAGGCTTGTAATAAAACCTGGCAAAAATACTAAACCGAGAACACAACTATGCATGGGTATGACAATAAGAAATACTAAGGCATGAGTGATTTTGTAAACCATGTCTTAAGGGATATAAGCCTCCTGTTCACCCAAATTACTGCAAAAGCATTTTTATACAGACATTGTATACACATGTGTGCAAGCAGTCAGGCTCCCACGCATACACTTAGTCATCCACAGTCATAAATATCAGCTACATGCGCATAAACATCTCAAGGGAAGACAGGCAACGGCTTTAGAGAGTTGATGAAAACATGAAATTGAAGCATGAAATCCAGACATGAACATAAACCTTCTACTATCACAAATTATACAGAACTTCATCAAGACAACAGGACAATACAATCCGCCCCAGATATAATTCGGCTGCAACAATCTGTTTCTCGCTCCTAAACCGCCCACCGTTAATGAGTCACTGACACGAGAGAGATACACATGTCGCGGAGCACCTGGCCTTGAAAAAGATCGTCCAGGATGCCAGCGAGAGTCAGCGTGGCCCAGCCTAAAATCGTAGCATCCAGGCAAGCTAATCCGACGTGTGTCCGAGTTGCCATCCTGAAATGTTGCTTGAGGTCACATAGATACTAAAAAACATGATTTGAGCGTCACATGCTGGCAGGGTAATGAGCAGAGCAACAACTGTCATCAGTTATCACATCATTATTAATAAATAATAAATCACACCCAGAATCCCTTGCAGCCAGATGGTAAATTTTAGCAGACAGATGGGATATGTTCAAATAATTGTGAAAGCAGTTTTGGAAGCCGATTAAAGCAGGAGAGAATGGCTGACATGGTGTTCACTTAGCTGTGATAACTGCTTGTGTTTCAGAGATGGGTGATGGGGCCATTTGCTTTCTGATGTGTTTGGTTTTACAAGTGATGTCTTATGAAATTAGAGTGATTTAGCTGATGGTCAAGTTAATTGACCTAAATGGTCAAGTTACCTGACCTAGATCATGAGACTAAGCCTAGAGACTGAGGCTGGGATTCAACCAACATTTGTCTTTAACTTTTACTTTTACTGAATGATTAATTTCCATGTTTGATTAACTCATGGAATTGTGTTTGTGCTCAGTGAAGATAAAATTCCCTTTAAGAGTGCCTTGTTTCAATCACATAAACATTCAAGAACATTAAAGTTGAAGCATTAAAATACGACATTCACAAGTATAGTTCTGGAAAACCTGTGAATTTTCAGTGTCTGACAAATTTGAATGATGGACAAGTGTCCTGTTTGATGGAGGAAATGGTAATAGTGAGATAGAACTGAGATGTAGGTTATTATCCAATATTAGGCTTATTAGTGTCTCAGTCTAATAAAGTGCTTGTCATAAGCATACACTTGCCCCCTCTGTTTTGAGGTTTGGCTGCTTTGGGAATGCAGTGTTTTGTTTTTGCATTATCCTGCTAGAAATAAGGTAGGTTTGGTAAGGTGACGTAAAGGAGAAAGATATAGTGTCAGTATGCTGACTTCTTGGCCGTAATTGTGTGTGTTTTTGTTTTTCTGCCATGTGCTTTTGCCATCAGTGTCCTCACGTTCCTGTCCCACCTTCCTGGTTGCCTGCCACTGCTGATCTCCTGATTGGTTTCACCTGCCTGCTCACCTGCTCTGCATCACCTCATTATCTGTGTTTTTAAATCCTGCCTTTTCCTTTGCATGCTGCCTCATCATTTCAGTGTATTCTTCTGTCTTTTTATTTATTCATTATTACTCAACCCTTGCTAGCCTTTTACTATGCCTTTAGCTTCTGATTTGGATCGTTTGTTTCAGTCCTTATTGTTGCTGAATTCCTGCCTGTTTTTGATTACTCTTTTCTTGCTGATTTGGATTGTTAGCTGATTGAAATCCCCCATCTATATACAAGGAACATATAACAGAAAACATTCCATCTTTCTGACATTTTTGATGTGTCACTGAAACCCAGGACTGAGCCTGGTCATAATTTGTATCTCGTATATGCCTTACCACTTTTGTTGCCCTGTCATTATCCATCATTCTTTTTGTAAAAAGTATACAAGGCATGGTTATTACGAGTAATTGACTGCCAATTTGTTATGGGAAGGAACTGAACATGTCATGTGATAAGAACAGAAGCTATCAATCAGAGAATTCTGGGACAAAAGCTTCTTGAATTTTATGACACAAATGAAAAAGGACAGTGAGCCTTGTATGAATCACCATGGTCTTTTCTTTTACAAAACAAAGGCTCACACTTTGGTCACATAAACTTTCAAAACTTTAAAAATATATCAGGGTGACAGGACATGAACAATTTTACACAGCATTTAAAAATGTCTTTTCAAGTTATTTAATTTATTACAACATTAGGTAATGGCAGAAGTAACCTCCCCACTGTTGATTGTTTGTCCATTTATTTATCTTATTTATGTACTTGGGGAATGTTTAGTTTAGGTCTGCAAAAATTATTGCATTTGGTCACTGCTTTTCATGAAACAAAAACATATGGGGTATCCAAAATGTGCATTAAATAACTGAATATTTATCCACAATTTTCCAATCCATTACAGAAACAATAGGGATAAACTGTAGGATTTTACTCAATCTGTGAATTACATAATTGTGTAAAATATTAACAAAGAAATAATATTCATAACATACAAGCCAGTGGAGCCAGAGAAGCCAGAGAAGTTTGAAGTTGTCAAATACCTTTCACAGCCAAAGAATAATGAAAAAAAATTATCCATGGCCTGAAAATGGCTAAACTTTCAGATTCTGTCGCCATGCATTAATTGCTTTGTTAGGGAAACAGCTGTGCTGCTAGTGAAACATGAGGGCTAGCCCCTGGAGGAAGTGGTGCAAGTCAAAATGGTTGCCATAGCGATGGTGATGTGGAGAGCAATAGGGGGACTCACCGTCAAGCTCTGACATAGCTTAACATCGAACAAAGGCACAGATGTAATCAGGAAGACACACATGTCAGACCGCAGCCAACCGACGCTGCAGAGCAGACCAAATGGTCACAGTGGTGAGAAACAGAAGGGAAACTCGACTGTATAGAAATGACAGGTTATATATGGGGTAAGGCAAGGTTTCCCGCTTTCCCTTGTCTCAGACTGTGTAAGCATCACCATTATAGTGGGAGTAAATGTTCTTTGATATATAGCAGACCTGTCAAGAGATTGCAAGAGCTACTTCATTTAAAGGCTGTGAGCAACTCTATTGAGCCATAGAATTGATTTGCTCTTTGAGCTACGCCGCCTCAGTGGCCATCTTTCACAGTACGTTGTGTTATTTGACAGCTCCCAAATTGTATGTCTGTGCATATTTGATACCAATAAAAATTAAACATTTTTTCATAAACAGGCTAATCTTCAGCACTTGATCTACTTGACTGTGTCCTTAAAATTTCACTCAGTTGATAATGGCATTTGGTCATGCAGTCTTTTTTGGCAACGCAAAAATACAGCCAATAGGTTCTGTGGTTACTGATCACCTTCATCGATTGTTTATAAAAAAAATCATGAATTGCAATCTGCCGCAAAAAAAACGCGAGTTTCTACTGGTCATGAAGAATTTGTCTTAGGTCAGAATGTCACAGCAAAGGTGTCTCTTATACATCACAACTGTACCATCTTTTTGGCAATCCATACTAACTTTTGACCTCAGCGGCAGTCCCTTCGTGATATTTTACTTGTGTCATACTGAAGTCTGAACCAATTATATATGAAAGCTCATGGGCGCCACAAAAACACTAGCAGGCGCTGGTTTTCTGTTGCTGTTAACGACCGCAGGGGCCAATCGTACGTTCCTTCTAGTCACAATGCCGGAAGTAGTCTGAAAAGTTGTGGAGCAGTGTAGTCTTATATCAACCATGGAAAACTATCTAACATTGTCTCTGCTGGCAGGTTGTGCAACAGTAGTATTATATTTACTTCATTTCCATTTATATCGTTCATATAAGTTGACTAAAAACGGGGACTGTTGTGTTTGATCAGCAACGTGGAGTTCCAAGTTTTGCATACTTGTTTTATAGATTTATGAAGGGAGCTCTGTGTAAGAGACAGGGTAAACTCTACCCAATCAATGGCACTACGGAAAATGTTACTTTTACGATTTTCAACTGCAGGTAAAGTACCTTGGAGTTCATATTTAATCACTGAAAATCACACGTTTCACTTAAACCGTATTGTAGAATTTCCACTGTGCGTGACTTAGCTACGCATACAGTACAGTATACAGTAATCTGAGAGGTAGCTCACTTGCACTGATACCGCATTTGCGGTATTAGTTCGATTAACACGTTATAAATGACTGCATGATAATCGTGCAATGCATCCTAAACTGTGGAGAGACAGATACCTTTTAAACGGCACAGGGAAAATTTCGTTTTACAGACTTTGAAATGGTGTGGAGCACCAGCGGTGATTAAAAGATATATAGAATTATTAATAAATGAAGAATGGCAAAGTTTCTTTGAACACCTCCACCTGCATCCATAAATTGGCCGGGGATTCTTTAAAACATGGTTTTCGCTCTCACTTTTGCAGCGTTCTGTACTGGAAGTAACATTCACTCTGGTTTGTGGGTCGTTTTCCTCCCAGAATGCAGTCAAAGCATCTGAGACGGTACTGCAGTGCTTTTGGGTATGGCTGGGACTACCCGGACTCCACATTCAGAGACATACCACTGTGCTACCCAGAGGTTCTCCTCTTCCGCTTGTTGGCTATGGTTGTATGTTCTGATGGATTCAGGTTAAGCCCTGTGGGTAAGGCTTCTTTATTTTGTGTTTATCAAGGCCTAAACTGTTCTGCATAATGTATGACTCAGTTAAGTCTTTATTTGTTTTGATGCACGCATCAGTTATACAACAGTGATTGGGTTAATGCCGGCCCCCTCTTTGCCCTCATTACATGCCATTTCCATAAACCGAGATAGCAGTATTGAATAACGGGGGATTATTGTTGAATATAGATTATCATTGGTTCCTGTTCTGGATAGTGTTCAAGTGAGGGATGAATAAGCAATGATATCAATTACATGGATTTACAGACATCTAAGTAGGTGTATACTTAATCAGCTCATTCAATTCGATGTGAGTACTTGTGACCAGAGACCTAGATACGATATATTTTGGACATTGTGAACGTTTTTAATTACATGTAAATATAATTTAAAAGTCCTACAGGACAATGAGTAATAGGAACCTCCACCCCACTGGAGATGCACATGGTAAAAATGACTAACTCTTGGTTAAGTGAGCACCCAAGCCAGGTGTAATCTACTGTGTAATCTACAGCTGACTGTTTGTGTGTCCGACGATGCTGGTTGCACAAATAAATAACAGAGGATGGGTCAGGCTTGACTTCGTCAACTTAGTATTCTGAACTGGGATAGAAGTTAAAAAAATAGTTAATAAAATATTTTTTTTTTTATTTTAATTTATATTCATAGCCAAGTCTCTGTAAAATACAAAACACATGATGTTTTTTAGGGGCTGTCCCAAGAGCATTGTGCAGGGAAATCTGTGAAAAGATTCTGCAAGCATGAAACTTCATAATGTTGAGTTGTGCACATAGCTACTAATGGTGGCTGGACATTGCGATGCACTGTTGGAATTGTATTTTAAATGCTGATAACTGATTGGTCCTCCATTTTTAGGCCTTGTTTGCGTAAGCCAAACCATACGAACGTTCCAGCCAATAGATGAGCTGAAGAAAGGTCCGTTCTCGCTGCAGGCCGGTGTGATGGAGTACAGGGCTGTGGAAGAGGGGATAGAGGTGGATGTTGAGCTCACTGCAGCCAGCAGAGCGGACCAGCCTGTGTGGGAAGGCCATGTGACTCTGCTCTCAAGAGACATGAAGGGAATAACAAGCAAGCCTCCCACTGCCCAGGGGCTTCTGGGTAGATATGGTATTTTACAACTGCGTGACCACAGGAAAAAACGAAAACTAAAACGGCTAGACACCACGTGCCATGACCCCATTTTGCCCTATACCATGATTAACAGAAATGTATTATGCATTTACGTTATGTTGTAATATGACCAAAAATAGAATTTACAGTCATATGGATTTATGGTTGAAATCAATATGTGCTTGAATATTACCTTGTTGTTATTACCTGGTAATACATGAATGATTTGTACAAATTTCACATGAATACTGTGCCAAAAACTTGGAGGTTGTATTCCAATTCTAATTTTAATAGGAATATGGAATACACCTCAATATAAAATGAAGAGACTGATAAAATGGATGCTTTTTGGCTAACCAAGTATAAGTTAATGAAGGTGAAGTTTTGGTTCAACTTTTTATTGAGGGGAGAATAAAGAAGACATTGGGTGTTATTGACATGGCCTTTCCCGTTGTATTAATTCCAGAATCAGAGGAGGTGAAGGTAGTGGAGATCCCCGTTCCCTGGTCCACAGGCTGAGGTGTGCGTGGGCAACCCGGAACACTTCTCCACAGTCTCTCTTCACCATCACCGCCAAACTGCTGGGTTACAAACATCCTGTTGCTCCCGGTCTCTGGATGCTGTCCAAGTGCCTGGCCGAAATTGAAAAGCACAAAGGTAAAATCCATAACACTGCTGGATTCATTATCTGCTATTTAGTTCATTCAGCATTACCGTCTATTATGGTACATTAACGGAAGAGAAACTATGTAAACATACAGCTGGAGGCTGGATTGTATTTTTGTAGTGTGCTTGCAGACAAACTAAACACCTTGTTTGAGGCTACAGATGATATTTCTGTTCTTTTATCATGTTGACTTCTAGAAGATTCTATTATGTTTCATTGCATTACTATAAGTATATAATTCTGTCAATATCTGGATTAATTCCCTTCATATTAAAATTAGCTTGCTGGCTATGTTATATTGTAGTCAGGAATCATCATTGTGCCGTTTCAGTGGTAATAAGTCTTTATGGTGTTCAGTTCACTATTTTAACACCCCAGGGCACAATAGGGAATTTGCAATATTTTATTGTGCTTTTCACATAAAGACATTCAACCTATCATTGAGTCTAAGTCTACTCATTAAACAGGAGCATAAACCTGTGTAGCTTTGTTGCTCCGTTGGGCCAATGCCTTAATAAGATCAAATGATAACGCGTGCAGAACCTGAAGATAACCCAAGGCCTTTGCTTTAAAAACTAGATGTGATATTGATTGAGAGATCTCATTTTTGAACATGTTCCCCTGCATTAAAAAAGTCCCCTCAGGCTCATTCTCAAAAAAAATCATCCTGGTACATCCTGTTATTATATTATTACGGAAAAATTCCTACCTAAATGGAGATTGAAATTAAACGTGAAGATTTTTGGCAATCATAACGCGATATTTGGAAGGGAAAGGGGTTTGATGAACTTTCCGATGCGGTCGATGGCCGAAACGGATCGACTTGTAAATCTTACCGGGCGTTTTTCCCCGTGTTTTATTTTCATCTGAAGCGGCCGAATGTGCCTCGTAGGAGACAGCACACTGATGAGATGGTACTTCTGGTGACAACAACTGTAATGGAGTCCTTATTGATTTGCAGTGCGTCGAGTAGATTAAATTGTGAAACTGGAGGCTTCTTACCGATAAGTCCCATTTGTATCATGTTTCAAACATCTGAAAACGAAAATGGTGCACAACAATCTCTTTTCCCTGGGGCAAGAGAAAGAGAAAGAGAGAGAGCTCTGTAAAATTAGATGACTTATTTTAGATAAGGCAGGGAAGCGTTCAGAAAGACTGTTTATTGAAAAGGAAGTATAATTTATGCTAATTAGGAGAATAACAAACACATTTTACAATGTGTGAAATTAAAGTTATCCTCCGTAGGGAGTCAGGCGGCTGTGTATTCAAGGCAGTGTTGAACCTTGGTCTCCCCTTTCTTTGAATGGCCGCGTAATGAAGATTAGCAGCAATGCGCCGTTGTGTTGAACTTGGATTGTGATTAATTGAATTTGCAGGAGCGGATGCTGTCAGCGCCCCTGTCTGCGTGCGCGTCTGGTTCAAGGGGCCATTGTTTGTCCCTGGGAAGGCCGTCGTCAGGTTCTGGGAAACCGCCCCGGAGGCCACTGCTCCTTCTCACAGACACTGCGGCTTTCAAATGGAGGAACACAGCATGGGGACGCCGTGCATTGTGGGAGAAATCAGCAGGTTGGATTAGTAACTCTAATTGGAGGGTATTTATTTGATCTCACGGTTCACATTTAAGTTCCGCTCTCTGTGTGATAAGAGGTGAAGCTTAGTCTGATCGAATGGTGGACACCCATCTTCAGAAAAAATCATTTCTTTGTCCTAGTTTCCTATACCTATTTGTTATTTTTTTATTTTTTGCACAGTTTTTGAAGTGATGTGAATAAAATAGCCTGGGTTTTCAAAGCAACAGCAGAGGAACTTTCTCGGTTTTCTTGTAGAAATTGTCCAGCCGTACATCACAGCCTAATGCCCAATGGACAACTTTCTCTGTTGGTTGAAAAAGGAATTATCTGTATGAAATAAATGCATATTGCAAGTACACTTGAAAATGTTCCTGAATTATATGGTCGAGTTTGCACATGGCTGTGTCACCCATTTGTCTGATCATTTTTCAAATTAAAGTTATCAAAATGAGCCTTTTAGTACTAGGTAACATAACTCAGAGGAAATCATTACCAGGCCATCATGTTTTTGTGGGGGCGTGTCATTTTCCAGGCTTTAACAGGAAGTACACTCAAAATATACACATACAGTGCAATCTATGTGTAAGAACTGTTTAGTCAGTTGACATTAATGTTTTTTGACTGTTGTCATATTTTTAATATCAGCTGGCTTTGAGCATTCATACCAGCATCCATACTGGTTTTAATACATTATGTACATATTGGCGAACAGACAACTCGATGGTAAGGGTGATACTTTACGTGTGCCTGTTATCCATAAATTATTTTTAATTGATTATTTTAATGATTTCAAGAGTTTTCCTACGTCACACAATATGGTAGCAAAATGTTTTCCTACATAAGTAAATGCATAAACTGAAATCTTGCATGAAGGCTTAAAAACTGAGAATTTCATTAAATTGGTTAAAAAGTCGGGATGCAGCCATTCACTATGAATGGGCAGTGGCTCACTGTCAAGTCAGACTCACCCACTCCTGACACACACACACACACACACACACCAGTGCGAGGCTTTGCGCTAATTAACAGGATTACTTGCACCAGTGTGATTGAAAATTACACTACAACACACAACAACAGCTGGCTAATCAGGCAGCTGCAGTGAAGGTTGACATTGATAGTGCTTTGATAGCACTCCTTCACAGAACCACAGCTAGAACAAAAATGGTGCATAAAACAGTATGGCTTTTAATGTACTGTCACTAGCTATATTATTTTGATGAATTGATTTGAATCTGTATGATATTAAGATTAATTTATCGAGTGATAGATTGACTGACCTGTGCTCTAAAAAGTCATACAATTACCTCAGTCATGGTCCATTGACTGATTTTATTGTACTGGTTTAAAAAAACTCCATTTTTGGCACAAAAAATACCTGTGGTCGTCCCATACGTCTCCATGAAAGTTGTGCGTGTAACATGAATTGGTCATTTGGACTTGGCATTTTCTGAAAGCGTACTTTTATTTAGATTTTAAACCATCTCAATAATCAATGCATTCATGTCATAAACACCAAGAGTTGCACATTATAAACACTCAGATTATCATAGCGATCCATGAAGTATGCATTCATCATTTACGCGTTGATCTCAGCTTCAGAACTTCAGTGTTGAATACACTTTCAGCAGTTCAGAAGGAATGGATTGGATTTATCCTGACACGTGTCGGCTGGTTTATTTGGACATGCTGTAGTACAGGCTGACAGCACATGGGTGAATAAGGACCTGGTAGAAGAGGAAACAGCTACCTAACAAACACTCTGTTAGGGACCTATAAGGCGGTTCTGCTGAAACAATTCTGCTGTGGCCGCCGTCGCATACCGTTCGCCTCCTATTGTGTTTTTGGAAAGCCTCTCCCGTGCTGAAATGCATCGGTTTTTGAGGTCTTGTCGTTACCATGGCTACCTCTTCAGCCCAGTTTATTTATAGCGCTCTGTAGTATTCCGTTCCAGTGTGTGTGTTCACTGGCCTTCAAAAAGGGAGGGATTGAAAAAGAAAATGTCCTAGAAAGGTTTGTAGTAAAGAAATAGTTTTCTTTTACACCTGAAGCTCTTAGAATGACAAAATGCGGGAACAGGGTTTTTGTTTAATTTTGACTTATTTTCACTGGATAAATCCATCTTGATGGCTGTGATAAAACGAGACTTGCTTTAGTTTCGGTCATGCTTTTTAACTGCTGCTGTAAAAATTAAGTGAAAATGTGATAGTTTTTGTAATTTCATCCATGATCTTATTTCTATTTTACAAATCAGTCTTTGATTTACAACATGAGAGATTATATTTGGTCTCTGTGTCTGTTATGCTGATCAGATAAGATATTTGCACTTTTCGTGCACGGATATCCCCTCTGACCGGTGTGACAGAAACATAATTTCATGATGTATAAAAACATCTTCAGTCTGCCCTTCCATTTTTGGCCTGAGGCAGTCATTTCCAGTGTATAATTATTAAACAAACTGAAAACACATAAACAGCTAGCACATGGAAGATGTTAATATTACTCCCAACAGATGAAAAATATCCTTCAAGTAAACAATTTCCATATGTCTCATAATCTCATTTCATCATCAGATCGGGAACAATAAACATAAGAATTTTGGTCATGCTTCCTTGCTGTCATAGCAGTAGGACATTTTTCTCAAGCCTCATCTCTAATGTCTTCCACCTAAGATGGTGTCACATTGATTAAAAGCTATCCCCTCACATACTTAAGCCCCTCCCCACTACTATCACTATGACAACTGTAGAAGGAACCAGGAACTAGGAGGGAGGGAAACCGGATGCCATAATCAATATTGGCAGCATCACACACACCCTCACTGAGACTGGACAATGCTTATATTACACAATAATATTAGTAATCATTTCTACATTTGTGTGCAAATCCTGTATTGAAGATCACAATAAGAAGTAATGAATGGTGACCCTTTTTATTTCAGCAGAAAAAAATTCCAAAATTATGGATATATTGTAATCTATGTTCAGTGGATGGAGAAATGTATATTAAAAAGAAGATATGTAGGACATTCATATGTAGGTTTTTATCTTCATATTCTAATCACAGATGCTTCTGAAAAATTCAGTGTAATTAAAACTTCAATTATTATTAAACGGAATAACACATTTGCACTGCATTAAATGAATTCTAAATAACTAATCTATCCCACAGGAGAAATATTAAATAAGTGTCTTTATTAAGTCTCGGATTAAGTAGTGTTAGAATAGGCTGGATTACCAGACATGGATTACACAATCTGGATTACACACAACAAGAAAATTCAATGGAGAGGTCCATTGAAAAGTGTTTTTTAGTTAAGGACTAGGTTTAATCCCAGTCCAGGAAACCAGACCTGTAACTTGTAAATGTACATAATCTTTTTTTTAGATTTTTGTAAAGTGTTCCATATTTCCTGTACATGTACTTAAGTACATATGTTTAGTATATTTCCTATATTTAATCCCTGGTTAATATGTTTAGGTATAGTCATGCTCTGTGTTGATATGACATACCCTTAGCCCAAAGCTAACAGAAAAAAAACACGACTTATCCATTAAATGCCCACCATATAACTACATTTAAAATATTGAAAACACCCCTACATTCCTTCATTCTTATTTAATACTTGAGGGAGACCTGAGGAATAGTTACTTAATAACTTTTTAAATGTCTCTACATTATTTAGTAGTGCTCTTATCTATATTCTTTTTCACTGTACAGTAGCTTGTCTGGCAGTTTGCCTTTTTCCTTCCTTGCAAAGTGTAGCTAAAAATAACACTATTTTGGCCGTAACCTGACTTAGTAAAATCATACACCATGAGGTCATAAACAGGTTTCGCTGGGTCATGTTCACACCTGTTTCCATGTCTCTGAGGAGGGTTAGCCAGCCCTGTTTTCCAAAATTTCCATCAGTTGTACTGGTTAATAAGAGGTTGTAGACCCAGTCAATATCACTGCCTTTTGAGATGACATAATGCGTCATAGACCTCAAAGTCTGATTTAGAGATAGACAATTTCTTACCATTATCAATCCACTTTTTGATGGCACGCTTATTTCGAAATAACTTCCTGTGGAAATCTTTATTTCATAATTATGGCGTATCACCAGCACTGTAACCTAATAAAAAGGACCCTGCATGGCAACTTTAGCTATTTATGCATTTTGCTGTTCAGAAAAATATAACTGGCAAACTAAGCTTCAATAAGACAGAAGTCTAGTAAGAAAAAATAACAACAAAAAATACAAATTCATCATTGCCGTTATCAAGTCATGATGAGAGCTGGTTGCAGCAAACTCGTCTCTTTTTCTGTAATATAATTTAATGGCCCAATAACACACCGGAAGGGAATAAAATGAATGAAGTGCTCAAGAAGCTGGTGAGGTATGAAATATCACTCCACTGTGAAATGTATTCACGACAGACATCAGCTCATATCTGCCCATGAGAAAATGGCAGTGCACATTGGGCCGAATTCAGATCTGCGCTAAAGTGCATTTTCCATGTAAGTCTCCCATTCTCGCAGTGATAAGTTACGTGGAAAAAGCACTTGAGTGCGGGTCTGAATTCGGCCCATTATGTCTGTGGTAATGGCTTATGATTGTAATATATTTGTCCTTAATGAACTGGAAAAAAATCGCATGTGCATTTTCTCCATTTGGGAAAAATACAGGTTATTTCAATTCCATATAACTGAATGGAGGAACTGAAGGAAATGTATGTAGTCTGTAGCTTTTTGTGTGCTGTTTTATTAAATGAGCAAATGTCAACAAGTGCCATTCTCTTTCCTATACTGTGTAGTTTTCACTGTCTTATTCAAAAGAAAGACTACAGATATGTGGGGCAAGCAACTGAAGTAGGTCTTTGTAAAACTGTGGTATATGAGCTCTGAAAAAATGTCAAACAGGTGGATATTTTTCTTAACATATATCTTTATATAAAGTGAATCATACTCCTTATCCTGTAATTATACAGTATCCACTGATAAGGGTGGATATGTTATGAAACTAATTAAGGTTCAGCATTTTAATACCAAGGATACCCTGACAGTGCACCAGCAGTAATTTAAAATGGTATCCTCTTTGGTGGCTAATTGCTGCATGGGTAGTACAAAACATGGTTGTACTGTCTGAAACCATTACAGCAAGAAGGACCAAGACAGTTCTGTGTGGAGGTTCTTTCTGTATGGAGTTTCCATGTTCTCCAAGCGTCTACATGGGTCTTCTACAGTTTCCTCCCACAGTCTAAAGACATGCAGGTTTGGTGGACTGGACTGGCCAAACTGCGCTGAGGTATTCTGTTTTTGTGACTGAGAAATCTGTCTGGCCCTACAATGAACTGGCAACAACCCCACCCCACACAGTAAAGTGTCCTATAGTATAATTTGGATTTTTCTCAAAAGTAAGCATGCCCACATTCTCAGTAAGCTATACAAACTAAAGAAAATACTTTCTCAAGGATTCATTAGAGGCAGCACAGTGTACAGGTTTCAATATGCAATGTAACACAATGGTATACCGGTTACTAATGTTACCTAAATAATTTTACATTGTTTCACATAAACAAAACCAAAGACATGCCGGAACAGTTGGTAGGTAACTGGGAAACCTTGAAGTATTCACGAAGGCTAGGACGGCAGATGTGTATTAAGCTACATCACCCAGGGTCAGAGGAAATAAGACTGTGTTTGTTTGTGTTTCTTTAATGGTAAATAATACCTATTTGCACATTCGCAGTTCAGAACAAAATAGTCTCTACACTGCTATTCAAACCTTACCCGTTTATTCTCCTTATACTGACCACGAGTGTTTTTCCATTTGATTTACTTGCAAAGCCACGTAAATTTAACTCCGTAATCATGAACATTTTTCTGTCATTCAGCACAGTGCATAATTCACATATCGACGAGTAAGGTGCATTCGGCACATCTTCCGACAGGACCACCACAACAATCACAGCATGCGACATTAACATTTTTGCAATACAGACGAGGTCAGGAAGGCGGTATTGCACTGTCGGGCACGATTATTGTTTTGGTGTCGTTTTTCAATGGTTCCTTGTACTGTGATGCTACAGCACCGCAGCGAAGTGTGGTTATATGTCTCCTTCGCTTCACGCCAACTGCTGTGGACCTTACGCGTTCACGCTCCTCCCCCCTACTCACTGCTTGTATTCAACCTCTTCAACAAACACCACATCCTGTAATCACAACCCCAGTCACCAAGTGCTGTGATACTGAAACGGTAGGAAAAAAAAAAACATGGATTAACACCTGTCATTTTTGGGATTTCCCTGTTCTTTTCTTTGATGTATTTCCATCCTCACAAAAGGAAATCTTCATTGCAAGGTAAGTCTGGAAAGGGGCATAGGCGGTTGACGCAAATGTTCGTAAATTTTAAAAGAAATTATGCATGCTATTCCTATTGTCAGCTATTGCATTGCTTGCACATTTTATTACTGAGTATTGAGCTGTTAGTTTGTGATTCCGAAATCGTGATCTTTTGATGTTTTATATGTGGGCTTGAAAATGCATCCTTAATGCAGTGAAGTGCAGTTTTAACATCACGATGACTTACAGCAGGATTACTCGTATAAATACTAAGGCACACATGAACGGTAATGGCACATGATGGTAATCAGCACATAATATTTGCGTTGTTTAGGGCATGCATGAATGCATCAAAGAAATGCCATACAAATGGATTCCTTGAGAAATCATTTGCAGGACTAAATTAATAAAACAAGACTTCATGAGTTTAACGAAATTGTCATGGGTCTAGTTTTTCAGGAGCTAGCCAACGACGTCTGTTCATTGGATTGTCGTTTTTGGGATTCCATTACTCCCCCACCCCAAGCTAACCCCCTACATCAAACACCAATTAGACGTATCGGTAACTGATGTTTGCAAGTGATCTCCCAATTGATGTTTGCCAGATTTTTTCAAATTGCATCATTTTGTAGGCTGACATTAAAATTATACGATGAAGGACAATTCTATATTGTATCAATGACATTGTACAATTATTTGTAAGTGGAATGGATAACGTTTCGACAATACAAGTATGAATCGTGCGTACAACGTTCTTAGGGTGACGCACGTCAGCATCCACTAGATTCAAGGTTTTCAGGTTTGTAACTTTATGATAGCGATTTCCATAATAACAAATGTTATGTTTTTATTCATGTACCTTTAATGTTGTTTCCAAAACAATATGGAATTAATGTCTAGTAGTTATTATCATTGTTACATAAAATTGAATGACATGTACAGATTCACGTAACATCTACAAAATACTTAAGTTGGGATTTTAATTATTTGCCTTTCAAAATGTGATAAATGACAGCATAGCAAACATTCAGTAAAACATGCCCTATATGTTCTGTCAGCAAATACTGTATCGAATCTGGCCTGTGGTGACGTCAAAATAGTATCCTGGAGGTGTTAATAGTTTACATTAGAGGCCTATGTTGTTCAGGATGTCTTATAACATGATTTTACTGTTTTATTTATTTATTTTTTGATGAATACATGTGACTTCTGATGTTCAAAAGATTTAGTGACAGAACTTGAATGAGTTTTTTTTTTTTGATAGATTCGTTACCTTTCCGAATTTTCAGAACTGAGCAAGACTTTGACCAGTTTCCATGTTCAACCCCCCAGATTCGTTGGCAAAAATAAAACTGATATCAAAAAAAGAATGGAACTCATATCTGATCTCACCACCATTCTGTGTAACTGCTTTTCCACCCAGAATGTATCAGTCACAGCATTTTTATGAAAAATGGCTTTTTATGAGTCAAACAAATGCGATTTCCATTATTCAAAGGGCAGAGCACGCTGGAGCTGAATCTTCAGTAGGCTCTTGTTATCATATCATTATTTTTCTCCCAGTGATTTTCCGCCTTCTCAGTCTGCTGAGGAAAGAGGCTTTTGAGTTTTCTGACAGCGCCTGAGTATTAGCTTCCAGCTTAAGGTGTGCCATGGGACCTGCAGTCTGCACTTACACTGTTGATTGTAGCTTTAAGTTATGCACTGGTCAGGTTGATCCAGTTGCATAATTCATAGACCAGGAGTCTGCAATGTATTGGTTTCGGTCAGCAGTTCTCAGGCAGACTTAATATGGCCTGAAGCACCCTGTTCTTAATTGGGAATGCTGTGAACTGTATTGTCATTTCATTACTATGCCTGGTGGGCACCATTCAATGTGCCTCAGTCTGCCTCTTGAATCATAGATAAAGCACCCTGAAGTGGAAAAAGAGACTGTTGGAATAAAAGTTTAAATTTGACATTACCAAAACGGAAGTAAAACGGCAAAGAGAAAGAACATTTGCGGCTGGAACTGAGAATTTTTTTGTGGAGGCTTAGGCAATGGCTTCCACAATGTGCTATGGTCACGTTTATGCACCATGTGTTAAATAAACAAAAGACAATATCATGGTAAGTTGTTGATGATGCTTGCAGGTTAGTTTCCTGTGCTTAGACATTCTATTACCTCCATTATGTGGTCTGTAGGGAAATATGTTTTAATAATCCAATATATGAGGCATGAGATGGTAGGCACAAGTCAGATCAATATTGATTATGACACTGATGAGCAGTTTGACTTGGTAGTGTAGATATATAATTCAGGAAGGTTCCTGCTACATTATGTTATAGTCATTTAGCTGATGCTTTTATCCAAAGTGACTTACAGTTGATTAGGCTAGCCAAGGGCCAATCCCCCCTGGGAGCAGTGTGGGGTTAAGGGCCTTGCTCAAGGGCCCAACAGCAATGGTGTTCTTGCTGTGGCTAGACTGGGGCTTGAGCAACCAACTGCAGGGGTCTCAGTCATTTAACTTAGTCACTAGACTACAGGCTGCCCCCTGAATTAAGTATTCAGCTGCAATATGCAAAATTCAGCATTTAGTTTTGACATTTTGTCACCATTTTGGATTTAGAACAGAGCAATAAGCAGGTGTTGACCAGATTCAAAATAGTATATGTTTAGATGAAGTCTTTCAATGGGAAGAGAGGCAGAAAGGAATGTATTCTATATATAAGGGTTCCCTTCAACATACTGTAGAATCAACAGTGACACTGGCATAACAATCTAAAAAAAATCTGGCAATAAAATCATTAAAATTTGAAAATTAAAACAAAACACATGCATCAACCATTAGGGAATGAACTATAGATTCTATAACTCTAAAACTGAAATGTCAGAGGTCTGGTCTCAGTCATTATTGGACTTAATTTGACTTTGACCAGGAAGTAACTGCTGGGGTAAACACACAGTGTAAACATAATTAAAAGAGACATTTTTATAATCAGTGAACTTGCTACATTTTAATTTAACAGTAAACATGAGTACAAATATTGATTAAATCTAGGCTTAATGCAAGTCTCATATCCAATATGACTACTTGCAATTTAGTACTGAGTTACAAGGTAATTGAAACTATTTTTTACAGAATGATATTTCGTTTATTAGATTTATGATAATTTGCAGGATATCATTTTAACTGAGGATGAATTGTGCTTTGCATGCTGATTTCTGATTGATTGTGTGTGTGTGTGTGTGTGTCTGTGTCTGTGTGTGTACTGGTAAGTTCCACATTGGAACTTAACAATTCTTGAAAATGTTAGACTTACATATACATACTGCGTCATTCTCTTGTAATGTAACATGATGTAACATGAATGTACATCTTAGCACATCATGAACCTACTTGATTCTGATGGGTCATGAATATTATTGATATCTACTGTATACCCTCCAGTTAGAAACACCAATTCAACCAGGGTCTGGTATAATTTTAATAACCTGCATTGAGAAACAGTACAAAGCATGACTATGAAGTCATTCCAGCAAAAGTTGCCTTCTCACTGTTCCAAACTCTCAACATAACATTTAAAATGAACATTCAATTTACAACTAAAAAGAATGGAAAAAAGTTAGATGTTTTGTGTTTTTAGAAAAATATTTTATACATTTTGAATGTTTTTTTTGTAACTTCATCAATGTTTCCAGACGAAGAGAAAAAATATACAATTGAAAATATAATGAAAATGAAAAATAACAGTGTGAGGAAGTGTTTGTGTGAGCACTTTGAATTAAATTTAAATTAAAGCTAAAAATGACAAAGATGGCCCTCAGACTGGCTCACGGGGTTAAACGTTTACCTGGGGTTGGGTATTTGAATCCCAGCCTTGCCATTACCAGTCATAGCTGATGGTTTGCTTTAGCCCAGCCTTGCTAGGGATTGTAGGGGTTAAGTTTGCTGACCCCTACTGGTTATCAGGGTGCCTGCAGGTGTACAAACTGAGTATATGCTGACTGCATGATCCTCCAACAGCATAGGCAGTGTGTGATTGGTGCTGTGTCTGCAGCATGAAAACAAGTGAGGGCTAGTCATCATGTGACTCTGAGGAATCACATGCCACAGCATCCTCCTCCTGAGTCAGCATTCACTATTCAGGGGGAAAATCAAAGAACAATTACAAAAAAATACTTCCTGATTATCAAATTATGTCAGTGAAAATAGAGGTTCTCCACATGGTAGGTAAAAGAGTGCCAGGTCCCATTGCACTTGTACTTGTGTACTTGTGTAGCTCAAATTTTCAAGTTGCTTCTCTCATCCACTGTAAAAAATGAGGATGGGTTTGCTGATTTCCGCTTAAAAAGAGCTAGTCATCATGTTAATAATGAGGCAAGCCTGCTTGGCACGAGGTAATGTGCCAAGTACCAAAAATCGCTGTTTCAAAAATTTGGGTTAATAGTTTTCTTACAAAGCTCAGACAACACCTTGAATATTGAGGACCAGAAGTTACCCAGAGACAGACATGACCAGAACATGTGACCCAATGTTCTGGTCATGGGGTTGATTGCCTCTCGGACACTTGGCTTTAGCTTCAGATTCTGGCCTGTCTGTCCTGCTGGACTTGAACTGTGTATGTAAATTGTAGTATGAGCCCATTTTAACTGACACATTAAATGTCAAATTTTATGGAAAAAACTCATTTCACTCCATTATAAAGAAGTATGGTCATTATTTTCCATTTTGGTTTAGGTAGCATGATGAATTTGCACTGACAGTATAATATGGGTTCAAGAGACCCTTTACTGTACTTGAAAACAGAAGAAAAAAAACAAAATATTGCCTAGAATGCATTCAGTTATGTAAGAAATCACTTAAAAATTGATACTATAATCTTTAGGGTGCAGACTACATCATTTACCAAGAATAATGCTTAGCTAGTAAAAATGTAAAATATACTTTATCTTAATGTAGGATATTTCGAGTTTGGTTTTTATAAGACATGAAACATGTTATCAGTGATGCAGGTGGGAATATTTTAGACAGTGTTGATTTTGTTCTATATATATATCCAAACAGATACAGTAAAATATTTGGATATCGCAGTGTTCAGTTTTATCACAGAGGAACCTGATGTGTGGCTTGCACAATGTACCAGTCTTTTGATAAAAGCCACCATCTGCCAACAGCTTGGGTGCACAGAAATCCTATTGCAGGATAGGGTCAGAAACAGAAAACTTGTCTTTTCTGTTCTTGTGGAAAGGTGTGGAAGAAAACGTGAAATCAAATAAAAGTTGTACTTCAAGGTTTGCACAAGTCATTTTCTTTCCCGAGCAACAAACACCCTCAGAACTTTTGGTCAGTCTATTGGGGTTATTGAATTGGTCTGGGAATAAAACTTTTCTTAAACAATAAGGCTTCGGAGAGAGACAGCTCTTTGTGTGCGACAGTCCATTTCTTATACATCCTGCTCAGAGACAAGGATACATAAAACATCATTTCAGAGCTAACCTCCAAAGCTTACGCGAGTGTGCTCTATTTTGATCTGTTATCTTACATATTTATATCCACCCACCATACTTTCTTGACAAGAGCATTATAAATTAACTAGTGCTATAGAAGATTCAGTGGTCCTTCAAATGAAAACACTTCTGAATATTGCATTTGGTATATAAATTGAAATTAATCAGGCTACCCCGTTAGCTTCTTGACTATAACAGTTGTGCAATAGTGAACATTTTAAAGAGGCTATATCTCTGCTTCCTTTAAGACATGTGTCTTAACATGAGTTTTGTCTAAAATCTTGGAAAAACCCTAAATCAGAGAATCACATCTGTACTTTACAACCCTTAATAGTACTAAACGCTCTTAGTTTTTAAGTGTGTGTTTAAAAATAGTCAAAAATATAGTTTTTTAAATTGTTGAGTAGTGTAAATGTAGGTTTCTGACACAAAGCTTCTTTGACTTTTAACAATTACATATCAAAACCCAAAAAGCGGAACCACGTGGGTGCCTTTTTCAGCTGCCTGACTGATTCTATCAACCTTTGGAGATTTCAAATATAACTCATTATACCTACTATATGCTGTGTGAAGTGCAACACTTCACAGACTGCGGTTGCTCTGGAGTTTGTGTGGTAAACCATCTGTCCAGGAATATGAGAGCATTTGGCTGGCTCTGATCTGTTCAGCCAAAACTTTAGACTCATTCATATTCTGAGCACAAACCGAGGGGTATTCGAATGTTGATGGTATATGTAAACGAGCTTAAAGGCTACATGCTCGCGCAGAGCAGTTGGCTGGATAGCCAGAATCACAAATGTCTTTCCTTACTGGCATGTTTCTTTCATTGAATTAATTATGTCAGTATGTTGCAGTCTTGATGATAGGCAACAGTGTAGCTTGGAAGTCAGCAGATTTACTGCTTGAGAGCACATCGTGCTCTTTGCAATATGTTCAAGATGTCGCAGTCTGTGTAGTTTTATCACAAAATATTACCACGATATGACATGGCTGGGTTCAATCTCAATTTCATCTCTTTAGGGCATACGCAGTTCAATCAAAACAAATTTTACGTTATAATGCAAATTCCTTATTTAAATGGAGATTAAGCTTTGGAATGTGTTCTTTTCAATTTTACATGTAATATCAAACTCCCTTAAAGAAACTAAACGCTGTTTTGATTGAATTGAATATGCCCTAAACTACAGGCCAGGATTAGCAATGCCTTTAGCACATATTCAAGTTTTTTACCATGTAATGTCAGGGACATGATTTGTGATTGGAGCAAATACATTACCTCAACCAATCACATGCTGTCTTACTGCCAGTACGTTGATCATGTAATCACGACTTTGTTTACCATCCTTAATTGTGTGAACTATTATTGATCCTATTAGTCTACCTGTAATTATTTCAAATATATGTACATTAGAAATGTACATTAGAAGGGGAGCATGAAAGTAGGAAATACTGAATATAAACTAATTCTATATGATGAATATTTTAAAAATGATCTTGTATTTCTAAAAGAGTCTTCAAAGACACTACCCAGTCTTCCCTATAGCCCGCTAATTCCAATGTCATTGCTCCATACAAGACCATAATCTGGTCCCATGAGTTGCACTGTCATTGACCACACTTCCATTTCCAGGATTTGTAATCACAATTTTCTATGAAAAGGCCAATTTAGACATAAAGACATAAAGACATATTATGACGAGGACAGGCCATTCGGCCCAACAAGGCTCGCCATTACATTATTTAAAGAGTATCCAAAACTGCATCAAGTCTGGACTTGAACACAGAAAGGGTCTCTGCCTCAACTACATGACCTGGCAACCCATTCCATGTATTGATAACTCTTTGCGTGAAATAATACTTCCTTACATCAGTGCGGAACTTACTCTTAACTAGTTTCCATTTATGTCCCCTTGTCCTACAGACTGAACTTAATTTAAAAAATTTATCGTAGCTAACCTTGTTGAGTCCCTTTATAAATTTAAAAACCTCTATTAAATCACCCTTAGTCTCCTCTTGCTGAGTCTAAATAGGTTAAGTAACTTTAGTCTTGCCTCGTAGCTTTTATGTTTCATGCCAGGAACTAATTTAGTTGCCCTCCTTTGTACTTTTTCAAGAGCCTCGATATCTTTCTTATAGTGCGGTGCCCAGAACTGCACACAGTATTCCAAGTGTGGTCTGACTAAAGCATTGTATAATTTCAATATAACCTCCTTAGATTTATAATCAATACTTTTGGCTATATATCCTAGCATCCTGTTTGCCTTTTTACTGCTACAGCACACTGCCTAGATCCTGTTAGGCTTTGGTCAACCATTACTCCCAAGTCTTTTTCAAATTGAGCACAATCTAGTTTACTTCCTCCCATGAAGTAGTCTTGTCTAACGTTCTTGTTGCCCACATGCAAGACTTTACATTTAGTTAAGTTGAATGTCATCTGCCAGGTACCTGCCCACATATGGATGCTGTTTAGGTCTTCTTGTATTACCTTAGTTGATTCTATACTGTTTGCTAGCCCCCCCAGTTTTGTGTCATCTGCAAATTTTACTATTTTACTACTAACCCCTGCATCAAGATCATTTATGTAGATAAGGAAAAGCAAAGGCCCCAACACCGATCCCTGCGGGACTCCACTTCTCACAGGACCCTGTTCTGAAACAATTCCTCCAACAGTTACACTCTGCTTTCTACCAGCCAGCCAACTTCGAACCCACTCTGTGATAGCTCCTGATATTCCTGCAGATTTCATTTTCTCTATGAGCCTCTCATGTGGAACTTTGTCGAATGCCTTTTGGAAGTCTAAATAGATAATGTCATAAGCTTGGTTTGCATCTAAACATGCTGTAGCTTCCTCAAAAAAGTCCAGGAGGTTTGTTAAGCATGACCTCCCTCTGCGAAAACCATGCTGGGTATCGTTTAAGATACCATTTTGTTCTAAGAATAATTCCAAATTGTCCCTAATGATGGCTTCCAGTAATTTACAAGAGATACAAGTTAAGCTGACAGGCCTATAGTTTCCTGGATCAGTACGGTCTCCTTTCTTGTAGATAGGTACTACACTGCCTAGCTTCCAGTCATCTGGTATTTCTCCAGTTTTAAGAGATTTCTTAAAAATAACTGTCAGAGGTTTGTAGACCTCTTCCGCTAGTTCCCTGAGGACTCTTGGAAATATTCCATCAGGACCTGCAGCCTTATTTGTTTTAAGTTTTGAAGTTTATCTAGCACTTCTGTGTCATATAAATCAATTTCCTCCATAAGACTCTGAGGACTGAGTTCTCCTGGAGGCATATGTGCGAGCCCTTCACTTGTGAAACTCTCCACAAAGTAATTGTTTAGAGTATCAGCAATAGCCTTATTATCATGAACCATAAGTCCATCCTTGTTTTTTAAACCTCTTATCTCAGCCTTAAGTGTCCTTTTTCGATTGTAGTATTGGAAGAAGCGTTTGGGGTTGTTCTTTGCATCTAGCGCAATCTGTCTTTCCAAACGCCTTTTAGCTTCCCTTATTCCTTTCTTAACTTGAGCACGCATTTTGCTGTATTCAGTCTTGTTTGTCTCAGAGCTGTCTAACTTGAATTTCCTAAATAGTTCCTTTTATGCTTCAAACTATCTTGTAACGCCTTATTCATCCACTGCGGATGCCTATTTTTCAGCTTCCCTTTTCGCACTTGCGGAATGAATTTACGCTGTACATCCAGGATTATCGTTTTAAATATAGTCCACATTTCTCTTACAGTTCTACCATCTAAAAGATGTACCCAGTTTATATTTCTTGTATACTCACGCATTTTAGTAAAGTCGGCTCGTCTAAAGTTGAAAATTCTAGCATTGGAGGATGTAGTCTTAACTCGCCAAAAGACTTCAAATGTAACTACACTATGGTCACTTGTTCCAAGTGGCTCCCCTACCTCGGTACTGCAGATTCGATCAGGATTATTACATAGAACTAGGTCTAGAATTGTGTTCTCTCTTGTAGGTTGGGTAACAGCCTGTATCAGAAAACAATCATTTACAAGATCCAGAAACTCTTCCTCACATTTACCCTGACCAGACACAGTTTCCCAATTAATTGAGGGGTAATTGAAGTCACCCATTACTACTGTCTCACCCTCCTGACATGCCAGTGTAATGTTATCAAAGATCATCCTGTTGACACTGCTGTCAGAGGCTGGTGGCCTATAACATACTCCAACATTCAGACCCTTTTCATTTTCCCCAGTATTTTAATCCATATGTCCTCACTCACACCAAGGGGCTCTATACCTGGAATTTCCTGGATATTAAGGTAATCCCTTTACATACAGAGCTACGCCCCCTCCTCTTCTATTGGTTCTATCTTTTCTAAGCACCTTGTATCCCTTTATGTTATACTCATCCCCATCCCTGCACCAAGCCACGTCTCTGTGATCCCAACAACATCATAGTTGCTATCACTCATAACCGCTTCCAGATCCAAAATTTTATTTTTATGCTTCTAGCATTTAAACAGAGAAATTTCAGGGTACTGTGTGTGCATTTCCCATCCTTCCGCTCCACCTCCAGCTGCCCAAAACCACCTCCATGACAGTGCTGCTCTAACTGATTTGCAATCATGGTTCCCTCACTACCAATAAAATAATTAGCCTTAGTGTGTTCTATTCCGGCAGTCTGTCTATCCCTACCCATCTCACTGTATAATCTCCCCTGCCCCCAGTCCCTAGTTTAAATACCCCTCTGCTACCCTAAGCATATGCTGGCCCAATGCAGCTGTACCCCTCCGGTTCAGGTGTAACCCCGTCCCGCTTGTACAGGTCACTCCTGTTCCAAAAGGAGTCCCAGTGCCCCATAAACCTGTACCCTCTTTCCTGCACCAGGTTTGTAGCCACGCGTTAAACCTCCATGTAAAGGCTTGCTTCCCTTTGCTTGCACGTGGTACCGGTAGAATTCCAGAGAAGACTACCGTGGAGGTTCTGCTCCTAATCTTCCCCCTAGCTCGATAAATTTATCCTGCAGAACCTCAAATCTACCCTTTCCTATGTCATTGGCCCCAACATGGACCATGACCACTGGATCCTCCCCCGCTCTGGCCAGGAGCTTGTCCGTACGCTCCAGGAGGTCTCCAACCTGGGCACCAGGTAGGCAACAGACCATACGAGACTCCTTGTCGCGCGAACACACTATGCTATCTACCCTCTAATGATTGAGTCCCCCACTATCACTAACTCCCTTTTCTTGGAGGATGAGGCCACCTGGGTGCCCTGGGGCTCTTCAGTCCTCCCACTCACAGGATCGCGGGCCAACTCGTCATGTAGTGGCATGAAGCGGTTGGTCACCGCAATCTCCGGAGATGCCACCCCACTTGGGATTTTGCGCCCCCTTCTACGCTTACGCCCTACTGTAACCCAGCTCTCGCCCCTGTCTGGTCTGTATCTTCTTCCCTACCCGGCTTTGGTGAGCGCACTATCTCCCTATAGGGTGTAGTAAACAGTTCCTGGAACTCTAACAATTCAGGATTACTGTGGAGTCCAGCTAGTTGGGCTTCGAGATCAAGAATCTTACTCTCTAAGTGCTCAACTAGTCGGCAACGGTCGCAGATGAACTCATCCTCGAGGTCTCCCTCCAGAAATCCGATCATCCGGCAACTCTCGCACAGTTTTGGCCACATTTTCTCCCCTAACTAAACACGCGTTCCCTAAACAAAGATTTACTGCCGAGACAGAATTACTGGCTAAAAAGTGCTAAGAGCACCGAGGTGGCTCAGAGAAGCCAATGGCAGAAACCAAACACAGGAAAAGCCACTGCGTCTAGATACAAGATTCAACAAAAATACGCTAGCAGCAAGCAAAAGCAGACTCGGTAACACAACTAGAATCGGGATATCCTTAAAGCAAACACTGGAGAACAGTAAAGAAAAAATAAAACAAAAACAAAGTGAACAAACGAACTGGCTGGCTAACTAACTTCCCGACTAACGACCTAGAGTATGTCCCTTAAAGATTTGCTATTTAAAGATTTAAAGATTTGCTTTAAAGATTTGCTCCTGGGAGGCGAAAAACCACAGAAAAACCTCTCGTCAGCTCGACTATGCGCCGAATTAGCAGCGTTTGCTGAAGAGCTACGGAGGAAAAAAAGTGGAAAATTCCTCCTGTCCCCTAATGGCAACAAAAGATTACACTTTAGGAGCAGATCAAGCCTACCTTATTTAACAGCTAAGTGAGTAGCCCCAACTTTTATTTTAATTAGTATGCGAATTAATGAATTTGAATTAATGAAAGAGCACAGAGCGCAGAGACCACTCCACTCCACAAACACTCCACAAACTCGTCCAGGCTAGAGCAATCGAGCAGAATCAGCAATCGAGCAGACTCAGCAATCGAGCAGAGTCCTCCACTCTTGGGGCACGCCGTCACAATTTCCACAACCCAAAGGCCAAAAGCTGACAGAGTCAGTGGTAGTTGCTACTTTTTATCTGGCATGTTTATCTTCTGACAATCCCAAGTCTTTCGTTTTACTTGTATGAGTTGAGAATACAGACTACCACCACCTCCTGGTATGAAGAGTTACTTCCTCTCACACAGGTGTAGGACATACATGCATGTGGGCCCACGACTGTAGCCCTTCTGGTATATTCAGATGCAAATTAATATAGGTGACATGAGGTGACTCAAAACAATCGGCCTTGGTCACTGCTAGTTCTTTAAAGTCAGCTGAGTGTGTCAAGGCCCTTAGTCTTTTTGCACCAGCAAAACAGTTTTACATGTAATGAATGCTTTAGTATATCGTTGCCTAAGAGGGGTTGATTGAATTGAGTTTTTCCTCAGAAATGAGCTTTGATAAAAACCTTTAATACACTTTTGGCAAGCCTGATAAGCAGGAGAAATAATCTGCTATATGAAAATAATGGGCTAATCTTTTAACCCCAGTTTACATGGAAAATAGCCTTTTCATTTAAACATGTATACAGTATACAATGAGCTTTAACAGAATCCCCCTTATAAACATGGTTGCAGAATTCATCTTTCCAAAGTATCTCTTTATTGTTTTACCATTCCTTTTCCTGAAAGCACTGGTTTTTGTAAACAACGCTAACTACCTTGTGAACTGTAACGTGAAGGTAAACAACTCTGAAGGTGTTTGTTTTTTATACATTTTGTTAAATCGGTAACATAATGAGTCATTGTAAGCTTGAGTTGCTATAAAAAGCTCCTACATAAACTATAGAAATTATATACAAATTTTCATACATGTACACTTCTGTTATTTTGTGTTACAGTGTTTAGATTTATGAGATGCTGATTAAATGGAGAAAAGTAATGTTGCCGAAGACTGTTATCCCAAAGATGTACTTAAAATTTCTGAGATGAAAGAGTTCATTTGAATGAATATTGAAAAAATATGTTCTGTCTGCCAATCTGTTAAGAGTGATTTTTCAGGCAAAATTGGAAAAGTAAAATATATCCATGGCTGACTGTCAAAATAACTAATTTTCTCGTAATTCTCTTAACATCAAATTAGCTGAATCCATGACTACTGTTTCCACTGTCCATTCCTTTCACAACTGGTACTGCCATATAATTACCTCATTAGTGTAGTCACACACACTGTCATCACCCCAAAGCTGATGAAGGTGATAAATGTATGACTTCATAAACATTTTAAATATACCAGTACACTTTTTGAGTCACAGACTCTTTTCAGCTTTACTTTGGATGCCCTTTCCATGAAATGTGCAGCCAGTGTGGGGAAACTATCAAGCAGACCTGTCTATATTATTGAGCATTATACTGGGAAATAACAGACACATAACAAAGTTACATAACATAACACAGAGTACTTATCCTGCTCTGAGTCATGTTCCAAAGGCAAGGAGAACAGAGAGGAAGGAAAATATCCTGACTTTGTGTAACTCTTATCCAATTGTGTTTCACTACTTAAACCGTTCCTTCCCCATTAATGTATACAGTCAGATTCATGATTGAAACAACACTGTATGAATTAACTGAGAATAGTAAATGGTAAACAATGGAAAATGAAAACTACACATCAGAGAAAGATGAACCATTGTTATGTCACATATTACACCATGCATAAATTGAGTATCAAAAAGTTTGAGAATAAGAATGATAAATATTGGAGCTCTCTATAAAATACGTTTAACAGTGAATCACATTTGCACTATGGTTTTTGAAAATATTCATCTTTAGACTATAGGTAAGAATCTGTTTTGAAATGTGCATGTAAATTGACAGACATTCTAATACATTTTAAAATAAGTTGATGTAGCTGATAGTAATGTTTCTGATGTTGTTGTGAAAAGCGATGCTTTGTAGTATTGTGGAAGAAAATGTGTGTGTTAATTTTTAAAGTGTATTCCTGCCCCAACTCAAGCTCTTGTTTCTATCTGTTTTCCTTGAGTCTAGGCTGAGAGAATGAAAGAGAGCTTGTGTGTGTGTGTGTGTGTGTGTGTTTGTGTGTGTGTAACTTTCCATTGCTGACGCACATATTAACCAACTGTAACTCCCTTGTACAGAGAACTGCTTGGTTTCTGGGTTACTAGGTTACTAGTTTCTGTGTTACTGTTCTGTACCTCTCTCCATGACGCTCAGTCATCACTGAGATCTCTGAGCATTTGGAGTTTTATTCTACTCGCCACCATAGCACAGTGTTCTAAGAATCTCAATACTTCTGTATCATGGCCTATGTATCATGATAATTTTGTATCATGACATCCCTGACAATTCACACCCCCAATAATTATGCATTAATACATGGTTGTAACTGCAGCACATTGAAGATGTAGTATTTCTTTTGCTGGAGCTTCTTCATCCAGCTAATTGAATTCGTGTTTAGTCTTTTTTGAGTTTGAAAAAAAAGAGAGCTGTAATTTGTCATTGTATATATTACAGATTACAGTTCCATTCTAAATGGAGCTCCAAATAAATATAGACAATTGTGTGTTATGCATAGCCTTGTCTGGACTTGAGAACAATATGATGATCTAATGAAAATGAGGTCTAAACTGATATAATGATAGTTCCTTCTCCTGACTTTCAGGTTGTGACCGACTCACACCAGAGAAAATGGCTTTTGAAAACACGTATCGCAGTTATTCAATTATACCATGCTTCATATTTGTGGAGGTAAGTGAAACACGCTAACCAAACTGCATGCTACTTCCCATCCCATCTCAGAAAGCGTCCGAACGCCATTCCCTCTTCAATGTAACAGTTGCAGTTCTCCACAGAGACTCGTTCTTGATGGAGAGAGGAGGTTAGATAATCCCCAGTGGATGGCGGTGTTTGTTTCTGTTCCTCCAGAATATCTGCAAAGCACATAATTCATTTTTGACAGATCCTTTTTTTATCTTGAGAAGATGTTTAAAATGTGCAGACATATTATGGTGAAGACTTGAGGGACAGGGACGGGTAAATATTCTGAATCTCGTGTGGATTATGGCGATGGCTGATTTGTTGAGGTTATGGAAGGCGACAGTTTCAGCTTTTCAATGGTATCATTAGTGGGTGTGCATGTCCTTTAAGCTACAGGCCATTTTAAACACTATTTTATATCGCAAGCACAAAACAGCCCTAGGGACACTGTTAGATGCAGTATCGTAGAGTGAGCATTAACAAGCGCTGCGTAAATTTTACCTGAAAGCATTTGTGACTTGGTACTAAAGAGGAGGACTCAGAATTAAGAAGAAATTGTATTAAGGCAAATGTGAGGTACGAAATTGCAGCAATATATCTGTTAACAAGATTTGGGACTCCACTTCAGAATGGTTGAAGAACCAGGAATGCAATGAATGGCCTAAGTCTAGACAAAGTGCCCTCCATAATGATGATCTGAAATGTATAAAAAGTGCCTTAATTTCTACATGGTTAAACCAAAATTTATAAAAACACTGTGAAAGCTGAAAATCTGTAATTTAACTGCATTTGATTTTTTGATTACAAATCAAAAATTGTGGAGTACAGAAGGAAAAATGTGTGTTATGGAGAGCACTTTAAATCGTACTGAGATATTGTGACAGGATGTAAAACAGAGGGCTTGGGTGTCAAGATAAAATGTAAATGTAATCCATCGTCATCATCATCATCATCATCATCATTAATTCTGTTTGAAGGAGTGGGTCAAAATTCCCCCAGGACACTCAGAAAGATGAATCAACAAGTAGAGGATGTGTTTGGGTGCAGTGATTGCCAATAAAGGGCCAATTATTTTATGTGGACACTGGGTATTGCAGAACTTAATAAATTAAAAAAATGAGAATCAGAATCTCATTTGTATAAGTTCACTCAGGTTTTCTTTTGTCTAATGTTTTCTGGATACAATTGGATACAATTCATTGTCAGAAGTATGCACAAATACTGAAAATCAGACAGAGGGAAATAGCCTTATGGCATGGAGCATCATCCTCTGAAAAAAGTCCATTCACAGATGGATAATCTGCTGCCATTTTGGATACCCAGCATGCACCTGTTCAGCAATGATATTCAGATATCATGTGGCATTCAATGTGGTAGTACTCATATCAAGACCCAATGAGTGCCATGAAAACACACCCCACGCGGCATTACACCTGTATTGCTGACACCTGGAAGGATGGACCTATGGACTCATGTGCGTTTTGTCATATCCTGGTCCCTCCTAACAGAGTAAAACAACAGGAATTATCATTCATCCAACCACGCAATGTTAATTTATCTTAGAGATGGAGCACAGGACACTCCGCTAAACAAAAAAAGATGACCTGATTTGCTTTTGGCAAGTGCCTGTTGGAATGTGCCTTGGTGGAAATCTTGATGAGCATTGTTCTATCGACCTGCATGATCAACAACAGGAGTGTGTTTGATTCAAAGGAAAACAAGAGACTGAGTCTTAACAGTTGCTTGTGAGTTTGTTAAATTATGTATCATGCTGTGAGTTGAGATTCATTGCAAAGGCTCTGAGCAGTCGTAATGGGTGCCATTCAGAGTTAAGAATTGCTTTTCTGGAAAATGCAAATGTGTTCCTTTGCTGTGAAAGCATATGAAAATTTTCACATGTATATGCATTAGTTGGATTTGGTAGGCAGGATTGTTGTAAATTGGATCCATTAAGTGCTGGACTCAGTCAAATTCACTGGAGTTTATATTTGGTTCAAGCCTCTTATTTTCATGGAAATTAAGACCTGAAAAGCAGGCACTAATACCAAAGCATCTGTTTTTCTCCTTTGAGAAAACCCTATTAAGAAAAGTTGGAAATGGAGGATTTAAAGTGACCTTGTCTGTGCATTTTTATCTTAACTCCATATGTATAAAACATAATTTGTTCCTGTTAATATTATAAAGATGTTAATCATTTATATTATCTATTCACTCAGGCATGGGGTAAATCAACATTTCCCATAACATCTTACACATAATATAATTTATTTATTACTTTCTCTGCTAAAATACTAATTTATGAATATTAAGACTCTGATCTGACTATTTTGAAATATGTAAATGTACCACAATAATATAACTCCATATCTGAATATTTTACAAGGTATTAATATGGATCTATGCAGAAATTACAACTCCCAGTTAATGGGAAAAAAGCATAAAATGCCTCTTGGTGGTTCATGGAGTAGAGACACATGTTTGTGGTGCAGCTGTGAGTCCTGTGATTGGCCTTGCAATTGGGAAAAGCAGGGGTTAAGCCAGTTAAACTCATCACTTCCTTTGTTCTCTAGTGGCCTCCCCTGGCCGCCTGAACACCTGCAAATACATGAGTCCTGTATGTCATATATCATTATCATGGGATTTACTGTGCCAGCATGAACTTTGATTTGTTTTAAGTATGCTTGCAAAATGTATGATTGTTGTGTTTAGAGTTGCAACAATTATTAACCAAAAATGTGATTTGTTTAACTATACGTTTTTAATCAGTGGATGTACAATGAAACACAACTTTTGGTCAGCTGCCTATTAAATAGAGTTGGCAGTACCATTTAACATATTTCTGTGGACAAATTCTGCCAGTAGGAGAGGATAGTATCTCTCCCTTTGTTTTGAGTAGGGATGCTCAGCGTAGCCAAGCTAAAATGCAATGTTTAGCAGCCTGTAAGATATCTGTTGACTGTAGATATTTTGATTGTTGTGGGGTTTTTTTGCCTTTGGCATCATTCATTTAGGTCAGGCAATGTCGGGGGGGGGGGGGCTGGGGGTGATGTCTGTTCCTTTAAAAGGGCTGCACTTAAGTTGTTTTGGGAGTCTGTTCAGTTGTGCTAAGGGAGCAGGCTGCTATGCAATACAGGGACAAAAACCTATTAGCTCATTAGCCTATCAGCATTGCCAACTTAAGAAGGAATTTTCTTTCACTCAGTTGTTTTGTGTATGGTTTCCTTTTTTATAAATGATCGGTGTAAATATTTGTCACTTTTGTAGCTCCTCGGTGAAAGACAAATAGAGTCATCACTGGGTTTTCTACAACTGCTCTCTCTGCGACTCTCCACTCGATCATTCATGCTTGGCAAACCTACCGCAGGCCCCCTCTTCTGGACAAGATCTTATTTTCCTCTAAATTTTATGACACTTGCATATGGAGGTATCAGCATGAATGCATTTGAAAATTCTGAGCAGTTTTCCAACTGGCTCGAAGTCGGTTCCAGTTGTGATGTTGCGGCTTGGATTCATTTGCATATGGCTCCCCCGTGACCTTTTCAGCTGGCATAGACATCGGCGTGATTTACGGCTATTCTGTTCTGCGCACTTGTGCTTTGGAGCACAGTTTACATTTACCGGAGCAGAGGGGGTTGAGCCGTCACCTGTGCTGTCAGCCAGTCGAGGCTTTGCTCCATTAATATGAATGCATGAATGTGTCGTGTCCACTTACCGATTATTACAAGGGGGGAACTCGCTGCAATGGCTGGAGGGGGGTTCCAACATATTTCCCTCTGCCAAAAGAGGGCTTATCTGAAAAATTCTTAGAATCACAGATTATAGTTAATATATAATTTGTAACACATCTGCAGTGTGGATCAAAGCTGGGGCTTTTCACAAGGACAAGGCTACTGTGATGTAGCTAAGGAGTTTCTTTTGGGTGGGAAAAATTTAGGTAACCTAAAATGTCAATAGTGTATACTATATGTCAGTGCATATCCATGCAACTCCTGGTCTGTATCCTACACTGTATGCAACGCGAACATAAACCAACGCATGCTTGTCAGCAGTGATGCTGCGCTGCACATTACTTGTTAATTAGTTGGATAAGTAGCTCTGTGGATTGTGAGGATTTGCTGGGGAAATAAAATTGCTGATGGAAGTTCTGTTGACGGAAGTATCCACCACTTAGTAGGCAGATTGTGCTGGTCACACGTCATGTGACTCCCCTAGGACGTACAAAATAAGCGGACACAGGGAATTTCAAACACAGTGGCTTTGGCCGCTTTTATTATCCCTTGTATCGAGAGAGAGGAGTTGCTGTATCTCACATATGAAAATAAATGCTGAAAGTAACACATAATGACAATTAATAATAAGCACACAAACTAAAAAACAACAAATCACATGGAAAAAAACAAAATAACAGAACTCTGCTTTTCAGCACTCTCTGTTTGGCTCTGGTTTTTCTTTGTGTGACTGCAGTCTCTGGTCTGACACCTACTCAGGAGAAAACACACCTTTTAAAACCTTCGCCGGATTGGCGAATGGAGGGCAGGTGTCCAGTGGGCGTGGCCATAGATCGGTGATTCCCTCTACCCAACTGAGCCCCGCCTCAGAGGTATAACAAAATGACACGTCCTTCCTATTCAGCGAGCCTTACATATGTCGAGTGACAATTGTGCACTTAACTGAGTTACGCAAAAACTACCACTAATTGCTTTTTTCTGTCTCTGTCTCTGTGCTCTTCAATTTTAAATATACTGGGAGAAGCAGCTGAGGTTTGAATGCCATTAACATTTGTCCTTAATTTGAACTGATGGAAAGTTGCATGTTTTAAATATTTTCATGATGGCTGCACACAACAACTTCTTTTATCAAGACCACCTGCATTCATCAGGTCAGTTTTAAAGACAAACGTAGACTGAATCTAGGCTGAATTGATTTCCTGTGGATCATTGTCAGAGCTTTTTGTAGATAGCTTTGGGACCCAGCTGTGGGCCTCCACAGTGAGATTTTTCTTTTCAGCACAAGGTCACATCTTTCTTTTGGAGATGAAAGAAGCCTTGGCAGACTAACCAGTCATACTGTGAAATACCACAGGGTGCCGATTGAGCAGGTGAATCGTCTCCCTTCCCTTATGCAGACCTGGTGGTAGACATTCTGGAGGTCTGGTTTAGCAAAAAACATGGCCCCCTGTAGCGACTCAAAAGCTGAAGACATAAGTATCAGAGGGTTCCCAACCAAGATGTCGATACAAGGGCAAAGTGTTCCTTCTTACCCACAAAGAAGAACCCAGCAGAGAAGAGGATGGACGGATTATCCCAGCAGTCAGAGACTCCTGGATGTATTTAGCGTAGGCCTCAGTCTCAGGCGGTAACAGGTAGAACAGACAACCGTTGGATGGAGAAGTGCCTGACAGCAGTTCCATGGCACAATCGTAAGGACGATGGGGAGGCAGGGAGGTGGCACAAGACTCACCTAAGACACCTTTAAGGTCCAGGTATTCAGGTGGCATGGCGGACAGGTCTGGGAGAAGAGCCTGGACAGACAGGAATCGGACCATCACGGAGACAGCGAGACAGACAAGAACTCCACTCTTATTCCCGATTCAACCTATCCTGGGGTTTAGCTTGCATAGCCAGGGGTGACTTCAGTGTCTGGACTCAGGTACTTTGGAATACAAGTCTGTTCAAAGCAATAATTTCAGTTTCAGCTTCTTCTACCTTAGTCTTTGAAATAACAGCTTTACAGTTTGTGCCAGAAGGAATGTAATTGCCTTCTGTTATCTTTAATTGGTCATATTCTGAGAGTAGAAATGCACAGAGAAGATGAAGCCAAAATGAAATAAATATATTGTGACCTGTGTGCACCACAGTGCTCATTAGTGTCCCACGCCAAAATTCACAATCTCCTTTGTAAGTCTATTGGCTATTTGATTGCACCATTTGTTTTTTCATATTGTGCCAGAGGCCACAGTCTGAATAGCTGAGGTCTTGACTGGAGGTTTAATTGTCTCCACACAATGAAATACTTCAGCTGGGTATTTTTTTTTTGCAATATATTTATGTAGTTCTATTCTTTATTATGCAATCTAATTCTCCAGATAGACCACAGTGGACATGTTTCATCTGAGGGTTGTATCAAAGCCACTCACTGTTTTTTTACTAAAATAATGAATGAAGAAACCATGCTGTTGTCACCTTTTGAAAGAAAGTGTTTTACAGAATCACAATTAGCACAGTATCTATGACATGCCGGTTTAGCACAAGTACTCTTGTAATTGACGCAAGTTTTCTTCAACTCTAAACTACCTGTGTGCAGCTTCAGACAGGCTTTGGAGTGGTTGTTGACAATAGCAACAGACCCAGGGTGGGTTTCTGGGTAACGTTGGATCTTAGCAATAGCGAATGTGTTTGAAGAGGTTCTTAAGCAACAGACGTTCTCACCCCACGTGGGTTTCTCAGACACATTCGTTTTACAGAGCTTCGTTGCAATGCGTGTCCTCACTGAGACATAACAAGTTGATCAATCAATGCGCTTGAGTCATATGCCATTCATATATAGTCTCCTCATTAAATATAAAGTATGTTGTGTCTTAAGTATATTGTTATTTCAGTTATTAAACACATTGAAACTATAATTTTCACTCCAACGTGTTTATAATGAAATACCACAAACGTGAAAATAAAAGAATCCCCGAATAAAAGGCTGAAGAATTTGTATTCAAAATATGAAATTTTTTCACCTTGCCTGCTTATTTCATTGTTATTCAATGAAGAGTCCGGTTGTCCTCATAATTTGGCATGCAGGTAAGTGGTCTTTGGTGTGTCTGATTGAATATGGAGGGGAAGAAGACGAGAAAGTCTACTTCAATAACAAAGAGCTCCTTACTCTGTCAGATGAAATAGAACAGAACAAGGATGCCCTCTTCACAAAGTCCGAGTTTAAATTGGCAAATAATCAGAAAGCCCAGCTATGGAGTGTAATCGCTACAAAGGTCAGTGCTTCCAGCAGCACCTCAGAACTGGGGAGGAAGTACAGACAAAGTGGCATGGCTATTCCAGTCTTACCAAGAATGGAGCAGCAGCGCTGCGGAGGGAGAGAGAAAGGGTGACTGGGGTGGAATAAGCAATGTGCCTCCTCTGACCCCAGAAGAAAAGGGGGCCATTGCCATAATTGGGCAAACGGCCACTGAGGAGGCATTAATGTCTGTGGAGATGAGAACTCCCAACCAACACGCGCCCTCCTACCCTGGACCCTCTCAGGGGAGGTCCTCCCTGTCAGCCGGCAGCCAGGTGCAGCCTGACCTGGAGTGCCAATGCAAGCCGAGAGCTCCTCCACTTGGAGAGGGATGCGCTGCGGTTGTTGAGGGAGCTTAAAGACCAGCAGAAAAGAAATTGTAATGAAATGATGGCCCTAAAAAGGGCAACGCTAGACAAGCTGGCCGAGGCACAGTATCAGAGGTCCTCCATTTCCGTGCCCACTTTAATGCCCTCTGGGCAAAGTAACACATTTCTGCGTTACTTGTATGCAGTTTCACACAACCATGCAACATTCTTGTCTATGCCTGCAGATACTGTGCCTGTTGTCCTGCAGGACGAATTGTCTGGTGACCGGTAAAAATAAAATTGCTATTTTGCTGTGCATGGCCTTGTTTTCATTTGAGTGCAGCTCTTGTTTTCCTTTTTTACTCAAACTTAAAGGCAGGTTGCCTGATTAACTGAATACATTCATTATTAACTGTCTTCTGGCATTGACTCTGACTGATACTGGACTTAAGGGCTATGTCCTGGGACATTGTGGTGACAACCACCACTGCGCAGCTCCTGGTTGGGGCCCTGAGGATTTGTGGATGCAGCGAAAGGGCATGTTCCACATGCCGATGGTCCAATCCAGGCCACCGTCACCCAGTAGCCACCCGCCTCAAAATTCCCCATTGTTTGCCATTGTGCTGAAGGAAGAGTTTGCCCGTATGAATACATTATGTGTGCTGCCAGGCCATTTAGCGACCACAAGGAACAAGGATTACAACCACATGTTCAATGCAGCACACTCGTTTCTGCACATGCAGGCGGGGCCATTCAGAGAAGGCACCTGAGTGGGGATCAGGGTACCATCTATGGCTCCTATGACCTGGGGAATACCTGAGTCGGTTGCTTCATGAAATACATGGTTGACCTCCAAGATGATTTCTTCCTGTGTTCTTGGGAATGAATCAATGGCATTTGCGCAGGAGTAAGGCTATGACGGTGTGCACAGCACAGAAGTGCATGTGTATTCTGTTTGCGGCTAGGTTAGACGGCCGCGAGCGAGTAGCTAAAGAGGTTCATTGCCGGGAACAAGTGATCCAAATTTCACGTAACTAAAGGAACTAAAGAGACACTTTGGCTACGAACGTGTTTGAGAAACCCACGTTATTTTAAGAACGACCATAAGAGGCATTTAATGACGTTCTCAGCCTTAAGAAGCTTTCGAGAAACCCTCCTCTGATTATTCAATGAAAGCAGTCATTGAGTCACTGACAGCCATGGAGTTATTTGATTACATTTGCAAGTAAATATTTTAATATCAGCGTGAACTCTGAATAAAATAATTTAACATAAAGTTAAATTTAGCACCCTTAATGAAGATGAAAACGGCTATACAATATAGAACAGTGTTGCTGAAACAGCTGTGGTGCTTTAAGCATGCTGAGCTATATTGTATTTCCTACAGGCTGCAGACTTTTTCACATCATATAGTTAGAAGGAAGCCAGGCAGGACTTTTAACAGTTGCGTTCTGACACCTGCAGGCAAAGCATGGGAGCATTCAGTGCTTTTCTGTACATTTTCTATGGGTTTGATATCCTTATGAATCAATCTAAAAAGGCCAGTATGTAAGTGATACTGAAAATAAAATGAAATTCAAAATGAAATGGTCAAAATGAAATGCAAATGTTTGTTTATTCGCAAACATTCACCAAAATTATAGATGATCGTTTGCTTTGAAAAATGCACACATGTATTTGTGAAGGACAGTTTATTTAATCCAGACCATGGTCTTAAATACAGAGACTATTTTGTTCATGAAAAGAAAGTCCTGAAATGTATTTTAATCTCTGTTTGTCTTGTTTTCAGTATTGATTTGTATAATGAAATTTAAAAGTAAAGCCTGGATTTTGTCAATGTTTGTCATTAAAATCCAATTGACAAATTAATGTAAATTTTCTATTTTATTGCACAAACACTGAAAGTGATTGCTGGACTGAACAAACTAAAAATTAAAGTCAAATAATATAATTGAGGACAAATGGTGATCCAGTCCAGGCTATTGTAACGGAGCTATTACACAATTCACTTTATCTTTGTTGTTGCACAGAGAAAAGAACAAACAAACCAAACACATTTAACAAACTAGAACACTATGCCTGCCTGAGCAGTGCCAACATTATTGAAATGAATGAAGTCTAAAAAGTAGGAATTGTACCGGCCTAATAGGATTTAGTGGCTGAAGTTATATCTGAAAGGCGGGGGTGCAGATGGCGGCGGGTGGTGGGGGGGAGAAAAGAAAAAAAAATATAGAGTATAAGTTTAAAAGCTGAGATCTTTTGCTCACAGTTTGGCCCTCCCCACTTCAAAACCCTCTCCTGCTCCGCTGCTCAAAGGGAACATGTTCCTCTGTCGTTGTGTTTTTTCCTTCACTGGTCATTTTTTATTTTGTCATCTTTATTTTATGTCTCCCCTCCTATTGCCGATCTTAATTGTACCTGTCCCTCAGCTGTTACTTGCCTCCGTGTTTCTGGGAAGAAACTAGTTCATTTGTGAAGAGTACACAGCTGCAGAGAGCACCCTTGCATCCTTGTTTCTTCTTAATCTCCATCTTATAAGAATAAATACAGGTCTATTGAAAACCAATGCCGCCATTGCAATCTAAGGACTATTAGTTATTGCATATGGCATACATATGTGCAAAATACACAAATAATCAAGATATGGAATTGTAATATGTTAGTTTTTCAACAGCTGTACACACAGTAGCGATGGTTAAGATAAAATTACATTTAAATTTCAAAATGTTAATTTACATGACATTTAATATTCTATGGGCTGTGTGATGTTGTGACTGACAGATGATAAAGAAATAAGTGTTATCTTATTATTTTTCACAATGTTCAAACTGCACAGTACCCTGCTAATTCTTAAAAGGTGGCATAAGTTATCAGACACTTTTCACTGGTTTAGCACATATTTTTTTGGTAAGGGATGTTTTTGGGTGAGCGATACAACTTAAATGTCACTTATTAACATTTCATTTGAAAAATATCCTTTTTAATATATATGTTACAAATAGGTTTATTAGGCATTGGGTCTGCAACTGAAGAAAAAGGAGTCTTTGGCAATATTTGCCATTCCCAAGAGAACCTCTACAAATTTACACACAGGAAAAGTAATTACTTTCCAGACAGTTATGTAAGAGGCCAGTGACCTTTTCCGCTGTAAAACTGTGTTAACACTCTCCTCTCCGATCTCCCAACAGTATTCCATCTTATTCAGTGGACAACTTTGGGGTAATGGGGCATTGGCTCTTTAAAACAGGGTCAAAGAAAAACAAACAGCTCTCGGCTAATTGGCTTGCTTTTCCCAGAATGCATTTGCTAATGGTCTTTTTCACCCTGGGCAAATTTTGACCACCGTTCGGCTACTTTTGTGTTTATTTTCTGCTACTGCTTTGACATGGTCTTAGATTTAGTTTCCTACCTGTGGAAAAAGAGAGGTCTAGAGGCAGTTTTTAATTTGGCCTGTAAAATGGATTCCGAGAAGGGTGGTAAGTAACCGTGTGCATCATTTTGGTCAGTTTTTTCCTTATTTCTATATTAGTCAGTTGTTTTTAATTGAATGATTTAAAATGCTGCAGGTGGCCTTGAGGGGTGGGTGTGGATTTGGAATTGTATCCATAAGGTTGGAGGATCAAACTGTGGAGGGCAAGTTGCTTGTTCATTAGGGCAAGACACTTGAAGTTAGTAAAAATATGTTTTAGAATAGACTAGCAAGAGTTCTCAAGTTTATTCCTGAGGTAGTCCTATGTTTGAGGGCTTTTGTTAAAGCCACTTCTTCATTATCTTGATCAATTAAGGTTGTTGAAAGCATTACTTGAGTAATGACATCATTGCGCTTATTATGACGCAACACAGGTTTAGGTTGTTGCCATTAACTATGTAGTCAAATTTAACGCAAATCGTTAAGGTGGATTTAGGAGTTAACCAGGTGACCTGCCTCATGGAAAAACCCCACAGGATCCGACGCACTCAGGAAAAGAGCCCAAGTGATTTCACCTGTTAATCAGTTATTGAATTACTTAAAAGATGTAGCAAATTGAATTTCAGATTGCATGGTTTGCCATAGAGTTAATAAAGAACAGAAACTGAAAGCATTATATTATCTTACAGATGCTAGTTTAGGACATTCTTTTTTTACAGCATACTTAGCAATATTGGAATGTGGTTTTATGAGGGTAAATTATCCTGAAAGAGACTGTAAAAGTGTCTAATTATGGTAAATTATGCACGTTTATGCATGTTTAGGTTGCCTAGATAAAAGTTTTGATGACTCATCCTCTCAGTCTCCATAGTTTTCATTATGATATTTGTCTGTTATGACATTTGTTCTATGATTTGTCATCTATATCTTCTATATCTCTATTTTGGGATAAACTATGACATATCCTTACTTTTAAGTTAGCTTGAAAAAGGAATTATCAGGGAAGATAATGTAATTACTTTGCAATGAAGAGCTGTTGGTCACAGAGATATTTGAACTAAATGAAATATTTTGCTTTCCTGGGAAAAATTCAGTGATTAATTATGTGTAGACATGTATTCATGGCATATGGTAGCGCCACCAACTGGTGATGTTCATTTTCCCTTACAATCTGAACGACAAACATGTGCCACCAGCCCATCGACTGCACAACGTTGGTGGCAGATTCTTCTTGACTTTTTATATTTCAAATATCTTACAGAAATGCGTGCTTAGATAATAGCTTTAAAATCAGCAGATGGCCATGAATGAGCTTTCACCCATAATTCCTATGATTACTATGATGGTTATTATCTTAAAATCAGTCCTTGACCACAGAGCTACGCTCATATTCCATTTTGGCACTAAGAGGGACGAGCAGGCTGTAACCGAGATAATTAGCCAGTGAACCGCGAGCGCAGAGAGCCTTTTCTCTTGTGTAAGTCAAATGACATCTCGGAATCAACATCATACTCCGCTTTTTAATCCAAAAGCAGGATTGCCTCCTGGCTCGGGGACATTAACATTAGCAGAGTCAATCAACCCTGTGCTCCCAGACCCACACTGCGCCTGAAATGGGATGCTATGGGACTGAGGTGGATCTGCTTCATGGTTAGTGACAGGCATTAGTCATGGTGAAAAACCCATGCGATGACACAGTGATTGTGTAAGCGGGGAGGTCTGGGAGGCTCTGACAGACATCCTGGCTCTCTCGCACACCACCGCTGAGAATGCCCGCTCTCGATTGGATCATCCAGAATGCGGCATTTGGAGGATGACACAGGCGAACCGTTTCAGAATTCTTGCCTTCCGTTCTTGCACTTTCACAGGAGAAACTGAAAATGAACGCCCCCCCTTTCCCAATAGACAGTCCTTTTAATGCCATCGAGTGTCTGTAAGATCTACATATTTGCAGAACACATTTTATAATGTCTGAAGTAGTCCTGAAGTATGACGTAAAAGGGAATATATTTAAAATGATATGTAAATAATATATAATATTTAAATATGTAAACTAATAATTGAGATTTCAAATTCAAAGCTCAATCAAGTCTTACAAAGAGCTCATTTGTGTAGAGAAATAGAAACTCAGAGCAGGTTCTGAGCAGACACTCCTATGCATCAATGAAATGATATTGTTTCACTTCTCAGGCCAAGAAAATCATATGCAGATATATGGAGGCCATTATGAAACCATGTTTATGAGCAAGCAGTGTAAATATCTCTCTGTAATTACTAAAGACAACTTGACAAATGAATGCCCTCTTGTGGCGAGAAGTGGAAGTTCCACAGGAAGCGTTTCACAAAGTACACCATTTGGTTGACACAGAAAGGTTTTTGTTACACATCAGCCAATGCTAGTTACTAAGTTGCAGCAATTATGAGTTCTATGTGGTATACTATATTTGCATAAATATATATTTTACAGAAAGAAACAAGTAGTTGCATATTGGTCAGGCAAAGCAGTGCAGAAGTGTGTTTGCCTAATGTCCCATGATCAGACTGTCAAAGGTAATATTGATATTCTGGAATATTTCATCTCACTTTCTCATTCACTTTAGATATATAACACCAATACAGCCAACAAATTACAACATAGTGTATCTTCCCTGTGGGTATTGGTCTAAGACAACAAACTATGTCACTAGTGATAAATGACTTCCCTAGTGCTTTCTTCATGTTTTCATTTATGATGAAGGTCTTTGGGCTTTTCCAAAGTGATGTCAGACTATACTAATGTGAGTTGGGAGTATTATACAGTATATCATTTTCTGCACTTTGAAGAACTGGATATTGGTTTCCTGTAAAAACATTTTACAAAAACATTTGAACAAATGGTTATGAGGTGCCAGTCATGTCTGCGAGGATGATATAAGCTATGCAAACCAAACTTTCCATGAAATATTGTTAGCTTGCTCTGATGTGTGTTTGGATCCTAAATGCAATAGTGAGGTTGTGGCTTGGTGCGTATGATGACAGATGGTGCGTTCTACATCAAGTGATGGCTGCTTGATCTCGGTTAGTGTTCTGGAAGTAAGGTAATAGCCTTTTTTCTGTGCTCACGTCCTGACCTGTTATAATCATCAATAAGATTGATTGTGCTCTCTTAATATGGCAGTTATGATAAATACTTGGACAGATTTGCATGAGCAGCTTCCATTATGTGTGTGTGTGTGTGTGTGTGTGTGTGTCTGTGAGCACACGAGAGAGAGAGTGAGTGAGAAAGTGCATCTTCAGGTATTGTTCGGCAATGCTAACAGAACCGCTAATGAGTTCAGTCCAGAAGATGCAAAATCTCTGGGCTTCTCGTCACTGTACCACCGCCCTTTTACGGAGAGGTACATCCTGTTTCAGAGTCATTCTGATCCCCTCAGACTGTGAAGCCTGGCCCAAATGCAGTTGGCTGTGCTTCAACACCTCAAAAAATAGGTCTGCTTTTGTTGCTTCCTCCTCTAAGCTCTTCTGTTCAGTTCCTCTGTACGCTTCCTTTTTTAAACCTCTGCCAGTAAGTCTAATCATATTCCATATTCATGAGGCAACTGCTCAAATCTTCGGTCTAGCACTTGCGTCGGAACAGAACTTGAGAAGTTACTTTATTTTGGTAAGGTTCATATCCTAATGTGGAATTGAAAGTGCACAAACCAATGTTTTAAAATATTCTGACCTGAGGGGTGTAAAAGTGAAGCTGGCTTCTTTAAGGCTGTTATAGTTCAACGACAGAGTCTGTAACTGTTACTGTGTGTTTTTAACACTTTAAATTGATTTAGAGCTTGTTTCTTTCGTAGGGAAGCCTGTTTGTCTTCATAATGCTTACCAAGATAAGCCAGAGAAGTAGTAAGACCACTTCATGGTTATTTATTTATTTGATATTTAATGCCACGATAGCTCCAAAAGGCCATTTCATGGTAAGATCATGGTAAAATACTGATAAATAATAACCAACCAATAAATAAAGACAAAGCATACAAGCCCACTTCATGGTATACCCCCTGGTGTTATGCTTGACCATCTAGCTTACATGTCATTTTCTGCAACCAGCAAGTTTGTGTACCCCTGTTATTGTACAAATATGCATTTAATTGATGTCATTCATTAAAAATGTCAGATTATTACAGATGTCAGATTAAAAAATGCACACACAGGCACTGAACGTTCCGTGTGTCTTCTCCTAATGGAGCCGCTCATTTAACAGTCACACCGTGGTCAGCACTGCTGTCAGGCAGGGATCTGGCCGTCATCAGTGACTGCACCGTGTCCTGTGATAAAGCATCATTCCACTGAATGTCGTGCCCGGGGTCCTGACCGAGATGGGCGGCGTTCATTGGTCTGCGAAAAAGGTTTATAGAGCAGATGTTGTAAAGTAGAGATCTAGCTGGGAGCAGTGTTTCAGAGGAGGGGGGGGGGGTGAGGGTTGGAGAGGGAGGGCAGGGGGGGGAGGGGGAAGGAGGCGCGGAGGGGGGCACAGTGTCTGAGTGAGAGCGAACTGGCGATGGCGACCGGGATGGATGCGGGGAGGCGTGAGCTCCTTGAGCAGCTGGGTCTTGTTGGCTGGGTGACAGTCTGACATCTCTCTCTCTTTCTCTCTGTCTCCTTCCTCTCCGCCCTGTTGGACATGCTGTACTTCCAGCTGGTCATAATGGCCGGGACCGTCCTGCTGGCCTATTACTTTGAGTGCACGGACACCTTCGGGGTGCACATCCAGGGCTTCTTCTGCAACGACGCCGACCTGATGAAGCCCTACCCTGGCACGGAGGAGGACAGCTTCGTCCCCCCGCTCGTCCTCTACTGCGTGGTGGCGGCGGTGCCAACGGCCGTCGTGAGTACAGCTTCCCCTCGCCGTCCCACATCGTCACCGTGCCTTCCTCACTTCCTCTGCATGGGAAACATTGGCCAATCAATCAGGGAACGCTAGATTCAATCGACGCTTACCTTTGCCCGTGAAACGCAATCTAACGGAATCGTTACATATTTTGTTCCAAAGATACTGATGTAGCAGTTACCAAAATGAATGGGAAAACGTTGGATTGTGTTTGCATTGCATTCATTTGTAAATTAATGAAGTAATTTTGATTAAATCCATGTTGTTGTTTAGTGGTTGACTGAACAGGAAAAAGGTCAGTTGTATCTATTAAATCTAGTATCTATAAAACGTAGCAGTAATTAGAGAGAGAACTATGTTTTGTAACCTGATGCAATGGGTCACAAAATCTGCAGTATTATAAAGTTACCCTGATGACTCATTCAGTGTGCTGGCAGTAAATTTTCTTGTCGAGTTAGCACTGCCACAGTCACACAGACTTAAAATATGTCGCCATTAAAATGTAAAAATAGTTCATTACAGTACACAGTTGAGCCAGACAACATTTGTTTGTTTAGTAAGTTAAAAGGAAGAACAGATCTCTGAAATCAAACGAAGGCCCCACGCTACACTCTGTTTCCTTTATTCTCGGTTAGCGTGAATGGTGCCTTTTTGGTTTTGCAGATTTTCATTGGAGAGATCTCCATGTACATAATGAAATCCACGAGACAAGCCCTCATTGCACAGGAAAAAACTATCGTCACTGGAGAATGCTGCTACCTGAATCCTCTTATTCGTAGGATCATAAGGTTCATTGGTAAGTTGTTTAAATGACATTTTACACTGCAATTAGGCAATGAGACTATTGACACACACACACACACACGCACGCACGCACACACACATAAAGCAATAGAATGCCTTGTGTCCAGTACTTCACTGAGGTTATACTGCATATCCAAAAAGAACAACACTCCCTCAAAATTGCTGTGAAGCTGTGGTGTGTGACAATGCTAAAACAACACAAGATGTTGACTGATGGTTGTGGCTTACTTGGTCATATTTTAGAACAAAAAGTTATATAAGTGTAGGTGATGCTTAGGAGTATCTTCTCAGATATAGTGACAACTCCTTTGTTATTTTTTGCTGGAGTCTCTCAATAGTGTGCTATTTTGGGTTTTAGGCAGTCTCCACAGATCAACCAAATGATAACTTTCTTTGTTTTCTTTCTTTCTGTTTTTGCAGGGTTTGCTTTATTTCCGTTGTTTGGAATGCTATGTTGCTAGAATACTTGAAACTTATTATAGGTTCTTGTTCTGCCTCAGAGTTTAATTCAAGTGTGTGACATAAGAATGTATGTTATGATAAAGTGTTGTTATATCAGTTAGTAATCTATCTAGACATTTTTGTAAACATTTATTCTAGTCCATGGAATATACAATAATATTTGAGAAAAACCAATGTTGATAAACAGCCTTCTTAACTTTCAAAAGCTTTCTTGAAATCAACTCACCCTGCTCAGATACTGGTTAACTGGTATACATGGCAGAATTGATTTTAGTATCAGAATTAACCAGTAATCTCATGAGATTTTGACATACTAACTAACTATACAGATTCATCATAATTTTTTGGTTCATTTTTTATTATTTTTTAAGTGTTTATTATCAAATACCTAATATTCTTTGTATTTTAATGTTATTACATCATTTCATAATAATCAAATATTAATGGTGTATGAATGCGATGATATTTCCTCGTTAGACTGTGGTTGTGTGTTGTGTTTAGTGTATTTCATCTCCGCCTTTTGTCCTTCATACAGGTGTCTTTGCTTTTGGGTTGTTTGCCACTGACATCTTTGTGAACGCCGGCCAGGTTGTGACCGGGAATCTATCCCCATACTTCCTGAGCGTCTGCAAGCCAAATTACACAGGGGCAGATTGCCGGTTCAGTCATCAGTTCGTCTCCAAAGGGAACATCTGCACCGGTGACCCGGCCGTGGTGGAGCAGGCCAGGAAGTCCTTTCCGTCCAAAGATGCCTCTCTGAGCGTGTATTCCGCTGTTTATGTCACAGTGAGTCCTCAAATGGCCTGAAAGCTTCACACCAGTTATATATCATGTCAACATTTTGTTTTTTTTTTAAAACCAAGACTTGCCGTTTTCCAGTCAATGTTATGGCTGAGGTTGCATTGCAATGTAATCATGCAACCTTGCTTTGAAACAGAATTTTAAAAAATATATTATTTATTTTCGAGGAAAAGCCATAATAGCAATAATAATTAGGAACTGAGACAAGCATATATCTGCAAGGCAACATACGTCATTCAAATCTACAAGATCATATTACATTACAGTCTTTTAGCAGATGCTTTTATCCAAAGTGACTTACAGTTGATTATGCTAACCAAGGGCCAATCCCCCTGGGAGCAATGTGGGGTTAAGGGCCTTGCTCAAGGGCCCAGCAGCAGTGGTGTTCTTGCTGTGGCTGGACTGGGGCTTGAACCACCAACCTCAGGGGACCCAGTCATGTATCTTAGCCACTAGTAATCTCTTATCTTCAAGATTACTTGAAGATAAAAAGAGTATGATCATATTATACCCTCTGATGGCCCATTAAGAAGAATCCTGGCTATAAAACACCCTCAACTATAACCCTAGATTACACACCAGTTGTCCAGGTCTTTTATCAAAGGAATATTTATGCATGTGACTTTTTTGTAGCACTGTGTCTCTTCCAACCCCATCTGTTAGCTTTAAGATATCCTCAAGCTGCCCCTCTATGACTGGTCAGCCTTGGGTTAAAAACCCATCAATGTTGTTCAAAATTGAATTAAGGTGTCTTTAATTCAAAAAGGCGAAGGATCCTCAATGTGAAATTACTATAATGTTCTTAACTCTTAGTGTGAATACTTCTGTTCCACTAAAATGAGTTCCATCCAGCCCATGGTTCTGAACTGCTTTGACCGACTCCACTTTCTCTTGTTTCAGATGTACATTACCAGCACGATAAAGACGAAAAGCAGCCGGCTGGCCAAGCCTGTGCTTTGTCTGGGTACCCTGTGTGCCGCCTTCCTCACCGGCCTGAACCGGGTCTCAGAGTACCGGAACCACTGCTCTGATGTCATCGCAGGATTCATTTTAGGAAGCTCAGTGGCTCTGTTTTTGGTAAGGAAATTCTGCACCATTCCAGTGACCTGGAAAACTTCTGTAAACAAACTGATTTTTGTTGATTGTGGTTCTTTTTAAAACATATTTAAAAGCTTGCCAATGATATCTGATCTGACATCCAAACCAAACCGTAATCTAAATCAGTTTTGGTCGAGATCTTGACAGTAGGGATCTTTGCAGCTGAGTATATTTCATTAAAGTGTGCATGCTGATACCAAATAAATGTGTGTCATTTATCCACAGCTTAGTAACAGCCTGAGGACGAGATCTCAGCTAGTGTTAAAATGCAATAAGCATAGTTCTTCTGTTCCGTTGGCCGGTTTTAAACCGATTTGTTCTCTCGCAGCCCAATCCTTGGCACCAATATTTGGCATGTATTGACTGTTGACTGTGAGGTGATCACAGGGCTGTCTGCTTACAGGCCGTCTGTGTGGTCCACAACTTCAAAGGAGTGCATTCTGCTCTGGCTAAAATGAAAACTGAGGAGTATCGGGGCCTGCCACTGATAACGTTTCCACGGGTAGAGAGCCCCTTGGAGACCCTCACTGCACAGGTAAAATTCCACATCTCTCTCCCACTCTACAGGGAAAATGTATTTGCCCACGGCACTCACTGATTAATTGTTATCTTGCATGCGTGTAGTCTCATGACATTTTATTTAGTCTTACTCTAAAACGCCGTTCAGATAAATAGCTTTGATTTGAGGGTATGTGGAATTTTGGCTAACAAACAAATGCAAGCGTTTGTTTTTTTTCCACAAACATAGGTTGTTGTTTTCATTTCGATGATTTCAGAGATCGTCAAACTGCATTAGAGATGAAAAACGTGTTTGTTTTTAAGTTCCATGCTCAAAGACTCAAGACTTACAAGTATGTGTTAAAAGTACTTCCTGTTTAACGTCATGTGTTTTACAATCTGTGTGACAGAACCACTCGGCATCCATGACAGAGGTCACATGACTCCAGGGCCAACACAGAGTGACGTTTGCTTCCCCAGAACACACCTAGGCACAACTGTTTTGTACCGTGTCACACTGTAAAAAGAACAGTATTATGTTGTTAGTTAGAAGCTGTTTTTTGTACATTTTGTATAAGAGAGTGCTGTAGCTTACCCTAATAGCTTTGAGAAAGATATTGATGTTGTTTTGTGGTGTTTGTACAAGGAAAGTCTCTTAATCCCATTTCTGTAAATCTAGCAAAAAACTCACCTTTTGTATTCTTTTTACTATCTCTTAAACTTAATATTTGCCTGCAATTGTTTCAGGAATGCATTGGTATTCATATATTTTGGTTTAAGAAAAATATATATTTCTTTATTCTGTTGTACATTTTCCTTTGGGATTTTAAAACATATCCTTTACTCAGCATGGAAGTAAAGAGAACTACAAACAGCAATCCAAAACATTTGTGTTTAGTTTTTTCTTAAAGTACTGTATGTAAATGTTGGCTAACACGTTTCCAACGATGAATTAATGACCCATAGAATCTGTACTTTTGAAATGTTTGGTCTCATTAACGTCATTAAGGTTTAGCGAAAAGGTGATGAAAAATGAGTTACACGTATACACATACACTATGGTGCATATCACTTTGTTCATCATACCACTGTGCTAGGCCTTCACTCGCATATGAATCAAACAGTATTGTTAGGCTACCTAATTACATACACTTAACTGCTCATCGAGACGATATGGAACAGTGACAGTTGGACTCATAAATTATAAAAACAGTTTCAGCGTTTTGCATCATTTAGTAAGGATGATGTCACTTCTGCAGCGACTGTACATCACAGCTTTGACAGAATTTTGAATAAGTAATAACCACTGAGACACAAAGTTCCACATGTGCACTTTGCCAATATGAGGGATCCCAGTCTAATCCCCAATCCATCCACATCAAACTTTATTGCTATAATTTATTCTAATAACAGATTTTAAATCCATTCATATCATGTGTTTTCGGCTTTAGCTTTCATGTATGCCAAATACCGTCATCAGACAAATGGTTTTTCAGTCATCAGGTAAGAAAAATTTTCTCTGGGTCATCCTCGTACAGAAATTGGGTGTAAATGAACTTGCAGTCAACAAAATATGAGATGAAGGAGGATGAACGTGATTGAATGTGCTGGAAATAATTTACGGTCATTGATATTATTGCGTATACTCCAAAAGACCGAACGGAAAGGAAAAAGGGTCAGGCATTGGAGAACATTGTGTCATTTTGGGTTTCATAGACCGCTCTTTGAGTTTATGTTCCCAGGACACCACTGCACGGCTACCTTAGCCCATACATTGGTAATTACTTTATATAGCCGTATTTCCTCCAACACTGGTTTTGATTGGATAGGTGATGGAACTCTACATATGAAATATGAATTCATTTATGTAGTAAGCTCCCAAGCTTGGCCTTCGATTACCCCTGTGCATATCGATTTTCATTCCGGCCGTACTCCTGTTTTGATTATTGAAAAAAGTTTCATAATTTTATGATTAAACAAATTTCAACACAATGTAGGTTTGGCTCATTCCTATTTGCTTTGCCTTTGAACTCCCCAAAGTGGTATTAAGCAGTTTGCTGGCAAAGTATTTAGGAAAAACTCCAGATTCTGTCCAATTGAATTTCCTTCAGTTAAAATATTGACCACAATTTGAAATATGAAAATAATCTAACTTGAGGTAGAGAGGACTATGGACTGTGTGCATTTGGTTTGATCTGACCAAGTAACCCAGCTCATGAATTTAAGTATTCGGACAGAATTTGTTTCAAGTACTATCATCCTAATGCCAAACAAGATTAATAACGTATTATGGAAAGGTGATGCTCAAAGTTTAAAATATTAAGGTAAAATTGCTTCTCCTTTGCATTAATTCCATGAGCAGAGACGCTGGCCACTTTGTCAGAGGGATAAGAAACACCTTAGGGAATGAAAACAAGAAATCAACAAAATTTTTCATGTCACAAAAACAGAAACATGAAATCACTTTCAATTGTTCTATTCAAATGTTTTCAAAGTATGTACACACATGAATAATGGCATGTTTATTCCAGTTATTTTTTTTCTCCATTCAAACTCCAGTTTCTGGATCTCGGATTCATTTCAATGAAGGGCTAATTGATAGCAAAGCTACAATTAGCCATTCACTGATCATTTTTAATGCTGCCCTGTTCATGATGGGCAGAATGTTTTGGAATCTACTTGGTAAGTCTATTTATCCTTTGATGCTTACAGACACACCTGTGTCCATTCTGTGTTTACAATTCATTGAGTATGGACACATGGGTGTACTTGGAGTATCCACAACATAATGTTCTGAATGATTATGTAACTGTAGACACTAGTTCTAGTCGGAGCCATTGATTGCAGTTGATTGCATTTTGCATTTTCAATCTCTGTAAAGTGTGATACCGTTACAGTTTAATGCTCACCATTTTGCATGAGTACTTGGAATTAATTAAGCAAAAAGTTATTTCACTTCCATGTTTTACCCAATTTGGATTACCAGTGTTTAGGAATTACTGAGTTCTAAATTAGAGAGGTTATACTGGACATATATACTTCCGTGTAAGCAAGAGGCACAATTTGTTCAATAACAATACAATAAGGGTGACTGATTTTGAAAAATCAGACATGCAACATAAATAGAAATTGAATTGATAGTCACAGTCATTATTTGTGAAGACAATCAAGGCAGAATACAGCTAGACTTTGGCCTTATCACTGTTGTATCAATTACTTTCTACTTACCTTGTACCAATGTCTCTGGTTTTAGCTGATGCTCAACATTTTCAAAAATATATTTTATGTGTAAGTCATGAGCACTAAGAATAAATGCATTATAATCATGAAGAACAATGTCTTATATAATACAAAAGTAAATAGTATTTGAATCAAATAAGCAGTAAACCATTGTTTCTTGTTATAACAAGAGAACAACAAAGCAAGTAAATCATCAACAGAAAAGGAATGTTATTTCATGCAACACTAGAGGCATGAGTAGTTGTTGTAACTACAATCATTGAAGTCCTTAAAACCGTATTCCTGGTTGAAAGTCAAGAGACATACAATGAACCCAATGGCTAGATCAAAAGTCAGAGATAGTTTTGATGCACTAGGTGATAAGTTGTGACATCTCCCCATCGACCATTCACTTACAAGCCATCCACATGCTAGTATTCCATTCACAGATATTTTATCGGTTCTTTCCATTTTGTAATTTCCACTTGAAAGGTCGTTCATGTAAAATTATATTAGTAGCCTTTGGAAATGAGGTAATTACAATCACTACATCACCTCATGGTTAAAGTAATTATGACACTGAGTGTTCAACAGTAACACAATTACTGTCTTTTGTTCAGATGCTAAATGATGTTGTGAAAAAATCTCAGTGAAGTGTTTTAGTAGCACTTTTTTTTAACTTTATCTGAGCGAGCAACCCATTTTTCTACTGAAAAACATAATTCTCTGTCTCTCCCTGTTTGTAATATACATTAGTGATAACCGTTGTTGGAAAGCAGCATGATGTAACGTGTTTGTTCTTACTGTAAACTGGAAAATATTAATATCATCTGTGCCATTGATGAGGATCAGAGTCTGTTCATTAATTCATTTATTGAGGGGCTAGGAGTTGCATTTTTTCCCCAATGCACCCCACTTTATAATTATGTATTTGGGAAGCATGAATAAACCATATAGATGCTTGTCAGTGCCATCCTACCTTGTCAAGATGTGAATAACCTCAGATTAAAGCATTTAATAAAATAATTTATTTTTTATTATCCATAGAATGTGTCATTGCCAGCTCTGGACCAGTTGTCTCCATAAAAATCTCATCCTGCTGGGTGCACCACAAATAAGTCAAAAGTGCTCTGCACTTTTCAGGTTATTTACTGATGTTGTGACGGTACTTTCCAAGTTTCCTTGCACTTTCCTTGTCTAGATGCCATTGTGACATCATTCCATTATAAACCAGTTTGTACATTTTGTTCCAACCATTATTCCGTTAATGTACATGGATCTTACACTGAAACAGAAACATTATTATGCTGTTTTTCTTTCAGAAGGAAACAAATTAAAAAAATTCTGTTCCTAATCCCCGCTTTGCCATGCTCGGTTCCAGATGTGGCTCTTAATCTGGAAATCTACCTTAATTTCCGTAGTCTTTACCTGTCTTGGCCATTCCAACTGATGTGTGATTAGTTTTGGAGCCCACTCACTAATGCTATATATCATTTATATGCACAATACTGGTGATTGGAAAAATGAGTTTGGCAGTGGTAATAAACAATTGTTGAATATTAACAATGTACTGTTAAATACACAGAAAATATAACAGTACATGAGTAAGAGGAGATGTTTCAAAACAATAAGATATGTGATGTAACTGTACTACGTCCTGCGGAACACTGGGTTAAAGAAATATTCAGTGCTGTTGGATATATCATCAAGTCAAAGTTTTTAAAATTCCTTTTGCATGAGCTGCAGAATAAAGAAAAAAATTAAAACTTGTTCTTTGTGGGCCGCTATTCGCTCTTTATTTGGCTGTAAAAGCGATTGTAACGCCTGCCATCACACAGCTGTCAGACAAGTTTGTCGGGAGTCAGTGCACTTCCTTTCCACGAGACAGCGGGGGTATTTTTCTTCTTTCCTCCTGTTAGAGTGATATTTTATTCAGGTACGTTTCAAACACATACACTGAGGTGAAACAGTTTCATTCTACTCAGTGCTTGTTTTTTTGCAATCTAATTCTACGTTCGCTAATCGTTTGTTGTCCACCGGTTGTCACTCTCCCACAGTATTTTTGTGTCCTTCGTTTAGAAAGTGAGCTCGGCCACAACTGTGCTGCCAGCTCTTTCCAAGAAAAATGGAGCAGGCTTTCAGTGACATGATGTGTTTAACAGGCCCGTGAACACAAGGGGGCTGTGGTTACTTCATTCTTTCCACAGGAAATTCAAAAAAAAAAAAAAAAATCCAGGTCTCTAAAACGTTCAGTTGCTGAACGGGTCATAACCTGTTTTGCTTCACTTTTTTAAGCTTAGATGTATTATATACTTTACAAATGATTGATTAGCCTTACAAATGATGGGATACTGTGAATGAGGGCTTTAATGCAAACGATACAGCAACAGGACTAAGTTTCATACATGTTATATAGATTAATAGATTAAAATATGACAAACATTTACCAAACTATAGTAGCCTCTCTGCCAGTGTTTCATAACCAAATGTAAAGAACCTACTGCGTGTCATCTTCCAAAGCTCTCCAATACAGCAGCTGTTGTGTTCTTATGTTGAACATGTATTAATAGTAATATTATAATTATTAATAATAGAGTGGCTATATCAGTTTCTTAGATGTAAAAATGTTTGTAACCCCAAGTACCCCGCAATGGGATTTACTGATGTAAAAACTGGTATACCGTAGCACTGGAGTCCTTCAGCGGGAGCTCAGATGGAATCAGCGATGGATAAAAAAATCATGGCTAAAACTGCATGTTATTGAGACATGCCCTAAACGGTATTTCGTTGGAATGCTTATTATGCATCTTATCAGACTTTTCCGCTCCTGTAATTTCCAGCCCATGTTTTTTTGTTTTTAGTTTCCCTGTGCTTAATTTAAAACGTGTTCCTGATAAGTCACATTCACACAGTGGTTAGGTTGGGTGGGAACAGGGTGGGTTGCTGTTCCAACACCCAGCGAAAGTTACAAGCTTCCTCCTTTTTAGCACAAGGGAGGAGGTTTTGCCAAACTTGCACTGGCAGGTAGCGCTGCCCGAAAGGCCATCCGGACCATGTTTATGTCCGACATTCAGGTCCCGCCCAGTGCAGAGTCAAAAGGGGAAGTAGCTGAGCTAAAAATCACTACACTCAAACCAGATCATAACCTGTCTCAGAACCCTAATTCATCTCAATACATGTTTTGCCTTTTCTCTAATTAGTTTTTAAAGTATCTCCTGTTTGGAAAGAGAAGAAATGGTTTGACTATAATTCATGACTAGATTAAAATCCCTTCATCTGTGTTCTGTAGGGCTATGTGAACTGTACCAATCTGTACCAATTCTATAACACCAGATACTATTGTTTGTGCGATGCGTTGATAGCAAAACAGTCCTTGTATGACGTGGGCTACTATTTTTGTCCTAATTAATACCAGGCACCGTCCCCACTTCCTTTGTCCTCGGACGGGTAAGATTTGTGTTGTTTGTAAGTTGAATTCAGAATTTAACTGCTGGGGTTTATTATGTGTGTTCTGTTGTGTTGCAAATCTCTGTTTTGCAGCAACCTTGCCTGAGAGGATTTTGTGTGTGTATCTAGTTTTCTTTTTGGGTTTGACAGATGTAACAGTACAAGTGCTTGTATGCCAACAGTAACACAGCATGACGCCCAGTGGTGAGCTAGTCTGCTGAGCATGAGTTGTATGATGTAAATATTTCCCAACATAGCCAGCTTTTCAGGTATTCATTGTAACGAGGCTGCACATTAGATGATCTGTGTAGCTGTACACCACTCCAAATCTTTGGTTTTTTTCCCCCCGAAATAACTTCACTACCCTTAGGCTGTAGAGCACTTATCCACTATTATTTGAGTATTTTGCTTTTTTTTCTGACCACATGAATTTGCAAATTGTGTTCGCTCTCAGCACAAGAATTGGTTAGAGGTTATTTTTTTCTATTCATACAAACAGCATTGCTACACACTAAGAAACCAAGGTACAGGAATGGACCTACAACGGTACAATGCTTTTTTGCTCCAGCTGTACCCTAGCAGGGTATGAGCGCTGTACCTTTAAACATTGATACATTTAATTTTGTACCTTTAAAATTAAACAAAGGTCCACAGTCATCACCTTAAGGACCATTTCTGTACCTTACAGGGTATTTTTTCTGAGAAATGATACCCCCATTTCTCTGTGTGTATAACAAACTTGCTGTTTGCTCATGTTCCCCACATTGCTTGAGAACCTAAGTAGTTCTTAGTAGCTGAAATTAGACAGTGAAATGTCTCTTAATGAAATTATGATCCCATGTTAATTTTGCTCCTGATGGCGTGGCTGTCTTCACCTACTAAGATAAGGTAAAATCCCAGATACTCTGCTCAGTCATTTGAATGAACTTATTGCTAAGTTAAACAGGCAAGGTATGTACTACCAATATTTTGGATGTTAGAATGGAAAGTGGATGATGTCTATAATCTAGCCAATTTATGACCATACTGGCCTTCCTATGACATTTGGTTTAAAGATATCCTACAAAGACAGTGGAAGTAGCCTCTGAGGACTGCCTTTAAATTATATCTGTCCCACCACCTGTTAGACATGGAATGGTTCTTTTACCCAGATCTGTGTCTCTGGTTTCTCTTCAGTCTTATGGGAGAGTGAAGTTTCATGAACACCGTAATCGGTAGGGATGAAATTGTCCGTCAATCACCGGCTTCTTTTGACTGCGCTCTCTGCATCGCAACACAATGATTGGTTCAAATTAGTTTATCACTGATGTGCCATGACACACCCAGGTATGTTTAACCTACTAGTCGGCCTGACGCTGTACAGTCCAAACACCTCTGTGTAACAGCTGTTCAGTTAGCAAATGGAATGTACCAGTGCCATGACCCTTGTTGTCCGTGAAGAGTGCCGAGAAGAAGAGTGGTTATCTTGCCTGGTACTCGTGGGGAAAATTAGCGCATCATTTTGTACCACAACTGCTTAGATAGTATATTTGTGTCTCTGGCATAGCACCTGAGTATGACGATCTCAGCCATTGGCTTCATATTGTCCAGTAGCAGCACCGGTGTAGACCCATGGCTTAAGGTAGCACAGTTGCAGATATGACTCCTTATGTGACGAAAACAATCCTTGAAAAAAAAAAAAAACATATATTTTAGTGGTGTCAATCATTGTGAACAGCAGTCAGAAGTCTTCCTTTGAAAAGTTCACAATGGACCAGTGACCAAGTGGACATCAGCAAATACAAAAGCGTATGGGATTAGCAGATACCCTGGGAAGACACGGTCAAATTGGTGATTTATCTTTAACAGTATGATGCTTAAAATGTGGCTCATATCTGGAATCGATTCCTCATGTGGGTGGTTTTTGTAGCTCTAAATCTTAAATTGCTTTGATGACAGTCTGGGTGTACCAAAATGATTGGGGAAAATGTTTATCCTACAAAAGTTGGAGGGGAGAAATGCTGAAGCGTAAGACTCTACAACCCCCACAAACTGATTATTGTCAATATATTAAGTAACTGGTGGTGAGCTGAAAGAACATGTAAAGACTCAATCTGTACAAACAACTTTTGAACAATTTTGGATTAATGGTTGGAGACCATTTTGATTCAGCTCCAGCCTCAATTAGCTTGTCTTTTGAGCAGCAGGTGTTACGTATTAATCCAAATCCTCGTGGCTGAAGGTGATTTATGCCAATAGAAGAATAAAGAGGACCCGGGAGGGAGTCTGAAATTACTGCACATCTGTCTGGCAACAAGTGAGTCATGGCTGTGGTGAAAGAGGAATGGGGACCATCGGGGCCACTTGCCAAACCCGAGCCTGGGATCGCAGTGGGATGCGAGGGGATGAACGTGTCCACCTCCGCAAACATGTGGCGCTCGTCTTTGTGACGTGGCCAGGATGTCGCGGGCTCTCCTGCGAGGCCGAGGGGGCCGATCCCGCGATTGAATTTGAGGGCCATGTGGCCCCTGGTCGCAAACCTTCATCAGAGCGTTGCACCCAGTTTCTACAGCCACAAAGAACAAAAGCGAACGAGAGTTCAGGATCATCATCGGAAGTGAGCATACAACGACAGATTGTTTCGTGTGTTTGCATGTGGGAGGGCGGTGGACAGGAAGGAGTGGTACGATTTCTTGATTACTTTATTGCGCTAGGTGGGGTTTCAGCTGCTTCAAATTCCCCCATAGATCATCAGGGAGTGGTTGGGAAAAAATGGCAAATTGTGTGTTCATTAGATTATCTCTGGAGGCCTGCAACACCAGAATTTTTAATTATACTTACCAATCAATGTATTAAACAAAAACTGTCAGCATCATCAAGACCAGCTGAGCATATTTCACTGTCTAATGGGTTAGATTACCATTTCCAAAAGCATCCATTGAATATTTCAATGTCACCATGGATTTTCAAAAGAATTCATTTATATTTCTGCCAATGCTAGATTCTGTTTTATGGGAAGGTCTGATTGAAGAAACAGCATGAATAAAATTGGGGGAAGTTGTGTAACAGAATATAAGCATTAATTAATCTAATAAGACTAAACTATATTACCCTTTACTATTTATATGGATAATCCTAAAATTTAGGGTTAAATGTAACATTACCTATGTATAACCCCAAGGTAGGCAAAAATACTAATCAAACACAAAGTCATCAAAAATCTTAATACAGTTATCTTAATACAAAATCTTTAATACAGTTCCAGGATTGAATTAAATTATATTTATATCATTTGTTCAATGTAACTGTTTTCATTGATTTTTTTCAGTTTACAAACCAAGGGATTTAAGAAAGAGCGGAGGACTAGCTATCATTTTCTCAACGCTTAAAAACACTATCGAATACGCACTCAGTCGAGTATGTCCAGAATGTTAAGGGCCTGTCAATCCGGCTTATCATGAAAGGAACAGCTCCTCTACTATCCAGTCTGTAGTTTATAACTGATAAAAGATAACAGCTCTAAAGAGGCTAAATTGTGCTAACCATTGGCTTGAAAGGACAATATTAAGATAGATAAGCATTAAACATGACTTTCACTGTATGCAGTAATACAAAACCTCGTATATTGACAATGCTGTTTCTGCCAATTGCTTCTTTGCAGCTTCAGGCTCAATGAGATCATTGTTTCACCGTCATCAGGATTCTGACAAGAATGCACAACTTGTACTTGTTACTTGTACCACACATATAACAATGAATATAAATCTACAGTGCAGTACAGCTGTATAATAGTCAACGAAACATGTTTTCCTGGAACTTTATATCAGAAAGTACTGTTCCATTTATGTACATTCAAGTTTAATTATTTATTTCTTGAGTACACTGAAGCCCATGTTTTCTGTATTCTAGGGAGTAAATTCAACACAGTTAACACAGCTTTGTGGTGCTCAATGTAATGGAAAGTCTATACAAAACAACTGATTTATAGTAACCATGTCAAAGAATTTTTCTTTTAGTTTATGTGGTTGTGTTTTTATACTTGTCCAGAGGCTGTTGAGTTTGCAGTGTAATTGTTACCCAGTTAAGATGTAAATTAAAATAATCGTGTGTGGTCCTATTAGATTTTAAGTGTTGTTGTATTGTTTCTTTTTTAAATACCAGCTTGCAGTGAGAACTAGTGAATTTTGCTGATTTAAAAATCACTACGTTCTGTATGAAAAAAATAATAATTATACAAGAAACAACATACTAGCTGCAACAAATGACAGAAGGCTCTAACACATTGAAATACGTTTTATGAGCTGAGAACCTCAGAGTTTGAAAGAGGTCAAAGAGTAGGTGCCTAAATTGCATGTTTTGTTTGTCACTTAGAGACAACAATATGATTTAATGTGTGAAGGGGAACAGTTTCGAAAGTGACAACAGCATATGCCAAATAGGGGAAAAAACTGCACCAGGAAAGCAGTTGTCATCACAGTTTTAACAGCATAACTGCTAAAAACAAACAAAATGACAGCTTAAAAAGTGCCATCAAACTCAGCAAAATACCCAGCTATTTTATATGAAATATTAACATTAACTATACAATGACAAAACATAATTGCTGGTATTTAGTACTGCTGTATAGTTTAAAGAGATGTTTTTCACATTTGGTCCAGTGTCTTTGAGATCAAAATGTAGTGTACATCACCAATGGGTTTGACCTCACATACTTGACTTAGCCATCAATCCATTTATGTTCAGAACAAATGACTGTGGAGTTTCCTGGGTTTTTGTTCCACCCAAATGTACCTATGTTTAACTGTAAGCAAAACAGGCAAGTCCTCTGCTTAAAACAGCTTCATAATTATATTCTATAATTACAGTAGAAGGTGAAGGCAATGGAATTTGCTACATTGGGCTTTTGTGAAATAGGACAAACCATTTGAAAAAAGTAGAAAGTTTGAAGGAAAAATAGAAGGCACGTTTCACTGATTTGTGCTTTCTCTGAGCTGTGAGAGGAAGCTGGTCAGCTATCTTAGTTTTTGATGTGACACAGTTTTTAGCTCAGCCACGGCCAGCTTGATGAGATTCAGTTCAGAGGTTTGATGTTTTTTTTTAGTGAAACTAAGATGCTCTTCGGTAGATATTTCTTCAGCTGAGTAGTTTTCTTACAAAGACACTTGAAATAACGGGACAGCATTGATTTTAATCATATTATTTGAAAACCCTGTATTCCACATTAATTCACAGTCAATGTCTTCAACAGACTGCCATTGCGTGCGCTTAAAATTCCAGTTATTTTTCCTAACAAGTGCTGCTAACTATGGCCCTTGAAAGAGAACGGTAAGCTTTCAAGAGCTCTGGCTCACAAATGAATCACACAAGCCTTCTACAGTATATATCATGGACGTTTTATTCTGTCATGAAGTGCTTCTAAATTAATGATAACGGTAGTCTCTGTAGACCGGGAAGGACCTTTTGTTCTGTCAGCTTGCTGTAAAACGTTCCATATCCTAGCTGCAATTTAGACCCACAGGTCCTTGGCAACTTATTTTATATGAACTAGTTTGTCTCTAAATCTGCATTATCGTACAATCTGGAATTAGTTTCTCTTCCTCTCTTGTTGTCTTATGTGACTAACTCTTTGTGTCGAGTGGCTGAGTCTTTGTTTACTCCACAGTTCCAATCGGAGTTCTAAGTCACAGAGTCTCAGAGCTCTTGGTTTCTCACTGCAGCCGGCAGTCTGTGTCTGATGATGTCAACTCATTATGGGTAATCGTATTGTATAAACGAATCCTACGGGGCCAGGTCAGGACTTTGGGTGGGTTCTGGATTACTCATACTGGCTAAACAATAGGAGTAGAAACGTGTGAAATATGTGGTCTCATACAAATGCTTATAGCTCTCCCTCTTGCTCTTTCAAATATGAAATACAGAATAAATGTATGTGTATTGTGTCGTAGTGATGACAGACAGTGGTTTATAAATTTCACAGCATTCCAGTTTAGCAAATATTAGTATGCTTCAATAACATGGACACAATCCATGGAGCGGCATCATATGGTTTAGCCTTGCCATAGAGAATTTACCTGATTTATCTCATAAGGGTCATTGACCTTGCCTAGCTAACTAGGCCATTGCAGGTTTGTGAACTGGACGTGTAGTATGGTAACACTGCCATCATAGGTGTCGCATCTGCGGTGTTTAAAAGTACTCCTCCATGCAGCCGTTTCCCCTGGAGGAGGTTCATGGTGGGTGGGGCTGATGACATAATTCAATCAATCACAGCTAAAAGAGGAGAAAATATAAATAATACACAGTATATTTACATTAACCCCCATGGGTTTGTAATCCCTGTTTTACAATGACCTACTTTACAGTAATCTGGTGGACACATTTTACAACAGGATGCTGCCAGCAGTCACACAGAAACTATAGATCTGGTATCTTTCCTGTGCTTGGCTAAACCACAAAATCCATGTGACATTCCATCCACAAGGTCATTCCTCATACAGGATACTCAATCTTAGCAGCAAAAACATGACCATGATAGACTTTATCCGTGTCGGATAAAGACTACTGCACCCCTTCTCAAAAATACAAATTCCTGTGAAAACTCAAGTAAGATACGGAGCCAAAGACTTAAAATTAATATGCTAACTCACAAGCTTTGATAGTCAAGTAGTCAGGCCTTTGATGTCGTTTTTTTACAGAGATTTGATTTGTTCCTGAACGCAGCACAGATCTAATGGAACCACACCTCACTCATGACTGGGACTGTGTTAGTGATTCATAGTCTTTTGATCAGTAATTGTGACCTGCTGTTGTGGCTATTTTCTTTCTTTTGTGAGAAGCTCATATGGGATCTTAGCAACGCATATTTTCTGCAGACAGACAATACCGTGCATTGTTTTCAAATGGAGGCAAAACTAGACATGATTTATTTATTGAAAATGAGTCAATTTTACGTTGATTGGAGCTTCGCTGTCCCATATCCATATTTAGGGGCTGTAATGCAGCTACTTTAAGATTAATCCTTCACATGTTTAAAAAAAAAAAACTCATAAATTTTTCTCAAAGCTAAGCAGTTTGCAGTTATACTTTGTTGTTGCCTCTTTTAATGTGAATATGGCAATGTTATAAAGATTTGTTCTACTCACAGTGTATTATTGGATCTTATATCTATATTGTTTTAAATACCTTATAAAAATAATGCATTAGCTGTGTTTTTGTGTGAAAAAATATTATTTTATTGCCAAAGAGAAATTCTAAACATATGTGTATATTGAATTGAAGAAAGCCACAGAGTCTACTTAAACATCTGGTTCACACTTCTTGCCCTATACTGTATACTTTTTGGACCTTTAATTAGCTTGTATTTCTTTTTTCAATCTGGTTCCCTGATGTTTGCTTCTGAACCTATTCGCTGTCTATACGCCGCACTCAACATGGCTCCTTTGAACTTACTTTCGAACGGCATTAATTACAGCGATCAAAAGGAACGATCGATACAATTAGGTGTGAATTGCCTCGGCATTTCAGAATGTATTGAATTCTCTCTTTCATACATGCAATAAGATAAAAGAATGAAACAGCTTGGATACATTTTTTAAGAGTTCAGTTTAATACTCCGGTATTTGGTACGAGATTGGGCAGGTAGTACTAAACAGTGCATCGCCGAGGTAGTTGACTGTAGTCTGATTGATGCTAATAGTACTACTTTTATTCTGAGAGATCAGCAGGATAGGTGGAGGGAGGGGGTGAAACGGAAAGGAGGGTAATTGGTTCCTCATGTCAGGCTGCTCTTAGTTCTTCGCGAAATAATGGGGCTTTTTGTGTTAAATGGCTTTTCCATTCCACCCTGTGAGAGAGCTAGGCAGAACACTGAGAGTTTTGATGTCTGCCTCACCTTCTCCTACTGTAAAAGCCTTCTTTTCTCCCTGAGAGTCCCAGACCAATAAGTGTGGTAGTGACCAGCATCCAAGTTCCAGATCAGCTGAAAAACACAGGGTAAAATGAAGCTACGAAAATAGCACTAAAGTGACTCAAATTATTACTGCGACTATTATTAAATTTGTGACTAATACTTCAGATTATAAAAGTCATTGTTATCGTAGTAACGTGTAGATAACATTATCATTACAGGCTGACTAATTCTGTATTGCGTTTGCTTTCAGACATTCGTAATTCAAAGTGTCTTAAACAGCAAGGGACTGTTTTTATGTGCATGAAAGAGAGAGAGAGAGAGAGAGAGAGAGAGAGAGAGAGGGAGTGAGAGAGAGAGAGAGAGAGAATTCATTGCAACACATCTGCAACACTTCACAAGCTTTTATACTAAAAGAATTTGCTCTTTTGTCTTTAATTGCTTACTGCTAGATGATCAACATGTGTCACAAACAGCCAACAATAATACTCATGAGATATTAAAATGTTGACTTGAAACATATTACTTGTAACATTTTACTGTAATGCATAAAAGGGAAATATGTTGTGTAACATTCACTGGATGCGAAGCTTTTGATTTTGCACTTAGAGCATAATTATTGAAATTGTGAGTACAAAGTGAGAACCAATGAAATGTACAACTCAAAGTACAGCACAACTTTCCAACAGTAGCTAACTTAAAGTGTACGATATACATTTTGTGAACTTCTCTCTCAGTTTTAGGTTGAATTCAATTAGAATACACTTCACAGGAAAAAAACTGATACGAATAATAGAGTGATCCAGAGTAGGGGGAAGGGGATCCCTCATCCATTTCCAAATGCAGCGTGAGACACTTGCATGCCTAAAGTATGTGATAACTGACCTCACTTTTCTCAATAACAAACATCTGTCGGTGAAAAGGCTCTGGGGGTTCTGGAAAAGGACACGTCGGAGTTCGCTCCTGAAAGATATATTACAAATGAAAACAGGAGAAACCTTGCGTAGAATGCCACTGGGTCACTCTGGTATTCTTTTGATATCCATCATGGTGGCAAAACAGTCCGTGACCTACAGAATTGATACTGTCAACAGGCACGAACCAACCTCTTCAAAAGTGCAGTAACATTTACAATCGGAGCTATACTGAAAGGGGCCATAACACAAGTAGTATTTTTATCATTTCTGTTCCATGCACCCTCATTATTCCTCATATCCATTGCATTCTCTCTAAATACTTTATCTACCGTATTACCTTTTTCTTACATAAAATATGATTCATGGCTGAATGCATTCAAAAAGACAATATTATCATACATGTTTCATTGTTAAGCAATATAATTGAGAAGACATTGGCAATAACTCATAAGACCACAAAATATATAATATATATATATACATATATTACAGACAATTTCTTATATTTTGAATGTAGTACTTTGAAATATTGACTACAATGTTTTTTGCCAATTGTATATTACACGTGCCTTAATTTTGCATCCAGCCACACAGTAATACACGTACAGCTGTATGTTTTTGAAAGGCCCTGTATGCTTGGCATTGCCCTCTCCATGACGCTACCCTGCTGTACAGGGATATAGTGTGCAGATTGCTCCGTGCTTGAGAGGTGACGTAAAATGCACATTTTGGAGGAATCGCAGGGCGCGACGCCACGCGATTTCAGAGCTCTAAGCTCGTTGGCACGGTGACGAATGGAGCGGTCATAAAGTTCCTCACGGGTCCTGGAGAGGGCCCATCACATCTGTCTGTGGTATGCATCAGAAAGGTCAGGCCCAAAGGTCTGACCTCAGATCCCCTTCTTGTCTGGTGGGAGTCATTTGAGTGCACTGACCTGAATGGGACATGCCTTCCCTTTTGCTTGCATGGTTCTCAGCAGCTGGTTTGTGTAACTCAGACACAAACCTCCCACTTGGCAGACCGTGGCCGCCTTCTTTATTGCATGCCAGCAACAAGCCACTTAACATCAGGAGACACAACTGCGCTGTTCTGAGCCTCTCGCAAAAATGACCAAAGTGGAGTTTGGAGTCATTCAAGGACACGCAATGTCATCCCGCGTCACAATTAATTGAACGCATTTTTCAGCATGAATCGACGCTCGCCTCACCTTCATTTACCCCGTGACAGACATGAATGTGCATAATTTATATCACTGATTTATTACACCTTTCTTCAGCTGTTTTCTAGAAGGTTTAAGGCAGTGTACAAACTGCCCCATCAAAGTTTGGTGTTTGTTTTTCTCTGTATATACTACAGAATGTTGCAAAAAAGAGATGACGGCAGAGTCAACAGTCCTATCAGCACCACTCTGAAATATGTTCATTGGCTATGGTCAGGCTGAAGCATAAAAAACTAACACGCTGGCTACAAACAGGGCTGAGTCACTGAGTCACTTTGCTGAATCAGATCACTTTCATGACTGTCTGTGTACGGTTTGATTTCCAAACTGAGTGCCCAGCTTCTTCAAGATTGTGACTGCCTCTGCCAGTGTTTTCCAATATTACTGAGGTCTCATATCTGAGGTCATATTATGCTGCCAAATCATTCTTGTTAATGCAAATTGGTATGGCTAGCTAACATACATATAATTTATGTCTTACAATTACAAGCATGGTTCCTGTAGAAAGTTAGACATACAAAAAGGTGGTGTCAAATGTCTTCACTAAATATAACTGTGTATACCACCACGTATATTTGTGCTATTGTTCCTTCTTTTTTACTTCTCCTGTGATTTAAAATAGTGATGAAGTTGCGTTTTGAAGAAGTATTAGAACTGTCAATTAACAAGCTATTTGTTGATATGTGTATCAAACTGACATGAGAAAAACTAAAACGTTTAAGCCATCACGATCTTGGAACAAAAGAACTTACTCACCATCAACATCAAAGGAGCTTTGAAAGATATTTAATCTACTCAATTCTGATGATTACTTTCAATTTAGGTGTGAATCTACATCCTATGTAACAAGATTAAGGGCTGTAATTAATGTGCAAAGTTTTGTCAGTAAAGTTTTGTGTGTGTAGTCAGTCAGCAAATAAAGGGTTCTGTTTGCTAATGCAACGATTTATAAAAGTTCCTTAATGTCGTAACTGCATTACAAATAACGCGACTGTAATGCTGTCTTTTCCTACAATTAACACTGTATCACAACTGATAAGGTCAAATTAAACAATGGCAGAAAATGACTACTCTGAATTCTTGGAAACTTCAGAACTTTAAAGAGAGTTTTTTTTTCATGTTTAGATTTAAGTTTCTTGAGCTTGTTGTGAAGTACAATCTGTTTCCAATTACAAACTCCAGAGACACACACGGAGCAGGGGGTGGGGGACTTTAGTGTGTTCAAGTTAGTGGGTGTGTGTATGTTGGAGGCTGACTTAAGGTCATGTCTTTGCGCCATGAACACTAACGAAACAGGGTGCGTTGTACAATTTTGGATACGATTGTCGGCTTCTGATTGGGTATCAAAAGTATGGTCCTCTTGACAACTTTTGTGGTCCTACCGCAAAAAACAGCCAACGCGACCGGATGACGTCACATCACTAGGAGACAATGATCCTCTCCCTCCGCTGAATGCCGTTCACAGCCCTTGGAAACTGACTGTGCGGAAAGGAAAAGAGTCTCCGGTGAAATTTTCCAGTTCATATCACCGCGTCTCACAATCTCGCTTTACCGGAATGAAAATGATTTCGCCACATCTTCATTTTGTCGACTGGAAAATGTGTCCTTTCTCCTCTTAATTCGTCTAAAATATTGAATCCCAAACTTTCCAATTCTCGGTTTGGAGTAACTACATTGGAAAGAGAGAGAATATTCAGTTCGTGGCAGCAAGAAGGTAAGTGAAGTTTTTAGTTTTACAAACCCTTAAATTGTATAAGCCTGATATGTCATTTCAAGGCAGAATCTTTGCAGGATATTTTACAAATATAAAACTATAATTTTGATTTAGGACACACCTGCGCATCTCGAAACGGGTACTGCCAGCGTGTAGCAAAAAACGCGCTTTAGGGAGCGACAAGGTAGGTAGGAGTCGGTCTGACATGTTTCTCTTGAATAAACGGACAGAGATTTACGGTTTTCCACCAATTTTGGTTTCAGATATTATTATGAAAACCGAGGTGTCGTATGGAACGCAACGTCACCACACATAACTTTTGATCAAAGTTTTTTTCTTTATGAGCTATTGTATGTGTCCTGTTTTTAACTATCAACGTTTATATAAAATAAAGGTAATTACCCTCATCCCTGACCGAATGTACATTTAGGTTTGTAAAGTTTTCAATTAGGGGCATTGTTGAGAAAGTTTAGCGCATATTCTCTTTTGAGGAAAAAAATATTGTGTACATGGTAGTTTTCTCATATTTTCAGTCTGGAAAAGTGAATCGTATTTACAGTTCAGCTTAGTTTCTGACGATCCAGTTGTTTGCTTCTCTCCCTGTAGTCCTGCCGTCTTTTTTTCTTTTCTTTTTTTTGGTGACACATCCTCCCAATACGATGATCCCAGCTGTTTTGGAATGTTTCCAGATTGAATCGTAGCAATGGGAATACATTTACATTTTGAAATCCGTTTCAAAATCAAATCTCTTTTCATCAGATCTCATACACATCTACACATACGTTCATATACTTCTTGGCAGCGTTATAAAATACTGTGATGTCATATGCAAATTTCTAGTATACGGTTCTGAATCCGATTATAGTCGCTGTGATTGAAAATGATTCTCTCATGGTCTGTTTTCGATAACAGCTCGTTGGCCTGGTGTGTATTATTTTGAATGGTCTACTCTAGCCTGAAGTGTTCATGTCTTAGCCCTGGCAGTGGCAATGAAAGTACGATGAAGGGATACTTCGTTAAATGTGTTCCTCAGTTTTACAGGCGGGCGTGGGACAGAAGGGAGTTGTCAAACGTATTTTAGACCTGTAAATTAAGAATTACGCTCAGGCTGTGGCTCCATTTAGTCTTTACTTGAAACGAAGAGTGTGCTTGTAATTTTAACATTTGGTTGCATTATATCGAGACAACAGTATAATCTGGTATACCTTGCAATTTAAGACAGACATGGGGCAGATAAATGCAATGATAGTCGTTATCAGCTCACAGGGGTAGTGAGACAGATGGGTACACCAATATTGAACAAAATCACTGACCAATTTATAGAATTGTAGCATGTAGGCTTAAAGGATGGTACAGGATTCGCTCAAGAGTTCATGGGAAGGAAAATTCTGTGGGCAACAAGGCAAGACAGACAAAACAATGATGGGTGTCTTTCTTTCCTCTCAGAGCGGTGCAGACATATAACCACCAAGTGCAGATGTGATTAACTAACCACATGCGGAAAACTTGAACAAAATGGAGGAGTAACAAGCTGTTGATTTCTGTTGAAAATAAGTTAAAACTGACCACATTTCTGTTGTTTTTCCATGGTGAAAGAAGACCATGTGAATAACTGTGAGAAGTAATGACTGATTATAGATCCTCAACGATCATTGAGTTGTACTGTAGGCAATAGCACCCGAAGGCCAGGGAGAGAGTGATTCCTCTTTACTTATTCCAGTCATTTGTATGGATGTGTACATTTTAAAAATAACATTATTTAATGGGAGATTTGCACTCGTGAACTTATGTCGGTCATCATAGGCTTTTGCCGTCAGTGTTTTGATTTCTCTTGTTTCACTACTGCCACTGTAAATCAAAAAGAGAACGATCCTCACGCATTTTATTCACATCTGTCCTTCACTAAGTTAACCCTGTACACAGGTCCTGAGTTTTCTAAATTTATGCTCTGATTTAGTTGAACTCTATTTGCACTTTCTGAACAGCTGAATTATTGCTGTGTCAGGTGTGCTATTCAGGAACTCCTTACTATTCCCTCGCGTTTTCACTGAATAGAAAAAGTAAACTACAGTGACCCTGCTTTGCAAGTAAATAATAAGGGTTGAATTACAGAGAGACATTAAGTCCAGGAGAAGGCCTGAGGCCCACATCCTGTCCAGAATGTTTTAGAGGGAAGAGTCAGCCAATTCAAATAAAACCCAATAGTGATGTGACTAATACAGTATTCTGGTTTGTTTGTTTGTTTTTTTTTTTTATATTGTAATGGCATGCTTGGTAGTTTGGCCTCCCTTCTTATATTTTATAGGAGACACACAGCAAAATTGTGAATATAGAAACACGATATCTCACAAGATGGAAATGTGACATGTTTAAGGAGAGAATGGCTTAAATACCTACAATGTTTAAAGCTGTGCAATAATAATTTTATATGATTAAACAAAATATATGAATATAATATTTGTTATATATACTAAGTTGACTGTTTGTATGTTATATTTTCAACATATAGTAACATGTAGTAGATTTATTGAGTGACACTACATTCTGTCACCTCTGTTCAGCTTTATTTAAGTTACCGCACCAGGTTGTTTTTAAATGTAAGTACACTCCCTGTATCACTTCAAAAGCTCTGCTATTGAATACTTATAAAAAGCTGTTTGTCTGTAAAACATAGCTCTGTCTATTCTATACTCACTATCTAATTTCTTGTTTTGTTTAGAACCATCTGAGAACAGAATGGACGGGGAGCAGTGCTACTACAATGAAACAATTGCCTTCTTTTACAATCGCAGTGGAAAGTATCTGGCCACTGAATGGAATACGGTCAGCAAGCTGGTCATGGGATTAGGAATTACAGTATGCATCATTATAATGCTGGCAAATTTACTTGTTATGGTTGCCATCTACACCAATAGGCGCTTTCACTTTCCCATTTATTATCTAATGGCCAACTTAGCAGCAGCAGACTTCTTTGCAGGCCTGGCATATTTTTACTTGATGTTCAACACTGGTCCTAACACACGGAGGCTGACTGTGAGCACCTGGCTGCTACGCCAGGGCCTCCTTGACACCAGCCTGACAGCCTCAGTGGCCAACCTCCTGGCGATCGCCATCGAGCGCCACATAACCGTCTTCAGAATGCAGCTGCACACCCGCATGAGCAACCGGCGGGTGGTCGTGGTCATCGTGGTCATCTGGACCATGTCCATCGTCATGGGCGCGATTCCCAGCGCTGGATGGAACTGCATCTGCGATCTCAGCGCTTGCTCCAACATGGCGCCCCTCTACAGCAACTCCTACCTTGTGTTCTGGGCTGTCTTCAACCTGGTCACCTTCGTGGTCATGGTGGTCCTCTATGCCCACATATTTGTGTACGTGCGGCAAAGGACCATGAGGATGTCCCGCCAGATCTCTGGGCCGCGTAGGAACCGAGACACCATGATGAGCCTTCTGAAGACAGTGGTGATTGTCCTTGGTAAGTGTCTGGTTAACCGAATCCCCTTGAGGAGGCTTTGGAAAATGTGATTTGATATACCAGTCTGAACACATTCAAGGCCGGTTTGGCTGCAGACTGGCCCGTCTTTCCAATAACGCTGTATTATCCACAACCATCTTGTTTAAAGAGGTGATGCCCATATTGTCCCACCTGCAATGGTTGACAGACTTTAAACAACTGTCCCTTCACAGAGCTGCAATAAGCAAGCTAGTTTGATGGATATCAGTGAACAGTTTATCTAGACAGATGCACATAGTTTTACAGAGGGCTGCCTTTAATTCTGGCACTGAGCATGTGTTGATGTGAGTGTTTCTCTAGAATTTTCAGAGAAAATTCAAGCTGAACCATGTCTTGACAGCTGCATTGTGTTATGTGCCTCTTTAGCACTGTGGTGTGTTAGTAAAAAATTAAGTATTCCCCCTAAACATAGACAATTAACCCTGGTCCCCGCCTAGCTGTAGTATGCTTCATTATGAAGTGAGAAGTACTTGGTAGAAACATTTAATATGAACAGTAACAATCAAAACAGTCCCTATATAAGGTGCTGTGGGGTCTTCTGGCATACATTGCCCATTCAACGATGGGGGTGACCAAATTCACCAAGCAGCTGAAATGGGAACCTTGAAATATTTCAGTTCAATGTACGGTACATACATTTGATTATAAAAATTTTGAGTTTTTGAGAGAAACGTTTCTGACCTGGGATGACTGGTGACTTGTCCTGGGTGTGCCCCTGCCTTTCACCTAAGGTCTACTGGGATTGGCAACCATAGATTGAATGAACCAGATTCAGAAAATGGATGGATAGATGCTAGTATGCTTCCAGGGTAATAGATTTTGGGTTTCCTTTCCCAAAGAAAACGTTATGAAAAAGGTGTCATGTCTTTTTTTTTTATTTCACGGAGATAAAGCTCTGTACAAATAGCTATAAGGATGCTGCATGACTTTTGCTCAGGAGCAGCACAAACTCAAAAGTTACATTGTAGACGCACATTTTTGCACCCCTCATAACAAACCGTTTAGCCGATGTTAAGTCCTTTATTTGCCAGCAAAACACAAGCAAAACAATCTTGTAAAAAGGTTTGACCTTTCGCACTAAAGTATGCAAATGCATTGTTAACATTTACTGAGAAATCACACCGACCATGAAAAGGAGGGTATCATGTAAGCTGCGGTTGACCTTTGCAACCAGAGCGTGGTTAGAGCGCGTCTATTCATGCACTTTTGCATGCTCAAGTTCATGAGGCATACACTTCTTTTGCTCATGTACCCTTCATTCAGCACACTAAATATACACAAAATAAGATTACATTCACTGTATGGTTAATTGATACTGGTAGCTGTGAGCATAATTAATATAACAAACATGATTAAAATAACAAAAGCATGTTTCTTCTGACAAACGCATAGGTCATAGTGATTACGGAGCATTAGATATTGTTATATACAAACACTCCAAAGACAGCTATAACGTATACAGCCTCACAATACTGAAATTTCTTAATGGTGAGTGGTTGTTTTATAAAGCAAGTTCTTGTACAGGCCATAGTTGTTATCATATGAAGTAAATCTCAAGTAAATAAAAGTGATCTTATGGGTCACATTGTGCGGAGTTTCTGTCCTTGATAATGTAATTCATCAGCTTCCCACCATAATAATAGCTGCCGTGAAGAGCTGCTTTATAGCCGATGGCCGTGACATTTTTCAAGTCGTTCAGAGCAGGTCATGGTTTGTACCATAAAATCCATGTGTCCCCATGAAAACAACAATTCTGTATGACATGGAAGCAGTGAAGACATGCTATAATTTTAGGTTTCAGTGATATTAATGGTAGAGATGTGGTTTTGTTGTCAAAATTATAAAACTGCCAATCCAAAGTGTGGAAGTCTTCCCACAAGACCCAACGTTAGAGATGTGGCTTTGGAACCAAAAGCACAAAACCACGTCTTTGTTAGGTCTTGCAGTCTTGAGGGAGACTGCTCACTTCTGATTGGAGCTAGGTTGAGCTTTCAGATCTTCCAGTAGACTTCTAATCATTGGAAGCAGAAATTTAAGTTTCTGTATTCTTGGTAAATACAAAAAAATGACTTTATTGCAAAAATATCAGAGTAACCCCGTAAGAAATTACAATGGCCTAGGTATTTCTTTGGCTTAAATCTAAGATACAGCAACATTTTATCAACAATAAAGAAGGTGTGAACACATTCCCAGTTAACATACGAAATCAAAACGGAAAAACACATCTGAAAATTGTTTTTCATTCACTGTTTTAATTATTATTCCTTTATCTATTGTTCTATCTAGTTTGCACTTAATACAAGATAACAATCTGTTAGTGTAATTTAACCAATCTCATGTTGTTCGATTAATTGTTGTTCAATTTCATCACCCCTACAGTCCACAAATCTGTTACAGTTTAATTTGCATCACCACACGTTTTCATAGTGGTATTATCACGTTAGTACTTTTCATGAAATAGGAGTAATGAAGAAACAATTATTTTCCATCAAAATTTGCTCTTTGATTAACATAAGTAAGGAAAACCACTCAGTACTTTTAGGTTAGTCACTAAACTATGTCATTGTGTGCATTACACTTTTATGTCATGCATTTAGATTCAAATCTAGTCACATTTCAGAGAAACTGATCTGGATATGATAATAGGGCTTTGAGCCATCTGTTTCTAATAATCCCAATATTATGACCCCCTGATAGCTAATTCATGGAAGAATGATTTTTAAATGCAGTTATAGTATGTTTTGCTTGCTTATGGTTTTACACTTCACATAATAAGTGCTCGCAAGAATGTTACGTCAACTATCAGATACAATTACAAGCATGAGTAATGCTTCCTCTCCACACCCGTAACAAAAATATTATGCTGGATAATAAGGGAAGTGGAGAATCTTTCTGCAGGGAGAGATGTGCAAAGTAGCTTTCATTACGAAAATGAACTTTGAACTGTGGTTTCAAAATATCTTTCATAGGACACACTAATGTCTGGAGAGGTTTTTAGGAGGGCTCTCCTGTGTACTGATGTAATTGGACTGTTGTTTCCGGAAAGCACACTTGAATTTTTTTTTTTCGAAAATAGCTGATGGCTTGAACAAGGGGAGAAGACGACACTAGTTAATTTGCACTCCCTTCTGCCTCTTGAATAGAGGAGTTTAAAAACAGAATTATATGTTCATTAATGACTATTTCATTGTAGTTAATTGCTTCATTTTTTATGTATTACTGAAGATTTTTGAATTCTTGACATCACTAATAAGACATTAATATGAATTCCTTTAATTATTCTGTTTACATGTTTAGTCTATCCGGGGGAAAACTACAGTGGCCCTAAAATGCACCACAAAAAGACAGCTGTGAAGAAAACACAGCTGAAAGATGGCAATGCAACATTTCTGAAAACCCAGAATTTGTGGGGACAATAAAAAAAAATCGTACTACACAGCAGCATGAAGTGACATAGTTGAGCACCACACAAAACCATTCACAGATGCAAAAGATTTTCAAAACAGAACTGCTGAAAGCCACTAGGGGCAGTGCAAGTGCAAAACTGAGGTTTTTAGGATCCCTAAAAATATTTGTCAGTTAGAATATTTGCTTATCATCCCAACAATTTGTCTGATACCGTGAGTTATGGTTAGTTTTCCTATGATTGTTAGCTTCCCTTGTTGACTCGTTTCTTTGTGTTTGAAATGTTTTGCATTGCACCTAGTGACTGCAAAAAGTCATTTGTGAGTCAGCTGATATGCAAAGCTTTTGGATGGTATTTGAGGTCAGTTAACATTTTTTTGTTGTCACCTGATGCTGTTGTGTTATGATTCAGTACTGTGGTGATGTAGGTTTTTTATTATTGTTCACACAAACGCTGGGTTTTCAGAAATGATTCATTTCAGTTAATGTTGTTGTCACTTCATGTTGTCATCTTTTATTTCCTTAACTGTTGTCATGCTGTGCACTTCAGGGCTACCAGACAAAACCAGTTTAAAAACTAGCAGTAACTAGTAGTAATGGTTAAACTGATTGAAAAAAAAAAAACTAACAAACTGGAAGCAGAAAGAGGATTAAAGTACAGGAAGCATCTAAATTAAATAGAAATGCTTACTGCATGGAAAAATTTTTCCATGCAGTAAACATTTCCAAATACAGTTGTGAAACTAACTGTATCATTAGAATAACTTTCTAGTCGGGGTGTTAAACATACAAATGAGTAAGCATGATGAAAAACTTAAATCTAAATGTTTACACAATTTAAAGTTTGAGGTCATATTATATACACAAAATCAGCTCTAAATCCTGATTTTTAAAAGAAATAACCCCATAATATGAGTCAGTGTATGGGGAGGCTTACATACTCAGCACACTAATGTCCATTACATGTGTTTTGAAAGAGACAGAGCTGGAGTCTCAGTGTCAGTTTAAAATCTCAAGTCAGACAATCTGCGAAGCAAGCTTCACATGAAAATTTAAGACCACACAACCACATTGCATTGCGTTCATTACAACTTTGACCCCAGTATACATTTGGACTGTTGCATACTGGTGAAAGGAGTGACTCTTTCAATCAGTCCAAACTTTACTTCTGAGATCTGTACTAAACAGGAGCCCTGTTTTGAACCAAAGTCAATAGTGGTTTGAGAAAAGATTCTTCTGAAGTCTGTAGTCTTTTTTTGCAGCATTGAACTCTAAGTGCTAAACTGTAAACACCATGCAACGGCTATTTACAGAAAGTCTTCCTCTGTTTGGAGTGTAGCTCTTGCTACATTAAATCTTCAAGCGGTATCTCGGTAATGACAGGTAATGCTCATTTCCTCTGTAGCATTTCTATCTCACAAGTTCACTCTGTTTTTCAGCTGCCTGGTGTCACAAAGTAGCCCTGGATCAGCTGACAACAATGATTCCAACAGGCAGCCCCATGTCTAGTATGTTCAGTTCTCAACTAATAGCCTTTGCAGCCTCCTCTTCTTGTGAACTCATTATGGTTTTGACGATTTTTTGTCTTAAAACTTAGAAGATCAGATGTTGAGAGATCCTCGGACACTCTGATACTGCCTGGGTTGAGCACTTGTATCAGCTACAGTTTCCTCACCAGGGACGTAGTAGTCTGGACATGAATCCGATTGTTAGAAGGCAGGTAACAGAAGTGTGATGCATTTGGCACATACCTCTTCATTCCATGCAGCCCAAGTAAACTGCATCTCACATTTGTTGAAATGACTAGTTTGAACCTATACTTTCTCCATACTCCTGCATCCATTGAGTTGGTCTAATTGGTTAGAAAGTAGGGCTTGTATCCTGAGAATGCATGGGCTTATTGCTCTGAGCTAGAGTTTGGGAAATATCTGTTATTACCAGAATACAAGAGGTAGACAAAATACTGGAAACCAATGGAAACACCACAGTAACAATCGAAACACTGCATGCATATATATTAATTATTAAGGAGTTGGGCTTCCATTTGACTTTTGTTTCCCTAGGAGTGACATTACATAAGTTTTGAGCTGTTTCTAGTGCACCATTCCTCAAGAATGAAGCCCTCCAGTTCTTGGATTAATGAAGGAGGTAGAAATCTGCTCTCCATGTTTCAGAGCAATTAACATTACAATCTGATGACTGGGGAAGACATGGGAGGTGTTATAATTAATCCCCAAGCACATTTTTCAGTTGTGTACAAGAAATGTGGATTCAATCTATCTGTGTTTTTGTGTTCTCAACCAAAAATGTGCTTGTGGATCTGATGATGCATAGAAACACGACTTTCTTTCGATTGCTTAGAAGGGCTGGTGGTTTTGTGCTTAGTAGACCAGGTTACATGGTTTGGCACATTGGTTTTGGTTGCATGAGATTTGTGAATAGCGGACCTACCATAAATATCAGCTTTATGAAAAACATATATGATACAATAATGATGCAGTGGATAAGGTGCATTCAGAATGTGAAGAAACAAAGAAGGGGAGTTTATGGGAGGTGAAGTCAGCATCTTTAAAGTGGTAAGGATTTTGCCAGGAGATCATCCTTAAAATTGGTCACAGCAAAAACAAAACATTATACTGTGTCAAATTATGTTTAACTGTTCATGAATAGCATACGATCTCTCAGCATGATGAATGGTATGTCCAAGCAAATAAACAACACTTCATGTTGTTGTCTTTTATTTGCTTAACCGTTGTCATGCTGTGCACTTCAGGGCTACCAGACAAAACCGGTTTAAAAACTAGCAGTAACTAGTAGTAATGAGTAAATTGATAGAAAAAAACAGACAAACTGGAAGCAGAAAGAGGATGAAAGTACAGGAAGCATCTAAATTAAATGGAAATGTTTACTACATGGAAAAATACAGTTGTGAACCTAACTGTATGATGAAAAACGTAATTATATGAAAAACTAAATGTTTAAACAATGTAAAGTTTGAGGTCATATTATATACACAAAGCAAGAACTAAATCCTGATTAGGCAAGAAAAAATTAATTTCATAACAAGAAGGGTTATGATAAAAAGAATCCACATAAAAACGGCTGTTTATTTCAATTAGGCTTATTAAATTTGTTCCACTTTTATCCATTTTACAGCTGTGGATTATTATATTTCACAATGGCATTTTCGAAATCTCCTGTAACTTCTCCAAGTCACTAGAGAGGATAAAGCTCATACCATTGCCTTGACAAACATCCCAAATATTTGTTTCAACACTGAACTCCTATACGGTTAAAATAAATGTTATCTTCACCAGCTTCATTGTGTCTTGAGTTGGATCTCTCATGTAAACATAAGGCATGGTACTTTTTCCACTGTTAGTGTTTTGTAAATACCACAAAGAAATCCATAAATATAGCTTTATACTATTTGTGGTTGAGGGGAAAAAAAAAAAAAAGATTTCCATATTATGAGCCAAATTCACACTCAGCGCGGCTGAGGAATGAGCACACACCTTTGGCTGCATATAACTTTAAATTTGACTGAAGTTCTCATCTTAGATCTACAACAGTTTAACTTGAAAGGAGGTTCACAGTGAATGAAATGAAGTTTCCATGCTTGAACCCTCATAAAAGTCTGGCCAAGAGAATGTGTTCTCTCAAAAATATTCCCCTTCTGTAAGAATCATCTCCAGAATGTAAGAAGATGCTGTTCCATTCAAACAAAGCTGTTGGATTATGACCTGGGAACAAGATCTCTTGATACAGCTTTACTGGCTGTACCCTTCAGAAATAGTCTACTCATGTCATTGGCTCACAGTGTACGGTAGTGAGAGTTGGGGTGGGGCTAAACTGAACATGAGTTCTAGGTGTGGTATAAAGTTTGACCTAATCAAAATAATTCCATCAGCTCATTATAATGTATTCACAGCATTTTTCTATATTTTAGCCATGCTATTTGCCTTACAGTTTCAAGAAGTCCACAAAGCAATGAAGTAATACAAATCAAATATTGTGATGACCAGAAGTGTTTGACAAGTCAAAGTTATCTTAAATTTTAGACTCTTCAAAATAGCCCCCTTTTTGCTTTGATGACAGCATTACAGACTCCTGGCATTCTTTCAGGCACCTGGAATGCTTCTCTGACAGTCCTTAAAGAGTTCCCACAAGTTCTGGGCACAAGTTGGCTGCCTTAAACTTTCTCTTAAGGCCAACTCATCCTAAACCAGCTCTATAGGGTTTAGGGTGGGGGTTTGTGGGGGCCAGGCCATCTGTTGCAGCACTCCTATTTCTTTCCTTGTTTACAAAATAATTCTAACACAACCTTGAGGTGTGCCTAGGGTCGTTATCTGGTTGAAAAACAAATGACGGTCCAACTAGTCACTGACCAGATGGAATGGGATGTCGCTGAAGAATGTTGTGGTAGCCATGCTGGTTCAGTTTGCCTTCAGTTTTATATAAATCTCCAACCACATCACCAGGAAAACAGCCCCATACCATTACACTGCCCCCCCAACTCCCCATGCTTCACAGTGGCCACCACACATGCTGGTGTCATCCGTTCACCTTTTCTGTGTCTCAAAAAAACAAAACGGTTGGAGCCAAAAAAATGTAGTTTGGACACGTCTGACCAAAGAACAGATTTCCATTGTTGTGTTCACTGGCTGTGATCTTTGCCCAAACCTTTGCCAGTCATTTGTCTTGTTTACATCTCCCAGTAGAGGTTTCTTTGATGCAATTCTACCATAAGACCTGGTCTCCCCTGAGCAGCTGATGTTGGTAGCTCCTCTAGATAGCAATAGTCTATATTTGTTGTTGTGGTTTCTGTCACCGATGGTATTCGTTTTGTTGTTTCTTCAACAGGTTGTTCACAGCATTTAGTCCATTCCATCCCTTCTGTTACTTGGAACTTTTACCCCACTCAAGCAGTTTTAGTGTTCTCATTCCCAACTTAATGCACTTTGAGCATCAAACAAAATACCTGTAATGTAATATATTCTGAAGTCAAAATAATTATTGGTGATTGATAAGAGCAGTTTAAACGATTTGGTGGAAAACATTAACACTGAGCAGTGTAAATTAAGTGCATTTTTTATCTTTAATATTTAGCAATCATACAATGTCTGTGAACATCAGAAGAATGCATTATTCATTAATTGCAATTCAATCTATAGCAATCAATTTTTAGCCATCCTTATATCAGAGAAATGTTTGAATCCATGTTTGATTTGTGCTAAGCTGAAGTGGATGATGTACATCTAAAAATATCTTTTTCAAAATAAGAAACCAACTCAGAGACTTGTAGATATGTTTAATATTTCCACAAAACTGATTTGCCTTGGTCGTGTATGTCCTTGTTCATGTCTGAGTACATCTAGCTATATGACTTCTACTAAAACAAGCCTGCTAATCATACCCTGTTTCCTGCTGATAATCCATGTCATTTTTTTTTTTTTTTTTTTTTTTTTGTTAAGTTTCATAACTGATTATGAGCCTTATGTCTGCAATTCAGTTCCATATAGTGAAACATATGGAGTATTTTGTGAAGAATGAAAACATTCAAATGATATTCCACTCATCTTTGCATTTTGCCATTTTGGACAATACTACATAATTTTGTAAATGTGCATGTATGTATGTGAAAAATCCATTCTCGCTTGAGGAATTAGTTAGTTGATCTGTACACAAACTTGAAAATACAAACTTTGGAATGAATTTGGAATATAGAATTTAAGTAACAAAACAACAATTGAAGCCCAGCTGCTTTGTAGTTGAGCTGACTGAAGATCCATCATTGAAATGTTGAAGAGCTCACTGCCTGCTAAACACAGCTTTATCAGGTAATGAAATAAGAACTGTACTGATATTCTTCTTCATACATGTGTTGCAGGTGCCTTCATCATTTGCTGGACACCTGGTTTGGTTTTGCTGCTGTTGGATGTTTTCTGTGCCAAATGCAACGTACTGGACTTTGAGAAGTTCTTCCTACTCTTGGCCGAATTCAACTCAGCCATGAACCCGATTATCTACTCCTACCGGGACAAGGAGATGAGCGCTACTTTCAAGCAGATCCTATGCTGCCAGCGGCAGGAGAACGTGAATGGCACCGCGGAGGGTTCAGACCGCTCCGCTTCCTCTGTCAACCACACTATCTTGAGCGGACCCCTTTATGACCGTACGGTTGTGTAAATGAACCATGGGAAACCAAATTATTGGGCAGGAACGTTGCAAGGTGGTATCACAGATATCTGGAGAACATTCCAGCTGGAGATGTTACCAGAAAGGACATTGATGTTGAGTTACTGTTTTACCCTTTGTCTTATTCACTGTGCCTTAGTTATCTCCTCACACTTATTGTGATGTCTTGGTTGGCATTTTTCAGGATATACCACAGTGTTACATTTTATAATGATCAATCTGCATCCTTTTTCTGTAGCAGTAGTGGTGTTAAATGTATACCATTGTATTTATTCTCTGTTTTATGCAAATCAGGATTTCAAAATGGTATCATACAATACAGCTTGCTTGCTGCAGTACCAAAAATTATCCCAATGATTCAAAGATAGCTTCCAACATGCTTTGCAAATAAGAACCTTATCCTGTCTATGGGATCATTACTACTAAATGAAATGCTTTAAGTTTAATGTAGCCTTGCAGCAGCCATGTAAAGTAATAAATGCATTTAGTACATTTAGCAGACAAGTTATGATACATATTGTCAGATTTCAGTGTTATTTCACATCTTGACTATTGTCATGGCTTAATAAATACATAGCTAGTGAACCTTTTCTTTTGTATTTATGACATGAAAAAATTAGTTAGTCAATACATTTCTGCAGTTGTGGCACAACAAATTCCTGCAGATGATCCTTGATGAGGGTAAATGCTATTAAAGTTTTGTGACTCCCAGAAGTAACCTGCTTCCTTTATAATAGTTAAACATGAGGGGATGTGTCAGGCTAGATTTGGTTCTTGATCATGTAAAAGGGTGCAGAAAAAAATGAATTTTTACTCCATGATCTTATGTGCCTCTGACAAGGGGCAATTTTAGTTGACAAAAAAACTGCATACAATTACAGTAAATTTTCTTTCACTTTTCCCGCTAGTGTTGCTGTGATTTATTGTGTGCTATGCAATCTCCCAACTTTGATGTATTTCTGTCATATACTTGATTACTTGATTTTTACCATACAAGTATTCAGTACTCATGACCCAATCCATGGACTCTCCTTTAAGTCACTAGAGCTATGTGATTCAGGTACTAGAAGACAATGTGACAATCATGGCTATCAGAAAAGAATTGAATATATTATTCCAACTTCAGTTGTTAAATATAAGTAACACAAATGCATTTATATGTAAAATATTTTTCTTCTTTGATAATACTATATGATATTTAGTAACATTTAAAGCCCTTTTGGTTTTTTAATTTTCTGTTTCAAAATAATTTGTGTAAAAATGTGCCTTTACTTTGATTTTTTTTTTTCAGTCAAGAGCCTTTGATGAAGGTATGTGTTAGGTGGGGCCTTGCTATTTCTGTACATGTCCTGTATTTGATTAGTTGTGAATCAGAACCTGTGAGCTGCATATGCTTAAGTATGGGCCATACTTTTTTTAAAATCTCAACCTGTCTGCCTAACAGCTTAGCTGCCTCCCTTCTATGCGTACAAATATGTACTTACCATAAGGGCCTTCAGTTGAATTTTTAGATTTAATTGACAATAGCACTTTATTTTACAGTGCCTTAAGTTTAAAAAAAAATGATAATTAATAATGAAGACCATTAGGATTGCCTAGTGTTACTCAAATGTTCTGTAATGTTAGGGGAAATGTTGCTGTTTTGAAATGGCAGTTATCCATATACAACATCTTTTTGTGTATTGAATGATTACCCAGATATTGTACGAATCCATAAAATATTGTTGTGTAACGAAAACCATTAACTACTTGTTAACATTTGTTAAAAAAGCACTGTCAAAAATAATTTCCCTAAAAATGTCTGTTTCTGCTTTATTCTGTGCTTAACTGTTTCTAACATTCCCAGAACAGCTTATATATAACACAACATAATCCATTTGTACAGCTTTGTTTTCACTATTAAACTACAGGAATTCAGTATTCATTGTTACCATTGTCTGCTAACGTAGCTACCCCAGTTTCCTAACATGTAAGGATACTATTTCTTGTCGATAGTTTGTCAAAGAAACATAGAGAGATGGGCATATTCTTGTATCGTTTTGCCTGATAAAGGAAACTGGAAACAATTTTTTTAGGGACAGTAAAAAGTAAATTATACTGGAGGGTTGAGCAGATACAACATAGACTAAGAAACACAATATCTTCAGAATAAAATGCATAATAATCTAATCTGACTGGACATGTATGACCATTCCCATCCACCTTTTACAATCTGGGCAAATTGCAGTGTTCCATTAAAGGGGTAAGAAAAAAATCAACCTATTGCTCACTGTTATTTCTCAGACTCTTGGTTTTGGAGCTTAAACACCTATGCACCTAACTTAGATGGGACATTCAAAATGGCATGAGCTGCAGTGGTCAGGGTCCAGGAATCTGTCGTAAGATGTTGATGCCTTAAACAAGGTACTTCAATTTTGCCAGTTAAAACACAGCTGTATAAATCGACTCCATACATTTGACGCTGTAACACTTGTAAGCACTGTATATTGTCCTGGATAAGTGCATCTGCTAACTGAATATGTAATGTAATGTTAAATGCATTCCAATAAATTGTTAAGTTCACCTGCCACCCCCCTCTTACTCTGAGGTGAGTTCATGGATGCTTTTCTTTTACACCAGCTTGGAATTGGCAAGGCATAACTTGAATACTACTTCTGGGTTTAATTCCCTGGTGTGTTGAGTGTTGTGTTGTCCTGAGTCCTATATTTCTCAGATTAATACATATACAATAATGCACACACATTATATGGAGTGAAAAGAACTGGAGTCCTTGAATAAGAATGAATGGAAAGCCTGGGTTGTGATTGAGTGGAGGTGGGGTGGGATGGGGTGTTGACAATATTGTCCAGGTGAAGTAGTGGTTGTGCTTGAGTGAAGCACTTTGGGGATGTTGTTGTGTTTTATTAAACATTTAAAAATGTACTTAATAAAGTAAGATGTACATATCACATATTTAAATGGATGTATAAAATGTTAAAACATGGTATATGGCAGAAAGATACTGGATAGGATCTCACCTTCAGCTCTCAATAAAATGCAAGTGTTCATGTGTATCTTCACGAAGTTTCAGCAATCATGAAAATGAATTTGCCAAACTCTTTATGCATAAAAAAGCAAAACACTTCAGTTAAAATTAACGACAAATGCCGACTGCCTCCTAGCCTGTTTTTTCTCTCCATTAGATTCAAACTTGAGTGCAGCACAATCTGTGTAATTGTAGTGGTATCACTTACCATGACGGCAATTTTGTCTCCCTTCCGACTGGGATGTCCTCGAACCCCCTGGCAGACTTAAGTAGTATCCCCCTATTTTACCAGTCTGTCTATGTCACCCCAGCTAGACAAGTTCGGAAACACCATGAAAGAATGTTATATGTTTTGAAATGAATTAATCGTTGTTTTTTAATATTTATGTATATTTTGTAATTAACGTTATAACTTTGTGTAAATGAGTTGTTCAATTTACATCGTTACGTTGTGGGAGTTATTGAACGGAACCTCTCAGCTAAAGCTACCCATTAACCTCAGGTTAGCTTGCTAGCCAGCTAGCTACCACCAGTATTCATTAATTGTTCTATTTTTGGTTTTAGTCCCGTTGTTGTTCGGTGTTTCCCCAACTGAAACTGAGGATTCTGACAGTCACCTTTTATGTCAGGTATGTATTGTTTCATTATAAAATCTCCCTGTCTGCTTATGTCTCGTTGTTGTTCGGCGTTTCCACCCTTTGTAACAGAATTCTGACGGTCACCTTTTATGTCAGGTCTGAATGGGACAGGACAATAAACGGCACATGTCAAACGGGGGAATAATCGTCTGCTCTTCAGTCCACTTCACAACAACACACAACCCAGAGTCAAGCAGAGCACCGTACAACGACCGCTCCTCCACATCTGCAACACCTCTCACAGGGAAATTGTCATGGCTATTGAATTTTTATGACCATTGGCAGCAAGACCCCATCTTAACAAAGTAAACATGCTGTAAAAAAAAAAAAAAAAACACTTGCATTTTGAGGACTTGGTGTTAGAGGCAGCTATAGACACTGCTTAAAACTATGTGAGATGGAAGTACCATGAAATTAAATGTTTTAAAAAAAAATATGCAGAGATTAAGTCTTAAAATCTCATGACAGAGTCTTAGCCTTGGCTTTTTCATGAGTTGACTCTGACAAGGAAACCATGTAGGCTGGACACAGTCAGCCCCATCACAGTTTAGGGTGGGTTCACCATTAAGTCATTTTTGGGTTTAAGCCTTGTCCTAATGAAACAAATAATTTGCTTGTCATTACGTCTGTAGATACTCTTGGGAGTTTTTTAAGGCCCAAATGTCTTCAACATTGTGCACATTCCTACCTAGAGGGACAATGTAAACTCCAAGAAAAAGCATTTTATTACTCTCACAGTGGTTGAAAAGCTATTTATCACGGATGTGGAGCCATGTAAGCTAAACATGCACTTTTAACTAACCCATCTAGCTGCTATTCTGTCACATTTGATTAAGTACTGACCACACTGTTATACAGTTTGCCTGTTTATTCTGCTCTCCTGTTTGGCAAGCAAGCTGTTTAACTTTAATTATTCAGGGGACGTGGAATATCAATGATGGCACAATAGATGGAAAACACGTTCAGTTTCACGTATTTACCACTAGATTGATATTATTCTGACCTGTCATAACCTATTTTTGTCAAGCACAGTAGTTGATAGTCTGTTTGATATTGGTATTACAGCTTTGCTGGCCACTCTGCTGCTTAGTGTGAGCCTTGAAACGTTTGCGTCAATATTTTACGTCACACCAGGACCACCTCTTTCTACAGTACGTTTTTACAATGTTGCCAGGTGTTGTAAAACTCAGCAATCTAGGTATGAACTGTATTAGAATCTTTTGTGGGAGATTCATGTTTAGAGTTATTGATATTGGAATTCTGGAAGTTGGCATTTTTTTTACTTAGCTAACTTATAATAAGATCCATACTGATTATATCCAAGTGCCAGAAAATCACACCCTGCACATGTTGAACTTAGTGCACGAAAGCTTGTATTAAATCATACAGACTCACTTCTGCTTCTCCTTTAGCTGTTTGTACTTTTGCAATGAATATTAATACTGTCATTTATGTGAAATATAAATCTTGATACTTTATGATCCCTATGATGTCATTCTCCCATGACCTGACATCAGTACTAATCAATCACACATGCACAGCTGTGAGACACCCCACATCCTCTCAAGTTTTCCCCTGTTCATGCATGACCTAATGGTTATGGAGCAGTTCAAACCTCAAAGCAGTGAGGAAGATGCTGTCAGAATGTTATTGATTTGTCTGCAGTAGAACAAAAGTACAGTGAGTGTGCATTTTAAAAAGCTGCTGAAACCAGACAAAAACTAACATTGCATGCACAATGAGAAAGACAAGGGATGTATGCAATTTTCTGATTGCTGGAGTTTTTCATTGTGACATTAAGAATAACTAGACATAACTACAAAGGTTTAGGTTAGGCGAGATTGCGAGCTGCAGACATTCAATGTTGCAGTCAGCTCAAATATTTTTGTTTAGTTTATCACTATAATTTCATAATGAACAGTATTACACAGTATTTCATTCAACAGCTGTCTATTATAAATTAAAACAACATGTAACAATATCTTGAATGCTGTATTCATTCAGTTATGAACATACTTTTGCCAGTACACAATTTTGTGCAGTAACACCCCAATGTGACTGTCAGCCCTAATGTAACCTGGCATATGCGTCTTGATGCATGTATATTGCTCAGCTAGTGTCTTACATTATAGGCCAAATCAATACTGTCAGTAACTTAACACTGAAATGTAGAAAGCACTGTTTTAATCATAAATTTTCACATCAAGAATGACAGAGCCTTTGACTACTGGAGACACAATCTTTTTCAATTCTGTGTATCAAAGGCAGAGACAACAAGGCATGTGGTAAAAGATTACGTTTTTAAAAAATATTTTTAGTTTGGGTTAAGGATGAGGGAAAAGTAAAAATGTGTTTTTCCCCTAAAATTGCTGGGTTATTTCAAGAAAGATTGTAGGATTACAGTATAATCTGGCAACCCTGGTACCCTACTGTTCACGGATCTTTGCATCTGGTCGTAGCTAGTTGTTCCGGACCTTCAGACTGTGAACTGAGAAGGAGATACGGTTTGAATGATAAGGTATTGTCCAGTGTCCATTATCATTTTCAGAGGTAGCACGCTGCACACTACCTAGATGCCTGATTTCCTAGCCTGCTAAATTATTTTGGATAGTTAGCGATAATATGCTGTAGTATGACATTATTTAGAATGTCTAGCTAGTTAGCAACTATTGCGATTGCAAGCTGCCATGCTAGCCGGATAGCAAGGAAGCTAGTCTTGCAGTACATTAGAAAATAATGGTATGTGGCGAAAGGACACACACCATTGTTTTATTTTCTGGTCTAGTTTGCTATATGGTCAGTGTTAAACTGTGCGATGATATTCAGTCTGTATGCTGTTTCTCTCTTAATCTTGTTTGGTAGCTGGTCAGGTAATACTCATGGACAAATTATCAAATGGTTAGCTAGTTTCATTGTGTGTGTGTCGATGGTAAGATGTTCATTCAAACAAGCTAACCGACTAGCTTCTCACACAGAAAACAGTCAGCACACAATGCAATGATGCAATACATATTAAGCCATAACTATGTAATAATTGACACTAGCTTGCTACCTAGATGATGCTAGCTAGCAGTCTGTATTTGGCGCCTGTAGCCTGTAAATGTTTGTTTGTTTGTTTGTTTGTTGCTCGTACACTGATGCAGTATGTAATATTTCTGGATGTGATGGTAATGTTTGTAGGGTAAGATATTTAACTAATATTTTCTCGTGTCGGCTTCTGAAGGGCATCGCTAACGCTTGTTACGTTATCTAACAATTGTTAATACGCACGGTCTTAGCACCTTTTGTTGTATGTAATCGATTTTCCTTTCCAAAATCGAATGTGACATTTGGCGTAACAACAATACCCCCAAATTGTTAATGTGTATCGTGAATGACACACACACACACACACACGTAAACTAAACTGAACTAAGCTAATGTGAAATCAGAGTGGATTGTACATATTTGTTAGCTAGCCCTCTGGAGAGGTGGAATTGAAAACAAATGCTGTTGTCCACACACCCGAAACAGTCTTCTTAATAGTCAAATTTTACTCTTTGAAAGATAAGTGATTGTTACAGTTTGTGTTAATATATTATGGATTTATTTTACACTGATCAGCAAGTAAAAAAAGGTACACAGGTTAATAGGCTTTCAAAATCTGTTATTGACTGTGCAGGGCTGTAATGTACATTGCTTGCATCACACCGGCACAGAAACTAGGAACTGAGAATCCCTGTAGTTTTGGCATTGTGATTTTTCAACAGCACTGTCTTTAATGAACTGGCTGTTCTGTAGAATTATACTGTTTCTTATTTTGGGAGTTGTGGTTCAAAAATGGAAACTATGTCAAGTATCTTGAGGGCAGTCAATGGATACTATTTAACAAGTGTGAATCTGAATTAGATCTCCTCTACCCAAGGTGATTGGCTACATTAGAAATTGATAGGCTGTAATTCAAATGTATCTAGAAGTGGTCAAGCTCATGGGTGATATTCAAATAATGGCATTTTGTACAGAGTTTGGAATAGCTAGCATGGGTGAAGCCTGCCATAATGAAAGAAATGGAATATCTGCTGTCATCTCTTGTTTATCGTCCATCTCATGGCTGTTTCAGAATGCTGGAGTGCTGACCCTGCAATGGGCAAGGCCCGCCACGCTGTAATCTCGCACAGACGCAGACCCCCACCTCTCCCAGCATGGCTGTGACCGTGAACATGGCTGCTGAGACGGAGAAGGCCCAGGCGCTGCTGCAGACCTTCAGCACCGCCTCGGTGGCCGCCAGCACGGGCCTGGGCGTCTTCTGCTTCTTCGCCGACCGCGTCCTGCAGCTCTCCTTCATCCAGAGCCACATGTGGCTGAGGGCCGCGGCAGACAACGCAGTCCACGCCGCCATCGGGCTCTGGTCCTGGGCCATCGTCATCGGGTTGAGGAAGAAGAGCGACCTGTACGAGGTGGCGCTGGCTGGGTTCCTCGCCGCAGTCATTGACCTGGACCACTTTTACCTGGCTGGATCACTGTCCCTCAAAGTAGGCTGCTCCCTGCAAGCAAAACTTTCACCCTGTCTTACCTTTATATTGCACACTTGATTGGCTTATTTGTATTACATTTTTGTCTCTCACACACACATACACATGCCTTGCTTGCACGCACACAACTTTTAACTGTAAAGGTAAACAGAAAATTCTTTACTTCACAATAACATCCTTGGGAAAATAAGATGGGTCTGGAATGTGAAGGATTGTGTAACCAATTAACTGAGCATTATGTGGCCAGATTTGGAGTATTCCAGTTTGAATTTGGCCAAGTCATTAATCCCTCCCCAACCGCAGGGCTTATGTTCCTGAGTTAGCATGTGCTTGATGAATACATACTTGAAAAGGGCTTGATTCCATGGAAAATGTTGGGTTAGAGGGAAGGAGAGGTAACCTACATTCATTTGTAACTGCAAACCGAGGTTAAAAATAGCTATGCAAAACTACAAATCATGATTTCTTGCAGTATGTAGAGCAGAAATGAACATATCTGGACAGATGAAAACAGTTTTATTTTGGTCAACACAGTTTCACTGGCCAACGACATAACTCCAGGCGCTTGCAAAGCTTCCTGTCAATACTGTGTTGGTATTAAAACAAACACTTGTGTAAAGTTCAACTGACCAATTCTGTACTTGGGAATTTAACAGAAGAGAGCTGCTGCTCTGAAAGATAATACACATTTAACCTTCACACACTGTCACATAGGACTGGAGTCAGTCAAAATGTGTTTAACTTTGACTTTTAAATAAATGCAAGTGTTAGTTTTTTTATCCCTTCCGGTACAGTTACATTTGGTAAGCCTAGTCTCAGGTCATTGTCTCCTCTAACAATTGTAGTCACCTGCCTGACTGCATGTGTGGCTAGAGACAGGACACATTTTATTGCCATACATATTTCCATTTCCTCTTTCCTACACAGTCAATTGTCAAGAGACCTACACATGCTCCTAACAGCGCAAGTGTCATACAGATTTAGACCAAACGAATGTGGAATGGAAAAGCAGCTGTTGGCAAAACTGTTTGGCCAAAGCGATGAGTGCAGAGATACTACACTGAGAAATAAAAATAAAATAGTTTTAAAAATAAATAAATATGAGTAAAATGTATAAAAAACTGACCAACAAAACCCTGTTTGTGGAGATTTTACTTCATGGTAAGGATGATGAGACTTCAAAATTAAGCCAATGTTGCCTCTTGTGGTTATTGTTTGAAACTGCAGTTCTCAGGCTGCGTTCATGATTTGAACGCATACAAATTAGATTGCATGCAATACTTGGCTGTTGATGTTGCAAACATTAGCCAGATATGAGGCAGATTTTAATCAATCTGGATTGAGTATGCCCGTTTGAGTATGAATCACCAATCCTAATCGTGGTAATGTATTCAAACCCCGCAACCCCAACAGGCAGCCTTGAATCTCCCCCACCGGCCGCCGCTGCACTGCTCGTCCCTGATACCGGCAGTCTGCTTGTCCCTGCGGCTGCTCATGTGGGCCTGCCGGCTCAAGGACTCCTGGTGCTTCCTGCCCTGGATGGTCTTCATCTCCCTGGCCTCCCACCACGTGCGGGACGGGGTGAGGCACGGCCTGTGGGTCTGCCCCTTCGGGAACACTGCGCCCGTGCCGTACTGGCTGTACGTGGCCACCACCGCCACCCTGCCCCACCTTTGCTCCGTGCTCATGTACCTGACCGGCACCAGAGACATGATCTCTACCAAACACGGCATCGCCATCGACGTCTGAGGGACAGCCAGACCCGCTACCATTCCTCCTCACCACAGACCTGCACGGACTGGCACCAGAGTCCTGATTTCCCAACACAACGACATCTCAGTCATTTCCATGCTCCCGCCCCACCCACACTTACGCCCTATGTCCTTGATGCCTGATATTCTTGGAATTACACAGTTTCTTTGTGGATGCATTAACATTTTCTTTGAAAATTTGAGCTTTGGATTCTGTCCCAGTTAATAAGTTTGATATTATGAGACTGTATAACTTTTTTTCTGGCCAAGCATAAAAGAGGAGGAAAAAAAGAATCACATTTACAGGACGTCGGAGCAGTGGAAACAGCCTTGTATGTCAGGCTTTTAACTCTAATATAAGCCCGGCGAACGTTCAGAGTGGAATACCCACCGCCTTTTTGGGATGTGACCAGTATTTTCTAACCAATCATATTACTTCTGCAAAATCAGGTTTGAGGTAAAGGTAGCAATTTAGACATAAACTATGAGACACAGGGATCCAGTTAAAAAGGCAAGAGGAGACGTGTCAGATGAGTTATACTTCCACAAGCCGCCTGCTGACAATCTGTCCATTTTTTACACTGCTGTCCCTAGTCGCTGCTGTAGTATGTGCTGTTCCCAAGCAAGTGTGTTGACGTCTCTCCATCTGAGAGAGATCTGACCATCTGGGTTCCAAGATGAGCCAAAAGAAACACGACTTCACTGCAAGTTTCCTTTGTGCCCAATTTGAGTCAAGGAAACAATGCGATTCTCACTTCTGCTCATCGACCTTCAACATCTGCGATATCCAGGAACAAGAAATATATGTCTAACTGAGGGTATCACCTTCTGAGCAGTCACACAGACAGTGACAAATCAGAAACTCATTGATTACCTCAGTAAAGGATATGGCTCACTTTTTAGATGTAACATTGTGATTGGTCTTTTTTTAGTACCCATAATTCCCATATTAATATAGATCATCGCTTGTAGTTAGGTTGTACATCTTAATATTTTATTTGATGTGCAAATGGTTTGCACAAATTTGGTTTAAAGCTGAAATGCAATATATTGATGGCTGCTGTATTTGACAAAAAATGAGGCAACATTAAACAGTAACTCACAAGTACTTTCTTAATTTTAAATGTTTTATTTTGATAATATATATTTTTGATATTGATTATCAGAACTTGTGAACCTGTCTTTTGCACATTGTATTTTTGCACCACATCTAAGAGTAATTTAAGTTTTAAGTTTTTTTATTTATTTATTACATCAGTGGTCATATTTGTCAAGATGTCATTGTTTTGTTTTAATAATTTTAAGTGCATTCATAACAACTATAATAAAATACAATTCACCTCCCAGAACTTGTGTTGTGTTGCATATTTTCAAAAAACACGGTAATTTTGTTATAGTTTGTGGGGAATTTAGGACTCAAGGGCTGGAAGTGAATTTTAACATAACGTTTTTTTTTTTTAAATATGTAAATGAATGAATGTGAAATGAGTGTAAAGGAAGGTTTTGTGATGTTTTTTACAGAAATAATTACCTTTCATTTCATTTCACCAGCAGATAGAGTAATGACCAAAATAATCACAGAATTTCTTAATTTCCATTGCATGGCATTTGATATTGAAACAACAGGCACAACCACATCTTGGGAAATTGGTTTTGGACTTCAACGGTTTTTTTGAAACGGTTTTAAGTGAAGCGTCTTGGATTTTGTGGAAGAAAAGATTTCTGAAGGTATTAAGAGGAATGTGCACATGTGGCAGAGGCTCTTATTTCAAAATGAGAAAAATGGTTTGACCCAAAAAAAAAGTTCATTTAATGAGTTTAAATCATTCTCCTTGAGCAATATTATCCATTCATGTGACAAAAAGTTGTCAGGGATCACTTTAATGGAAGAAAATGGGACATATGTGTCATACTAAAAATCAAGAAAAGACATAAGACTATAGTCTTCTCTCCAAAATGAGGAAAAATGGGTTGACCCAAAAAAATCATTTTTGACTTTAAATCATACTCCTTGAGCTATATTATCCATTTGTGTGAGAAAAAGTTGTCAGGGATCACTTTAATGGAAGAAAATGGGACATATGTGTCATACGAAAAATCAAGAAAATACATAAGACGATAGTCTTATCTCCAAAATGAGGAAAAATGGGTTGACCCAAAAAAAATTATTTAATGACTTTAAATCATTCTACTTCACCTATATTGTCCATTCGTGTGACAAAAGGTTGTCAGGGATAACTTTAATAGAAGAAAATGGGACATAGGTGTCATACGAAAAATCAAGAAAAGACATAAGACTATAGTCTTATCTCCAAAATGAGGAAAAATGGGTTGACCCAAAAAAAATTCATTTTATTACTTTAAATAATTCTCTTGGAGCTATATTATCCATTCGTGTGACAAAAAGTTGTCAGGGATCACTTTAATGGAAGAAAATGGGTCTTATGTGTCATACGAAAAATCAAGAAAAGACATAAGACTATAGTCTTATCTCCAAAATAAGGAAAAATGGGTTGACCCAAAAAAATTTCATTTTATGATTTTAAATCATACTCCTTGAGCTATATTATCCATTCATGTGACAAAAAGTTGTCAGGGATTACTTTAATAGAAGAAAATGGGACATAGGTGTCGTACGAAAAATCAAGAAAAGACATAAGACTATAGTCTTATCTCAAAAATGAGGAAAAATGGGTTGAACCAAAAAAATTATTTAATGAGTTTAAATCATTCTCCTTGAGCTATATTAATCATTCGTGTGACAAAAAGTTGTCAGGGATCACTTTAATAGAAGAAAATGGGACATATGTGTCGTACGAAAAATCAAGAAAAGACATAAGACTATAGTCTTATCTCCAAAATGAGGAAAAATGGGTTGACCCAAAAAAAAAAATTCATTTTATGACTTTAAATCATTCTGTTTGAGCTATATTATCCATTTGTTTGACAAAAAGTTGTCAGGGATCACTTTAATGGAAGAAAATGGGACATATGTGTAATACGAAAAATCAAGAAAAGACATAAGACTATAGTCTTATCTCCAAAATTTGGAAAAATGGGTTCATTTCATGACTTTAAATCATTTTACTTCACCTATATTGTCCATTCGTGTGACAAAAAGTTGTGAGGGATCACTTTAATTGAAGAAAATGGGACGTATGTGTCGTACGAAAAATCAAGAAAAGACATCAGAATGTCTTACCTCCAAAATGAGGAAAAATGGGTTGACCCAAAAAAAATTCATTGCATGACTTTAAATCATTCTTCTAGACATATATTATCCATTCGTGTGACAAAAGTTGTCAGGGATCACTTTAATGGAAGAAAATGGGACATATGTGTCGTACGAAAAATCAAGAAAAGACATAAGACTATAGTCTTATCTCCAAAATGAGGAAAAATGGGTTGACCACAAAAAAAAAATTCATTTCATGACTTTAAATAATTCTTCTAGACATGTATTATCCATTCGTGTGACGAAAGTTGTCAGGGATCACTTTAATGGAAGAAAATGGGACTTAGGTGTCATACGAAAAATCAAGAAAAGACATAAGACTATAGTCTTATCTCCAAAATCAGGAAAAATAGGTTAACCCAAAAAAAAATCATTTTATGACTTTAAATCATACTCCTTCAGCTATATTATCCATTCGTGTGACAAAAAGTTTTCAGGGATCACTTTAATGGAAGAAAATGGGTCTTATGTGTCATACGAAAAATCAAGAAAAGACATAAGACTATAGTCTTCTCTCCAAAATTTGGAAAAATGGGTTGACCCAAAAAAAAATTCATTTCATGACTTTAAATCATTCTTCTAGACATATATTATCCATTTGTTTTACAAAAAGATGTCAGGGATCACTTTAATGGAAGAAAATGGGACATATGTGTCATACGAAAAATCAAGAAAAGACATAAGACTATACTCTTATCTCCAAAATTTGGAAAAATGGGTTGACCCAAAAAAAAATCATTTTATGACTTTAAATCATTCTACTTCACCTATATTGTCCATTCGTGTGACAAAAAGTTGTGAGGGATCACTTTAATTGAAGAAAATGGGACGTATGTGTCGTACGAAAAATCAAGAAAAGACATCAGAATATAGTCTTATCTCCAAAATGAGGAAAAATGGGTTGACCCAAAAAAAATTCATTTTATGATTTTACATCATTCTCCTTGAGCTATATTAATCATTCGTGTGACAAAAAGTTGTCAGGGATCACTTTAATAGAAGGAAATGGGACATATGTGTCATACGAAAAATCAAGAAAAGACATAAGACTATAGTCTTATCTCCAAATTGAGGAAAAATGGGTTGACTCAAAAAAAATATTCATTTCATGACTTTAAATCATTCTTCTAGACATATATTATCCATTCGTGTGACAAAAAGTTGTCAGGGATCACTTTAATAGAAGAAAATGGGACATATGTGTTGTACGAAAAATCAAGAAAAGACATAAGACTATAGTCTTATCTCCAAAATTTGGAAAAATGGGTTGACCCAAAAAAAAAATCATTTTATGACTTTAAATCATTCTACTTCACCTATATTGTCCATTCTTGTGACAAAAAGTTGTCAGGGATCACTTTAATTGAAGAAAATGGGACGTATGTGTCGTAAGAAAAATCAAGAAAAGACATCAGAATATAGTCTTATCTCCAAATTGAGGAAAAATGGGTTGACCCAAAAAAAATTCATTTTATGATTTTAATCATTCTCCTTGAGCTATATTAATCATTTTGTGACAAAAAGTTGTCAGGGATCACTTTAATAGAAGAAAATGGGACATATGTGTCGTTGAAAAATCAAGAAAAGACATAAGACTATAGTCTTATCTCCAAAATGAGGAAAAATGGGTTGACCCAAAAAAATTCATTTTATGACTTTAAATCATACTCCTTGAGCTATATTATCCATTTGTGACAAAAAGTTTTCAGGGATCACTTTAATGGAAGAAAATGGGTCTTATGTGTCATACAAAAAATCACGAAAAGACATAAGACTATAGTCTTATCTCCAAACTTTGGAAAAATGGGTTGAGCCAAAAAAAAATTCATTTCATGACTTTAAATCATTCTTCTAGACATATATTATCCATTTTGTGACAAAAAGTTGTCAGGGATCACTTTAATGGAAGAAAATGGGACATATGTGTAGTACAAAAAATCAAGAAAAGACATAAGACTATAGTCTTATCTCCAAAATGAGGAAAAATGGGTTGACCCAAAAAAATTCATTTTATGACTTTAAATCATTCTGTTTGAGCTATATTATCCAGTTGTTTTACAAAAAGTTGTCAGGGATCACTTTAATGGAAGAAAATGGGACATATGCGTCATACGAAAAATGAAGAAAAGACATAAGACTATAGTCTTATCTCCAAAATGAGGAAAAATGGGTTCATTTCATGACTTTAAATCATTCTTCTAGAAATATGTTTTCCATTCGTGTGACGAAAGTTGTCAAGGATCACTTTAATCGAAGAAAATGGGACATATGTGTCGTACGAAAAATCAAGAAAAGACATAAGACTATAGTCTTATCTCCAAAATGAGGAAAAATGGGTTGACCCCAAAAAAATTCATTTCATGACTTTAAATCATTCTTCTAGACATGTATTATCCATTCGTGTGACAAAAAGTTGTCAGGGATCACTTTAATGGAAGAAAATGGGACATATGTGTCATACGAAAAATCAAGAAAAGACATAAGACTATAGTCTTATCTCCAAAATTTGGAAAAATGGGTTGACCCAAAAAAAAATTCATTTCATGACTTTAAATCATTCTTCTAGACATATATTATCCATTCGTGTGACGAAAGTTGTCAGGGATCACTTTAATGGAAGAAAATGGGACATAGGTGTGTCACGAAAAATCAAGAAAAGACATAAGACTATAGTCTTATCTCCAAAATTTGGAAAAATGGGTTGACCCCAAAAAAATTCATTTTATGACTTTAAATCATTCTGTTTGAGCTATATTATCCATTTGTTTTACAAAAAGTTGTCAGGGATCACTTTAATGGAAGAAAATGGGACATATGTGTCATACGAAAAATCAAGAAAAGACATAAGACTATAGTCTTATCTCCAAAATGAGGAAAAATAGGTTAACCCAAAAAAATTCAATTTAAGGCTTTAAATCATACTCCTTCAGCAATATTATCCATTTGTGTGACAAAAAGTTTTCAAGGATCACTTTAATGGAAGAAAATGGGTCTTATGTATCGTACGAAAAATCAAGAAAAGACATAAGACTATAGTCTTATCTCCAAAATGAGGAAAAATGGGTTGACCCAAAAAAAATTCATTTTATGACTTTAAATCATTTTCCTAGACCTATTTATCCATTGTTGTGACAAAAAGTTGTCAATGATCACTTTAATGGAAGAAAATGGGACATAAGTGTCGTACGAAAAATCAAGAAAAGACATAAGACTATTGTCTTTTCTCCAAATTGAGGAAAAATGGGTTGATCTAAAAAATTTTGATTGTTTTACATTTAATGACAGTCAATCACCTGTATTATGCATTCAATGAAGAAACCATTTTCTGGGATCATTTCAATGAAAGTAAAAGGGACATATGTGTCATTGTTAAACCCAAGAAAAGGCATAAGACCATAGCCTCATGTCCAAAGTGAGGAAAAATGGGTTGACACAAAAAAATTCGATTTTTTTACTTTAAATGACATTAAATCAGCTATATTATCAATCCGCGCAAGAGAAAGTTGTCTGGGATTATTTGAATGGACATATGTGTCACACTGTAAACCCTGATAAATTCAGAATACTCAAAACTTTTGTGGAAACGGATTACATAAAACTATTTAAGTAATCTAAATAATTTAAGTAAATAATAATTTAAAACAGTTATTAATTGAACTAAATATTTTATCTACACCAAACTTAAAAATATTGTTTCGGTTATCTGATGCTTTTGTTTTCTACTTACTAAATTGTATGATTCAATACTACTTTATTCAAATGAATTCCAGCAACTAATCTGTGACTCAAACAAATGACTTGTACAAAATGTAAAGGTCAATGGAAATCACCTTTTTTTTAATTACTCAAATACTCCATTAAAAAGCATGCATACACAGCATCTACAGTACACATTTTGTTTAATTTAGTCTTAAAAGTTTCAATGTAAACATAAACCTTTGTACTTCAACAGCAACTACAATGAAAAAGTAAGCCATATGATGTCTCTGGGTACAAATGGGCCTGAAAACAAACATTTCACATTTCCAACATCTTTACAGAAATAAAATTACCAACAGAATCAAATGTTTGACAGTAGCACTGAACTGGTATGTGTATGGTTATGTATGAGTGCATCTCTGATTGTGGATGACTGTGTTATCTGTGTGTGTATGATTATGTAAGCATATCTGTGAGTGTATGCCTTTTTCCCCCTCTGTGCATTTATGTTGAGTACAAGGTGGTGTCTATATGGCATTATGTTTGTGGTTGCATAAATGCATCTCTGTGTGAGTATGGGTGTAGTTGTGTGTGAATTTGTTGAATGTGTATTCATTTAAAGTACCCAGGAACTGTTAGAGAACTAAGAACATAGCACTGTTTGAAAGAGGGAAAAACATCTCAACATCTTTCCCTTTCGGACAGAAATAAATGTCTGTCAGCAACAAATATTCCTGTAAACATGTTTGAGAAAAGTGACCATGCATACAATTTAAACCACCATTTTTTTCAAGGCAGTCTCAAAAGTGCTATCTAAAAGTTATAATCAACTATTTAAAACCTTGCACATCAAGTCATATAAGAAACTAAAATGGACCTGAAAACATAAAAATACATAAACATAAAATAAACAAAAATAAAGCCTCTTGTTTACTTTAGGGTTGGACATTCAACATCAACAATTTTCTGTACAAACGTGATTGTAGCAATAAACATTTGCAAACATTACTTAACTGAGGTAGATTGTCAAGAGAGGTAGACATAATGAATCATCTCCATTTTTGATGAATCATCTCCATTATTAAGCCTGACAGACACACATACATGTGCACAAAAAAACAGCTTATGACTGTAACAGTAGGTGATTTGTCAAATTCAGTAAGCAAGGTCTCAGCAGTTTACCATCATCATGACTACTTTCTGGATGAAAGTAAAGGTGTGGACAAGCTTTTTGGGGTAATCCAAATGTAATGCATATATTAAGCCAAATAATAATACAAATGCATTGGCCAACCAGGGGAGATCCTTCAAGATGACCTCGTCTTCCACCACAATAGCAGTGCTTGTAGGATTGAAATGAAATGGATCTGTAATGTTCTCTGTGACCAGCGTGAGGACGGCAACAGGAGTGTCAGCGATGTCTATCTCATTTTCTTCAACCTGGAATATGCAGAGAGTATCCAATTGGAAGATTACTTGAAGGAAGTTTGGAATGCACTCACTGCAAACTCAATAATATTGACAGTTCTGTAAATACATTGAATACTTACACTGAAGGTCTTGAAGAACTGCGAGTCCTCCTCACGTAGGTTTATTGGGAGGGCACAAAGGGCTACAGTGCGTCTGTTGTTGACATCTTGTAGTTCCTAAAGACAAGTAAAAATTAGTATCTTTTATACAAATAAGCACAAAACATGTCTATGTGACACGAAATGATTTACTTTATCAAACATGCTGAACTACTTTCAGTGAGGTGTTCATGTGTTGCATGTGTCCTGCTAGCGGCCATGGATGCAGCATGTGATGACATCATAGCAGAGTCCTGCAGAGGGTGGATTCGCCACTTGAGGAGATACTGTCCTCGCTGCATTGCAAGAGATGATATTCGCTGAGGTGTAGATGAAACTATGTGGCCAGACAGAGAGGAACGTCCGGATATTCATGAATGATTCAAAGTACTGTGTATGTTGTATGTTCAGTTCCAATATGTACTGCAATATTGTTTACAGTTGTGCACAGCACTACCTAAAGGAAGTTTATGTTTGTTGTAAATAAGGGTGTATTTTTTCTTTTGCACAATGCTGTGAACAAATTAGAATTGCAAAGAGCATATGCAGTAAAATGTGAAACATACATATTCAGTGTCTTGTACTCAATTACCTCACTAAATACAGTAATGTGTAACTTTACTGTAGTTTTCAAATGGCTGTATAAATAGTATATAGTGCTGTCTTGAGCATTTTCAGGTAGTGTCACCAAGATCTGACTTTTTTGCATTGGAAAACATTTACAGAGTAAACTGTCATAATGAAAACATGACAAAGCCATTTGACTATCTTGTTCATAAACAATGGTGTCAGGACTTTTCATCTTGATGACACTGACACTTCCATTGACATGAATACTTGTTTTTGAGGAATGAACTATCCATTTTGAGCAAGTGACACGCTTTTGCAGGTTACCAACTAGGTTTTGCAGTTTGTACTAATTGCTTTGAGAAATGCACTGTTGTGCAAATGTAAATAGTGATGTGAGAAATGCACCAAAGCGACTGAGAAAAACTGTAACATCAAAACATATGCAACAGACATCAATAGAGAATATCGTATTCAGTATGTTGCTAATTTAAGCTTATTAAGGTAACGTTATATAAACTAGGAAGCATTACCCTTAACTTAGTCGTGGCTGACAGAAGTTATGTTTTAAGCTTAAACGAATTTTGTATTAACGTTCGACTAAATTGAATTTACAAGGTTAGACTGCTTAATAGAAAAAGCAGCAACAAACACAGAATGAAAATGACGGACGACGAACAGTTTTCTACTAATGCAACAAACATTATGTTGATTGAGTCATAACTACCGTTTGCTACTATCTAGGAGTCCGCAGACCCTAACCAAATTTAAAAAACAGCGCGAACCAACGGAACACTTCCTCGGTTTGAACACAGTATTTCAAACATAAAAACGGAGCTTAGCATTAGTCTAACAATCAAACATAACACACCATTACACAACGTTATGATAACAAATATAGTTCTTACGAGTTTTGTACATTAACTTACACCTTCCATTCCCCGTACTGCCGCTTGAGAGGGGTAGCCATATTGGATGAAATTTTCCGAAAACGTCAGGTGAGAGCCGCAACGTCGTGACGTAGGAGTACGTCGGGATATGTCCTTGTCTTTACCTTAAAGTAATAATTGAAATGAAGGTGTTTACTCAATAATACTGAACCATGCAAACATAAAACTAGATCACCCGTTCAGACAACGTAATAATTTACTGCTGGATTAACTACACACCAGGTTTTGATTTTAGTAGTCATAATTTTTATGAGTTAGTACTACTGCCTGGGTTTACAGTATACAAAAAACAAGAAAAGACATAAGACTTATCTCCAAATTTATGAAAAATGGGTTTTCACAAAAACATTTAATTTTAATAAACTCAAAAAAAAACTCTTTTTTTGAGTTTAAATGACAGTTAAACAGCCATTTCATCCATTTGCATAAGAACATTTTTTCAGCGGTCTTTTCTATGGAAATAAATGGATATATGTGCCACACTAATCTTCAAGAAAAGTCTTTACTATCTTATTACTCTCTTATCTCCAAGATTTGTTGACACAAAAAAATTGTCAGGAATAATGTAAACAGAAGTAAATGGGATGTCTGTGTCATACTAAAAATCAAGAAAAGACAGTAGCTCAGTTGGGTTTTGGGAGGGGGTGCCATTGGAGTCTTTTTACGTGCGTGTGTGCATTTTCATGCACACTTGTGCATTTGATGACGTCTGATAATGGATACCAATAATCCTCACTTGCGTGTGTTCATAATGACAAAACATACGTGAAAGGGTTCTCATAAAGCTTAGATAGCAGGTTTATATGAACGCAAAGAGTTTTAGAGCTGGTAAAGAAAGGTCCCCTTGGTTCTGAAAAACTGAATGCACAATAGTCCTTAAAACTATTCATTTTCTAAACTATGCCATGCAGTATTTTCACAACATTTACACAAAATGGCACAATGGATATCTAGTGGAGCCTTTTCGCTAGTTTGTCCAGCAGATGTCACCCTGCCTACACCAAATTTTACCGGCTCTTACAGTGTCACAGAAATGGCGGTGTTTAAAGTGGGGGGGGCTGGGGGTATTGAGACAGTATGGTTTTGATGGCTTTTGGCAGGCTGTTGTCATCTCTGGTTATTCTTGTCTCTCTTTTGTTCTGTCTCTGCGCCTGCTTTTCTCCTCTCTTTCATTTCCAGTGATTTCATCATTTTTCTGCTCAGGTTCGATTTTTTTCCCGCAAGCTCATGGTAGTACATTGCTCCAAGCTTATCAAACAAATAAGGTTTTTGTTCGAAGGGATTGCAGCTCTAGACATGGGCAGGGAGGAAAGGGACAAACACAAGCATACGGGATGACAGAGAGTATCAGGTCAGTCCATTCATCCCCTCCATTTGCTTCAGTGTGAGGGATTTAGTGGAATACCCCTGATAAATGAAACCACGGCCCATGCATTACCGATTACATCATTTCAAGGCTTATTGCCCGCTCACTGATGTCTTTGATTTAGTTTCCTGAATGTTTGTTTCGTTGACTAAAATATCTCCATTGCATTTATGAGATGTAGTGGCTGGCCTCCTATTCATTGTCCTAGGATTTAGTTTATACAACTGCCTTTTTTCTGACTGGAATATAAGCTGCATAAACCGATGTAAATATCTGGAACTCTCGCTTTCTCTCTTGAACAAACTGACTAAACTGATTAACAATTAATTTGCACACTGTTTAAGCGGGGTGAACAAAATTCTAAATGCAGAGTAAGCAACGGCGTAAGTGCATAGATCATTATTGCTTTCACATTGACTAGCTTTACGCTTGGCCTGGTATCAGTGACCTCATCTCTACATACTCTCATTGTAAACCTTCATGTTGACGATCCATCAGGACCATGAATTGTAGATTGAATGAAGGCAATCCCTCACTTTTAAAAAGCCTTTGGCAGTGAGGTCACATGGGATTTCTGGATTTAGTTTTTGAGAGATCGCAAATGTCATTCCATTATCCAAAATCCATTTAAATTAGTTGACATTTCCGCACATACATTGACACTTACCCCGTGCTTAGCATCATGATATTATCTGAAAACAAGCGAATTAACAAACAAAAAAACAACAATGTGGGAAATTATTTTAACTGCAGATCATTGGTTTTCCTGCTCTTATTTCCTAGCGTTTTTTTTTCTCCCGAATGTTTATCCTGGATTTAACTGTTCTCAGATCAAAGAAAGAATCAGGGGCATCCCAGGTAACAGAGAACGTTCTCATAACAATGCTTAACGTTTCCTACAAGTTCTTACAATGGTTTGAGAAAACTTTCTGGGAATACTGACATAATAAAAAACTGGACATAATGAACACTTTGGGAACTTAAACATTAAAAAAATGAACGTTACAATAATCGAACAGGAATGTTAAGAGAATATTTTTGGAACCTAAAATTGTTAGCTGGGATATTGTTAATCTTTCATGTAAATTTTGGGTAGGATTGGGTAAGGATAGCATACAAACTGTGGTAAACTGAAACCTTCAGATCAGTCATTTGATCCACACAGCTCAAAAAAGCATTGATCCTTTTGCTTGAAATTCATTTGGAACTAATGGGAATATAGCAGTCTTACACAGCAGCTGTGAGAGTACTCAAAAGTTTCATAAAGTTTTGGTTTTGACCTTTTTACAGCTAATCAGCAAACATTTGCAAATCTCACAAACTACCTTTTTTTGGGTGGGAGTGGTGTTAAGAGGAGAGGAACATTAAAAGTTCCCCTAATGACATTGGACAGGGGCAGCCTCCGTCTTCACACACATTTCTACTTAATTGCAGTTTTCATCTTGCTGGCTATGCTAAGTGCCCCAGACGCGACAGGAAGTTAATAAGTGTCACGTCCTCGAGACTGCCCAGAGAGCACCACTGCATTGATCTCGCAGTTCTCTCGCCTTGACTGCCAGCAGGGTGACAGCACCGCATTGTACACCGCGAACTTGTTCTCCACAAACACGGACAAACTCCCACTTGCATACAAAAGGCTAGCTGGACCCAAACGCCCTATACAAATGAACTCATTTTAGAGCATCCCCCAAAAAGCAAACATCTTGATTTAGAGAAAGAATTTTGAAGAGGGAGCGTATCAGCAGCGCAATGAGCTTTCTTTTTTGCAATTCTGCTGAAAGTTGTTGAAAATTTCGAATATTGGATGTATTCTACAACGCCATTACTTTATGATCTTAAATGTTGGGGGGTTATCCTTCTTATAGGATCTAACAAATGTCTCATGTTTTGATATGGTGAGCCAACATCTTGAATCTCACAAGCTTGGGGAAAGATCTGGGGGTTATAGCTGGGTGAAGCTGTCTGTACAGCAGCAGGTGTTTCCTCTTGGGATGGGATTATAATAATACTATAGTGTCACTCAAGTGATTCAGCCCCAGGAGAAACATGCAGTACCAGCTTCTTCGCTGTGCAAAAGGTATGAAGGACTACTACAGACCTGTCAGAAACAGGGCTGGCATTGAAACAAGTGTGAAAACCAATGGACAGCCCAGCAACTGCCAGGGGAAAGCATTCAATAGTTGAATTCAGTCCAATTTTGCTGTAACTCTTATAAGCATCCTCTACAAACAAATGAGTGCAGAGAATTCAACATTTTGTCTTGTGCTTTACAACCTAGAGACAGTCCATCAGTATAATGAAAGATTGTAAATGATCTAATGATAGTTTTATCTTATGTCTTACCTTCTGTTGCTGTACAATGTTTTTATAACAATGCATTCATATACAATGATTTCTCACACATTAAACCAATCTAAGGAGGAGTAGCATGTAGTTAATAGCATATTGTACATACATTTTCAAGCTGAATATTAAGTTTGAATACTAGAAAATTGTGTGTGTGTGTGTGTGCGTGTGTGTGTGTAGTTCTCCTGCGTATGAATTTTAATTAAAATGATTGTGAATGGGCTTCAGTAGAAACCTAATCAAGACTTTTCTCCAAACCTCAGCTAAGTTTGGCTTCATTTGGCTCATTTACAAAAACAGCAAGAGAGAATTACAAGGTGTCCTCTGTAATACTGTTATTACCCCAGTCCATCACAGCCAAATGTAATTTTTTCTTTGATGTACAATAATTTGAGTTACTTCCAAAGAATAATTTTGGAAACATATATTTATACAGCCATTCAAATATTTCTGTTGGTCGGTTATTTTCATTATAGTTGCTGGATTATTTCCTCATTGTGCAATGCATTTTTACCTCAGATGGTGAGAAAACAATTGGAAAGAATATGTGATTATATCACAGTTGGCACTTTCTATAGAAAATTAATCACACCTACTGCAATGGTTCAATGCCAACAATTCTACAGTTTATCTGCATCCAGTATAAATATAACTTCTAGCATCTAAAGGTTGATCCAAAATAAACTCCCTTCAAACTGATTTACTCTAGCCAGCAAAACTAACCTAACTTTCCTCAGGTACTTATAATTACAACAGAATTTGATAATGCATGTTTTGGTAAAATAATAATTATTTTTATATATGTTTTACAGGATTCATTTTGGCCAATGAGCAGCAAAGAATGAAACGCTTGTAAGGCCAGCTAAGTATAATTAATCAACGGGATGCTATGTTCTCATTTAAGATCAAGAGACAAATGCTTATATTTCAATGGGACATACATTTTTTTATCTAGTTTTTTTTTCTATACAAACCAAGGGAACACAGAGTTAAAAACCTCAGAACGTTAAGTCATGACTGATCTGCATCGTTGGTTGTTTGAATTTTGGGAGGTATTGTGCCAGGAGGGCATTTAGAATGAGTGAGACTTTTTGGAAGAGTTATGGATGAGTGGAATTGTAAATTCTATTCTGAATTGGTTCCCTTTATTGCTGGAGGCTATTCAAAATTATTCTGCAGGCTGTGACTTAGGTTTGCCACTGCTTCAGGCTCCCCAACATTGCAGCAAACAGGAGAGGATTCCAGAGCGGCCTGTCTCCTCCGTTTGCAGAGGATCCTCAGATGTGAACGTTAAGCATCGCTGTTGACACCCCTCTCCGTGGAGCAGACTTATCGACTGAATATATATATGAAATGTGTCACAGTGAAGATACCAGGTCAGTAGTATACCCTATAAGACAGTAGTCATTGGTGAAGTCTACATACATTGTGTATTGACTTCCTCTGTGGCACTACATTACATTACAGTCATTTAGCGGACACTTTTATCCAAAGAGATTTACAGTTGATTAGGCTAACCAAGGGCTAATCCCCTCTGGGAGCAATGTGGGGTTAAGGGCCTTGCTCAAGGGCCCAACAGCAATGGTGTTCTTGCTGTGGCTAGACTGGGGCTTGAGCCACCAACCTTAGGTGTCCCAGCCACGTACTACAGGCTGACCCCACACTAGGAGTGGGGTAGAGCCCACTCTGATTCAAAAAGGCACATATACTCACCCTGCGATGGACTTACCAAATGAGTATCCCTGCAGTGGCAAAAAGGCTTATATTTCAATTGAACATACATTTTGTTTATCTATTGCAAGTATTTTTTTTTCTATTTAGCCAAGTAATTTGATTGTATTATATTTAAAAAGATATTGAATTTTAGTACTCTGTTAAAGTATCTTTCATGTTTCTTTCATACACTACCTCTGAAGATTTCATGGAATGTCTTGCGCTGGATGTAGATTGTCCCGTCTCAAATTTAGGTGAAAAAATGTCTTTTTTTTCTCATACATCACACATGAAAAGTGACAGATTTTACTAAAATATCCCCAGACTAAAGGATCCCTTTGATGTTTATATTTTCAGATTGAATGGAAATGAGGTGAAAGGCAATGAGTCCAAATGAGCAAACGTGTTTGGTAGCATATCTTTCCGAAGACATCCATGTGTAAGTGTTTTGTTTTGTAGGCAAACTTGAGGAACAAGGTTTGCTTTCTTAGAACAGCAATTTATTGCAATTATAGTTATGTCACTCATAAAACACTCCAAATGATTGACACTTTTGATGTTAAAAGGAAGTTGTGCTTTTGATCTTCTCTGTACAGAATACATTTGTAAATCTTTGAAAATCACTGCTGTTTCACTGATCCCCTCTTCAAAAATAATCTCAAGAAAATCTTCGAGTTTTAAGCAACATTTTTCAGTGCAGTTTTTAGATTGTGTGAGTACTGGGGGGCTATAAAGCTTGGCTGGGTTTTCTTGAAATTCTCCAGACCAGACCCAACACAGCACAATTAACATAATGAATAATTGCTTTATTAATGTAGATCTTTTTAGACACATTATCCCAGTCAAAACCAGTTCTTGATAACTAAAAGAACATGTAACTCTGATTAATCTTTTCATTGTTCATTTGTTGAAAATGAACCCATTCTTTTTCCATGAGAAAGCACACAAAAGAAATATGGAGCATGGCAAATTAGCACTGCAATGAGTGGATGTGTTCTATAAAACTCAGTGTAAAACTCTTTTTTTAAAGGGTCATGCCATGCCAAGTGACACAGAATTCAGAACCTTTCCCAGTTCATGTCATGCAATTTCTCAAAAAAAGAAAAAATAATGCAAAAACATATTAAATTAATAGAACCTTGCAAAATCCTATAGGTCTGCATTATTTCATAAGTCAATGAAGCAAGTGTTGGATAATCCCACCTGACACAGGCTTTGGTGGATTATTGCAAAATGGATTGCGATATACCCAGAAGTATATAAAACCACAATCATAATTCATTTCATCATTAAGCAGTTTGGTGTGATAGTGAGATCAAGGAGCCCTGCTCTATTGGAAAAAGCCTAGAAGAAGAAGCCAACTGTCTCAGGACAGCTTACACTGATGGAAAAGTTGTTACTGTTGGGATGCAGGTTAAAAGATCCCAACACTGTTTCTGAAGAAAGTTATATTTCACCAAAAAGTACTTCTGGTGATGCAAACAAACTTGAAAGATAAACTTTTCCATTAGGCCGTCTTGTTTGAAATTGCAAAATAATATATGTGTATTGAGCTAAGGAACTAAGATTAATGTTTTGTCCAAACACATGGAACAAGATGACATGATCTAGTATACAATAAACAAAGCCATCGCAAGCTGTGACTTGCAAATTTCCTGAACCCAATGGAAAAACAGGCCCAATAGGTATCACACAGAGATAGAAGAAAACCTTGAAGTCAACATAGTACAAATATCGACCTATGAAATAGAACCACTGAATGTAATATTACAGCCAGTGAAAATATGAAATATGAAAACTTTCAAACAATTATTAAATGATGGAGTAATATAACATCTTTAAATGTTTTATATATCGGCAATGAATATTAACGGTTTCCCATAAAAAGTTTCAAGGAAATTAAAACAATCCTTCTTGGGAAAATATACAGTAATATAAAATATAAATATATAAAGTAATATCACAAAAAGTGGGTTTTTCAGCTCCGAAAGCTATATTTAGCAAGATCTGTGGCACTCTTTTTTTTTTTAACGCAGGACCAAATATCTTCTAGATATGATAGAACTATATTAATACAACAAATTTTGGTTGCACAAAAGTGAAAACAAGTGGAGATATTACTTTTCTTAATATTCCATTAAATTGATTACTGTAATACATTCAGCAACAACTATTTACATGAATACATGTTGGTATTTATCCTCAGGGTTTCTTGGATGTTCAGTACAAATTTCAACCCAATCCAGTGAAAAGTAAGCAATTGGTGAGGCTGTATACACATACAAAAATGATGAAATTTAGCTCCAAGGGCCAAACCTCAAAAATTCATAACTAAAAAAGTATTTGGAGTTGAGCTGTGGGATTTTTCAAGGTCCCAAGAATTTAATAGAATTTTTCACATGAATTTTTTTAAGAAAATCCATGACATGAACTGGGAGGTTTGAGGTCAGTTTGTATGGAATGACCCAAAACCAGCAGGAAAACTGAATATAGAAAACACAGATTCTAATATTCGAGTTAATATTGAAACAGTATGTTAAAGGAAAGTAAAGTACAAAGAAACATATAAAAGTGTATGTTTGTGTATCAGTTTCAAATGTGGTGGGAATTCACTACTGACAGAAGTATCTCTGCATCTCAAGCCCATTCAAAGTTTTTGGCTTGGTCAAACAGAAAACAAGTTACACATTCTGTTAAAAAATATTTTTATGCTGCTGGAAGAATGAAAGGTTGGGGACAAGATACCTTGTGTGAAATAAAAAGGCTTCAGTACATTCCAAAGTCAGTGGCAGGTGTGAGAAAATAAATGTTGCCTTGAGGAAGCTTTTAGAACACGGACACAATTCAAACTGATCTTGTGTTTCAGACTTTTCAAAATGGTGTCATATTGACAACGGCCGTGAAATTAAATTAAAGAAAAAAATGATTAAAGTATTCTTTCCATTTTATACATAAACTGTTATATATTACTGTTATATCTGTGGTCATTTTATAGTCAGTTTCAGCTGGAATAATGTGCTATTGGTGGTTCATTATTCAAATTTAAGATATCCAGCGTGAGAAGAAGATAAAAGATATTTAAAAGAGCGGAGGATAAATTGTGCCAGCAGGCCCTGAGGTCGATTCCCTTCTCCCACAGCTGTCATTGGTGAGGCGGGTGCTGCGGTGAGGTCAACCAGTTCAGTTGAACATTCAGATTGGGGAAAAATCGGGGGTAAAAAAAGATATTTAAATGATATCTAGTCAAAATACAATTGTAAATATAAAAAAAAGAGTTATAACTGGCCTAAACTGAAGAGGAGATACCCCAAATTTGAGTTACTCTCATATTTAAACCAGATTCATTAGCAGTGAGTTGCTTCCAGCACTGGACGTTTGACGGATGTGGTGCCAAACGCTCTACAAGTGTAATTAAGAAATTGATCCCATTTAGAGATAACTGCTAAAAATTTGCTCATCCTACTTCATAGCATTTCCTGATAATTGTGGAGAACAGCCTCCACCATTTGCTTCAAACCCAAATTGGTCACCTCTGGTTTGTGGAACCAATATCCAATGCAAGTCTTCCATCACAGTTACTTCTGTAATGCCCTTGTAGATATCTGAAAAGTTATTATAACTTGTCAACATGCATTTGAAGATATCTGAAATATAGTTATTGATAATCAAGCAAAACAGTTTTAAGATAGCTTGCCATACTGCTTGCTTATACAGCCTGCCACAAAGCAATTTATATTACACTGGAACATAGACTGGAAAATATGCAGCAGCTGTCTCGTATGTTGTGACCAAATGCACCTGCACAGTAGCTATGATATGCTTCATGTAACCACATCAGTGATGAGGCAATAACCTGCTCCTGAAAGTACATAAGCATCAAGGCCCTCATCTATTACCTTGAGTCACCCTCTGTTCTTCCAGTGTGCTGTAATAAAAGCTTCTGTTTGTCATGGATTGAATTTGATATTGATAAATACAGAGAACCAGAATCAAACTTACAACCAAGGAACTCACCTGTCAAATATACACAAAGCAAGCTCCCAAGTGTCTTCAGATCTCAAAGTTCTCAACATTTTCTGAAAGCTCCACTGATATTCACCCTTGTCTTTTCTCTTCTTCTGTCTGCCTCCTTTTTGTTTCTGTTTTTTTTTTAATTGCATCCGTTAATTTCCCCTTCATTTCCTTTCTTGACATATAAAAGGTTGAGGGGGAGGCGGAGCGGGGAGCTTTTGGGCTTGCATTTTCCCCTCCTTTGCAGTTTGTCAGCTGGCTGAGTGTAGCAAGAAGCAGTTTAAATGCACAATCATGACTGGACTGGTAGACAGGGCAGTTTCATTTCATTACTTTCTATTAGCAATAAATGTGACTGTCTAGTCAGCTCTGGTCCAAAGTCCTGCTTAAAAATTTAGAAAGGTAAGATACATTTTTGAAATACACTGTGTGCATACATGGACCCCACTGACTGCTAGCTACACATTTGTAATGACAATATTGTCATATTTCAATATAAAAAACTGTGCTTTAATCATGACATCCATTGACCCCTTTTTGATCCTTATACACAGAGCAGTACAGTACAGCAGGGACACTGAGAGGTTTCATGGACTTGGTCTCTTGGGTAAGCATTCATTCATCAGCAATGCTCGGATTTGTACTGGACCTGACTGGCTTGTTGACTTTTTACTCATCCAGGTTCCAGTACAGATATAGACCTATTCTCTAGAGCGTACGCCCAAATTTGCTCTCAAGCAAACATTTACGAGTACTCATTTATGACTATTTACACAGGAGACTTACACCGAAGTGATCACTCCATGCCCACACCATGTATTTCCATTTTCAAATGAAAATCAGAATACTTCCGCTTCAGTTAGAGTCTGTTTTAAGTAAATAAGAGGAGTCATTGTTTGAGTCTGAATCATAACCCAAGGTTTTACATAGACCACAGGATCTTAGTGGTTTTTAGGATCAGTGGTTTTAAGATTTTAACTTCTGTGTAAATGTGGGCAGCCCAGCTGTACTCACTTACTCATACAACCAATTCATTTATGTAACAACTTAATTTTTAAAACAACATTCCCCATACCTGACAATCCCATATTTCTAGATTGTTACCCATATGTCACCCATGCTTTTCTCTCAAGCATCTCCCACTGCTACATGTTTTCTTGAATTTATCTTAATTTCATTTTTTTTCCTGCAGCTTGTTCATTGTATAGACTTGAAATTATCCCACATGAAGATTGTCTGAATGTGTAAGAGCCAGTGGTGTATGAATCACACCACAAAAACATAAAATAAATAGTGTAAGGTCGTGTTTTCAGTTGGATTGCCAAATTTTGTTCGTACTCCCACTACTTGTCCAGGAGAGAACTGACTAATGACCCACAGGGACCGTATGGTCTGAAAGCGCGACACGTGATGTCTTTAAGTGGCACATTGGCAAGCAATACCTGACTCCTATCATACCATTTTGTGCTACAGGCCCTTTCAATGTCAGTTGTCCATCAACATGAACTAAACTAAATGTAGGTCAATAAAGGAGTAAAATGTCAAAGAAACACCCTGGGATTCAAAGGGTTAATATACACCCTTTAATGGTTGTATAAAACTTGCCCAATATGTCAACATTATGACGATATGGCAGTTTTTTTTTTTTTTTTTTTATGGATTGTTCATTGAACCAGATTAGGCCCACTAAGGATTCAATTCTCCTTTGCAGCGACAAAATGGGGAATCAACATGGGTAGTGACAGCTAGGGATTAGATAACCAATCAGACATACGGTTTATTTAGATGGCCAGAAACAGATAGCTAGTTGTTATTGGGATTTGAACGGGAAGCCAGTGTTAACGCCCGTACTTTTTCAAAAAGCACCATGGGATCCTTAATGACCTCTGTGAATCAGGACCTTGATTTAACTGCAGCTCTTCTGAAGGATGAACTCTTCCAAGGACTCCCCGCACCTATTCCTCACATCACATCACATTACGTAAGGACTTCATTTTAACATCTCATCCAAAGGGTGGCACCATTTGTAGCACAATACAGTCACTCCTATGCTGGTGTGCTGGATCTTCCTTTCGGTTTAGTGGAGCGCCCCGTACCACTAACATCAATTTCTTGGGCTTCCTGGGAAATCTTATACCCAAGTTATAACAAATCCCATACCGCTTCAGCAGTAGCAGTTTGACATGAAAGGGGTACGAGCAGGAATGTTACTGGAATACTGATTCTAGATGAGAGATTCTTCTTAGACACTGCCTTTACTTCAGTATGCCTGCCAATGGTTAAATGTTGTACTTGGGCGATCTTGACTTTGTCACTTTTCTTCCTTATGTTAATCAAATTTTACCATCTGGTGGGTGGTGAGGCGCTGCAAAAAACATTATGTTGCTATTTCTAAGTGAAGGTGTCAGGAGATGAGCCTGACAGCTTCCGTTTGGTTTGAGCATCATGGATTGAATCATTGGGGGACATGGGGGCGGCATGATAGTGGAATTGGGCTGCTGGGTAGTCCGCAGAGTATATTGAGCAGAGTCGCAGTATGTAAGGGTGGATTAGATGATAATTTGTCATTATAGCTATGCATGTCATGAAGGAAAAGCTCCTACATTCACATTGTGTTTATGTGATTTTGCAAACAAATACACAAAAAGAGTAAGTTTTCATACCTGATCAAATTATAGACTGGGGTAAATCAATACACTCCTTAAGTCACTGAACACATGATTAAGCTCCTGATTTTTTCCTTATGCTTAGTAACACAATGCAGGTTTGGCTCATTATAATTAGCTCTGTCTTTGAATTCTTCATTATCTACCAGATGGATAGTTTTACCGGCCATGTGTCCAGAATCCGGTTAAAATATTTTACTTGTCGTTATGCAATTGTCTGAAATATGGCATAAAGGAATATAGGAGCTTTTTTCTTATGACATGCATAGCTATAATGGCAAATTGTCTCTCTCATAATGAATAGCATGAACAATTGAACAGTTATGAACAATTCACAGCTTGTTAATATTCTGGGGTTGCAGTTGTGGTTGGAATAAAAACCCATCATACACAGTGGGTCCCCAGGACTGACACTGGGAACCACTGGGCTAGAGGCCGCCTTGCAGCAGCAGTTCTGTTGGCCAGGGTTAGGGGCTGATGTGCCACATGGCAGCATGTGAACAGCAGGCTGCAGACCCTGTGAGGTAGCCAGGGCCAGTCCGGAGATAAGAGATAAGACCCCCCCTCGCCCCCCTCTCCGCCTCCTGCCCTCTGGAGGTGGTAGCTGTGGAATATGTGGAGCTGGGGCGCCCCCTACCTGCTCTCTGCTCTTACTGGCGGATGTGTTTTCCAGGTAGGGGTGGGCTGTGCCCGTAAAGGACCGGTTGACGGGGACGATGGTGAGGGCGCTGTGGGGTGTGGTGGTCCATCCCTGGGGCCGCCCTGAGTGGCTCCTCTCAGTCTGGGGGTGTGTTCGAGTCCTCCCAGGCTGCATTGTTCTGCGAGCTCTACGGCCGCACCAGCATCCTGTATTGCCCCCTACCATCCACCGGGTGACGGAACCTGTCCAAGGTTTATTTGGACCCTGCTGTGCGTTCTGCTCTCCTTACAGGAGGAAGACCAGTCCCTGTGGCCGGAGCGCCGGCCTGCCCTGTTGCAGATTTATAACAGTTCTGTCTATAGTGGCACAGAGTTCGCCCCGCGCTTCATCCTGACAGGGCACCATGCCCGGTTGCCGGTCGGTGGGGCACTTTCAGCAGGAGAAGGGGCCAAGAAACAAAAAAGACAGCGGAAAAAACATCCTCAGGGGCTGTCTGATCCAATCAACTGTCAGCATAAAAAGAGCATGTCATCTGATAGTGACAGCACTGAAGTCAGCGGAGAAGTCAAGAAACAAAAAGACAGCAGGGAAAAATCTTCAGGGGGTATCATATCCAATCAGCCAAAAGAAGGACCACCAACTGGACACTTGGTCATTTTATTCCCCTTTTAGGAAGAGAAGAGCTGAAAACAAACAAGTGTCTCACAAACATTTTTATTAGAAAACAGAAGAGTTTGAGAGCAGACTGCTTTGTTCCTGCTCAGCATATCCACAAGATGTTATTAGGAACACAGTCCTATCGTGTTCCTAATAATCAATCAGATGAAAAGACTTATGCAAAGTGCACTGCTGTGTAATTTATAAACAGCGCGATTCATGTTGCACAAGACATTTGATGTGTGCTTTCATTCTATGTTTACACTCTCAGTCATTGATGAAAACGGTGAAAAGATAAAACGGGCAACGCATTTTCAACGCAATAACTCTTCATATTGCTCTCCAGGAGTCAAGTTATGCTGGATAAAGAGCAAGGTTCAGGGAGAATAAATACGTGGTTTGGCTCCATGTCAGACTCCAGACAGGGTCTGCAGTTGTGCGGGAGGAGGTTCGGACAGAGGGCAATACATACAGCTGCTGTTCTCTACTGTTATTGTCTTTAAATTGCCCTGAAACCAAGCTATTGGTCACCTTATCTAATCATCAGGCTAAAAAAGTCACGTTTAAACTCTATAACTGTACTGTGTTTCCCAAGGATGGATTATGGTTAACGATCACATTTAAGATTTTTGGTATTACAGAAACATGTTTAATGCATTTAGCAAAAAAATCCCATCTTATCTTAGGATCAGAATTTAGCTATTACAGAACTGTCCCAAATTAGGAATCCTAAATTAGCATGGCACAGATTCAGAATAACTGCCAAAAATGGTAGCAGCACAATTGTTAGGTCTGTATGACAATGAAGATAGGGAGTATGAACACAGAAATATAATGACTGAAAGGCTACTCAAACCGTACGATGACGCTTTAAATTTCCCATACCATGTATTAATGGGTGTATCCCAACTGCCAAGACGATTAGAATTGATTGCAAGATTAATATGAAAATAAAATCAACTCGTCGTGGCTAAAACTGTACGCCCGTCTTTTTTTATCCATAATGGCAGTGAGAGCCATTGGTATTATGCTGTGAGTTATAGCGGTTTTCCCATTTGCCGTGTGGTAGGTATTTCATCTTGCTTTGGCAGAGAACTAATATATGACCAATAATTAAGCAAACATTGTCTTATGTGTTGACTAGAATGTCATCTTGTAAATGTACACTTGACTCTATCGCATATTTTATGATTCAATGATGTAACTGTTCTCTACACACAAACAAATAAAGAAGCACAACACTGCTAGGCACAGTCTATGACATATGTTTAACGAAGCACAAGTGAATTGTTATGCTAGTGAATTGAGTATCATTGATTCCAATTAGCACTCTGCCCATCAAACCAAATGTAATCAATATACTTTTAATGGGGAATATGTGACAAAATTTTATTTATTTTATTTTTTTATGTTATCTCAACCTCTCTTGAAATGTATCATTTTTTTTCCCCACAGGTCTTTAATTTCAGCAAATGATAAACATTCAATAGAATAGTATTTGGTAGAAAGCATTGTTTGACAGTATTCTACAGTAGTATTTGAAAATATACAATTCCTAAAATACAAATTTCTTCATAAATGAATTACATTTACATTTAATCCATTTGTCTGGGCTCATGTACTTGAAAATACTTCTGACAAATTAACATTTTATTTACAAATGCAATAAAAAAAATGTTGTGATTTTGTGTGCAGCTGTAAAAATGATTTGGGTTTTGCATGCCATTGCCTGCCTCTATGTGATGGAGGAAAGCTGTATTATTTTCAGGGATGTAATCATGGCTATTTTTTTCCATAATATCATGAAACCCTGAAATGGCCTTAAAACAATGAACATGAAAAGAGTAGCTGTTTGCTTATTGGGATGAATATATTTTTGTTCATCCCAATATTCTTCCAATTCTCTGAAATTGCTGTAATGGAGTATTCACTACCCTACACTGTCTTTTGCTTTTTCTCTATGTGGTAAGAACAGCTAAAACAGACTCTAAGATCCTGGCTGGTGGCGGAGAGTGGAATTTAAGTGCGGTCACACGTGAAGCTTGCTTCCTATTATCAGAATCAAGGCTGTCTCTCTCTCCCCAGAAGATGACTTCACTGACTTTGACACGGCGTTTGCACCACTTAGCAATAATATGATACCAATTTGGGTTACTGTAGCTCCCCCACCCTCCGCCTTCTGTTTTAATACGAGTCCTGCTTCATTCACTTTTAATTACCTTGTCAAATAGGCAGACTAATCCACTGCCAGTGAAGAGTGGGGAGAAGGTGGGTGGGTGTGTGTGGGGATGGGGGGGGGGGGGTGGGGGATGGGGGAGGTAGTGTGGGCTCAGGTTAATAATGCTTTCAATATTGAAGTGAGCATATGAATTTTTAAAAATATGAAATGCAGCAGTTCGCTGAGGACCGTGGTGTGATCACAGCGAGAGAAAAACAAGGGGTGATGGAGGATTCGCTGTGAATCATTCCATCCCGTCTCCAGCATGAGGGAGCGTTTAGAGTCAGCGAAACACACATATCTATCAACAAAAGTAAGGAACGTAGCCGTTGGAAGTCATTAAAATCTCCTGTTGTTCGGTTGGAATGAATCATTTTCTAAGCGTTAGTGGCAAAACAATGAGCGGTGTTAGATGTGTTGGGTGTGGACCCTGAATTGTAGGAGAAATTTTGACAGCTCAGTTCATCTGGGCTTGAAGTTATGTTTTCTTAAATCGTATTATGAAGCATCTGAAATATTTTTTTTAAGAGAATGCTGCTATGTGTACGTTATATCAGACTTTCATGCAAAGCTCATTTTAGTATGACAATGTAAACACATTTCTTATGCTAACTTTTCCCTCCAAAATGTTACATAGGATTAGTATGTGAATTTTAATTTTGCTTAACAACACAGGACCAGATTGGCTCCTCCAGCAATTGGATTTGCCTTTAATCTTCAGTAATGAATTTAAAGAATTGTTTTTAAATACAGATTTTGTTTTCATTTCCTGAGAACCATTCAGTCAGGATTAACACGACTTGGATGGGACAATAAGCCCTTGTAGATAGGATATTGTTCTCTGGCCAAAAGTGGGTGTTGCAGCACATGGGATTTCAACAAGAGTAGAAATTTCTACAATTTTGTTGCGGTTATTGAAATATTTTGAGTGTGTCCTATGCAGTATGATGTGATTAAATACAACATTTGTATGCACAGTACATTAGGTTGAGAAGAACCCTGAAGTTAACTGGACGGAGGTCTATATTTAAAACGTGTATACGTGTAAAGGGTATTACCGCAGAAGTCTCCATTAAATTAGCATTATATTAAATGATTATTATTTAACATTAAGAAATAAAGACATAATGTATTCTCTTCCCCTTACATAGAAAGAAACCATTTACATAATAATCATGAAACATATTCAGTCTTACTGTTTTTGAACCTTTGAAACATGGGAATATGTTCTAAAGGGTTGATAGATTACACCACACACAATGGTGGGATTTTTATAACCAAAATTGTAATGAAATCCATCAATTACTGGCGTTATATAGCCAAAGTGTCTCATATGATCTTTCGGAGCCTTGTTCACCAGCAAACCCCCGATGTCGTGTTGATGTCCTATCTTGTCAAAGATTTTACTGTGAACGCTACCCAAGTTTGTGTTTCCATACACAATGTCACATACTACAGATATTTAAGCCATTATAATAGTGTGATGTCAGCAATATGGCAAATATTGTTTTTAATTGTAATATATTATAATTGTAATATTTTAATATGGTAATATATTTGTTTTTCCTCATTTTATCGAGGGTTATTTAAGTAATTTTGACTAGCTTTTAGGTTTTGCCTGGCAAATACATTGGTCAAACATTTGTCGATGTTAATTAATGCACTAATCTTATCCCAAGATATACCACATAGGAAATAACTAATATCTGCCACAGGGGTATTACTACATTTTCATATCTGTATCTAATTCAGTTTAAATAGGCAAGATGTAATTATTTCATGCCCATATCACTAAATAGCCATGTTAAATCAGTAGTGATTAAAGAATGGGATTCAATTTCTTGAGACCATTTCTTGCAAATTGATACTCTAATATCCTTGCCTTGGGTCGCAACCATGATTTTATAGGTGGTTAGGACATCCAGCTGCTGAGAGCCACAATCCACTTCATGAATAGAATTCATAATTGTACCACCCCTTATCAAACACATTCAGGTATGCAGTTATGTGTATGACTATCATTATCCTAATAAAACAACACAAATATCAGTAGTTCATGACTTACACTGTACTGTCTTGCTCAAGTGGCCATTGCTGGCCATGCTTTGACATACACAATGGATTATTAGCAAGTCATAGTGCTTTATGTATGAGGATTCTCAATTTTGAAGGGTTGGGGAAGTTTTTTTTTTATTATTTTTATTTTCAAAATGTAAATAGTGTTTATTTGCCGTCTCCTCGGCTGCTGGTTGCTGTGGGAACAGAGCCTGTCAGACCTGGATGGCCATGTTCGTCTGTGGCTACCTTTCTTCAAGGTCAGGCTGTCCTCTCTCAAACTTTGCCCATGCTGTAAATTAGGCTTTTAATATAGTCAGGGAAGTAGCCACACTGTATTTTCCTTCTGAAACCAAATACGCTATTTTATGCTATTTTCATATTCTTGTCATTTGTTTTCAAATGAGTGACACCTCTCACACACACAAAAACACACACACACACACACACACACACACACACACACACACACACACACACACACACACACACACACACACACACACACACACACACACACACACACACCCAAATAAAGCAAAGAGCTCATCGTCATTGTGAAATGGTCACATTTAATGAACAACTTCTCTGTTTATATACACTTATAAAAAAAACCCAGATACAGGTTACAAGAATCTAAAGCTAATACATACATTATTAAATAATAAACTTTTCATGTTAAAGATACATATCATAGTTTACAAAATATGACTGGGGGAATTGAGCAAATTTGTGTTCCTGTAAAAACTATAATCACAGATGTGTTTTAATTAGAACAAGGAAGTCTTAACTGTACTCCTCATTTTGTATGGTGTGCAAAAACAACAATAAAGGCCTGCAAACTAAGTTAGGTTTTACTTTATAATTAAACATCTAAGGCAGGATTATAATTTGTCATACTTTTACAACATCCTTGTTTATTTCTTGGTGAATTAAAAAAATATTGAGTCATAGCTCTAAATTTGACACTATCGAAAAGTTCAACAGCTTGTATTTTAAACTTTTAGCTTGATTGACAAACATATTTGCATCTTAAAACTAAAACTTCATGAAAAGCAGATGAAACAAGTGTAATGTGAACTACAAAAGCTGTTGGATACCAGGATACTGAAAGCCTTTTCATAGAGTAATCAAACATAAAACAATTTTATTTTCTGTGTTGTTCAGCAATTACTTCCGTCTTAAATGTGTTTCATAACTTTATGAAATGCTGAATTTGAGCATTCGGGTTTTCAAAATTAGTTCTCACTTTCTGTATCTGAAGAATGAAATATATAAAGAGATTTACACTTTAATTTTCAACATCCCCTTTAAGAATAATGAATGAGTTTATCTGAGTAGCTTTAATGCACTAATGGTAAAAACAAAGTAAAGAAACTCTGCAATGTAAATATGCATAACCTTTCATTTTTTACAGTCTCCAACAAAACCAAAGCAATTGGAACATGAAAAAAGCACTTCAGAATATGACTCTTTACAAAATGGGAAAAAGGTATGAAATACATAATAATTTCCCCCAAAATGTTAGTTCACACTCCTGGATTTTTTTCCTCTTTTCTGTTGTTTTTTTCACAGATTCCTGGAGATCGCATTGTGGTATTCATCCTTGCTAGATGGGCACAGGCCGTGGGAAGCCAAGGATTGTGGGAAGTCATTTCCAAGACAAGTCTTTGGCATGATGACTTAGCTGTATGTAGCCATGAAAAATGACAATGCGAAATGTTGTCCCTACTCCAAAAAACAAATCAATAAAAAAAAAGACAACAAAATGCCTTCTTGCACAGCCAGACAAGCACAACGTTCGGCCAAGTGGGTCCCCACACCCTTTACTTCCCTTTGGTCTATGTCCTGTGTCAGTGACGGTCTTTTTTTTTTGTTTCTGTTGTTGTTGTTGTTGTTTTTTTTGCTTGTTTGAGTGTTTTTGTTCTTTTTTTCTTTGGGGGAACATGAATTAAAGCATCAATGCACAATATCCATTTAAACAAGTGCAAAATCTAAGTATAAGACTCCACAATTTCTTTCACAGGAATGCATTGCAGATCTCTGAAAAAAAAGAAAGAAACACATAAATAGAATAACAGAGGAATAAAAATGAGAAATGTCAATTCTGAATCTAGAATTTGAGTGACCACATTCAAATATACGAGCACAAATATCTCCGCCAAGAAGATTTGTGTCCTTTGCGTTGTACCCTCAGGTTGGAAAATGATATAGCGTCTGGATACTGACAGCATATTATGCTGAGTCACAGAGCGGTTTGTGAGGCCCAGCAGACAAAATGGAGCATGCTTGGCCCAAAGCTTGCCAGTACATTGTTCCCATAATGCCGCGAGGCATGAGGATTTATGCTCGAATTCTGCTACTCATTCTTCCTGCTTCACCTCCTGCAAAACCGTGCATCACAGGCAGCACACATACACACCCGTGGATTCAATCAACATTTGTCTTCAACTCTGACTCGCACTTAAATGGCAAGTGTTACTTTTTTTTCTCCACGGGAGGAGCGCGGTGAGTTTAGCGATCACCAAAGTGATAAGAAAAAGTGAACACTTTAATTCAGTTGTGCTGCAAGTTTAATTCTGACTGAACTGCGGAGATAAAAGATATGGAAATTGAGAGTTATTAAAGCGATGTGTTTTTATTCTACTAATATATTAATCATACAGTCAACTTAATTTCAGCAGCATCGCTATAAAGCAATAAAGAGTCCTTGGCTAAAACAAATGATCTGAACACAGGAGTGCACAGAGAAGTAAACCCAGTGTTATCAAGTATTAAAAGCTGCCTTCTAGTTTATTCCCAGGGCTTTTGGGATGAGAAGGCACTGATGGGAAATATAGACAATTATAATATCGCTTTAATATAAACACAAATCTAGGCACTGTTAGCAATATTATGTTGGTTTAAAAACCATGTATCGTAATGTAATATCCACAATATTAACACAAATGCCTTGGAGTTGAATATGGCGTCCGTATAAAATCACATCATTTAATTTAATTGGCTGCAATTTAAAGTCAGTCTGAGTCACTGCAATAGATGTTTCTCAACACTGATGGTGGAACTTTGACAGCCTTGTCGGTTATTACCAAGGTTTGATGTTATTATCATGTCCGCTGTAAAAGCATTCTACTCTTACACTATATTGTTTTCTTCCATACCAGGCAACCAGACATACCACACTTTGCTTGTCATCGAATTCAGTGTTTACTGCTTTCTTTTATTTAGCGGCTGTGTAGGCCTATTGAGACAGAAGGAGCTTGAGCACCAGCGGAAAGGTAACAAGCAGCCAAGACCTGGTATAACATCCAAGAAGAGTGCCCTTAGCTCCACATGATCCACAGACCCACAGTGGCTGCACGTACTGCAAGCAGTCCTTACTGAGGTGTAGTTCGACTCTGTGTAGCTCCTGACCCGGACAATTTCACTGGGACTAGCCCGAAAAAAGGACAGCTGGAGCACTCATGGCTCAGAACAAAAATACACTTCAATGACCAATGGAGACTGACGCTTTGACGTCAACGACGTCATCCTCAGAGTCAAATTAAAAGACAAGAAATGTACCAGGAGGTATATAAATACCTTCCCATCAATTACTCAATGTATGGTGAGCATATGTATAAAGTGATAGCATAAATTCCATATGACGTAAGATTACATAACGTCTTGGTAACATTTATTGGGGAAGAGTGAAGGAAACCCAACAAATAAACAACAATGATGTCAATAACGCAATTTGTGTATGCAGAAACAAGAGAGATTAAGACACTCATTTAACCTGTTTAACACACTATTAAGAGTGTGTGTCCAATATGCCCCACTGTGGAGAAATTTCTTGATTATATCTCCACCTCTGAATGACAACATAGACTTTCTCATTACCCCAGTATTTTTAAGAGGAAACAGAACCATGATTGGCTTCGGCATAATGTTGCACAATAGCATAATCCATATTCTTTGTGTGGATCGCGGTCTTGTGCTCAGCTATTCTAAGCTTCAGGTCTCTCTCGGTCTGGCAAATATTGATTTTGCAACGAATACATTTATATTACAGCATGTATATTACATGGGTGGTGCTGCAGTTGATGAAATCGTTAATTTTGAACTCCTCACTGGAACGCGGGTGATGGAAAACTTTAATATCATTAAAGTAGGAACGATGAATAAAAACGCGATAAAACTCAATAAAACCCTCTAGGGGGCGCTGGCAGCCAGGCAGGTTTAGACTGATGACTTGTGGACCACTTTGTCTTTTAAATTACATGACCTTCTGAAACAAACCAGGGGAGGTTCGGAGGTAAAGTTTTTCAACTCCATCCCCTCATCTCATCAACTCCCATCATGCTTTGCATCTCTGGCATCCCACCTCCTCCCCATCGCCACCTTTCCTAACTATGTTTTCTTTCTACGGGGGGTGGGGCTGTTCTCCTACAATAACATCACCCCTTAGGACTCCAACCCCAAAAACAGTGTACAATTTCTGTGCCTAACCATTTTAATAAATCATTCTATTCCTTCCATTGTCTGAAAGTGTTTCTACTGAACAATGTATTTCTGCCTAGGGGTTTATGGGAAAAAGTAGATTCATGTTTACCACGCCTTTAAAGATAGTGAGGTCTAAAAATTTTGCAGATGTTTCACTATGTTCTTCTGTGACAGATAGATGACGGTCAACAGAATCAACATATTTCGGAAAATCGTCAAATTCTTCTCCGCAGTTTCATCCCAAATAAGCAACATGTATACCTAAACCACAGAGAAATCCTGGAAAGAAAGGGGTTAGTAGTTATGAATTAGAAGTTATGAATAAACTTCTCTTCCCAATGACCCACATACAAGTTAGCATAGTTTGGTGCAAATGCATCCATTGCAGCGCCCGATGACGGGCAGAGGAATTTTCTGAAATATTTTAATATTTCATTTAATAAATATTTTAATTTGACTGTTGACTGTCATCTACCTTTTACAGAAGAACATCATGAAAGCAGTTGGAAGTGGTTCTGACATAGGATCCTCTATCTCAGGCTAATATCTTCCACTCACCGTTGTGGAGAAATAGTCTGGCTTGCACGTTGACAATAATTTCAAAAGATGGGATTTGGGATTAAGATTTTGATCCAGCTCCAGCTGGTTACGCAATGAAACGGAATAAACTGTAATATTTTTTACACAGTTTAATGAATCATATTACCGAATCAAAAGTCTGTTTGGTTTACAGTAACAGAAATTTGAGCAGGATCCAGACATACGAAATTTTGATGAATTGTCCTTTCATTTTGGATTGATTCTATTGACAGTGATAACTTTAATTCATTCGATGCTGTTTGCAGACTCAGCTTGAAATGTTGAGGTGAGGAAATGTTTTATAATTAAGAGTCAATTTAATTTTGATTAGTCTGTTTATTCTGTACCAACACAATGTTTGATTCCCTTAATCTGGTACATAATTATTTCAAGGACTAGGAAGCTTTGGTTTTAAGAAGCTGTCAATCAAGAGAGGAGAGGGTTATGACAGTAATAAGCTGATAGGAAGCAGCGGCCATTTTACTTTTAGACAAGGATGAGAGACAGCAAAATGACCAAGCCAAACAGTGTTTCACTGGTGTGTGCACACATCAAGAGGAACAGACCAGAGCTGCGTACTAAAACCACCAAAAACAGTGCTCATCATCTAGCAGTGCTATTATCTTTGATATTGTCAGTTATTTCATTGTGACTATACATTTATTTCTACCAACATGCTATGACGATGGACATAGCTGGAAAAAAAAAAAAATATGTATTTCACATTTTACAACAAGTTAGAACTTCTTTTTGTCTCTCTGAGCAGTTCTGCACATGCTATGAATTTTTTAATAGTGGATAGTCATGTGTCACTTTGAGACTAAAAACTGTAAAGTTTTGTAGTACTGCAGTAAATTATCAATGAGCTGGATTTGGTATATATTCACTTTTATATTCATTTTTTATTCACTACACCACTTACACAAGAAAAGATATGGAAGTATTCCATGTTAGGTCATGATGTAAAATAAGTAAAATAACTCAATCGAGAACAAAAACTCGGTCATATGATGCAGTTTTTTTTTTAAATACAATTCAGTTTCAGTTTTACAGTTTTTGTTAAAACTACCCATTCTTTGTGCTAAGTTTTGGTTTTTGTTCAAAGTACACAAGTGATCGATTGTATTCACCCTACATGAGCAGTAGGACTGCTTGGAATTACCATCCTCAGCACTAGAATGTTTAGTTGGTTGAATGTGAGCATGTCATACTGGAAGAACATTCTTGTTTGTACTGAGGTAAAGAGTGCGTGTCTGTATGCATCTACAGGAACCTGCCCCACCTCAAAACAGTTCACCTCTGACCCCAACTTCTTCAACCCCCTTCATACAACACGTATCCATATTTGAACAGCTTAGCTGGAGATTCTTGCCTTGGCTCAATATGCTACCCAGCTGTAAAAAGTTAAAACCTTATGTATTTCTCAGAATAACCCCCCCCCATGACAATAGAAGATTGAACTATAGGTTCTCCATTATTTAGCAATGGAGTGCTCTACATTGTTCTTTAAAAAAACATGAAAGATGGAGTACAAACTGTGGCAGATACAAGCAGAGAGGGATGAATTGTACACTTTGGTCATTTTGGTAGACAAATCCATGAACTAATGAGTAAGCGATAGAGGGTTTATACTTTCAAGGAAATACGTCTGCTGTGCATTCAAAAAATATCAGATAGTATAAGAACCAATGAGACACCCGTCTACCGATGCTGATTCGGTGCACGCTGAAGAAGTCTGTCTGTGTTTCTGGGTACTCACCACATGAGGGACAGTAGGAGCGATGCCAGGAGCAGAGGGGTCGAGCACAGAATCGTTGAGCTTCCTGAGATGCCTAACCGAGGCTTCGCCGACGGAGGGCCTGAGGATGGGGTCGTCTCTAAGGGAACAAGAGTCAAGCCAGCGCTTACTATAACTCGAAGTTCTCCTGGAAACACATCCAAAACAATGTGTACCACTAAGGACCCACCAGAATACAATCGGGGACATGATCAGAATGTGGCGAAACAAAACAAGGACGAAAGATAAGGAAGCAGGTTTGAACTATGGTTCCAGGCAGGGCTCGGGGTCCGTCTGCTTCAAAACCCTTGTCAGATAGGCTTACAAAAACACTGTTTTAATTTGGCGTTGAGGGAGTGAGTCCAACTTGAGCCTTTATATGTCTGGCCATAGGTTTTATAGCAAATTATTCCACAGAACATTCAATAGAGCTCTGTAGATAACAACGCTCCTACTTGTAGATTTCTGCATGACGGAGTATGTTTATAGCTGTTTACTTGTGGATTAAACAGACAGAAAAATAATCATGTAGTTCATATAAATATCAAATATGATAAAAATGACACAGTTCAAAAGCAGTGAAAGAGGATATTATGCATTAATGATATCAAGTTGTTGGAGATAAAGACTAGGAAGGGATATGTTTGTTTTTTATTCCCACGAATGAAAAATGAGCAACATTTTACTTACTGAGTAAAATTAATTACTGAAGAGAACAGGTAATTAAATACTGTAAATGCAGTACTGGATACATTATTTAACCATTATTAGGTAATTTATCACCGGCAATATATACAAGGGGATGCATAAACACATATAGTTATACTTAAGACCTATTGGCTGTGGCCCTTTTCCTGTTCTGCCATTTTAAGTGTTACAGTAGTTAGCTCACTCAATGGGAATGGAAAGGTCTATTGCATCCGTTTATTACCCATGGTCTCACTGTAGCTTCCAAATCGTAAGTGCTAAACTCTGAAAAACCTTTCAGCAGGACAGCCAGGTGAATAAGACGCTGCTTGTAAACTACCGCTACTCTGTCGAGGCATTGTATCTAGGAAGGTGATGCAATGCTTGTTTATACCTCAGGTTATGAATAATTAGCTTTTCTGGCCTGTGTAATTGCTAGTTACATAACTTAAGCACGTTAGCGCCATTCTTATCCAAACTAGAATGCAGGTTGGGGCAAATACGTAGATACATGCAGAATAGTACAAATTAGCCCTGCCTGTATACAGTCTCCGGATGGCTGGTAGGGTTTCATCACAAACTTTAACGGAAGCCACGTTACCTTAAAACAACCTCTGTGCTCCTTTCTGCAAATGGAGGTATATTTTTGGTCATTTAGGTAAGTCAGTGGCAACTAAATTGGTGTTATTTTAAAACCAATTCAAACATACTAGAAAAATTGTTGTAATGAGTGACATTTACATACACTGAAGAACTGTTTTATGTCTGATAAGTATTACCTTATATTTAACAAATATTAGATTGTCTTCATTATTATTATTATTATTATTATTATTATTAATAGCAATAGTAGTAGTATTTGTTGTTTAACAAAACACAATGTAAACATTTTTATATTGTGGAATGTTCAGGTTGTGTGAAAAATAAATAACAAAATAAAACACTTTAAGTCCTAGCAGCTGCTACTAGATACGCTGTACTGGTCTTGCTAAATCCTTGGGTATTTCAATATCTCAATTCATTGGAATTGAGTCTCAGTGAGAAAGGCCCTCATTTCAGAAAATTCTTCCCAAAACATACTGTATGATTCTATGTAATATGGTCCTACATGATTTAGTTAGCTTCATGGCCGTAAACATATCACAACCCCTCTTTGGCCTTGTCAGTTTAAGCTAGTCAAATATACATAGCTGATTTTTTATTTTTTTCCATTTCTTCATCTAATTAATGAAACAATCTTTGGCAATCTATTATGTATTATTTCATGATATAATCTTTCATTATAGTTCACAAAAAGCTAAGATGGTAATACCATTACATTTACGCAGTTTGCATGTGTGCCACTGTGCCTCAGGCCATGCATTCAATAATACATTATTTTCTTAGAAAAACGTCAACCCAATTGCTAGTTGTCAAGCTAAAAGGAAAAGCACAGCTGGTGACTTTGTCTTCCTTGCTAATTTTTTATTTCCTCCTCCTGTTCGCTGAATTTGAGGAGATATTTGGAAGTGGTACTGACATTAAAATAATATTGCATTAAAAGAACAAAACAACATTGGGGAACAAAAAAATGGTGGTTATTTTAATCTAGCAATGTAACAGTAGTTCTGTGATGATATAGACTTTTGAGATCATTTAGCTCAGACTAGCCATTTTGGGGATATTTTAATACCAGGTCTGTTTTGTTAGGAATTTGATATTAATACATCATTGAGATTTGGGTGATTAAACAACATAATAGAATAAGTTACATTATTTTATAATGCAGCTGTGAGAGAAATAACACAATATGTGTATGTGTGGTTTTTAACAAGTTTTGCCCTGCATGGTCAACCTCCAACCAGTGGAAAATAATTAGTTTCACAATATGGAAGTTTCTTGTACTGAACAATTAAGTCTGAAAATGCATAGCCTTACATCAGTAATAAAAACATGATGGACAATTGTAATAAAAACGCTATTTTCCATCAGAGCTTTTTTTGGTTTCTGTATGGGGTACTACTATGTGAAATTACCTTGACAGAAATATATTAAAAAATCACACTGAATCATTGACCTGATGTCAAACATTTCCCCCAGATTAAACCAAGTGAATATTGCGAAAGGTTTTAAGATATTTGGGATGCAGTGAGTTTAAAATGATAGGACTCTGGTGTGTTTCACAAAAAGATATTCCACAGCTTTGCTAAACCAAAAACAACATTGTATCAACCTGAAGCCAGTAATTAGGTGGACATTTGTTTTTCTTTGCGAAGTTTAATCGGATTTAAATTGGGGGCCCATTTATCAACTGTGAACACTTACAAATTTGGTCTTAAACTGTGTATTCCCACATTTCCACAAGACTTGTGATTTCTCAAGGGGTCCCACTCTTTTTCAACATTAAACATCCAGACTTTTTCCAGACCCCCTTTTTCCACTTATCCTCTGGAAGGCAATCCAACTTGTGCAGCCATATAAAACATATCTGTTTATTCTTATTTTTCATAACACCAGTGGGGGCTAATGAGGTTAAATGAAGGCTAATGTAGGTGATAATAATGCTTCAATATTTACCTTCAAAACATATTCTGAAGAAAACTGATTGGAATTTGCGAGAAACATACGTACCAATACTGCATTTATAAATAAACATGACTGCATTAAAACTATTGGTTTAAATACATAACCATCAATGTTTATTGTGATCAGGTTTTCCAGTCCTACTTAATATGGCATGGTTTTCTTATGGTGCCTGTATCAGCTCATGGTTGCTTGGGACTTCTGTTTTTATATTTTCAATAGAAATATAAGCACTTATTTGCATGTGGGATAATGTGTAATTTTCTACTGGCACACTGAAAAGTATGGAACCGTATGTAAAACACAGCCTGTCATAAAAATCGAATTTAAAAATCCAGAATAGCCCAACCGTACGCAATTAACTGCCAAGAGGGAAAAGAGTCATGTTACTGACCTGCAGACTGACTCCTATGCCACAAGGGAATGTGAGTTTCAGGTCAGTGGCTGTGGACGTAATGCCATTTCCACAATATGCTCATTTTTTGATAAATTACAAATATTGCATGTTTAATATGCGTGTGTGCACAGCATGGGCTCAGATTTCTGTGCACACATGCTTGATAAATATGGTCCTTCAAGTGGTGAGGCGAGGAAGGAGAAACTCTGGACAACATACAGGATAAAGCCAGCAGACCGGCAGTCATATTACTTCTAATAACAGTCATTAAGTTTCCCCGAGCTATTTGTGTATCAAAGGGAGACATCCAGTCTAACTGCTATGTGCTTTTTCCTTAGCATCAAACTGTGGGACGAATTACATTTTTGGACATCCCCCAATTGAAAGGAGATTGTGAAGTATGAATTAAAAATAAAGGTTCATAGAGATGGGGTGTGGGATATATCATGGCATACACTGTGCTGCACAGCTGCTGGGTCATTCATGTCTCAGACACATACCCACAATGACCTCTGCCTCAGTGGTAGAGATGACCTGCTTAGGTTCCTCCATCCATGGGGTGGCGTGGACGGCCACGCTCCACTCACTCCAGGTGCCGATCTCAGTGTCCTTGGCTGCCACCTGGATGATGTACTCTTTCCCCGCGTAGGCATCTGTGATGGTGTGGAAGGTGCTATCCGAGAGCTCCACCTGCAAGAGCCAATCAAGAGAGTGAGATCAATAACGTGGTTTCATGATTTAAACCAATTTACTGGCCCTTTTTCCTCTGCAAATATCCAAAAGGACAAAACAATAGTTTGTTATTATGAATGTAACACAAGGCTGCTCTCATGTTAAGACAACAAGATGGTGTACCTTAAAGCTATCTTTAGCACTTTATTTTAATCTGAAAAATGTTCGCATCAAAGTTTGACTGTGTTATCAGCCACACCCTCTTAGAACCGCCCTCGGAGAGTCAAGAGGAAGCAGCACACAGGACTCCTCCTCTGATTCCCATGGCGACAAGCCAACCATGGGAGGAACATGAGGTCAACATATTCTTTGGTCAGTGCATGAAACCAGGAGTGCGAGGACAGACATGAGGGATCATTCTAAAGTGGTGAGAATCATGATATTACCATACTTACCCCTATTCTTTCCCAGTGTGAGCTTTACTGAAGATGCACGGCTGTGCCACAGCCATGTGATTCCTCTCCAAAATTTCACCTCAAGGCCCCTCTCACTGCGTTTTTATTTTAAATGGAAATGTCTGTACGGCACAAGCTCACGATTAGAGGATGTTAATGAAGGAGCACGCCCTGCATTTCGCAACAAAATGGCTACCAAATGGGAAGGCAGAAGGTCAGAGATGTGGCCTGTCTACTTGCCCTGTGCATTAATCAAGCACAACAGAACGCGGCATGTAAATTAGTCCCAAACATCATTGTGAAATTGCAAGATCATGTCGTTTCAAAGTAGCGGACCTCCCTTTACCTTTGGCACAATAATCGGGAATTACAGCACTCCAGGCGAGACATAAGCAATTCCAAACATTCTGATTCAGACACAATTGATTTCCTCTCATTTAAAGGGCTTTTATACTGTAGGTGACCTGATTTAATTTCATGAACATTCATTTATTTTCAGTGCAATCAACATTTTATGGGGAAACTGAAATGGAACTGATTCAGAGCTGGGAGCGAAAACGTTACAGCGCCGTTAATCAAACTAACAAGACCTCCTCAAAAACGTGATTTTTACCAGGCTTTAAGAAAGGCTGCGTACCATTATAATCAATCAATGATGTTTTCCCTATCCCATCTCAAGCAATGACAACGTCAATGTCTTTGATGTTTTTTTTTGCTAGCATTATGGTGCTAATGCCTGTTTTTGGCACATAGTTAAGCCGTTGAGCTCTTTTCCAACTTTCCCCAAAGACAGGGTTTTTTTATAACCTTTGGGGACGGCTGCCCTTTCTGGGCCACCAGAGTGCACTCTCTGTGTTTTCCAGGTCACGACTGCGTGACTGCCACATCGTATATCATGGGCCATTTAGTTCCACCCTGCTGTCACTCCCTCTCTGGTTTACAATCGCCTTGTATTGTTATACTCCTGTTGTATTGTTGGGTTTTCTCTGTCCCACTAGGATACCTCATCAGTTACATTCATCAAAAATACAAGAACAAATTTTTCAAAATAACCATATAAACATGAATATTTTTTTTTTACAAAAAGCATAATTACTTTTTTTTTTTTTTTTTATGTTTGTTTTAGGAGCCAAATTAAGTCCAGGCTTTCATTATTTTTGGCAACACTGACCAACAGCTGGGAAGAATACATTGTCTGACAACTTTTATCTTGAAAAGTTTTGCCAATCAGCAACAAGACGAACAGAAAGAGAGGTGTGAGAAAGTGTGGAACTTATTTCGTTATCTGAATGTTTTAAGGCTTGCAAAAGGTTGTGCAGCCAAAGTCAACCCAGATGAAAAACATTACAACTGAAAGCCATGCGGTAATACACTGATTCATTTATCAATGGAATTGCCCTGGTTGCCCTTCATGTTTGATAAAATACCATGAAAACCATTTTTGGAGCAGATCAAACGGCTCTCGAAATGTTGCTGGGAGGCTGTGAGTTAAATCCTGTCAAAGACCCTGTTGATATCTCCCCGACCTTCATACATTTTTGCATATTTTCCTCTTGAGAGTTCCAGTAAAAAAAAAAAAAAAAACAGCTTCAAATTTTGGATTCCAAGGTTCGTTGGGCAATTTATGCAAATGAGTCTGGTTACCATAGGAATTATGGAAGCAAGACCATGTTGATTAGCTGCAGGGTTACATGAGACTGTTTGAAATGACGATTTTCCCTCAAACTCTAACAGTTGTAGTAGGCAAATTAATTGCTAGTTTTAGGGTCTTAAAAATGGGTTGGGGTTCTCTTAATCCCTAAATTCAGACCCTTTTAAGGAGTAATATGTGCAAGTTGTAGAACAACCTCTAGTCTGTAGGAACACCCATCCTCGTGGGCTTTAACTTCCATCTGTGCTCAAACTGTCACAAATCAGAGGTCTGTTCTCTCTTTGGGCGAGGGTTTTATTTTAAGACGCCGACTGGCTCCCTGCACCTGAGAGCCACATGTGCGCGCCCGTGCGGAAGGTTGGGTAACGGTGAGGTCAAGGGTCACAGCAGGGCATTGTGGGGCATGCCTCATCCAGAGTAGGAAGTCCTGTGCGCGTATCAGGTCTTTGATTGAGTGAAGTGCATTAAATGTATCACAGCTGAGCCACGTGTGAAAGGAGAGGCATGATGGGAAAAAAGCCCAAGATAAATGATTCATACCGGGAGACCATCTCCTGTATCCATCACCGCGCTGCACCATGCTCTGCCCACTTGAGCCGTAACAGATGGGAACATTCTCACTCCTGACATTTACAGACATTCTTGGGTCAGCAGAAACAAGAGTCGTCGCGGCTCAGTTTCAGCAAACAGAGAATCGTGCTCACAGAGCTAAAAAAGGGGGGAATTTAGATTTTATGAATGGGATTCAGGCACTGGCCTGAAGCACCAGCAAGCCATCTCAGAACCTCCAAGACATTAAGCAATTCAGCAACAGGTTATGTCCTTTTCACAAACGGTGATTCATGGTCTATTTTTGCCATGCCTGTGATAAAAATTGTTTCTCAGTGCTTGCGATGCTTAATTCAAAGTTGAATGTGTGGCATTGGAAAACGCTCGGCAGTTTATTGCATTCTCATGTCTTTAGCTCTATTTCCTTCCAGAAACAGAAACACAAATAGTATTCGTGCCAAAATCAGTGTTTGGTGCACAATCTACACAGTTCTAACACTGGCTACAAAGGTTGTATATTGCCTGTACCAGGCCTAGCCAGGATGATTCAAGTATTAACCTCATTTTATTCAACCTTATTTTATCCTGGGAGTTGTCTCACAAGCCATTAATATTTTGTCATTTTTTAGATGTGCTTCAGTTTATTACAGCGCATACTATTTAAAGGGCTAATTAAATTCCTCCTCCAAGCATTGAGCCAATACGCTTTGAAGTTTCGCCTGATGACGCCATTCCACCTCTGCACTAATATATAGGTAATCACCCTCACAGTGCAATAAGGAACTCCCTACTTGGATAATGATCCGGCCAGATTGTGCTCCAGCTCTATTTCAGGGTACAGCCAGAGACACGTAGAGCAGTTGTTGGTTTACTAATGAGCCCAGCTATGTTTCATTTGTCACTACACTTGCACATTCTTTTGAAAACATTTCAGACATCTAATTTCAGAGATTTGAGCGCAATTATTTGCTGCTATGCTTCAGCATCTTTGACAACAAACTGATATCGCACCTTTTATGAGAGTTTCGTTTTGCTCTCTGAAGAACTGTTTAAACTGTTTGGGCTAGAAAAGGCTTTGAGCAATGTTGTTTAGGTATTCATTGAAAAGTTCTGTAAATTATCTAAATATTGTCTATTGCACTATGCGTCACAAACCTTTCCCCACAATATAAGAAACCGTTTAAACAAAAATGTTTACACTGCTGTTTCCCTCTGAGATTTCTGTGTAAAGTCCTGGGGAAGGAAAGTGAAAAAGAATCCCCCAAAAAAAAAACAATGCAAAAACCTTGTGTGCTTCAACCTCCATAAATTGTTTCTCACTAACAGTGAGGTGGCATTTCTTTAGCACTGTGGCATTATTATTATTATTATTATTATTATTATTATTATGCACTTTCAATATTTAATGAACAGGGAAACATGGATGGAAAATTATAAAAAAGTGTCTCAAAGTTTCTCATGTCATATTTTCAGAAATGATTTATTTAAACAGACACAGAATATAAGATAATTGATATGATATTTAATGTGTCCAATTTACATGCTGTGTAAAACCATATTCTCCTCACGGAGAACTGAATTTGAAGGGCATCTCTGCATCACAATCTGCTCCAGTAGCTGGATCCAAAAATTGGAGATGGTGTTTTTTTTAATATTTTTTTTTCCAGGAGTCACAGTCTGGGGTCTCCTGGCTTGTTGATTAGTTGATGCATGCTGTGTTTTTTTCTGAATGCTGCCCTCTACTCCAGACTGGCTGCAGCTGGCTCTCATGCTTTGCAAGGGTGAAGTTCGCAGTTGCCCTTATGGCCAAAGTTCTCTTTTTAAACACTGGAGGGCAGTAATACTACTTTTGCGGTACTGGTACCTGCAGTATTTGAGAGGATGGCTTGGAATCTTCTCATTGAGGTAAATTTGATGAAGAAAAGACAGAACTAGTTCAACACTAGTTCAATACTTAATGTAAACTATGAATCCAGACACACATAATGTAAATATACGTTTACTTTAAAATATAATGTATTTGACTGCCTAACGCAAGTATCTCTACAACTCAGCAATACCTGCTTTATTTACATTTATTTTGACCTTGTGTTGTCAAAACATTGGAAACCATCTCACAAATATTTCTGCTAATATACTTTTGCTTTTACCTCATCTTTTTTATCTACTGTATCCCTAATATATATAATATTTTTTTGGGGATCTCAGCCTTGAAACATTTTTTGGTGGATTTTATCCTGATTTTTAATTATACAATCGTTTTTTTTTTTTTTTTTTTTACATTTTACCTTTGAACATTTGAAAACCTAACACTTTTAAAACATTGATGATACAAGAAATGATATCTATTATTCTATAATATAAATATTTCATCAGTATGTAGCTGCTTTGGAAAGATCCTCTCCCATGTATATATTAATATTTATAATAAAATATATAATGAAATATTTAAAGATCCCTCAATGACCCATCTGAATAGAATACGAATGTATTATCTACACAGAGCAGAAATTTTACTTTGGCTTCTCGCTAAAACAAATGAACAGTTATACATAACACATATTATGTGTACATTCATGCAGTACATTAAATTCAAATGCAAAGACAGGTTTGGTAGAACACCTATGACTTACATACACAAGTAAAACAGCTCAGGGAAGTGTACTGGTGGGAGAAAAGTACAGTTAATCCTTGCTTAGCACTGAATATGTTTGGTGGTATTAGCTGCTCAGGATCTATGATGGAAATGATTTTTAAATTAAAGCATGCTAGCTGTGTGCCCATTGTTGGTAAACAGCATGCTCACACAGGCTATGTATACATATATATGGTAAACTAACCAGTACATGAGAGTACCATGAGCTACAACTGCAATTGTATAGAACCTTCCCCTCTGCTGCCATGAATATGTGAAACACTGTGGTTAGTGGCAGTGTCCCCAAACTGAGAGGGATTGGGTGGGAATGGGGGGTGTGTACAGTTATTGCATGTGATATCAAAAATGAACAAGGAGTACAGGAGAACATGGAAGCAGGCAAGTAAATAGGCAAATATATAGTTTAACAATAAAGTGAAGGTGAAAAAGACCACACCACCTTGGTGGAAATAAAATGAACATAAATAAAAACAGGTAGGCTATTTCTGAAACATCAAATTCCAGAAGAGTCAGTGAAAGAAAGCGCTGCCTCTAGGGGGTTAGTGGGTGCATGTTTTGTTCCAACCAAGCACCTAATTTAACTCATCAATGAACATTATCTGAATCAGGTTTGTCTGTGGAGGGTCGGATCAAAAAACCTGCAAATCCTATGGTCTTCTAGGAGCAGGCTCCCTTACCGTTGCTTTGCGCTAAAAGTGGAAATATTAGCAGAAAAAAATACACAATTACAGATAAAAATATAAAGTTTAAACTTGTCTTTGGGCCACCGATAAGACATAAAAATAAGAAATGCTATAAGGCATGCAAATGTGACATTTGCTGTGTTACGGTCACTGTCTCGTGACCGTTGCCAAAGTGAATCCTGTCCCTGGCCTTGACATTCACTCACGGCCAATTGCCTGGGGCAAGTACATCACAGCTGGGTACCTGAATTACTCACCTAGCTAGCCCAGATCGCACCAAGACTCCCACCATGACTACATTGCAAAATATTACATTTTCAACAACTATTCCAGTTAAAATGAATGAAAGTGTCTATGACAGCTACAGAAAAGAGCTGTGCACAATTCGCAATCAATTCTAGAACTCTTCTGCAGAGATAAAACACGCCCAGCCAAACACAAGCCGTAATTCTGGGGTATATACTGTACTAATGTGATGTCATCAATTTAGCTGGCTAGATAATATGATTACCTCTAGCCTGTCACTACAGACCTGTAATTTCATTACAAAGGTGTTATTGAGGGGCAAAAAAACACCCAATCCTCAATGTAAAAGCCCCAATTCAAAAATGTGTTGAAAAAGGGGATATGTGGACAACTGTATTGTGTTATTTTAATTTAAAGTGTATGATAACTGTGAACCTCACAGCCGGGCTAACTCAATTAATGTTACTTACCTAACATAACAAGCAACATTACTTGAATTCGATTGGGTGTTTTATCTCAAACGTTTGAGCTGGTGTCACTTTATGATCTGGCTGACTGTTCCTTCTTTGCAACTCAACCTATATAAAATAAATCAAGTTCTATCTCAGGCAATCAATGAATCAACTTCTATTTCTACAGCGCATTTCACAAACATTTGCCACAATGCACTTGCAGTAAGCCTGGCCTGAACCCCCACAAAAGAAAGACGGTGGTGACAATGTCAAGGAAAAAGTCCCTATGTGCAGCAGATGGGAAGAAACCTTGAGAGGAACCAGGCCTGAGACTTCCTCTGAATCTTTTGTGGGAAGACTGCATTATGGGAAGTGAGTGTTTTTTGATTGACAGGTGTGTACAATGTTACTGCATAAGCCATTGAACAGAATGCAGTGTATTATTATAGTTAATCTGTAGACATCCTTATTTCTCCTGATTGCCACAGCTTTTCATAGTTATAACATCTCTCATTTAGCCCTAAGCATTCTCTCAAGGCTTTCCCTGGAAATTGTGACCAGGTTCACATAGTTCCTGAATAAAATAGCTTGCCTGCATCACTTGCTTACATAGCTGGCCTGTGATTTCATACATACTCAACGAACACAGTTTTCTGGACGAAAAATAACACAAAACTTTTGAGTTAAGCAAAGGAGAACAAGCAAACCTGGTGCCCACTGTCTCCATCAAATACACAAATGTGAAAGTGGGAGGGATTATGGTGGTCACTTTTTCTGACTCGTTCATTCACAAAATTACTGCTGTCTGGTATTGTCACAATGAGTTTGTTCCCAAAACCTCCTGGACTGGGACACCTTAAAAACATGCAGAATCTTAGGGTACCATTAACACTGACTACATGAAAAAGAAATATAAAGAGCAGTGCAAGAGGACAATCACACAAACATACATACTATAGCCTAGTCTTCTAGTGTTCACTATAATTTTCAATCATAGTTTGCCTTTTTCACAGGTAACTTTTTATTCTCAAGGTTGCAATTTTTAAAGGCATATGTTTTGCACAATATTTTCAAAAATATTTGAACTTAAAAGTTGACTGGAAATTGACTTTTACCTTTTAGCTTACCTCATTTGATTTACAGCTTGTACCACTTGGAATAATGAACCCTCCCTTCCCTCCCCTCCCCGCTCAAGAAAGTAACAGCGCAACACAGTGCGATGTGCAGGGAAAATTGTCACAGTGAATGGCAGTCAATAAAGATATTAAAAAAATGTTTTGACTGTTGTTTTTATTATTATTTGTTTCATACATTTCAGATGACAAACCCCAGACACACCTGATCAAATTTTCTCACAAAAAAAAGAAAACAAAGAAAATGTTATAACTGAAAAAAAAACAAAAAACAAAATACTTCTTCAGTGATGGTACAGACTCAACACTATGCAAGGCATCACCTTAGCGTGGCTTAATGGTAACCATAAGAGACCGTCCAACAGTGACTATATATCAGTCCCTCACCAACCACACCATGTTTACTTGATCAGGGAACAACCATATGGCACACTGCTACAGCCCTATCATCACAAGTCGGATCATCCACCAGACAGAAACGGGGAACAGAACCAAGTTCTATTAGGCTGCCGGCAGGACAACCTCTAGGATTCGCCTGCATTATAAACAGATTGCTAATTCAGGCCACAGGAAACGCTGTGATATAATGCCATGGCGTAAAGCGCGGCTGACCTTCTGCAAAAGCAAAGGTTAAAAAATGCATCTGCTGACGCGGACACTTTTTGGCTTCACATCACCGTCCAGCCCCCCCCTCCCGGCCCCGCCCCACAAACATATTTATATTTTATGATCTGAGTATGTCTAGGGCACGCTATCAATTTCAAAGTCAATCATTTTATCATCTTCTGTGCCAACTCATGCATACTTTCAGAAAAAGGGGAAAATCCAATAGTTTCAATGCTTCAGTGAATTTCGGTTTCCTTCCACAAAGTGGGCCTTAAGATTCATGACAGTCAAGAACTGGAGAACAATACGCTATATATTATTTTTTCTTTGCAACGTCAAATTGTTGTTTTTCATTTTTCCCGACTCTACGGAGAAGTAGTTTCCTTGTGCTGAGGTGCCTCTGTTTGATTTATCGCCGTGCCTGCTGATTTCTGACAGTGAGGCTGTAGAGGATGGCCCTATCAGAGGAGGCCAGAACTGCTTTTTCATTTTAATAAACAGCAGACACACAAACATGCTGCCACTGCAGCCCTATCGCTGTCCTGCTCCCTCACACATCCGAAGAGAAGACTGCATTACAGTGCTTTTCTCTTCCGTTTTTCTCCTATATTAATCTTCAAAGACAGGCAGTCTCATTTTTGAGGAAATGTATACCTCTATCCGTGCACTCAAGTTATGCACGCAGGTATGTTCCATAAACCTAATATCATGAGGGGTGTGAAATAACAAGCTGGTCATTTCATGGTCAATGTCATTCCCAGCTTTCAGGTTATCCTGCCAGCCAGTATCAGCCATACGAAATAGGACAGACTGTTGACACGTTTATTTTAAAACGTAAGAAGCTCTATTTTCATCACTGTGAATAGCACTAATGCACTTTTATTGGTAATTTTATTGGTAATTTCGTCTAGCATACCGAGAACATTTCAGTCTGAAGTTAATGTGTTCCATGGGTGAATGGGAGGAGTGGGGCTAATAGCCGTGCATTTATTAAAATCACTAGCTAATAACGTAATTGCCCTTTTCTTTACACCCACGACGAAAATGTGTTTTCTCTGCAAATTTGGAAAGTCACGATGTGTATGCATGTTTCATGTTATGCAAACGAATGTTTTGTAATCTATATTATTATTTAGAGGTTGTATGGCAAGTAACCATTATTAGGTTAATCGATTAGGGATGCTGTTTAATGTATATATCATAGGATATCCTCAGAATATTGAATTCAAAGGAGAAGTTGGAATGTCTAATAGCTTATTTACTTTCATGGTACAGATCATTTTTGTGAGAGCAGTATGAGCAGAAAATAAATGATTGTGGCCAGGAATGAGTCATATCAAGCTAGACGTTCACACACAAAGCACACTGACTGGCTGTGCCTTTCAGCTCACACCTCTTAGACTGCCAGTTTCCTCCTTCCGCTCACCTAAAACGGCAGGGAAAAGATACACAATCTGATTGGTCCTAATGCCAACAGGTGACACAAATTGTTCAGCAAGAATTTTACTAAAGCACACTGATCCCTCAGAACAGCAAAATTAAATTATGACATGATCTGCACGTAGTTTATTAGCCATAGTGTTCATGATTGTTTGTAAAAACAGACACCAGGATGTTTGTCTGTAACTGTTCATTCATGATCATTATATACATATAGCCAAAAAACATTTAAGTAAAATGAATATAGAGGAGAACTAAATTTGCCCATTGAGATACTAAAAAACAATATAATATAATGGAAATTCTGGAACTGTGAGGGTATTAACATAAAACCAGTAAAATCCTAAACTGCTCAATGTACTCTATAAAGCAACAGACCAGTTCCATCACAGTTTTCATACCACCATACACAGCAACTGATGCTTACCACTTTCAAAAATTATTATTATAATGCGCACATATAATAGGGTTTCCAGTGGGAAATGTGCCTCGTGATTTCCCATGATCCATCTTGGGCATATCACAGATTTATAACTTCACCAGTATATGTGTATTACTTGTAACAGTGAGTCAGTATAAAACAAATCCAGATTGATTTAAAAATGAACTCAAAGTGGAGCCGTGAGAATTTACTATTCATTGCCTTTTGTGTACCATTTCCTGCCCCTGCCTCCTGCCCTCCTGAAAAAACGTATCAACTCCAAAGCTAATTTTGTTGCCGGATTGTTGAAGGCGATGTACAGCAATTACTACGAGCAACAGAATCAATAGCCCCGCTATGAACAATGCTAAAGTGCAGCGGAGGGAATTTCAGGAAACTGTAGAACATTATGAATTTAAAATTTAAATATCTTCTCAGCGAGCAATGAAGCAGAGGTCTGGCTAACATCTCTGCCTGCTGTTCTGGAAGACCCAGGTCGTCATGTCTTGGGGTAACAAGGACCAGGAATGGCGTCTGTTCTCCAGCATAAATTTCAGTAGTTTGCAATAATCCCTTAACTCAAACTGGACAAAATTGGAACGGAATGCATGGGATGGCTCCAACACTAAACCCACAGGAAAAGCTGGCTGACTGTATCTGGAGAAGACATGGCAATAAACAGTTGTGAGGTTTAAAATTAAAGCAGTGAGTAAATTATGAGGAAGATGACAGAAACACAGAGCAATATGATGGATAAATAGAGATATTATTTTTTTATGACATGGATCTTAGCAATATCCAGTAGTGAGAACAGTGTGAAGAGGTCAGACAGTGATACTCACTGCCCGATATAAAACTTTTAAAATGTAGGCCTCTATTGAATATTTAATTATTATTTCAATTAATTTATAGATAACATTAATAATTCAGCCACAATGAAGAGTTGTTTTTGACCCTGATTTCTGGATTGTGTCTTTGGATTGTTTGCAGAGTTTTTCCTGGTTTTTGACCTTTGCCTGCCTGATTACCTCTCTCTACCTGGACTGTGGTTTTGTGCTTTTGCTGTGCCCTCTGGTTTAGACCCTGCCTGTCCCTGACTTTGATTTTGGATGTTTGGGGCTGCTTAATAAACACTTGTTTATTATTCATTCCTGTCTGCGACTCAGTCCCTGCCTAATTTGTGACATGTACATGTTCACACTGAGCTTTGACGTCCTTTGTGTAATAAAATATTCACACAAACACTCAACAGTCCTAAACAGCGACATCCACTCATTCTAAGGAATAGAAAAATCAGAGTTACGGTCCTGGACAGAGAAATATATTGCACATAAAACGATTGCACTTTATTGGTAAAGCTGCTGAATGAAAACACGTATCTGCTACAGTGGCACAGAAGTTCTTATATTGGTGAATAGACAACAATTGGGTTGAGCAGAGATTAAAGACCAAAGATGTGTGTGGCGAACAAAGTATGAGCGTATCTGTCGCGAGAAATAGTCAAATGTCTGTCTAAAAACCCTTTGCATTATTTTGAATTGTCTGTCTTTGAAATCAATACTATGTTCCCCTATGACAGACATTTTGCTCTATACCAACACACATATTTTCAGGTCTGACGCCTGAGTTTGGTGCCTCCTCCGTACTGGAGTGCTTTTGTAGGGAATTATAGAATTCCTCAGTTGATTACACTGAACAGAGCTCACCATGTGTGATCACCCGAGCAATCGCCGGTCACAAGTCGACTCTGTGTCAGTGTATGACGCGTAGGTGTGACATTATCGACCAGCTCACGCCAAAATGACCAACGATAATAGTCTTTGACATTCCAGGGCTCGGAATCCCATTAGCTCCTTGACAGCCATAGCATTTTTATAATTGATGCATGTTTTCTCCTTGCATTTTGTATCCATGGTTAGAGGTAAAAGAAAAAAAACATCCAAAAAATAATAATAATAATAATAACAACGTTACAACCATTCACACACACTGGTTGAGGTGTGAGACATAAGCATGAGACAAAGTTTTTTTCATTTGTCTTGAGCAATGATAATGAAAAATTATGATAATGAAGTCACTTCATTTCATTTATATGGAAAGAAAATATGAGAGTCAAATGCATGCTTAATTCATGCATCTCAATATACAAGTGATAAGTGAAGTCTTTCGCTGTAAATTCTACAATCCCTGCATTATTCAACACTGCTGTTTTAGCTAGCTTTTGTTTTCATAATTACAGTAAAACAGAATTTATCATGAATATTTACTCTCTTGACCTATAATTCATAGCCTGCCTATTTATCATAACTGTAAAGGGAAGCTAAATTAAGTAAATATTTGTCTACAAAAAAACACAACGCGCATGAGCCGAATTCAAATACTTTTACCCTTTATTTTGGACTATGGCTCCGACTATAATGGTTCTTGTTTAGGTAATATTAATCTGCTTGATCTCTGAACAACTGCATGCTCGTCCACAGGGTCAGACAAACAGCCAACCAAAGCTGCATAATCCTATTAGAAAAATAAACTTCTGTCATCTCCGTCTTTTGAGTGCTTTGCCTTACCAGGCTATTAATCCTTTATGAGGGGTTATGAAATATGTATGATATCTGAATAGCATCTCAATAAATAAATAATTCATAAAAACCCAGTGAATGACGATAGTCTAAACTAAAAAAGATAGGATCCCTAACATTTAAATATATTTTGTCACGTCTTCAGTGGGGCACAGCTCTTGTTGTGTATATGTATGTACATATATTATACAGGAGAGATGTCTGAAGAGAGGGATGGGGGGAGGGGAAGAGCAAGAGAGAGAGAGACTGGTTGTGAATGAATAAATAAAAAAGCTCCAAACTGAGAAAAAAACCCATGGTTTTATACCCTAGCAGCCCCCCAAGTGCTTAGAGATGCTACTAAACTATGTACTTTAATTACATAGTTAGATAGTGTTAGAGGTAAGCCTTGTTTGTCACCATGTTTAATGTTGAGCACACAAAACTTAAAATTAGGTCATACAACCTTGTTGACTCCAAAAACCTATCTTCTTTTCTAAGACAACAAAACTTTTTGATACCTATTTGTCGTTGACAGTGATCCTTTTCTCAAAAGCTTCAGTGCTCTTTTTTTGTGCTCACCAGGTATGGGTTGCACCACAATTTAACCACAAGTTAACTGTCAGATCCACACATCAAAACCATAATTAATAAACAACATTTCAAACGGTGCCATGTAAGCAAACCGGTTACAAAGAGTAAAACATTTTACCTTTATATCTATGTAAGTGTGATAGTGTTAACCCTCTCATTATTCAAAAACAAGTAAGTACTACAAATGGAGACACATACCTCAGGAAAAATAGAAGAGAACAGAAATCATCTGCAGAAAATATAAAAAGTATATCTGATGAATAACTGCAACATGCACTGACACCCACTAGTGTGTCCGGGGGGGGGTAGGGGGGCTCTTTTTGGGTGCAAAAGCATTACCCCTCTTTGAAAGATAAAATTACAAACAGAGCTCTAACCAAGAGCTGAGGAATTCATCGCGATGGGGAAATGTCCAGCAGTACCAGGGTCACTTTGGCAAATTGCCCCTCTCAGTTTGACAATGACTACAATCTGACTCGGTGTTAATGAAGAAGCATAATACAAATCAATCAGTCGTAAATGAGACATATTTTTTTGAGGGGCCTTTTTCTAATCTTTTCACCATGAGAGTGTTTGCACCTCACTGCTGTCACCTCTCCATATATACATCTGATCTGTTCCTTTAATGAAATTTGATAATAAAAAAATATATTTTCCTCACCTCGAGCCCTGTATAGCTTTGTGCCATTGACACAGTAACACCAAATCTACAAAGACTGCAATAAACCTATCCCTCTGCTAAAAGGAGGTATGCTCGTTTAAAATTATGGTGATTAATTTTAGTTTGGTCAAAGGTAAATGCAATGTAGCATATTATCTTTTCATGCTTTGTGATTCTTATCTCGCCATTCGTCTGCCAGTTATCATTATTTTATTATTTGATGCATCTTAATTGATACTGTTATTCGGTTATGCTTTTCCAATAAATATGAAATCTGGACAATCTGACAATCTGGAATCTTTTCACCCCTCGTCACAGCGAAACATCAAGGGCGTACACAAAATAATGAGAGCACCAAATGAAAAAGGATTCTGAAAGAACTGACTTGGAAATAAAAAGGACCCCACACATTTCATGAATCAAGACTGTAATTGAATTCCTGAACAACGTGGGAAGTCTGACAGTTGAATAGCGAAAATGGGTCAAATGGATATGGAATTGCACGTGTGTCAGTCACAGAAATGGCAAAATTATTTGATGTGTCAAAGGGAATTTCCATAAATTATGACATCACATGCTAAAAAAGTGAAAAACTGCATGAATATAACAGATTATAAATGTATATGGGTCATTCCATTCCAACTGACCCAGAATTCAGAACTTTTCCCAGTTCATGTCATGGATTTTCTTGAAAAAAAAATGCATGCACAAACTTCTATTAAATTCATGGGACCTTGTAAAATCCTATAGCCCTACTCCAAATACTTTTTTAGTTATTAATTTTGTAAGTTTGGCCCTCGGAGCTAAATTTCATCATTTCTGCAATTCTTAGTATGTGTATTCTAAGCCTCACTAATTGCTTATTCTTCACTGGATTGGGTCGGAAATTTGTACCGAGCATCCAAGAAACCCCAAGGTTAATTTGCAACATGTATTCATGTAAATAGTTGCTGCTGAATGTTTTACAGTAATCAAATGAATAAAAATAAATGTTTTATTATGTAGCATTAATATAGTTCTGTCACATCTAGAAGTTGTCCTGCATAAAAAAATTGAGTGCCACAGATCTTGCTAACTATAGCATCAGGGCTGAAAACCCACTTTTTAAGATATTTTGACTGTATATTTTCCCAAGAAGGATTAATTAACAATTAAATGAAATCAAATTAAAGATGTTATATTACTCCATCATTTAATGTAATAGACAATGTGTTTCCTTCATCAATATTTTTAACACACCCCAAGATATGATTGTTCATCTGCATGGTAGAAGTAGAGCCAAAGAATACTTTTCAGGTGACCAGGTTAACCCTGTAATGAAAACATTGCTCTCTAAAGAAGTTTCCACATTCCGAGATGATAATGCCCCCATACATAGTGATAATTAACTTGAGAGTGGCTTAATGAACATCAGGGAAGAGAAATAAGTTGCAAGTTGAAGCTAAACAACAGCAAAAGCAGGCACAGTTGCTAAACACTAGAAAACAGTGGAACTGAACCTACACCTCTTGGACCCTGTCTGCACAGAAACAGAGTTACACAGAGCTGATAATTACATTACGGTTGCCAATTGGAAACAGTTTGTAACCAAGGCACAATAATACACAGCTTTGTAGAAAGAGCACAAAATCTGGACTGCTGAGCAGTGGAAGAAAGTAATTTGGGCTGTGAGTATTTCACTTTCAGCAGCTGCATGGGTTTATCTTTGGGGAAACCAAAGGAGTCCTTAAATCCACATTGCCAGTTCCCAACGCATACTCACAGTGCTGGATCTAAGATGGTATGGTCAACTATCTCATAAGACACATTGAGTTTACTAATTTGCTTGGCAGAAATACAGCCAAGGAAGGCATTTGAAATGGTCAGGTGCACCTTATGGCTGAAACATAAGATGTTCCAATATCCCAAGATGACAACTGCTCCCAAAACCCTGCCAAACTGAAGAGTGGTTTCATGAACAGGCAGACATAGTTACCTTCCATGGCCTCTGTGATCACAACACCTCTACTTCTTTAAACCTTTATGAGGTGTTGAGGAAAGTAACAACAAACAAAGTACAGCAATGTATATCATTATTCCATGAAATATATAAGCTTCTCTTATGGCAAAAGTCAGCCCGAATCCTTAGTAGAATTGTTCAGAGTGCATTGAAAAAAATGTTATTGCTTCAATTTAAAATCAGAGTTAGGGTAGCCTCTATATACATTTATGCAAGAGATGTACTGCCAGTTTTAATCTCATTTAGCAGCTTTGATTTCCCACCCTCACACACAATAATGTTTGCAAACCATTGGAGTCACCTGTGATTCATACATACGTGATGATTTACTTAAGTCTATTTTTAAACCAAGCTCTCCACCTACCCTAAGAAAAACTTCAAAAGCAAATATTTAGGATTTAAGGTGTATAATCAATGAGAGATTGCTTTGACCATAAATGGCATTATCATAAAACATACAACATTTTGAAAAGTACCAAATCATTTTGTCTTAAGTTAATATTTACCAATAAAAAAACTGGCACAAACTGATATTTATTGTTGCCATATTGCAAATATTAACAATATATTACTTAATTAGAGAAATATAAAGTTATTGGAGGAATAACATGCTTCACTGTTATTCAATATATTTATATTCTCATCTAATATACACACTGTTTTAATACATATTTATTTTTATGTGTGGAAAACCAGAATAGCAAATATGGCCCTCCTACTTTGTCCCAATTGTCTTTCATCAAGGCAACCCACATTTTTTTACACTTGGCTGCAAAATCAAAGGAAGACTAAAATAGCTTGGGTGTTTGTTTTGCTGTGATGGTAATATATGGCTTACTATTAATAACATTTTCTTTTTCAAATAATATTTCATATTAGTTCTTCCTGGGGCTCCCTGGTGTTAGTGATCCCTGCTTGCATTACATCCCCCCAAAAAGTTTAAATTAATTTGAGGTCTAGTTCCACATTTTTCAAAATAAGTTATAACTTTAAATAAAATAAATTACTAAGAAGTACAGAAACATAAAAACTTTTATGATGATCAGGGCAGAAACTGGACAGTGAAACAGAAGATGAGAGGCAGAAAATGTTAAGGCTTTGATGAGAATCTATCACTGACAAAATGTGGGACTACGTATAATCATGGTATGAAAACTGGCTCTCTCATTAGAACTACACTGACATTGAAATTCTTTAATGTGCCTTGTGTTTTCCCTGTTGTTATATAGACTCTCGATTGTGCATTGAATTGATGCACTTGAATAAGTACCGACCCTGTAACTAGTAACTTGAATTAGCTTCGGTAAAGATGAAACAATACCGTGTCCAGTGATAATACAGCATTATTATTACATACAGTAACACAGTATGATGCTGGACTGAAACTGAAGTTGCGGTTAGATGCATAGATTCAACTACAGTAGCGCGCCTTTTGAAGTGAAACAAAAGGCACAATTGTTTGATTTTCGTTTGACTGAGCGCAAGTTAAGTGGATCAATGTTCTCTCTGTCAGCAAAACACCTACAATAAAGTGCTATAAAAATTAATTTAAGTTGAAAGACTACTACCCTCTTTGCATACCCATTCAACTTTTATCAGGGGTGTGAAGGGCTTCATGAAAGTTCCTAACTGTGAGATTCGGTTCCCATTGTGTACTCTCATCTCAATGTATTTTTAGTTTTTTTACATGTGAAATGGCCGCTGTGATGGATTTACCCATTCATTGAAGTGTGGGGGGGTGGAGGGGGAGATTTGACATTCTTCAGCAATTACATAAGTGAGAGGACAGTGTCCCCCTTCTCAGCCTGGTATCCAATCCAATTTAAGTACAGCACTGGGCCCCCACGTCAGGCATTTGGTGTGCAAATTGCTGCTTTCAGAAACAACCTTCTTTTATCTTCGTCTATTTGACGCTGGAATTCCTTGGCTCAGTCCACACAGGGCCGATGCCGCATGTGACCCTTCTATATACAGGATCCCGCCGGATCAAACTGATTATTATTTCCCCCCATTTCCAATAGGCGCAGCCTCCCACACAAACCCATGGCTTTTCGACTCATTAGAGGCTCTTGAGTTCACCTCAGTGCTCATGCCATTTACAGTAAAATAATTTAAACACTTCAGCCGAGCATGACTCTCCTTAATTGGCCTGGCCCTATCAATCAGAGATAAAAGAACCGGAGGAGGAAGTGTTCCACCGTAGCTCCTCATCTATCTCTGTGAAGCAGCAGGAGCCCGCGCCTCCTGTGAAGGAGTATGTAAACACATTTGGTGACCTAGAGGAGCTGGAGGGTATCTGCTCTTGTGGAAAGAAAAATCAATTACATGGCACTTCCAACACGTGCTTCTGACTTTCCACTGATGGGATGGAACTGTCTGGGCAAAACAGAACCTGTCTGTTCCGACTAATGAGACCGGCACCTGCGCCTTCCTGGGATCCTTCCGCACGTGCACACACACACACACACACACACACACACCTCTTGCCAACACCTGACGCACATAGCCAGCCAATGTGCATCATGGGACCCGATTCTGAAGCTTGAAAGTTTCCATTGGAGAATCAATCAATCAATCACATTCTTCATTGCTGCTCAGTAAACAATTAGATAGCTGGACACTGCCCAAATTGACACGTTTGCAACCTAATTAAAAGAGGGTTTAAACAACAAATGGGAAACACTTGAGGGAAAAGAATGCTGTATTAGAGGAGGAACGTCTCATCTGAAGCAGTGGCAAACAGTGGAAGGGACGTTTTACCTCAGATAAGATGAATAACTCAGCAAACGCCATCTGCCTAAATGAAAATTCAGCAGCGTCTGATAGCAGAAATACATTTAAGAAAAGAGTTGGCATGACAGTTATAGTTCTAATACAGCTGATTATAGATGGAAATGCGTAATTGAAACACCCACACTCCACTGGAAGGTTTGCATTGTTGTTAGTTATATGGGCAGGTAATGACCACTTCCACATAACAGTTCGATTTAAATATATCATGACTGTGAGCAAACATGAGAGTGTTGACACAAAAGTAAACCTCTTCAGGCATTTATCCAACCACACACCATTTGGGCTGAAAATTTTGAATCACTTCAGTGCACTGAAATATCAGATGGTTTGGATCCATTTTGGTTGTGTGCTTCTAGAGGAGTGGGATGACATTTTGCATTGCTTAAAAAATGGCAGATGACAGCCATTATAGTTTTGCAAACAACTTCAGGTTGAGTAAGAGGACTAGATGTTAATCTTCTTTACTAAATGAACAGTAAACTGATTCCTTGTAGATTTACGAGCATTCCTTAAACTGCTGGCTAACACATAATAAGGAATACAATTTTGCAATAGTTTGTTTCAGCTTCCATTTGAAATGTTAGTATTTAGGCCAATATATATTGGAGCTTGTGGATAGTGACACAATTTGTTGAGGATCTGTATTCCAGCGCACTGGATTCGAAATTTAGAATAAAATAAGTATGAGGTTAAAGTACCAGCTTTAATTTGGGAGTGTTACCATCCATACAAGATGAACTGTCAGAATCACAAACCCTGTTTAGACATAGACCCCCAATATTAGGGGGGTCAAAATTTATGGGACGATCGGCTGCCCAAATGTTTATTGGGCAGTTTTATTTTTTTCCTTTACTTCATGCACAGAAGGGCTTGGAAAATGTATACAGTTGATTCTATATGTGACAATTACATTTGGTGTCTGTTGTTGTTGACTCTCAACATGAGGACCAAAGAAATGTCAACCCAGTTTTAAATTATATGTGTTTGGATCTTACATGTTTCTTGGGACATAAAACAGGTTACTGAGAAAAACCTCGGTATTTAAACAACACATAAATAATCTAACTATCTGTCTGACCATTTGCAATATGTCAGTTTCTAATTTACTCAGTTTACAGAAGCTCACAACTTTCCCACAAAACCTGGATTCTGAGAGTCAGAGAAGGACTCACGTGTTGCCACTGGTCACGGATCAACGGTCTGTAGCGCAGGAAGTACTTGAGGGGGAAGTTTTCCACGTCAGGCCACGTGGACGGGCTATTCCAGGTCACCTCCAGACGGCGTGCATTGTTGGGGATGGGTTTGGCCACTACCTTCTCAGGGGGATCTGGTTTCACTGCATGGAGAAGACAGAAGGACTAGACGTCACACCTACGGCGCACAGAGGCCTAATTAGTGAGAGGCATTCTGGGTTCAGTTAACGTTTGTCCTCGACTTTTACTTACACACGAATGCGTGTGCTCTGTTCCTAAACACGGCTTGATGATTTCAACCAAATCAACAAAAATCAAGTCGCCAAACTGAATTTTTGCAGGAAAAACCAAACATTTGTATTATGATGTGGGTTGAGTTGAAGACCCACGAAATGTTTACTGAGCCATGGCCTGAGGAGTGGTAAACATAAAATCAAATCACATATAAGTACAAAAAATAAAATTTCCATAATTATAGATTTTATAAGACGATGAACATACAACTATGGGCTCTGTTCTCAGAATTTGAGAAGTCACTTTCAGACAGGTGAATTTGACCAAAGCAAACAGGACATAAGACATGAAAATAAATGTGTTTGGGAGGGGGCCCAATGTTAGCTTAAATTGGTCATTCAGCATATTGATTGTCCTGCCTCAAACACAAAGAGCTGTGAAACATGCGTTCAAAGGTCTTTGTTCAGCATGACTATGGAGGAAAATCACGTCTTAAAAAGTAAGCGATATAGCACTTCTTCATCAGCACTGTGGCAGGTGAGAATCAGCTTATTTACAGAGTTAAACTCTCTATATAAGTTCATGAAGAGACAAAGATGGACCCAACTCTTTGTGGCTCATCCTCCTCCCCTTCCTAGACCCCAGTCGTAACCTACCAGCGCACATGCCCTCAGAGTGCCTAATGAAATCCTGCATTTGCCTCAAATTAATAATCGCTCATAAAATTAGGAACAAAGAAAAAAAAAACAATTTGCATGTAGCAGGTAGGAGATGAAAGTGTTCATCCTCCTGTGAAGGAGAAAACAATTCCATCTGGGAAGACCTTGGGAGGCTATATTGCAAGACAACCACCGTGGGTAAAATACAATACGCAAGCCTTGGATACGCAGTGATCACTTAAACGGTTGGATTCATTTTCTCATTTGCTCTAACTATCAAGGGCTTTAGCGTTTTAGTAGTCACACGCAAACACTTGTGTGTAAATATGTGTGAATTTCATATGTTTGTGTAATCGATCTGTTGGTGTTGTGGGGGTTTTACAGCTTAACAGACACAGGTGTGAACTTTGTAAAACCGTAAACAGCGTTCCTTCCTTCAATGTACAGAATGTATGTCTTAACATCGTCATGATTTTGCTATTTTCGGGGCCATAGAATAAAACATGTCAAAGTGCGTGCGTTGAGACCGCATGCTCTCATTATTCAGTGGCTCCTTTTGTTGTGACTAAATCAGCTTCATTTACAAAAGCTTGTCCCAAACTCATTAGTCTGGCTTGAGTGAAGGTGAGATTTGAATTACACCGATCAATCAACAGAGCTTTGTAAGACATTAGACTTTGGCTCGGATCCAGCATGAGAGATGGAGGATATGGTGCTGAGCTGCGGCTCCCAGCCAGATAGTCCCCACCCCTCTTTTAGCAACCAATCACAGATCATACATAACAGATAAGCAACATAACTGGATGCAGGTACGCTAATATTGATATTTTCCACAGAACGCATGATTTTTATACACACAAACTGTAAGCGAAAATGAAGGAATGTGGATTTACCTATGGCATAGTCATCAAAGGTGATAGCACTAGAAGCCTTGCCAAGTGCATTCATCGCAGTGACATTCACCCTATATTTGAAGGTTGAGAAGAGTTCGGGAAATTTCACATGACACCGGTTCTTGTGCACTGCATCCTTCTGGACCTCCAGGGATTTCTGATTATGTCTGTGGAGAAAAAGAGACAGAGGAAGAGGAAAAAACGGTCATTCTCCTCAGACATTCTATAATACACCACAATAAACTGCTAGCAAATTGGCAACACAGCACCTATCTTTAAATGTGACTGAATGTTGTGTAATGTTTTGTGATTTGGCCATCATTATGTTATGGGGTTGGGTATTTGCGCAATCTTATAACCATTATCACAACTGGAAAGATTGCTATTGATAGCACTAAAGTAGAGAGAAAAGAAGAGAGAAAAACAAAATAATTATTGTCTGGTAATGTTGCTTGATAGATAACTTTTCCTAGAGACAACTTTCAGTGTTTTCACTCTCTATGACAGCGCCAGAGAACCAGCAGCTTCTCTGTTTCCCTTCAGCGTAGACACTGAACAACACACCGGAATGAGAATACAATGTGCAGGTGTCTCCAGAGACAGCCTGTTCTCTGTGCTGGAGCACAGAATCCTAAAGGTCAGGAGTACAACTTCCAGCAGTTGCTGTCTTCTCAAGAGCCAGAGAGTTTTGGGCACGGTCTTCAAACTCGCCAGAGGCACAGCAAATACCAATCTCTTCAATTCTTTGCCATTCAACCATTCCACTTGTATGACACTTTGATATTATGACACTTTCAGATCTATTTTTTGAGGAGCGCAAATATCACCGGGGACGCTTGCCCTTCAGATAAAATTCTACGTAATGGTTAAGATGACACTAAACTGAACCTTTGTTTTGCACACCTTCCAACAGGCCACTGGGGTGGTTTTGGGGGTATTGTCAAGCTGGAGCCGGATGGGCGTCATTGTACCAAACGTTTTGACTATTCCCTGCTGCTCTGCTTCTGGGGAAATTACTTCATCTTTCCTCTCTAAAAACCAGGAGCAATTCATTTTATATTCATATCTTGCTGTTCGTATCTCTCTGTGATTTTTTCGGTGAGCTGAATTTCCGATTCTCTATCAGCTCCACAATTTCCATTTTGTTGTTGAGCAGACAGTGCAAACGTCAACAGACAGAGGTTTAATAATTAGAAGGGGAATGATTTTCAGCAGGGCACCACACCATAGTTAATTACTATGCTAATTACAATGGAATTGCAATGCAGTTCTGTAATAAACTTCAGGGGCTGTTTCATATTGAGAAGAAACGGCTGAATTTTTTGACATTTGAGGAATACAAAAAAAATAATAATAAAGAAAGGAAAATGATTTGTACAAAACACATTTTCAACCACACAAATGGTCCTGCTGTTCCTTTAACAGTGATTTCTCAAACATTGGCAGCCTGGCCTGGAAGCATATTTGTTGTCCATGAAACCGGATGTTTTCATACGAAATCTACCTCCGTGAATGCACATGCTCCAGGCTTTTGCTCACAAAGGGCAAATTCTGCATGTTTATCGGTTCCTCTGGTGCTGGAGTGTATCTTTCCTGGGAATCCCTATTTAAATGCAAATAGGCTCTGCTTGGCTATACAAGACACTGGGTCCATCTTTCAAAGCAACCTACAGTAGCACCACGAACAGTATCCACAGTCCATTTCCAAAGGAATAAACACCTAATAATCTCAGTGAGAAAAAAAAAAAAAAGTTCTTACTTGACATGGACATCAAAGTCGGTGGGGATATAGGTGGGGTCCTGGAGGTGCCAGCTGCAGTAGAACCCCTTGGGATATGTGTTTGATCGGCATGCTACTGTAGGCTCCTTCGGAGGGGCTGGAGGGAGTAGAGAAAAAGTGAAGAAACAGCATGATGAATAAGGGAACGAAAAAAAGGTAAACAAAAACAAAGCATGGGTTTGTTGATCGGTGTGGGCCTAAAATGTCAGATCTCAGACCTCTCTCTGAAGTCCCCCTTGCTAATCATGTCTGTAACAGGCAGTAGGACTCAGGCTGGTGTGCCGGGGGCGGGGGGGGGGTGGATGTAATAACCATCCGAGCCACCCGCCTTGAGCAGACCTCTTTTTTTTACGCTGCCTCTACACCATGCCTGCTGCTGCCTAAATTGAGACTGATGACTTGGTCTGGTTGCCCTGGTGACCATTGCCATTACCGACTCTTTGCTTTGCCTGGTGCGAAATGCAAGGATGTTTTCTCACTATTTTTCACGCCAAATGTTTTCCCTGCATCCCGTATAAATGAGCGCTTGCGTGAAATAATACCCTCATCCTAGCCACCATCACCTCTTCTTTGCTTAGATGTTAACATAAAAGTGAGTTTATGAAGCCATCACATCCTGCTTGAATTGACTGACTACGAGGGATAGACTGAAAGTTATGGCTTAGGTGGTGTGTGCTTGTTCGATCGGGCCCGTGCGCCTGTCTCCTCAACTCCCAAGTCCAAGCATTGTTCATCCTGATTGATCCCATGCCGACGCACCCCACCCAACCCCCACCACCACACACACACACACACACACACACACACACACACACACACAGCTCATGACCTCATTTCTCACGAAATGATTTCAACTCTTGAGACTCAACGAGTTGAAATCATATGTAATGACTTCAAACAATCCAGTTTATTTATGATTTTGCGTGATGTATTGCAATTACATAATGAAAGGCTTCTGAATGTATTTGCATTCCCTCACTTTTACATCATGCCTGAAAACTCATTACACCATAGATGTGAACCAGTCTGTGAAACAAAGTGAAGAGATGTTTAACATTACAATTTTGAGCCATTCAAGAACTTGATGTAAATGAATGTTGCATGAGGATAAACTTAATTTATTCAGTCCCTTTCATTACATTAATTATGGAATGGTTTCTTGTTTTCATTGTATACGGCAGTTTAATTCTTAATGGTGAAGTAATGGTTTTAGTCCACGCATCATGTCATCTATCTATTCTGTGTGGTGAAAGAAAGCAAGAGAGTGGGAGGAAGGGAGGGGTAAAGAAAGCAGAGGGAGAAAGAAGAGGATTAGTGTCTGGGAAACCTTGATACCCCAAAGGCACAGCTTCTGATTGTAGAGAGTGCATGACCCAACATTCCTTCACTGAGTTCCCTCTCTGCTTTCGGGGCCGAGCCCCCATGGGGAGCTGCGTTCCGCTATAGAGTCAGGACACCGGGAGGCCTTCCTTACGCCGGGGCCAACTGAGGCGCACCGACAGCTCGCCAATTCAAGCCCATGAGGTACTGTATAATGTACACCGGAACCGCCTGACAACACAGAAACGCCAAAACGAGGAAGGTCTCAAAGAAAATGTTCCATAACGACAAAGCCCTAAACAAAACAAGGATTACTTTTCCACAACTGTTGGCAGCCTAGCAACCATCACATTGTCCCCTTTATCTTCTTGAAGGCAAATATCTTCGCAGGGAAAGCAGAGGAGAGGCACTGCCGTCCTTTTATTTATCTGGTTCTTTTTTTTTAGTCTGTTCTGCATTAGAAAATGGGTGCTTTGGCATAAATAAATAAATAAATAAATAAATAACGGCAAGCCAAGTGCAGAGGCCAATCAGCTCTCAAAGTACTTTTGAAATAATGGGGGTTGCATTGCAGCGTGCCCTCTCTGTCTTCTAAACTTTTTCAATGCCACATCGGGCCGTTCTTTTAAAAAAAAATATCAACTGTTTACATTGCATGACAACTTACATTTATTATGTATTATACATATGAGTTTTAAAATGAACCACAAAGGTTCACGGCTCACAACTCACCGGCTCCAGTGTGTCTCTAGTTCCTGATGGGAGGTGAATATTCATTTACTCATGGTATACTTTAAAGTGTCATAAAAGGATAGTATTTTTATTATTCGATGGATTTTTGGGCTTTGAGGTTTCAACATTAGCATTAAAATCAATAGGAATACTGCTTTCAAGCCGGATAGAGACTCCTCTTGTTTTTAAATCCCACTGGATATCGTATGTCGTATACCATTTTCACTTGTGTCCTATGCAGTTAGACAGGGGACATAGATCTACATGCAGACTCTTCAGATGTAATATCACAGACATAAACTTGAAAGTCACCACGTAATTTTATGTTACAGGTTCAGAGACTATGACACACACACCTACACACACTTTACACTTTTCTTTGATCATGTGTACTTCCCCTCCAAAAGACAAAAGTATCAGTTCACCTGGAAGAAAGAAGTTGTGAAGAGCAGTAGTTTGACACAGCGGTAGTACTAATGGTGAAGATTATAATAGTGTCATAATTCCTCTTAATGTTCCCAAGGGACTGAACGTCTGTGTTATGTTTTTTTTTGTCAATGTTATAATAAATAAATTCACTGCTCTGTAACAGGAATATACAGTGGCAGGCCCATGGAAGTGGATCCACCTTCTTCCCTGCAAAGTTGCTGGACCCAAGTTTTGATTTGTTTTGTACATACTGACTACACATGTTGCTGTTCTCTTACTGGGGTCAAAGGGATGTTGTCACAATCCTTTATGTGGATAGTTTATATACAGCAAGTCCCAGGCTTCTGCAATACATAATTATGACAAATTACTTAATAAATTAATGGCACAGTATGTGGCAAGTGTTTTAAGACCTTAAGAGAAAGATAACAATAATAATAATAATAATAATAATAAAGCTTATGTTCTGAGAGGTCGAAGCAATGCTGCCACCCTCGCTGATGAGCTGATGGTTAGGGGAGGTTTTTCAGTAGAAAGCTCACCGCACATCGGCTCAGAGGGAGAGGGAGAGATTTTGATTAAACTGAAATGGTGAAATGATTGGCTTGCGGGGGGGGTGGGATGAAAAAAAAGATTAGATTTTGGAGCTGATATGACAACGGCGAAAGGTGAAGGAGGCATGCACTCCAAAGCACAGAGTGCCACTGCTGGCCTCTTTTTGATTTTCGGTTTGTCGTTTCAACCCTGCAATCAAATCATGTATTCCTTCATTTCACCAATCTTCTATCGTGTCCATCCAGTTTTAGTTAACCAGTTTACAGAAAGACTGCCGGCACAAATCACCTATCCTCAGCTCTGCTTTTTGGTGACGGAGGTGTAAAAACTGTTTGAACCAGCCAAAGACAATGCTAGCTATTTTTTTTAGTTACAACGGCCTGTTAGACACAGCGGCCTTAACCGGTGAGCACTCGGCAGGTCTTAATTTACAAAATATTAATCACAAAGTGAAACAGAGGCCTCTGGGAGGACAAAGCGACTTCTGACCACTTGTATCGACGCAGCGGTTTCGTTGAATATCCGAATCGGCTCGAGCGCGTTCGAGGGGTAGACGCTGGGAGAGAAAGTGTGGATTGTTTAAAAGTTATGTGGCCGCAACGCTTTTGATTAATTTTGTATGTGGCTGCAAGGGGAAATGTGGGTGAAGCAACTGTGCTTGCCAATCACGGCTCGGTTAAGTGAATACTTGGCCGGGCCTAATTAGCTGTGAACCATGCTACGTGACTAGAATAGCGCTGGGATGTGTGAACGGTTTTTTTTTTGTAGATTTGTTTTGTGCAACAAGAACAACCCACTTTCACAAGAATATCCACTTTTTCGGCTTTGCTCTTTATTTCCACTTAATTGATTATTAAAATCAATCGGAGCGAAACCGGCATGTGGAGGTGACACCTGAGAGAAAGCGGTCGGCAGAATCTCCCCAAAGATTCTCCTCAAACGACACATGCGGCACAGTCTTTTGCAAGGTCGGTGTCTGTAGACCTTATCTCTTATCTCAACATATTAATGTTACATTAAAGTGGACATTAAAAGATGTTGTTTTATGGTGTACTGAGAAAAGTCAAGCTGACAGTTACCAGGAAAGGGGGAAGGATAAATGGGGGTGATGGAATGATGATGTGACCCCCTGTCAGACTGCAGGAAGCCCCCAAACCAAAGCGTCTGTCATACCAGGAATGTGTCTTTCCATTGGTGCCAGCAGCATGAGCGTGGAAGATGAATTCATTTTCAGCTTCAAGAGTCAGCAGCTAAAATCAAATTCCACCACCCTCCCTACTGCAGACTTTACAAGCTACTTTTTTTGACAAATATGGCTTTTGGTTTATGGACAGACATGGTTTTTAATGTCCTATCTGTATGCAAGACCTGATGTCTCTTATATCTTTGTTCATAAAGTGGTGGACATAACAAAACCTATTAAATGAGCCTTAAACCTGGCCTTATCAGATGTTATAATATTTTAACATTAGTAGACCCATACATGATTAATCTTTAAGCGTGTTTTCCAATAAACATTGTTTTGTCCAAGTGGTTGAGTGTAGGCAGGAGGAGCAGTAGATAAAATGAAAACACATGCTGCACTCCCAACAAAAAACTGATTCATGACGGAGAGAAGATGCTCCACCCAAAACCCGCCGACCCCAACACGCCCTCCTGCACCCAACCCCCCCACACCCCCACCCCATCCAGCTTATAAAGTCCTTGCGGATAGATAGAGCTACAGGCAGATACAGTTGCATGCTTCTTGATTTTAATTGGAAGGTCTGTTATCCAATAAAAAGACGCCCATAAATACAGCTTAGGACTATCCCACCGGAGCTGGAGCGGACAGACGAGGGACCGGGAGCCACAGACAGGCTAAATGAAATGGTCCTGCCGAGGTGCCAATAAATCATCGATTCACAACGGGTCTGCCGAAGTGGGCCAAATGCCTCAGAGAGTAGGCCCGACAGCCATTGATTAAAATGTTACAGCTTTCCCCCTTTTCCTCCTCCCTTATTTTTTGAGGGAGACCGAAAGGAAAAACCGATTCCTTTCGCCGGAATATATAGCGTTTTACACCAGATTGTTTTTCTTACCCCTCTCTTTTTGCCTAAATAGCTTATTTTAACGAATAAGACCGAGTGGGGTAACAACGAGCAGGCTCGGCCATGAATGATTCATCTGCTTCCTATGGATGAAGGTATCCCAATCTCCCGCAGTAAGGTGACCATAAATCATGAAATAATGCACTATGCAGGGTTTACAATCCATTCAACAGCTCAGAAAAAAAGCCGGCGAATGTACCCCTCTCTCTATAAACCAATACAGTAAAAAAAATAAATAGCTCCGCGTATGCATAAAGAGCACTTCTTTTCATCAAATAGTTCTGCTTTTTAAAGTGACCATTTAATATAAAAACCATTTATATTGACTTGCTTCACGCTGTCAGGAGGCTAAAAGCCATTACTAAATGGAACATAAAACAAAATTTAGCAATAACTCGATGTCTGCGTCTTTAGCGACCAAAATCTGCAGGTGACTCCAAGTATTATGGGCTGTTGTGGGTTCATGCGGATGAGAAAAACAGCTTGTTTGACAGTAAAGAATAAGATGTATGTGGCAACATGTGGTGACACAGTCAGAGCAACTGATTCTGGACCTTGCAGTTAAGTGTTTGAATTCTAGGAATGGCACAGCTGTTATAAGCTGTTATAGTTGTCCTTGTAAAATTGAACCCGTGTAAACCTGGAAATCTGCCAAGAAATTAGTCATGGAATTTACGACAAGGGTGCATGTGTGTTGATAATATTTTCGTTTTCTGCTGCTCACTATGTCCCTCAGAAGTCTCAATGAGGACATAATATTGGTCTGACAAACAAGTTCTGCATCTGGTCTCTTATTAGCTTCATCCAGGCATATCGTTTCAGTTCCACTTAATGATGGGTTTTACCTTCCTCACCCTAGCCCATAACCAAGGCCTTAAACATTGATCAAACCCATAAAAACCTATTCCTTAATCTTTTCTACCACCAATGTTTATTCTCCCAGAAATGGAATTAGCAACCTGGTCCCTCCTCAATTGTGCCATCCACACCCAAGCAAGGATTGACAGGATCAACACTATTTCTGATGAATTTCGCATGTGAACAAGTGACTATGCCCTCGGCAGTAGGTCAAAACATAGGAGGACTTATTGCCAAACTGAGAAACGGGTATTTTATGCTGACAATACGTTCTCATCTGTAGGCACTTCACGTCGGGAAGACCGAATGCATAGAACCATAGGAAACCATAAAAAATGCCAACCAACATCCGTCGCACCCTGGATAACATAGCCAATCATGTCCTCTCTCTTTTCAAAGATAAAATAAACAATAAATCAAATGCAGATCTTAAAACCGAAGGTAAACAAACAAAGAATGTTCCATTTGACAGTATGGCTGCTCTCTATATAGTATTGTTACAGAATATATTGTATCCAAAGCTGCAAGGAATTACATTCCCTTCTGTTCCACAGGCAGCACCACACCTGGTATGAGGACATATCATTAGAGGAAGACAGGAGCACAGCGTTCGACTCCTCCTTGAGTTTCTCTAACCTTTTAGTCCTTTCATTAAAGCCGCGGCTCATTACTGTGGCAGGTGTGGGCAGATCGGTGATGTAGGTTGGGATGGAAAAAGGCCAGACTGCTTGAGACTCTCATACGTAGCCCTCTGAGAAACGTCAAGCCCTCATCCACTTAATCACCTGTCAGGGCGCTCTGATGCGAGACCAGAGCGAGCCGGAGCACCCCTGGCCTTTTCCAAAGGGCTCCAGCCCGCGCTGCAGACGTCTGAGTGGATCAGCTATCGGGGAGCAACGCCATAACACGTCCATGAAAGTTTGGGGAAAGAGGCCTAACCAGGCGTGCGGTCTTACAGGTCGTACAGATGTTTGCACGGCCATTCTCCATGGTCTGGACGTAGATCCTGAAGGTGCGAAGACTATAAGACTCACGTGTCCAAGGCTACCCTTTCTCATTCAAGCCTTTGTAGAGCAAAGAGCTACAACATTACCAATTCTAGCCCAGAGACTAAAAAAAAACCCATGTGAAAGTTGTCTTGCAATAATCATTACATCCAAAAAGAAACCCAAGGGCGGTGCGAGGGTCTGGAGAGACTACACACTACACTCATTTGCATTCCAGTAGGAATCAGCCTGATGGTTTCTCTGACCTGGATTCCACTGGGGTTGAGCGGAGGGTCTGGGTTTGTTCAGAGCCCCAGAGATCAAGCTCTCGTTGCAGGGACTGAAGACTGCACTTTGAGCCCTGGGGGTGAAGACGGGAGATCTGACACAAGGCATGGCTTTATTCAGTTCACGGAGCGAAAAACAAGACCAATCAGGTATTCAAAAGGCCTGTGGAATTCCTGTGTGTAACTGAATCGCCGGGCTTGCTCCTTACACTGTACTCCTCCTCAGCTAGTTACAGACATGGGGAATTTGATTGGCTCTCATCTTTGAGCGAAATCCAATGATACATATAATTTAGTTTTACAGGCAGTGCACTGTATACTTATCTTATTTTCACCACAAATAACGGCATCTAATCTCTTCCTTTAAATCACAAAAATTGCTCAAGAGCGAGTGGAAATTACCCTGCAACCACACAGAAACTCAGAAAATATTTTAATAACGTGAGTCTCACTTTTTGGTTCATTATTCCTTTCTTTCTTTATTTTTCTTTATTTCTTTCTTTCCTTGTTTATTTCTTCCTTTCTTTCTTTCCCTGTTTCCTTATTTCTTTCTGTGTGCTTTCAGCTGACTCCTGGAACATTTTCTTGAGGGATTTATTAGGTTTACTAATGTCTTTGTCATGATGTAAACCATTTGTGCCTATTTGTTTGGTCCATGTTTGACAGGGGCAAAAGTAAGTGAGAAAATAGCTTTTCAAGACACATCTGGCCGTGGAGAAGAGGGTGGGGAGGGGGGCTGCATCTGGGATTCAAGCAACTCATTGGACAGTAATGCAGGGAAGAAGACCAATGACAACAAGGCATGCAGAGGAAAAACAAAAGGCCAAAAGGGCATCGGACCTGAAAGATCTAAAGTGTGCGGGTTGGGTGATGTTTGGTTTGCACCTCTTGCCACCCTCTCTATCTCCAGTCGACAAAACTGATTATGGATTTTGTGGCAGGTTAGTGTGTGTGTGTGTGTGTGTCTGTGTACGTGTGTGTGTGTGTGGGTGGATGGGTGTGTGAGCATAATCATGTGTGAATGTGAACATGAGTATGTGTGTGTGTGTGTGTGTGTGTGTGTGTGGGTGTGTGGGTGGATGGGTGTGTGAGCATAATCGTGTGTGAATGTGAACATGAGTATGTGTGTGTGTGTGTGTGTGTTCAGAGTTCAGTGGGCCTTCCTCATTCAGATGTATGCCTCTCTGTGGAACAAGAGCCCCTGTGTGTATGTGATGGGTCGGCTGCTTCAGCCAGAAATATGGACAGGATGGGAAAGAAAGCTGGGGGACCACATAAAGTGGTCAAAATTTACACGGCTGGAATTTCATTACCCAGAAGGATTACATGTCAGCTGACAAAGAATTTGACATTAATTTCACATTCCCTTAAATAAAGCCCTGGCCAGACATGACTGAACAAACATATCCTCTTAACTGAAATTCAAATACATGCTATCTTTCCAAAACTTCTCAAAGCTTGAACAAACAGAGCTGATACAAAAATTGGTCACAGAAGTCTCGTTTCATTCTCAAGGGAAGAATCTGGGTGAAAAAGCTGCTTCTTGTCTTAGAGTAAATTTGAGCAATTTTTATCAAATTTTTGTGGGGAGATATTCCGAAACACTAAGACAATTTAGCAGAAAAAAGAAGTTATATAAAATACAGACTACATTACTAATTGTACATGCCAGGTCAGCAGTCCTGAGCTACTGCAGTCTAATGTCACACATAAAATAGGAATAAATATAACTAGGACGAATGTAACTGTATCACAAAAGGGATTGTAAATCGTGGTATACCCTGGTCAAGGCTGTGACCGATATCTCAGCTCCTCTTGTTATGATGTGAGATGTGTGCAAAATGAACTGAAAAGAACGAGATGTGGTTTTCTGTGAGAATGAGGAAGTGGTGTCTTTATTTACACTCAGTGGCACGGCTGTCCCATAAATAAACAGCGAAGCGAAAAAGATCTGCATAAAAGATCTTTGTTATCCCGCATCACTGCGAGATACGTCTCGAAACGGCCGTTTATGACTGTTACTTTTGTCATTCCAACGTTGCTCTGTAATGGTCGCCGATTCCCTGACGATGTGAGAACGCACAGAGCTCCTTTATAGGTAAATCACAGGTGGAGATAAAGGATCGCACAGGTGGAGATGTCAGTTTATGGATGTCGTGCTGTTGGGTCAATAGACAGAGAAAGACCTAGAAAAACACTGTGCTCATGAAGGCTGAGAATAAGTCCCAGAATATGTGCATTTTCACAAAGTTCAGGAGGAGAAAATCTACCCCTGTTGTGGTCTTATGATCTTATAAAGTATGTATAAAGTTAATAACATAAAATCCTATATTTCCTCAAGTAAGCAGATTTTAAAAAAATGAATGTATTATCTACAGAGCACTTGAAATAGGCCTCTTGCTTATTACATATAACTGCATTTCTGTCTACTTAACTAGAATTAACCATTTTGAGCACAAGAGCAGAAATGATAAAGCAACCATTAGAGGAATATGCAAAATTATGCAGACCAGTAGGAGCATAATAGCGTAATATCTTACATTTCCATTTTTCTTCAGCGTTCAATATTCAACACCGGACTTTACAGCGAAATAGAAAAGTATTAAATTATCCAGCTCTTCTGTCACACACCGTTAAAAGTTGGCACATAGAGTTTTGGCGAGGGCCAGTCGATCTCTGACTCTTCAGAGATAAAACTGAGGTCAGGTAATAACGTAAAAAAAAAGAAAAAAAAAGTGAGATTGACCATTTTGATTGGACCAGTTGGAAACCGTGCAGGCCAGGGACACTTTGACGAGGCTGGCGAGAGACATGGCGCGGTATTAGCAAGTTACAGGGTATAAATGGCAGCCATTGTCATCCGGACCTCCCTGTCTATCCTGTCATGGTAAATACCCTAATCTGACAGAAGGCCCTGGCAGACAGCTCACTGCACCCTGACCCGATCTCCCAGAGCCCTTCCGCTCCCCCATATTACCCAGAAGAAACCGCCGCATTATACGCCTGTTAATGTTCTTTGTGATGAAGGCTTCCAAGCAATTAGGAGGCAGCCTGACCGGATGGATTTAGTATCGGGCTGGGAGGAGAAGCAGTGCTGCCTCCATCTAATCCACCACCAACTTTCTGAGACTCAGTTCTTCCTTTTTCTATTACGAGGCTCCTCAGGCGGGTCAGAGGCCCGCGCCACGAGGGCAATTTGCTTCACATTTTGTGATTGCCTTATGTATTTTTAAAACAGAAAATGAATATCATTAAGTATAATTTGGGCCTGCTCATTTGGGCTGCTGTAGTGTAATAAATTGGCATCAGTGTGAAATATGATCTTGATTAAATCTATATCTCTCAATTCACGTACTGTCTACCACTTTAATTGGTCTGAACAAGGTCACAGTAGAGATTTTGCAGGTACCCATGATGCTGTTGCGGGCCTTGGAGATTGGCAGATATTTCTCTCTCTCCCTGTCTTCATGTGATAGAGTGTTAGCAGAGTGTGTTAACCTGGCTTGTGTGCTTGAAATCATGGAATGTTCTTTCTGTGTTGTAGTTTTTTGTTTAGTTTTGTCTCTGTGTTTGTTTTGCTACACTGCTAAATAGCTAATTGCCTAATCTGCTCTGCTTGCAGACCACTCCTACCTGTTATTCCCCTAGTGGCCACATCTTGAACTGTCATTTAATTATGGATGAAGTTATTATTATTTAATAATAAATGAGCATAGTTATTTAAACTCTTCAATGCTTTGCAAAAATGCCTAAATGGACAAATGCCAGGACAATTGTCACATTATTCTGAATCTCTTATTGCTTGGTACAATAACTTACTTGAAGAAAGCAAATAGTGTCATTTAAGGTTGACACACAATGACAAAATTTATAAGCCCAGATTTTAAATGCAATGTAACCGCAATGAAATATCCTTATGTAAGGAATATGTTGCTTAAAATCAGAGTCTACTGCATGCAGGACAGATAAGATATCAGTGAAAGTCGTTAAGAACTTCACTAAAGTCTGAAATTAAGGAGGACACCAGTAATTGACAAGAGAATCAGCTGTATTGACCAAGGACAATTGCTCTGGATGTAGAAAACACACAAGGGAAAGCTCTAAAAAACAAACAACAGAAATGAAAGCTGATAAGTTCAAATGTTTTAGCTTAAAAAAAAAGACATGACCCCTGCAATTTAATCCGATTTAAACAGTACTTATGCAACACTTGCTCACGGGGAGAAAAGATGGAGAACTCTCTTGAACTCCAAAAGCGCTAGAGGTGAATAGGCTGAGTGAACGCTGAGAGACTGATCCCTCCACGTGGTACTGCGAGGGCCATGGACTGGCTTAGCGCAGGGGGAGATAAGAGAGGCACCCACTGCTAAAGAACGCTCGGGCTGCCCTGTGACGGGGGACTGCACCGAAGATGGCGGGTTCTCTCGACAGGCGATACGGCGGGGGGTTAATCAAGCACAAAATTGAAAGGCCAAAGCACTCTAAATCCATATGAGTCTATTGCAAGGATGAGCACACACCGTCTTAAAGTACCAGGCTAATACAGTTAACACTGTATGCAAATGAATGCCATAGCCTTGAATGTTGTTTGGGTGATTCAGAGATGTGCGGGTAAGCGCTAATTCCACTATCGCAGCTATTGCTTAACACCTTTGTCTCAGCAAGTCTGAGATGTTCGGAGAATTACAGCGGGTTTAACCGGGGGTTAATAAGGGACTGTAACTTATTCCAAACACATGGGAAATTGAGGCGATGGATTTCTAGGTAAACCATGCAGATTTTCTCAACTTTGCTGCAATTGTGCAAGGTTAGTGGCAGAAGTCTTACAAATAGTGTTGTCATTGTCTGACAATAGCAAGCACTGGGCTGAATGTTTGAGCTGTAGCGTGGTGGAACTGTTTCAGGTGCTAAACCCTAGAATTTGGGATGCAGTAAAATCACCAAATGGAACAGCAGAATGGGTTAAGAGCTGACTGGAGTGTAGTAACAAAAACAGAAAAACAACTGCAACCCGAATCAACATGAAATTGTCTAGGTTTACCTCAGGTGACATGATGGAGAGTGGCGAATAAGATGGATGGAGCAGAGTAGGGAAGTCATTCACAGTACACAGTTCAAATATCGTTATTTCCTCTAGCAGGATGAGGTTGCTTTATAGTCCTTCCTCAGGTTTCCTAATTCATTACAGTGGTCGGACAATACCAATCTGAGTTATGATGTACAAACTGATTCTTGTAGAGTTAGAAAGAATGATAAATTTTTAAAAAAAGTAAATATGAATCACAATAATATAATCTCAATGTAATAACCATTTGGTGATGATAACTTGGTTCTGCTTATCAGAGTCCAAATATCCAAATATTGTATGAATATACATCTGGATAGAGTACAAATATTCTGCAAGAATATCCTCAGTATCTCTTACCATTTTAGACTCAAACAAATATTTCTTGTTTGGCATTGCAGAAATTGATACAGGGCATTTTCTTATAAGGACTTTTTTTTTTCTGTTGAGCTGTCGAGTGAATTTATCACCAGATTGAAAGACTGCCTCCTTGAACATTGAATACAGTTGCAATATTTAGAATTCATTTATACATTACATAAACCTAATGGATAATAATTAAGATAATGAAGCGGATAGCGACGACAGGGGGAAAACACATTCTGAATATCGTGCAAATTGAACTTAATATGGGCCTTAATGCATGAAGCATTCACTATTGAATAGACATTAAGAATGCAATACATTAAATGTGATTCTAGGCTTAGTGTCGTTGAGTTTCACAGGATTCTGAATAATAGAGACATGTGCCAGTGCATCTTATTATGCTGAAGCCGCCAAGGCTTATTTGCATTTCTGTTAACCTGACCATGGCATAGTTCAGTATCATTGTTGCTATTTTGCAGAAACGTTTTACTGAATATTATCTACTGACTGAAACATATATAATTAATGCTAATTCATGGTGAATGTAGATAATCTCCTCCGGGAGAGGTGGAGGGAGGAGCAAACTCCTCAGCTCCTCCCATCGTACTGCTGTCAGTCTCCTGGTTCCCTCCCTCAGCCTGGAGAGTTAACCGGAGCGGCAACAGCAGTAGCCTCGCTAACAGGCAGGCTCACCTGAGAGTGATTTCTAATCAACTCAGCTGTGAGCACTTGCCTTCAGTTAGGCCTTCTATTTAAGCACAGTCTTCTAGGCTATGGGGGACCGTTTTGGGTTATGTGTTGCCTGTTTTGGTGGCTGTGCTGGTCTTTGGTTCGACCTTGTATTTGTTTATTTAGTCTTTGTTTCCCCCCAGAAAGGGGGAGGGATAAATTGGTCAGTTTTATATATATATATATATATAGAGAGAGAGAGAGAGAGTGAGAGAGAATGCGTATAGTTCATAACTAGTTCATAATCGTTCAAATGCACAGCACAATTCATTAGACATATAATGGAATACTGTCCTTGAATTTTGTTTTCTCAGAGGACAAACATAACGCTCCTTTAAGTCCCGTTCTGGCAGCTGTGCTGTGCGTGGCGGCCTCCCGGGAGTTCTCTGAACTTCTGAAGTGTTAAATTGATTGGTACTTGAGGGCTCCTGCCTGTCATGTCATTAAAGTGTATCATTCTATAGTAAACGCTTTAGTACATTTTTATTTCACTTTGCATGTTGTAGTTCATTCTAGATTCCTGCGTCTGCAAATGTGCGTGCCGAGAATAAGATATGAACCTGTTGAGATGATGCTGCCCAACATCATTTTAATATTTATTTAGTCATAGTGCAGTATTGGCAGTAAATCCAAAAATGATTTCATAAAGCATGCGACCATCAATATTCACTGACAAAAAATCCAGGAGATTTATGACTACAGAACTGGTCTTTGCTGAAAAAGAGAAGTACAGTGCAGCAGATATTATGCATCATGCTACAGCTAGAAAATGCAGTGAAAATATGTATGTTTCCAATATTGAGTAATTTATCTGTACTATTTAGCGACTTGGTTAACTTCTGACTACAATTATTACTACAATTTCCTGATCGCTAGCTATCTAGCCAAGTTAAGTGTAAAAATACCACGAAGAGTGCTAATGTCAGCCAGAAATATGCAGTTTACTATGTCATATTACTATAGCTGACATTAGCTTATTAGTGTTCAGTAAATCTGGTGGATTTTCCCAGAAATTGCTCACAATTTTTCTTTTAAGTATATGTGCTTATTCCAGTAAAATGGCCTGTAACATAGCACTGCTTGCAGGCTGCAGAGTGGTATGCTTCCATATGTAGCAGCAACCTTGTTCAAAATGTTCTACTAAAATGCTTGGAGGAATACTTGTACCCTGTGTGCTCTAACAGTCCTTTTACTGTGTTTGTTTCACCATTGCTGGTTTTTCTTTGAGCGAAAAAAAGTGAATAAAGAGGGCTTCCGTTTGAATGCCTGATTTAAGCAATTAGAAACATCACTGTGAGGTTAGAAATAAAAACAGGCCTGCTATCGCTACACCTTGTTTCTGTGTAGTGTGGATATTGTTGTTGGACACTATGGACTAAGCATAGCCCACACAACAACATGGTTTGTTCTTTCAAATGGGACCAACCATTCTCATGTGAATCCAACACTTCCTGAGGAATGAACATTTTAGTCTGGGTATGTCATTTTCACCAGGGAATAAGTAAACTGTATGTTTTGACAGCAACATTTTTATTAAAATTAAATGTATAGTACAGTAACCTCTGTCAAGTTGTTGTTCATTGCTGTTGTGTATTACAATACATGTCCGGGAGTTCATTTTGCCTGAGAATGTGCACACATATCCCTAAAATGGGAATATTAATCAAAAGATACTTTTTCCTGTAAAATATTGTTTTACCATTTCTGGTATTTAATCAATTAAAAATCACTTTAGTTTAAACAATTTTAACTTATATGCAAATACTGGATATAATATATATCCAAGAGTAAAGATTCATTAAAAAATATTTTAAAAATCTGGGCTTAATTTTCTGAATTTTGCCTATGGTTACAATAGTTATCTTTAGCTCTAATCATATTCGCTGTAACTAATTAGTTATTTACTATTTCAGTATGATTATGCATGCCGTGATTATAACACATTATCATATTTGGTAATTATAATTAAGCTGTATTCAAATTCAGCAGCAGTGACTTGAGGACTAAATGGGGCTTACCACTGGCTCCATCTGATGTGCCACTGGCTTCTCGGTCTCTGTAACCTTAAGCTGCCCTTGCTTTCAGACTCTTCTAGGTCAATACATGGACAGCCTTGTGTCAATTGACTGATGGAGGGTCATGCAGCCAGAGGAAAAACAGATACCATGTTTGCTACTCCTGTGTGTGGTCATGCAAGATTTTGTGGAAGCTCACTTATTAATCTAATTTCACATATTATTAAAAATCGAATGTTCACAGCAACATAAGGCATATCTACGGTGTCAGATGCCGACAGAGATACATCCACAGATATATCTGCTGATGCTTGCTGTACAGTTGGATTACAGTGAAATTGATGAGGGGGAAGTCATCCACCCAATCACCTTCCACAGCATTTTAACTGTAATTTAACACCAATATCCACACTGCACTAGGAACATACTACTGACTGTACATTATGTCAGTCAGAGTGAAAGCATCCCACTCAGAAATGTGTTCAGAACATGATATGTACAATTATTTGCAGCATGTGTTATGTTGTAATACATCAAATTGATATGAGGGAGTTTCTTTTCAGAGTGATCCTCGCACTTTCTACAGTGAACCTATTTAACACATATCCAGCGTCTATTCCCTGAGACCTTTCTGTCAGGCATTTCAGTTCCATGGCTATAGTTTTGATTTACCCCACAGGCAATATTACATTCAGAAGTATTTGTTTACATGGCAAACTTACTGCATGGAAGGGAAGTATCTCTTGCGTTGTTGTTCTTTGTTATATATAGTATCTACAAGCCTCTTACCGTAGAACACACTTTGTTTGAATCTAATTTTAGTTGATAATAACGCCTGAACCAACAAAATAATAATGTAGTTATAGTGTTCATTTAAATAAATAATTTATGGATACTGTCATTTCTAAGGAGTTTTTAAACCCCATGTTTTCAGTCGCTGATTTTCAATGTCCAGACATAATTGTTGTCTTGCTCATTTCTTTTACCGACCTATTCAGAAATGTGGATAATGTACCAGGTGCCATGATTGAGTAGTGACTGGGAATAATGTAGCAGCGAAAGCCCTCCTCCCTTGTGTAACATTACGGTTGATTTTGCAATGCCTCATGGGAGGAATCGCTACAGTATCACAGATTCATAACTCAGTTACAAACAATGAGGTACAAAAACTTTCAACGAGATCTACGACATTAACTAAGCGCGCCACCATGAACCGCCTAATCACGTTCATTTTAAGCTCAAAACTCACCGGATGAATTCTCTCTTTCATGGCCCCCGACATCACATGGTGCTCACTTTTCATGTTGGCCTGACACAGATTATTGGTTAAGCTGGTGTCACCTGACCCCAGCTGTGCTTGACCCCGGCCAGCAGCATGCGCGGCCCCATAGGTAGGGTGAGCGAGTGATTGATCTGTCAGGTCATGTGATGCGGTACAGCTGCTATCACCTTAATGTGTGAACAGATGTGCTTCCCTGCCCCGCCCTTGTTATCCCGTAGGAGGGAAGGGTGGAATCTCTTGCAGCAAAAATGTGCAATATTCTACAGTAATGCACTCTGGGTCCACAACACCTCAGAAAACAAAAAAGGCAGAGCTATTATTTTGAAGAGGATGCTTTCGTTGGCTCAGCCTACATGTTCATGGGAGCGTCAGCTACATATTCTCCCCGATATCCCAAAAAAAATCTAGGATAAGGTTGAGGAAGCACAATCGTAATGCAGAAACACTTTGATTCAGCTGTATCACTTCAATAATGATTTTCTTTTCTGAGTAATTTGACACACATAGCTTAGGGCTTTCTTGTACAATTGCATTTGACATTACCGTTTTGAAGGCAATAACAAAGGATAGAGAGTGTGAGTGACAGAGAGAGAGAGAGAGAGAGAGAGAGAGAGAGAGAGAGAGAGCTGCACTTCCTTACAGAATGCCCCAAATACCAGAACATTAGAAATACATTTTATTGAAAAATTGGAACAACTTTCCCTGAAAAATTACAACAACATAGAAAAACTCCCCTGTATACTGGCAGAGAGAGATGAATGTGTGCCGTTGGTCGCCAAATATGTGCCCTCCTGTCATAAAATGAGGGACAGCCAGTGAGACACATTTCCTATTTTGTATTGGTAGCAGTCTCTGTCTTATTACTATCCTTATTAGCCTTATTTGTCATGCAAAGTTGTCCCATTTCTTTCTTTGTCATCCTTTCCCCCCTTTTATATCTTATTTATTTTATTCAGCTGCATTAAGTATGTTTGTAACTGTTTCATTGTTTTAGCCTTGGCAATATTGCTTGTATGCAGTCAAGCAAATAAAGCATTATTAAATAGAAACTGAAATTGAGAGAGAGAGAGAGAGAGAGAGAGAGAATAGTATATAACTTGTACAGCATCCCCACAGAAAATAGTTTGAAACAATGAAAAGACTTTGCTCCAGAAAAGAAATGAGCTTAACTGGCAACAACCAATAAATAATGTAACATTTCTGGGAATGTTATGTAAAGGCAGGAAGCAAAGAAGACAGGCTATTCAGTCCAGGGTAGCAAAAAGCATCATGACATAAAGAAAGATTGGACTGTAAAGCTTTTGAAAATGTTGATATAACACAATTTTCTGCCATTTCTGTCTCAACTGGAGTAAACAGTGGTAAACAATCTCACACATATTTCATAACAGACCTTATAACTATGGCCCCCCGTTGCTATGGGAAAGATGCAGCAGGGTAGATAAATATATGAACCAGAACAAAGCCTCCACAGACTGGCACCCCGAAAATGACTCAATCCAGATTCTCCATTTGTTTTCTTGTCTCACAGTTGGCAGAATCCAATTACGCATACATCACTGCCCCATAATTTAGCATATACACATTTAAATGCAATATTTCACTTAAAATACAACACAATATCAATCGAGTTATTTACATAAGTGGCAGAATGAAGTATCCAAAAGATGAAAAGAAACGTTAGCTTTTCCTGCAGGAAGAGAGGTCGCGGTCCTTGTTCTGTGTCAGTGACCTGTTTAGGCAACGTTAAAAATCTACAGCCATGACACTGTTTTGATCCTGCCACAAATCAATTGCTTGACCCAATGAAAGTCCATTTCTCAAACCAATAAAAGTAAAGGAAAATAAAATATTACCATCTTAACTGAGATTTGACCATTATACCAGGGAAGTCATCAATCTCATGTGTGTCTTCCTCAACAGCTGGTCCTTGTTAAAACTGTATCGGTCTTACATTTCAGGACTTATGAAGAGAACACAAGTGTCTCCTTTGTTCACTACATTGAGACATTAATTTATGAATGCAAATTAAACTGTAAAATTGAACTGGAGTTCTGACGACCCTTCCCCACGCATTTCAATGTACCGTAACCATTTACTATAACGGTAGTAAAATAAGGTGCACTGACATCTGTGCATATTCCCATGGTAAATTTTTTTTTTTTTTTCTCATACAGTATTGTTTTGTAAAATACGAAACAATCTGATGGTTGAATAGTCCAAAAAAAAAAAAAAAAGCACACACATTCACTTGCATACTTGCGCTCAAAACTCATAAACCTCTTAACCCCAGTTTTAGAGTTTGTTAGACATATGCCTTGTGGAAGAAAATCTTTGCACAGACAGTAGAGCTTGAAATAATCTGTCAGTAATCACTTGGATATAAGAATAGTACACCCTGCTGTTAGCCATGGGCTCGATCTAAATATTATTCAGTAATTGAGGGGTACATGCAGTATCGTTGTCATTTAATCATTTATTCATTATTTAATATATACATAATTTAATGTTAATGTCAATACTGCATGCGATTGTGTCTGCTATGGCAGCCATTTTGAAATGAATACTTTTATATGTGAGTTTCTAAAGCAAAATAAGGGCTCTAATAGAATTTGAAAGAGCTGGTACAAAAATTGCAGATATGTCAGTCAAAGAAACAGCTAAATTATTCAACGTGTTACAACAGCATTGGAAAACGTCAGGGAGACTTGGCACAAGTCAAAGCCCACAGGGATACACAGACAATTAACAGCATATTTGCTAAAAACCACAAAACAACAACAACCACAAAAATGACCTCAGGACTGAATCTGCACCTCCATGACCCAATCTGAATAAACACTGTATGCTGTAACCTTCTCAAAGGGTAAGGTTGCCATTTGGAAATGTTTTGTGATTAAGTCTTATACACAGCAACACATGACCTGGTGTAATGACAAAACCTGGACTTCTGAGTAGTGACAAAATGTAATATGTTCTGATGAGTTGTCTTTCCGTCTTTACATTTAGACGGGCTTTTGTTTGGAGAATGTAAATGGCAGACTTCAACCCATATTGCCTGTTCCCAACTATTAAACATAGTTGTGGATCTACTATGTTAGAGGCAGCCATCTTGTGGGAATCATTGGCGGAAGAACTGGAGACTGTTCTTCTTGAATAATAGTCAAATAACCCACAAAACAGTTCAAAACTGTTCATAAAAGCAACCCAAGAGGACTGAAACTGTGCATTTTCTTATCAACTCACTAATATATTGTTTGGTGTTTCCATTATTCATTGTCTTCCCACTGCATAGCTCCTCACATGTCTTCTGTAGTATAATATTGTGTCATTCTGCTTCAGACCTCAATGCACAACATTTAATGTCGACAGATATAATACTGTTTTACACCAATGGAGGAAGACACAGATTTATCAGTGAAAATCAAGACTACTGTCACCATAATTTAACAGGTCAAACTAGGCTTGCTGTCCATATCAACAGCGTGTCGTTCGTAACAGTCTAAAACTCATTAAAGTAGCTCCTTCGAAAATAAGCCACTGCTTTGGACAAGTAACAAGCATAACACTGTATACCCAAAGGACTCAAGTGCCATTAATTTAAGAAGTATATTCACAAAAGGATTGTATGCTCTTTCAACAAATAAGTGAAAAAGCTGCAAAACCTTAATAAGAGTTTACTAATGAGTGTCAATGGGTCAAACTACAAAGTAGAACATATTTTACAATGATGGTGACACCAAATATTTGAGATTTTTGAAAAATAAGGTTCATGACATGTACTCACAGGTTCATTAAAATGTGTCCTAAATATGAGCTATATATAACATCAAATTTTGGAATGCATATAACCAAAAAGTAACAGACCTTTTTTTTTTTTTTTTGCTGTACGAACAGCAAAAAAGCACATGGAATTTACCTCTGTTTCTGATTCTGGAACAGAATCGTACTTTTACATTCGATTGTTTGGATTAGGATTGTTGATGGGAAAGTTAACATTGGCTCAAAGGTCAGGAAGTACTTAGTCATACAGCAGGAACGAATGATAGAAAATGGCACTCACAGAGATCCATGTCCATGACAGCAGCAATTTCTTAATAGATCGACTAGATGACAACATATAAATACATGCCTAAAATATGGATTCATTTTTAAATAATTGGAATTATTTTTGGAACAGTGATAACAGTGGTAGTTGAATCATTTGCAGAGCATTGGAGACGGTTTTGAACCACGCACTGCTGTGAACCTCAGGTAAACCCATGCTTTTCTATATGTTACAGTACATAATATTATTACAGTTTATCCTTGTAGGGGGTCATTAATGCCAAGTTCAAAAAATATACAGAACAAGGTGGTCCCCTGTGGCCAACATAAATGTTATATTGCAAGACAAGCAAATGTTGTGTTTACCGTGATTTAGCGGATCATACCTCCCTACAGCAAGAAAAATCTGTGTGGGCGACAGTGGTTTGAAGCTAAGCCGCCATGGATAAATCACTACAGTCGACTTTAATCAGAATGCATGCAGGTTGGCAAAGTCAGGTTTAGAGTCTCTCAGAAATATACTTTCAGCCCTAAAATCCAATTGGGAAAAGATCAATAGTCACATCTTATTTGACTGTAACGGAGGCTCATCCAGACATACCCGATCTTTGATTCATCTACCCCGATTGATTAGCGATGGGATGGCAATGGGCCGACGTTCAGTGTTTCGCGTCAATTGAGTGGCACTCTCACCGTAAAGAGTTTTTAATGTTTCCTGAGACCAGGAGGACACTCACAGGAAGAGCTATTCCCGTGTGATACTTCATTCTTCATTTCCATATTAGTCAAGATATTCAGGTCGTGAAAGTGTCTTACAAAATTTCTTACAAAATATATATTTTTCAGTAATGTGATTCACTCTGACCCTCTGGGCTTCATTATCAAACAGTATAAGATACTCCATATGTACAATAAAAAAAATCTAATTGTGCTGTAGACGAGTTCAATTTTAGAGTGTGGTTATTGTTACTGGCAGTCATTTAATATGATGAATAATATCTATATTTAATTTGATCAATCTAATTTTCTTAAGATGACTATCAAAATAATAATAAAATGGTTGTTTCATTTTTTTTTTCCTTTATTGCACAACCTGCAAGAAAGCATCAATTGTTAACTTGCCAGTAACCTTACTTGTTAGCGACCTAATCAAAATCGTATTTTTCTAAAGTTCTCTAGGGGTGCTTTTCAAATTGTTACTTTTGTGCAAATTGGCTGATTTCATTAGCTAGCTTGCTGCTTCTTGTTCAATTAATTAATTGCTCTGGGCCCCTGACAGTTAATTAATTACACAACAAAACAATCAGACAAGACAGTTGAATACTAATATGCAAGCACTTAAGGCACACATCAACAATAGGTGGTAGAGAAAAAATGACTTTCATCTCCTGAACGGCACAAATTCATCTTTAATAACCCATTTTTATAGAAAACATGGCAGCTTTCAGCAGTCAACAGTATTTAATTAACTAATGCTAATTAAGCAGGGGCTCATTTCCGATGACAGCTAGCATAAACAACAGCTCTTGGTACCTTCAATGAGAATCACTGTCCTAGATACACTGTCTGTGAACTGTCTGCAGCCCATAGAGTAGAAATAGATCTCACAGGCACATAAACAGGAGGGGTAAAAGAAGCAGACAGGGAAGGGAAATCAGTGGCCATTGATAAACTGTAGACATGTTAACACTAACCCGTCAGCGTCTTGCATCGCACTGTAAACGTACAAACCAACCGTCTATCCTTCTGTTCCTTCAAATATTGGGTGACTAGGTCCAGTGGTGCAAAGCCATCGAGCTTACATTAAGACAATGCTTATACAAGAGTTTTCCATTAGCCAAGGCATCTCAATGACAGTATCAAAAGCGCTTTGTTTCTCCCACCACTAATGCAATTTCCATGGTAATACGACCTGGGCGCATCTGTTTGGAAACTTTGGGGGGAAAAATATTCTTCCGTTTCAGAATGCCTCTCCCTCACGCGTGTTGTGAAATGGAGAGACGTTACTAAATATTTGAGCGCACGTTATTGTTTTATATTTTCCCATAACACCAACACTGCTAACAATGGCATGGCTTACAAACATGAGAAGATCAATTCCATATACAGAGACTGCAAGGGGTGCAAAAGGACATGCATGTAGTTGTGCCTATATTACAAGTGTATGCCACTTCTTTAAACACCATCTAGCTACAGGTTGTCCCCGCAAACTATCTAGCTACATATCGCCATTGACTTCAAACTTTTTTTTTTTTTAATTGTCAATAACAATGTCTAGTTTGAAGTAAAGCCTGGTGCCTTCAGATTTTGGTCAGTACCTCCAACAGCTCGCAGGTTGGATGTCGTTTCATTCGCTCCTGTTTTTCTGCCTTCTTCCTTCCTCGATACGAGCACTAATATGTAAATTATGATGGAGGGGAAAACTCTGGAAGGGATCCAGCCTCGACTGCAGCAAAAGTTCACATCTGTTTCCTCCCCGGAGAGTATGCTCTGAGCAGGCTGTAGTAAAGCCACACTTGAAAAGATCATTTACTAAGGACATATATTACATTTATTCCCTTGTCCACTACATCCCCCCCAAGTCAAAGGTAACTGCAGCTCCAGGACCAAAGAACCCCTTCTCCCCATTCTGTTCACTAGGGTATAATTTTATAAAACTGGTTAGCTTCATGCAGAACAATACTGTGCATACATAATTGAAAATTTAAGGTCAGCTAACCAAAATCGAGGTCTGCAACCTATATAACTATATGGACTGTTGTTTGCTTTAGTGGTGTAGGATGAGATTTTTTTTTTGAAGGAGTGCTAATAATATGAACATGTACATAATGTACATAATGTCATGCATCCTAGACAGAGAGCACCCTTACACACCTGCCATAGTTTCCCTAAATGGAGCGATGAGATTGGGGTTGTAGTTGTAGGTTTTTATTGATAGCAAGGCTACTTAGCTAACCTGATAACCTCTGTCATAGCATCGCATAGCAGTATAGCACTCTGCATGAATCTGACAAGGAACAGGGGTTCAGTAGACATAAAATAAGGTCATTAATGATTTATGGCTATACTCTGTATGGAAATATTGGTCAGATAAGTTGTTTTATCTCGCATAGCAATGCGGGGTAAAGAAGATAAAGCGCCATCAGCCCCAAACAACAATAGTACTGGAAACCATTAAGGTTTATGAAAATAAAGCTTATGTTTAGCAAAATAGCTGGATAAATCTCTCCAACAGATTAAATTTCATCTTAAGGTTAGTGTAATTTCAAAATTTGTCAGCATAGATTGTATCTAGATGGCTAGGTACCAGCACAAGTGTTTTTTTTTTAATTGAATAAGAAAAACGTTCCCCAAACTATCCCCAAAACAAGGGCTGGAGAGACCATTAGATTATTTCCTTTATAAGTGCATTTGACAGATATCTCATCCAATATACAGGTCTAGGAGAAAGATGAGCATAGACATTGTCATTTCAGAATGTAAGACATACAGACATGAACAATACATGTATGCCACATTAATTCTGTGGCTGCAAATCAATGGATAATGGAACAGAACAGCAATATGAACGAACGGTATGGAAATCAGTATTGTATTTCAGTATTGAAATAATAACAAATAACATATGAGCATTTTTATTAAGTTATCACTACGATGAAGTCATCACATTTATGTGGTTCTTACAATTTATAGTACACTTAGCCCACGCATAGCCACGATATTGGTTTCCACCCACATGTAATTTCACTGACAGAGATGAAATTGCAACCTTCAGTATAAACACAATTAACAATATGTGTCTATTATTCATTTAATTCTCTTCATCATTACGCCATGGACAATATATAATGTCACGCGATTTATGCTGGTAAATTAAGTATTTGAATTGCACCAGATAAAAAGATTATTGCCAACTATTATTTTAATTTTTTATAAGAAAAGTGGGGTAGCGGTGGGACGTAATGGACAAGAGTTTTTATTGCAACTAAGAACTTATACATGTCTGTCAACAAACTGAATCAGCAGCTTGACAGTAATCTTTCCTGTCACATTCACTTCTACAGACAGTGTTGATTTGTTTCAGACCTTCAAAACTCCATACTCTATCACATATTAAAAGCCGTCTCCTTTAAACGAGACCATCTTTGCTTGTACCAGAATCTCCATGGCCTCAAATGAATGTTGTCAGGCTTTTATGAATACATTTTTAAATACGGTGCATTCTCAACAACCTTGCCCATGCGCTTGCACTCGCCAGCGAATGTGCACATACTATACAATCAGAAATCTCAACATTCTTAGGCGGTGGCTGGAATGTCCAAGATGTTCGTCAATGTTTTTTTTTTTTTTTTTTTTTGCATTCTAACAGTGATTTACACAGAAATTGGCCGACACTGATTCTGGGGAGCAGCGATGCGACGGAAATATTATCTGTTTAACACAGAGCTTGTTTTTCAAGCGGGAAATATGATCCGTGTCATTAGCATATTTCGAAAGACTTATAACTTGCATCTTGAGGCATGATATTATTAGCAGAGCTGAGGGACGGAAAACAAGAGGAAATTAAAGTGAGCTGAACCCTAGACATAGACCTCTTGAAAAAAAAAACAGGCTCTCACGTTCAGCCGGCTAAATCCTACATCTTCCTTTGTCCTTTATACTTCATAAGCAAGGAGGAGCTGACCTGAATGAGCAAGCATGGTGGAAATATGATTACTACAATCTCTCTCAATGTACTTAGTCAACAGAAAGATAATGCAACCGGCAAGAGATCATTTAATGACCGAGCATCATATTTTGGAGTATCAGAGTAACAATGGATCTGTTCTATAGAAATAAAGAAACCGTGTATTCCACTTCAGCTGATGAATACAAAACATTGAGATTGTTCCTACCGATGCATGTAATGCGGCAACTTCGTCCGGCCTAAGGATGGACAAGGATACTATGTCAGGCACCCTCAAGACAGCGACTAAGGTTTTAGCCTCTATTAAATGACCGTGAATATTTAAAAATTTGGTTATCAGGAAAATTCTATCATCAGGTAAACTTGCTGTATTTTTTTCTTTTTAATCCCAGTTATTTCATCGGGGCCATTTTCAAGCCTGTTCAGCAGGTCTGACACAGAACCTTTGATCCACTTTCCGCACCACCTCTTACCTTAGCTTGCTTCACTAATAATTCCCTCTCGCAGTGTCTGTTCATCTTTTTGAAAAGAACAGAAATGACAGCTATGATTTGTTGCTCGGGATTGGATAATGTCCTTACTGTAATAACACGCAGAAGTATGGGATATTTTAACACCTAGAAAAATCAGAGTGAGGCATCCAAGTAAAAAAAAAAAGTCTTAATAAATACATTCTATACTGCACGAAAAGAACATGACACGTTGAAATAATTTATAACAACAGCCCTGATACTAGAAACCCTGCTACTCTAAATATTGTATTGTTCATAAGATATTTCTATGGCTGAAGACGCATCCCTTTCATATCTGTTTTTATTGGCTTTATCCACTACATTTTTTTTTATTGCCACCAAATAACTTCCCACCATTTAGAGAACAGTTTGAATAAATGAGAACTCTTGAAACCCTCAATCAACGGTTTCACACAATCTTCCTCTGTGGCGTACAGCTTGGGAACTGACAAAAAGTAGAAAATGAACAGCCGTGTCTGACCTTAAGCTCTGTTGGATCACCGACAAACCAATTAAAACTATATTCTTTTGAAAAAGACATAGCATTTGCACCTGTCATTGACATCATTCTGAACACTGCAGACACTGAATTTTGTTGCAGACACAGTATAAACTACACTTTGCTGCCTACCAACACGTTATAATGAAGCATGGAAATTCTGCCAGCAATGCCTGGGCTCTCTCTTTGTGTTTGTGTGTGTGTGTGTGTGTGTCTTGCATTATTTGACTTCTCGTCCATGCCCAATGAAATGACAACATAGGGAAGAGGAGGAAAATGAGATTTAACTGAGATAAGGCACGGAACAAAACAGGAGTCAAACCCTCTCTGCCCTTAGGGCCTTTTCACTTCTGATCCAGTTAATATAGCAGGGATATATACCCCTCAGCATTAATTCCTTTCTTTAGGCTTTTACCTACCTTTAAACTCTACTTATATCAGGGAAAGGGGAACAGAGGATAAAGAGCAAGAGAGGAGTATTACAGTTAAATATGGACCCACTTTTATTAGGAACTATGGTGCCTCAAGAAGTATTCCCATGGAACACTAGCAAAGAATGTAAATAGTCAGAACTCAGCACAGAGCATATTCATTTCAATCAAAATTCTGCGCCACAAATGAATATCCCATGACTGACACCTGCTTAAAAACACAACTCATGTTTGTTCACTTAGTGATCTGTAACAGGTAATTAACCCATCTTATTAAACCTGGGTGTTCTTTTAAACCTTACTATATTTCAGTTTGTTCCCATTCCTTGACCTGTGTAGATACACGATACACCTATCCGTTGGCCAGTGACTTCTCAGTTATGATTTAGTCTGGCACATCAAAGTAAAAAAATCTCTACAGTAAAGATGTTACAATACATTTATACTTAACCACATTTCCCACAACTACAATATGATGGTAACCATGAGAGACAGTGCAAAGGACTGTCACTGGCTGGCTAGCCAGTTTGAATTATTTTAGTTTTTGAGGTTTGGGTTTCCATTCCTGTTGGTCATTTCTGTCCCAATCGCTTTCAATTTCAGATGAATTGTATTATCTAACATATTTATTAATATTTCTCCCACTGAAATTATCTAAACATGTCATCTTTCTACTGCAAGCATGGTGAATTAATTACTACTTTTATATCTATTAGAATCTCCTATCTTATCCCTTAACTCAGTGAACAGGCATACAAATGAAAGCCAGGGCCAAAATAATCATGAACAGTAGTTGTTTTAATGTCATGCTTAAGAGAACCATGCATGCATTGTACGCACATCAAAACAGATAAGTTACATTATACTTCCACAGCCACAATAAGTAATATTGACCTTAAGGGGCCACTTTATACTACAGGATGTCAGGTTTTTCTAATAGTTGGTTGCAGTGACTGAATGTTGTTTTTTTTGTGTGTGTGTGATACAAGGTGAACTCAAAATCGTCTTATTTGACAATGTAAGGACCCTTCGGCTCCAATGGCTCTGGTATAATTAAACAAATTTTGGATTAAAAAATCTGGAACCTGATGTACCTGAACAAAACTGTATGTGCAAACCTGTTGCTTGTTCCTCCACGCTCAGCCTGTATTAATTTATCACTGTCTTAGACTTGTCACATGGAATGTCTGAGCCAGTCATGTGTGAGGCATATGCATCTCGCATAGAAGCGACACTTATATCAAGGATTTTTTAAAATGAGTTTTGAGTCACTGATTGATTCACTAATGTATCACTCGACACACAGCCACAACCCAATTTGTCAAAATGACTGTCAGTTAAAAAGCATAGGGAATGGCTCCACCAGACAGCAGATAGAGGGTTTTAAATTATTCTTGAGATAATTTTCCATGCTAGCCTCTAAAAGAGTGTCTTGTGTAAGTACCACAAGGGGAAAAAAAAACATTGTAGGCTGGTGATATTTTCATCTGTCCAGATTTGCTTAGGATGTAGGTTTCATTGAATAATGGAAGGGAAAAAATTGTTATTTTAACAATGATATGAGCCCAGAGAGTAGCTTAGGTCAAATTTGATTAATGAATAACAACTTCATTTTCAATGAACGAGCCCTATGAATGATAATCAAATTAAACACTGGAGTATATGATTCCCATGTCAGTAAATGTTAGAAGTGATTAGATCATGAATTGTGTAATGAAATAAACCATGTCTTAATCATGTACTGAAGGGGTAAGTTAATCTTCTCCCAAGTCCATGCAAAATCGTATTAATTTTAGGCATTTATTACAAGACAGAAAAAAACTGTCTTGCAAAACTAAAAAATAACTACTGAATGATGCTGCTGAAATTAGTTTTTCCTCCCTGACAGAATCCTAATTTGTTAAGAGACGACCTACAAGGTTACCAGGTTGCCGATTCTTCACAAAGCGAGCGCTAATTATAACGACTGTACATGTGCCATACTTCTGAAGCCATTTGACCATCCAAGCTAGAGGGTAATGGGTTTGCTAGTATACCCTTGAGATACTTTACCTGAGTCCTTTCAGGTTAATATCCAGATCCATAAATGAATAATATGTTAGAAAGAAGCCATATGTGTCACACTGGTTAAGAAGATCTGCGATGCCAGTAAGTAATGTAATGTGCTGTCTGCTTTCTTTGGAGCTGACCTTCTTTAAACCTTGAGGCCTTAAAGCATAACACATGTAATGCTATTCCAGTATCAGCCATTTAGTGTGTAGGTAGGTTTTCACTGTTTGAACTGAAGAGAAACATGAAATATGATGAGTGCTCTTATAATAACACAAAATTAGGTGTGACTAAATTAGTTTAAAGACTAACATTTACTCTGCATTCCAAGTGGCTAAGTGCATGTGTACATATAACTCATTTTACTGAGGACCTAATACATTGGAAGTAAAGAAAATGGTTAATGTTTTCATAATATTGTAACATTCTGAGCAGTAAATGTTTTGACATGCATGCATTTCCCTGTCTGTTAAACAATATAATGTATTTATTTAGCATTTCAGAACAAATTATATATCACAAACCCTGGTGCTGAACACAATTTTAAGCTTGCTTTGAGCAAAAAAGACATTCAATTAATTTGTCATGTATGTTTTTGTCAACAGACCGACCACAACATACAGAGGACAGACAAAGTAACAGAAACCAAATGGAAAAAGATGTTGAAGAAATGAAATTGCAATAAAAAAGGAATGTACACATTTCACATGATTATTAATACTAATTAAGAATATTTTTTCCACTATAAGATATTTTACAATCAAAACTTTGATATGAGAGTTTTTAAAGCGACATGAGAGATCTCACAGATTTTGAAAGATGCCAAATAGCTGCAGGTGGAACCATAAAGCAAAATTATTTAACATGGGGACCTTGGAAAAACATGATAGCATATGCCAAAAAGTAAAAAAAATGGGAAAGACGAATAGTGGTTGCAAGTCATTGTCAGGGAAAGACTGATACAATGCAGAGCGGCTAATAAAAAGCCACAAAACAATGGAATCAAAAATTGCCACAGAACTGAATCAACACTGCGAGCCAGTATCAATGAGAAATATATATCATGAGCTTCACAATGCTGAATTACATTCAGAAAACACACTGAAAACAAAACCTGGACCTCTGAGATGTGGAAGAGAGTGATATAGTCTGATGAGTCATCTTTTCATTCTTTTTCCAACATTTGGATGGGTTTATGTTTGTAGAAAGCAGAAGGAGAATCTCGACCCGCATTTCCTGTTCCGAACAGTAAATCACGGCAGTGGATTTTTTTATGGGGTGAGAAGCCATCTCTTGGGAGTCATTGGGTCCAGTCATTACTCTGCATGGGATTACAGCCATTTAGGAATTCAAAGCCAGTTTCGGAGACTAAATGGTGTAAGCACTATTTACTCAAGATGTTCGCATATTCTAAAATGCTAATGTTCCCATACACACTGCTCTGGATTCAAGTGTGGTCTCATGAACACAAGGGTGTCAAACACTTTCAATGGCCTGCCCAATCACAAGATCGAAACATCACTGCAACTTCATGGGAAGTTCTGGAAAGTAGAGCACAAAGCCGATTTCTACCCCCTTATCTCTCACAGAAGAGATACAAATAAATATTGATGCCGTTTTGAAGGCAAATCAAAATCCTTATTTGTTAATACATATTCATATCTTGTTCTGCCTAGCCCTATTTTTAATTGAAGCATTATGGCTACAAGTAAAACAACTAGAATTCTGTAACTAGCAGTAGGCAATATATTATAATCTATATCTGATATATAGCATCGAGCTGAAAGACCTACTGAAAACATTTTGTCTGGATTGAGCTTCCACACACCTGTTCTGTAACTGCGAAACCCAGCCCAAATAAAAGCGATACAAACCGTTAGAGGAAGATTCTTTTTCCTTGGCAATCCTTGTAATCTGAACTGAAGTGTGTGGCATCACATGCAGGGAGCGAGCCATGGTGCCAACAAGCATACAAAAACAGGAACTGGAAGAGACAACCGTTCACAACAACTTTCAAGGGCCTAAGGAGGAGTTTTCTTCCGTGTGCTCGGCTTTGAATATTTCATTAAATCAAGTCAAAACATAGATGATAGACTCCCCAAAAAAAACGAGTGAAGTGTGTCACTGTCAAGAAAAGTAAAGATTATATGTCTACAGGGCTCAAATATTAATGACTGTACATTTGAAACAAACAGAACACGTTTAAGTTTATTCCAAATGGCTGCCTCATACAGTATATTTGATGTTATTTTCTGTCCTTTGAATGAGAGAAGCTGGCATGGTTCACTACTGTACGATGATACAAAAAATGTTTCCCATCCATGATGGACTTGTTTCCAGTATATTGAAATATACCTATTATTCATCTAAACATTCTTCCTTACTTAAATGCAAAATAAAAGAGAATAAAATGATGGCATTACCCCAGCAGCATGCAGTCAAATGGTGGCTGAGCAACATGTTGAGAGAAACATTTACATACAAACACCGCCAACAGTATGACACAAATGACAAACAGCACTGGAGGGATAATGTTTTCCTCGTTTTAGTATTATTCTCTGGAGACTGGCAACCCAAAAATGATCAGTATGGAAGAGCATGGGACCCACAGACGGTTTATCCATGATTTGCAGGTGCTCGTACTAATTTTGGAAGGCCGTGTACTAAATCAGTGCCTTCACCAGAAATCCTGCCAGCTCCATTATGAGAGAAGAAAGCAAGACGAGAAGGAGCACAGTGTGCGGCCGCACTGGATGGCTCTCATATTCCCATAGTAACCCTACACGAGCAACATCACAACAGCACGGTCCTGTACCCCCGTAAAAAGGGAACAGGACTGCACTGGTGATGGGGGAAAGGTATACTGCAACGGCTTGCATGCCTGACTTAAGAGGTAGGTCATGCTGAACAGCTGAGGGGGATGAGAGGGATCGGAAGATATTAAGGAAGTATAAAATGCTCTATGGAAGTATTATTTTTGGGAAACCGTAGTTTACGTTAATGAATTTAAAATGCACTTTCACTTTTATATGACTGCATTTAAAATTATGCATTTATTGCACATGGGGATAGAAAGTGGATAGAAATGTGGGTCACTTGCTTACTCTTCAGGCTTTCATTTTGTTTTTTGTTATTTTGTAAAAATGAATAATCTGATGTGATGTCTGTGGGTTGGACTTTCTGAACTCATCAGTGAGTTGGTACCACAGGCAGTAGCACAGGTGTACAACACTCAGAGAATACAGTGCCTATCATAAGTATTCACCCCCTTGGATGTTTTACCCTTTTATTGCTTTCATAAATCAATCATAGTCAATAAAATTTGGCTTTTTTCACACAAAAATTTATTGGAAAAAACTCTTTAATGTCAAAGTGAAAACAGAGTTCTACAAAGTAATGTCAATGAAACAAAAATATATAAAGAAATATAATTGTTTGCATAAATATTCACCCCTTTTAAATTTAATGGGCAAATTCAGTAGAGGTCCATCCAATTGGTGCCAATAGTCTCACAATTAGTGAATTGAAGATAACCTGAGTGATGTGGGTGTGTCTCATGTGATTGAGGTATAAAACACCTGTGTCTGGAGGGTCCAGAGACTGGTTGATCAGTATTCCTGGCTACCATAACACCATAAAGACAGAAGAACACTCCAAGCAACTCAGGGAAAGGGTTATTGAAAAGTACAATTCAGGGGATGGATATCAAAAAATTCCCAAGGCATTGAACATCCCGGAGTTCAGTGAAATCAATCATCAAGAAATGGAAGGAATATGGCACATGTGTGAATCTGCCTAGATCAGGCCGCCCTCGTAAACTGAGTGACCGTGCACGTAGGAAACTAGTGAGAGAAGCCACCAAGACCCCTACGACTACTCTGAAGGAGTTACAAGCTTCAGCTGCTGAGATGGGAGAGACTGTGCATACAGCAACTGCTGCCCGGGTTCTTCACTGGTCAAAGTTTTATGGGAGAGTGGCAATTAGAAAGCCACTGTTGAAGAAAATTCATATTAGATCTCGAATAGAGTTTGCCAAAAGGCATGTGGAAGACTCCATGGTCAAGTGGAAGAAGATTCTTTGGTCTGATGAGACCAAAATTGAGTTTTTTGGCCATCAGACAAGACGTTATGTTTGGCAGAAAACAAACACTGCACATCACCAAAACACACCATCCCCACTGTGAAGCATGGTGGTGGCAGCATCATGCTGTGGGGATGTTTCTCAGCAGCCGACCCTGGAAGGCTTGCAAAGATAGAGGGCAGAGTGAATGCTGCAAAATACACCGAAATCCTGGGGACAATCTTATTCAGTCTGCAAGAGAACTATGGCTTGGGAGAAGATTTATTTTCCAGCAAGACAATGATCCAAAAATACTGCAAAAGCTACACAGGAATGGTTTAAAAGAACCAGGTAAATGTTCTGGTGTGGCCCAGTCAAAGCCCAGACCTCAATCTTGTAGAGAATTTGTGGCTGGACTTGAAAGGGCTGTTCATGCCCGATACCCATGCAACCTGACAGAGCTTGAGCAGTTTTGCAAAGAAGAATGGAACAAAATTGCAGTGTGCAGATGTACAAGGCTGATTGAGACTTATCCACACAGATTCAGTGCTGGGATTGCAGCCAAAGGTGCATCTACTAAATACTGACTTGAAGGGGGTGAATAATTATGCAAACAATTATTTTTCTTTATATAATTTTGTTTCATTAACATTACTTTGTAGAAATCTGTTTTCACTTTGACATAAAAGAGTTTTTTCCGATAAATTTTTGTGTGAAAAAGCCAAATTTTATTGACCATGATTGATTAATGAAAGCAATAAAAGGGTAAAACATCCAAGGGGGTGAATACTTATGATAGGCACTGTAGGTACTGGTGATACAGTAGCATGAAATTGAATGCAGTTTACCAGCAACACCTATGGTCATATGAAAGAGCTGTTTGAATTAGCTTAAGCAAAAGATATCTCAACCTGTCTCTTTTATCTGTTCTGGAGGCTCTTTATGGGTACAAAAATTCCCAGCTAAGTTGAGTGTATTTCACAAATCTCTCTCTGAGATTTGCTCTAATTGTAATGGCAAGACAATATTTTCTTTATTTGCTCAGATTTTGAGAAATTTTAGCTGCTAGCTAATTTTATACTGTAGGTTGCTAAGACTAGCCTAAGTAACTGTGGCACGTCTTAGATAGCTAAATAGCATAGCTTGCAAAAGATCTACCATTATAAACTATGCAGAAAACATTAGCTGTATTAGCTATTAAACGGGTTAACATGTTGACATAGCATCATAAGAGATAAGAAGATAAGAAACTGACAAATACAACAAAAGACCAAAGAAATGAACCTAACCGACCCAAGTCAGCTTCTGATTTGACGAGCTGACAAAACACAGAAGGAAAAGAAAGTGCAAATTTATGGTTTACCTTTCCTAGTTTAGCAAACATTATTCAAGGAAAATAATTAATGAAACAATTGCCAAAGTACCATTTTGTCTTGTCATAGTGACAATAAATGACACTGTGGGACTGTCAGTGTAACATGACCTGATATGGAGTGGATTTTTGTGCTGTAGTTATGAGCTGTAGCAGTAAAAGTTAATATACGTGCCTGTGAGTAGAAATGTTCTGTCTAAAAATAGGCTCAATACCATGAAGAGTATAATAGTCCATGGCAAGTTACTGCCTCTGTGAATGTTAGCGACTAAAATATACGGAAACTGTTTTTGCAAGACAAAGCACTTTGAGGGGGCAGTAACCAGGAGAATTTGAATTAAAACAACTTACTGAAGAGCTGAATTACATTAAATGGCATAATTGCACCATATAATTACACCACACTATTATAAGTGTTAGAATTGTGTGAATATTAAATTAAATATTAGTGCATGACTGGCAGGACCTGACTGTTCAGTTATATGCGATGACCATATACCAAACAAATTATGAAGTGTTTCCCTACGGACAATGGTTTCAGGAGGTTATCTCTTTCCCATCTGATATAGGGATATCGTGGACAACCAATTGGCTACTATATACACAGCAATTAGAGACGGTGCCCACCCATTACGGAAAGTCAGCCACAGACTCTGACAAGCTGATTGCATAGCAACGGAACCACAATTTGAAAATTAGTCATGCAAATGTATTGTTGAAATGGCGTTTCGAGGAGCCAAAGGGTAGATGGAGATTCTGGATGGAAAGAAATGACTGTAATTAAATACCATGATCCTGATGCAAGTGAATTGCATGGTGGTGCTACTGCTGGGACCACCATGGCCCGCATGCACCCAGCGCAGAATGGGATGAGAGGAACAGCTGAATTGGCATTCTTCACAAAGGAGCAGAGATCTGATTTACACAGCCGTTTATTTTGTACTTCCTTAGAGTCTTTGTACGGTTAATGTTTGTCTTATTTCTCTTTACACAAAAAGGCATTGTTCTCTAAATTGCTTTGTCTTTTAACACAAAATCCAATACTGTACACCAAGACCCCCAGGCAAAAAAAAAAAAAAAAAAAAACCTCTCAGTAGTTTTCGTAAACTAGTTTGAAATAGTCAGGTGAAGCGTCAAATGAGCCGTACACAGAAACTAAGATGTGAAAATACCAAAAAAAGGAATATTTGCCTTACAGAAAACATTAAACCTCAGGTTAATGATTCCTTGGGATATTTTCACAAATCACGACCTTCCAATTAATGCAATAACTATATATCAGACTTGCTAATGCAAAGGAACATCTTTGGCTAGCCTGCCAGTAATGCCTCGGCCATCTGGCCAAGAACAGAAATTGGGTCTCTGCTGAGTGGTGCTGATGTTGAAGTTTTGTGTGCCCTCTGCTCGAGAGCTCTCGCTTTCATTACCAAGGCAAACTCTTGCATTGAACAACAGGCCTTAACTAATTTTCTTTATTTAAAATTAAAGACAGCATTGCTTTTCTTTGTGAGCTGCAACTAGCAAAAGGAATACAAATTTATCAAAGCTAGTTACTCAGTATTGTTGATTCAAAAATGTATAACTGTTTCCAGTAACTTTACTTATGAAATTGTCTTATTAAATTAAACTGCCTGATAATTGCAGCAACAAGAAATAAACTATTTTGTGTGATTTATTGTGTTATGCTGTAACTAATTACAGAACAGAGTCTGGCTTCTGCTTGTCTGCTATTATTGTTGCTCTCAATCTGAGCAGAGCCGACAGAGTTTTCAGTTCTTCAGTCTTTGACTAGCCAGACCTTGAGGCCACCAAAAATAAGATTGTCTTTTACATAAAATTTTTTTTCTGCTAGCCAGACAGTTAAACATTTAAATTTCGGCAATTAAACCCCCTTGAGTCTACTTCCTGAGAACAGAGAAGCCCACCTGCACTGTTTTTATTTCTGTGTGCATTCCAGAGAAATCTCTGGAACCAATGTTCTGTGCCACAACACAGTGAGGCCATGAGATCTAATGTTAGAGATATGTTTGTTTAGTTTGGCTTCCCAGTACATCTCTAACACAAGGTCTTTTGTTGTCAAAGGAAGATTTTCTCACTTTTAATTGAGCTAGGTAAGCTCCTCCCAAAGACTTCCAGTCATTGTGCTAAAACTAAGTCCAAATCAGTACATCAGTTGTTGCAGTCTCTCTAGAACTCATAAACAGCAATGAAAATTGCACCAGAGGGTTTTCCTACTCTTGGTAAGCAAAGATCCTACTTGCTAAAATGTTTGCTCCCATGCCACTCTGAGTATTCCTGTAATGCATCAAGTAAATATTGAGTCATTAATTACCTCTATCATGTATAAACTCTACATTTAAGCTCTACATTTGAAGTAGTTGTTTCCATATTTACTGAAATAAACATTATATTCATTTCATATATTGTATTGATTAAAAATTTAAAAAGTCAATCTTACCTTATCGTGACAGGAGCATCTTCTTTATTGATACAAACCCTTGCCCAGTCTTTATTTTGTGATCAGTAGGCTTTTTGTGTCCCTGCACGGTTTGTATTTCTGTATACTGTGTGTACCGATTGCTTCCAGTTATTGCAACCCACTCAGAACACCAAAGAAAAAAGGCCACGGTAGTATTTTTAAAATCGCTAAAAAACATTACACTGGCATGATTACATTAGCGGCCGTCTCCGCCCTTGGCACTGTTATAAGCAAACTGGCAACAGATGGGTTGTCGAGCCACATCAGCTTGGTTTCGTTGAGCTGAACAAGAACCAAAAGACAGTGGAAAATCCCAGAAACCAGGCAAAAGGGAGGCCAGCACTGGTGTGGCATGACAGTAGAAAAATGATAACATGGGACCATGACCAGAATGCAAAGCAGCATATGGTTGGAAAGGCGTGTCAAAACACAGATCAGATGAATCAACTCTGAGGCTCTTCTTTGAATTTCCTAACCATCTTAAATTTTTGCTTTACAGAACTTTACAACCAAATATAATTCTATAATATAAGCGCTACGTTTCAAGAGGCCCACCGAACTAGAACAAAAACTGCGAGGTCGTGATTTCTTTGAGGTGAAAATTTTCTCATCCTCACGTACAACTTCCATCGATTGACAAAGACGCTTTTTCAACAACCTAAAAGAAATCGAAAAAATGACTTCAGCTTGTCGGGCAAAGCCCCGAAACAGAAGATCACACCTCACTCATCAGAATTTCAGTGTCGGACCCACTTCGTTACATAAGCAGGGCTAACCACACATCCTACGGTCACATACTGCTTATGCCTTTTTCAGCCGTGTTCATGACTACCATGTTGACCTCTGTGCAGCAGCTCCAATCAAAGCTACATTCCCAAAATAAGACTCTGAAAACATGACCCACATGTACTTGCACTGAACCATTACATCATACGGCCACTTATCTTAGCACAGATCGTAAATCTGGTTTGTAATACAGAGGAACTTTACCCTCCAGCTCCAACAAAGAGACAAGCGTTTGTAGCCAGGGGGTGGGTTGAAGCCAGCGGACAGGGCGGAGGGTTGTTATTAATTATACGCTGAGTATACACCTCTCTCGGGTATGTCTAAACAAGACTGTATGTTTTTCGCAGATGCAGCTGGATGGAGGCTTGCTTTGCTTATGTTTGCTGTGGAGTGTGGTGTGAGGGGAGAGGGTGGAGATTGCAGATAAGGGAACGGTAAGCGGGGGTCGGGAAGATAGGGGGCGCTAATGTACTCACTCCCCACACGGAGGACGATCTGGTCCCGCCGCTCTCCGTTGGGGTTCTCGAAGCAGCTGTACAGTCCGTTGCTGCTCAGGTTCACCTCCATGAGAATCAGCCTGGGGCCCTCCAAGGCCTGCCGGGCCTTGACGTCCGTCCCGTTCACCTTCCACGTCACCGAGGCGTCGCTGTCCAGGGAGCCACACTGCATGGTGACATCAGTCCCTATCCGCTCGTACTGGATCTTCGCTCCTGCAAGCACAGGCATCGATCGGTCATACTCAGAGGCGGTGGTTCGACACGAAAAAAGGAAACAGTTGGCATTTTGTAAATTATTTTCCTTGGAAACATTTCAACGTGACATTCAAGACACTGTAAAAGGAAGGTAAAAATATTTCATGGTAACAAAGATTAGAAGGCTGATTCTTATGTAATATGTCAGTTTACTTGAAGAGTGGGTGGATGTTATACCTATGGTAAACACATTCTGTGCTTAAAAGAAAGGTCATTTTTCTTTGAAAAAGCCTGAAAATACTTGAAAACACAACACACACACACACACACACACAAAATCTTTCATCTACCTTCATTCTCCACCTTCCACACACACACACACACACACACACACACACATAATCTTTCATCTACCTTCATTCTCTACCTTCCTACACACACACACACACACACACACACACACACACACACACACACACACACACACACACACACACACACACACATTCAGATAGAGGTTTTAGATTTCTGCTTCTTTATTTTCAGGTCCTCAAGAATATTTTCCCACATTTTGCTCTTTCCTTCAAATGCGGCTGAAGTTGTACATAGTGAGCAATACTATGGGGACACACATAAGAGTGCCATAATTACCTCTCACAGGTTATGCTTTGTCACTCTGTTTTCAGTTAACAATGTGACAAAGTGACATGACAGATCATTAGCAGCCCTCACAAGCAACATGGAATTGTTATATTGCACAGTGACACGACTACCGCCTACTTTTCCTATAAATATTCCTACAATTCTAAGGTTTTCGTTCATATAGTATAAAACAAAAATGTCTTGCTAAGAATCTCTATGTATAATCATATTATCTGTTACCAATGTACATCTTAGTCAACTGCAAATTTGACTGCTCAAAAGTTCCACAGGTTTATATTGTAATACAGTAAAAAAAAATGTAAACTAGGGTTACCCCAACAGAATATGTTTCATACCTTGACTATATCAGTCTTTTATATTTATGGGTTCATTCTTTGGTACAACTAGTAAGACCCAAATGTGATTTCAAATCCTTTTACAGTTTCAGAACTTATTTCATTGAATTTCGCCCACATAATGTTGTATTCTACCTTTTCCTCTAATTATGGGCTGTAGTTCAAATATACCTTCAAATATATTACTCATTCTCTTGAGTAGTGTGTGCTGAACTAGTTTGTGACTTGATTTGTGTAAATTTAATGTACAGATTTAATATATAGCGTTCTGTGTACTACTCTTTGGCTAGTAGACATTAAGCTCCTGAGAGCACTTTTCTGACTGGAGTCTGAAAAAAAAAAAACTAAAATGAGAAGGAACACTTGGTTCCTATTCAATTTTTTAAAATGTCTCAACATTTCAATATAACTCAAATGGCTGAAATGGTTTCAGGACAGCCGTCCCTCTACGTTCTCTGAATGCTTATGTGTAGACTGGGAAGCAAAAAAAATCTGGTCGGCAAGAATGATAAATCAAGTGTCCATCCGTCGCTTACGCAGCTGAGAGGGGAGATGTCACCTGCTGAAGTCAGACCATGTAAAAATCATGAAAGGAAATGAAAGAACTCCGAGTTTGCCTTTTCAGAATGGAAACCAGATACTCTGAAAGATAAAGAGCTACATATTAAAATATTGATTTTCAGCGAATTTAACCTTTAAGGCTTTTATATATCGGACGGATATGATCTCAGGAATTTTAATACATCAGAGATACATAACAAAGCCTGTATCGCAAATGGAACGGAAGTAGCCGCATCAGAATTTGTCGATACAATGCACTAATGTATTCTATTTGGTGACAAAGAATTTAATCTAGCAAAGTAGCCAAACCAACATTTGATTACCCTAGGCCTTTGTACGTACAAATCCAGCAATATATATATCCTATGATATCTTTAGTGTTTAGTGCCATTGATGAAATGCTTGGTGATTCTTGGCGTGCATACAGATGGAAACCCATAGCAGAGATAACATCCTTTGTAATTTAATGAGAGGTTCCAAGAGCTACAATGGTTCACAATTCTACATTGTATGTCTTTGGTGCAATCATTGGTAAGTACATTGAGTCCATTTTCAATAAAAATTGTTCATACATAATTTATATACGCAATATTTCTTACAAACTATTTTCAGCCACTAAGCACCTGTCTTACTAGCTCTAGTTTGACAATGTGGACTTTTTCCCATTTAAACATTGATAAGGTACAAGACTAACTGACATTGAGTTGTTTTTTTTTTTTTTTTTTTGCATCACTGAGAAGCAGTTTTCTCTTCTGGTAGGTGGAATTAAACTAAAAAAGGAAGTTTAAAGAAAGAAAAAGAGAGAGAACAGTCTCTAACATTCTTTAGTCACTACCCCTACCCCTTGTTGTTTGCAGCATTCAATGTCAAATCAATTGCTGTCAAATTCAACACCACAATGTCCTCAAAATATATTGTTATAACACCTGTTGAAGTATTTCTCTCATTCATACAACATAGACGGTCTTAAGGTGTCCAGTAACATTCTCCATCCAGAGAGTCAGTCTCTGTTGAGTGTGCTGGTGGTGCCCCTCCCACATTTACATTATCCAATCATGTTGTGACTATCAGACAATGAGAATTTACATACACAATGAGTGACTTCTGAAATCTATCCTTGAGTTTCTCAATGTGCAGAAAAGAAACAGCTGTTAAATTGACTGGAGTCAATATTGTAAAACATTGAAGAAACATACTGTCATATTTGAACAATGTGACTGCCAGCAACATCAAATGGAAACTCTGACAATGGTAACAGTTTTTTGACAGCAGGGGCACAAAGGCATTTACAAAACCTTACATGGAACATTTATAGCACTTTCATGATGAAAGCAGAAGCAGCTTCATAACAGCTTTCATGAAGAATTTATTCAATATGTATGCATTTGAGAAATCTGGAATAGAATTTCACAAATACCAATAGCCATAAATAGTTATTTTGGGAATATTATTTTAAAATATGTCTCAATGTGGCATTATTTTCCACATTTATATCAAAAATACATAAATAAATTCTTTGTTAAAACTAGTATGAACGCTTCATGCTGTTTGCTGCAGAATTCTTGGCAACGTACGATTTATGCAGTTGGTAGCCAGTAATTGCCAGGACGCTGGTTAGCAGACAGCACGAATATATCATCTTTTTAGGCAGTTCCACCAATGTGTTTCTTATTTGTGATGTGAGACCTGATTTTTCCAGGACTGACAGCATAATTATCATGCTGTCACTAGCATATATGTTTTTTTTTGTTGTTTTTTCCAGCACAGGGGACCTCTGACAGCTCTGCCCGGTCTCTGCCCTCCCACCCTCCCGCAAAGAAAAAAATTGTGCATACTTGTGTAGTAAATATGAGGCAAACACTATTGAAAAGGATTAGCCTGAAATCTTAGTCCCTCTATAAAGTTCCTTGGAAGGGCAGGCCAGGAAAATGATTGACAAACACACAGTTATTCCGTTTCTGTTCTCTAAGCACCGGGTCATGCATTTGCCCTCTGTTTCATTCTCTTAGAAGATCTTCAGTATGACGCTACCGCCCATTAGCTCTCACTTGTCCCAGCACTTTGGCAGTTGCACGGAAAGCTTAAAAGGAATAGTTTTCCTGTTTCAAGGTCCTTATCAACAGCCCCACAAAAGCACTGCCACCTCAACCCTCTACCCAGCAGTGCACAAAAAACACACAGAGAATATGAGAGCAATAACTGATATCTGTGGCCTCTTTATAGGTACCAAAAGCTTAAAGTAAATCTCATTACACAGTTCAGCTGGTGTCTGTTACAACCTGCTTCATCAATGCTTGGTTAAATGCCGAGCATTATTGCTTTGTGTCATAAGCAGTTAGTCACAGTAACACTGGAGCACTAGCACATGCTTGTCTTTCCCACACAGAGGCAAAGGAGTGAACTGTATTAATACATATACAATGAAACATCCTTTGCTTTCGTCAAAAACCGCTCACAAGTATGTTAACTGGCCCTTTTCAAATGCAGCGAGGAAGGACTGTAAATTGTTATGGTGAGAAATATCGGGCTTTACTGCTTCCCTCCCTTAAAAAACTTGATCAACATTCAAAGAATGTCTGGAAAGAATCACCGCTTGTACATGTGACCTGAGAGGGGACCGCTTGGAAGCAATGAAACTTTTACGAGCTGACACATACGGCCGTGGAAGTCACTGAGGAGACCGACGGAGGCTTCGGGGCAAAGGGGAGGCAGGCGCTGTACCCTCACATGATGGGGAACAGCTGTCCTTTCTCCTGGACAAGAGCCTGATAACTTAACAGTCATCCCAGTCACATTCAAGGCCGGTAGTCTTTATTAGTTGCGTGGTTCTTCTAATGTTTTTCACATTGACGCGATTTATCCGCAACGAAATTGTAGTAGATAAAAGGGATAAGTATATAATGGATAAAAGGAAACTTAATTTATTAAATGCAATAACCCCACAGAGTCAATGAGTGGTTATGAGACTTTTAAGTAGCAACGATGGCAACCAAATGCTCCCTATATTTATCTAGTCTCTCACAGCGCCTTGAGATGATTTTGATCCACTGGGTCCCACTTTGTCTCACCACTGAGGTTTATGTCTGGACTCGGATTAGGTCCGTTAAAAATGTATGATGCAGACTTCTCTGTATTTTGTTGATCATCTGTATAACCCAGCTTTGCAAAATTCTCCCATGTACTTCCCTGATAAAAAGCAGAATTCATGGTTCCTGCAATGACTGCAAACCCTCCAAGTCATTATGCGGCGATGTATTCTCAGACCATGACACCATCTTCACCATGCTCCGCTGTTCGTATAAGGGCCTTACAGCGCAATACAGTGTTTGGTTTTGCTATACACAACCAAACTCTTTGACACATCTAGACATAAAACATTGCTCCAGTACTATTGAGGATCATCTAGGTTCTTTTTTGGCAAACTTGAGATCAGATTAGCATCCATGTCCATGTTCTTTTTCGTTAGCTGAGGCTATGGTAAATGGTCTTTGTGAATGATTTATCTGTGAAGGATTTGACTGTCCAAACCTTCTCCTTTTAGACGCTATGGCTCCGATTATGGTTTGGTGGAGTCCCAGCGCCTCGGATATTGTTCCTCAGGTATTGATCCAGACGGGCAGACATCACCAAATTTTCTGGTTGGCTTCAGAAATTTGTTTTCGTTGTTGTATGATGAGCCTGTAGAACATGTGTGCTGACAACTTCACTCTGACGGTAAGGGCTGAAGGTAGTTAGGATTCATTTTGGTCGAGGCTGTACCAAATTAGCCATGATTGTTTAGCAAAGTATTCATACAGCTGACCCTAATTATCCCTTTAATTGGGTTGAGTTAACGAGGGGAAAATAACCTTTCCAAATCTGAAGAGTAAATGTTTGATTATCTTGCATGCTAAACAAACTGAAGAAAACATCAATTCATTTAATCAAATCATTCATTTTTTTTTCTCTCAAAAGAAGATCTGGCCAAATTCTACGTGAAAAAATGTGAAAAAATGCAGGGATTAAGATGGGGGCAAATACTTGCTCACAGAACTATTAAGATTCGACCAAGAGCAATGAACATTTGACATTTCTTGGTTAGCAATCCATCTCCATACTGCTGTAAATATTCAAATGTCATACACCATGTTTTATTCTTGTAGCTGAATGAAACTGTTATATTTATTTGTAATCACTGACTGAGCCTATCACAGCAGCCTTCCTGTAAAACATTTTCCCGACCAACTTGTCAATGGAGGCGTTTCACAGCATGTGGGCAATATAGTTAATCAGCTGTGTTTCCACACTTCACTCCATTCATAGTCTCCCTCTCTTCTTCCAAAGTCAATTACCTTAGCAGGAAGAACAAGTTAAGGGTTAAGTCCGTGCCATGATAAATTACCCAGCCCTTTACAACTTGACAAATGACAGTTTACTGGACATGAATGGCTTGCGCACAAAATCTCGTCTCCTCCTTTTAAATGAAGGTTTGCGCACTTGGCATGCGGTCCATGATTCCTTGCATGAAACGCAAACACAATTCCACAGAAAGGAATCCCAGATGTTTTGTTTGCAAACCACCTCAGGGCTGCAACAGATACCCAGGATCCCCTTCCCTCAGCCGATATACAAGCCGAGGACTCATATCAGCAATCGAGGTTATCTTACCTATTCAAATGCATTACCTCCTGATCCATTTTCAAGCTAGCCGACCCTTCTGCTGAATTGAGAGTTTGTGCTAATAGCAACTTATCAAAGATCCGAGGCAATCTTTTCTATGTACATGAAGGACAAGTTCTGTTTTGCGATGCACCGCTGACTTTGATTTAGACAACCTGCAGGCTGAGATCACAACAAATCAAACGCACATTGCAGTGCTGTCAGAACAGCAGTATTTTGTTGTCTCTGTTTATTGTTTCACCGAAAGCGACTAAACACTGAGAATCACTCTCACAATGGGATCGGAGCAAGGCTAACACATGATGGACACCTGGTGAATTACTAGCAACACCGGAAAGGACAAACGGCCAATCAACATGTCCTTCTCTGCCAACGCACAAAACACTGCAGCTTTACAAGTATATCTGGATTGTGACAAAACTTCAACTTTGGTTACACACTTGCGTTGTGCAGACTTGCCATAAAAGAATTTATATAAGAGACAGCCTCGGCTTTTCACAGATGTTTTGTTTGCTGTTCCAGTTCAGTGTTAATAAAGCAATCCACACCCTTCATGGCTCACAGTATTCCCTATTTTCTGTTTAATAAACTGCTCACAAATGAATTGTAATCACTAAATCCCACTTGGAAACCATCTCATGCATACAACCAACCCCATAATAACTGATACCCTTGATGAAGACATATAAAGATTAAGTTCCAAAACTTAAATTACTTACTTGATTTGCTTCCTTTTTAATATGTTTTAGACAAAGTGGGAGCGAGGGGTTGAGAGGCACTTTAGGTTTCCCTTCAATTTAAGATGAATTTTTGCCTTCGCAGCTTTCACTTTCAAACACATGCTATCCCTCACAATACCGTACAACCTACATCTTTTTTTTTTTAAAGGTTCCAAAAGGGTTCTTAGCTTGTCCTGCTGGGAGAACCCTTTAAGGTTCTTCTTTGATATGGATTTTACTCATAGGTTCTCTGTAGAACCTTATTCTGAGGGTTATATAAAGAACCCCTTAAAGATATCTGTACCTCAGATGAACCTGCAAGGGTTTCCCCAGCAGGACAAATGAAAAACCTTAAGAGGTGCTACAAAGCACTCTTTTTCTCAGAATGTACTTCCGGAATTGAAGTGGTGTCACTGCTGTCTGTGTTGTGGAAGGACGACACTGTAAAACAGAAGTTACAGTGAGTGATTTATCTGTATCAGTCATTCAGTCTAATGCTCCAGCATTACGGCCAACCTACCTCAACAGCAGACCTGCTGAGTTTGCAGTGATATAACCTTTTCTCCTCAAACTCATCAATGAATCTGCCTTTTTGCAGTGCACTACATAATATATCCTTCTAAAACCAGACAACGAGAGTCTCCACTGCTTATCTGCTGAAAAATACTACAGAAGACTGCAGCGGTATTTGAGCTGTGGACAGCTTCTTATCTTGTGAAATAAAACCTGTGATTGAAACATTTTACAGTAATACCAAAAATGTAATTATTATTCAAATAAAATATGTCATAAATGTATTTCATGAAATACACATTATCTTTGAAAAAAAAAGATTACCTTAAAAATGCAATCATTTATTCATCATTAAAATTAAGTTATATTATAAAGCTTGAAGACCGAATGGTTAAATGATAAGGAGTAAGGGTAATTCTCGTGCGTTAGATTGAACCAGTTCTTGAAACAAGCAGTCAGAGCACAAAGGAAGCTGCAAATCACATACATTTGGATTAGATGAATCTTTAAAGAAACAAATTTTGAATTGTGAGGGTTTCAAATTCTTTGGAAATAAATTGAATGAACTTAGTCTCTTAAAGGGTATACGCAAATCATTCAATACATACTTATGCCATTCTAGCTCCATATTAAAACAACATATTCCACAGAACATACTTGCTTTTCTCCGATCCAAAGGGAAAAAGTCAAGGAAACATATGCTGTAACATAAAGTGTGTTTTGATTGAATTACATATATGTTACATATATGCCCTTAAAGAGAGAAAAGTTGGTCTGGATCGGGTTCTGACCTCCTACAGGTATTCCACACCAGGGATATGTACTGTAGTGTGGAAAAATGACCCAGAACACTTTGCAATGCGGGGGGGGTGGACTCAGGAGCATATAAAAGCACTTAAAAATCTGTACACTACTTCCCAATATGCTCCCTTCAAAAAAGGTTTGATACTCACCTTTTGATGCTGGGGAACATTCCCAAAATTCACTCATCCACTCATCCCTCAACCAGCTGTAACAATTTGCTGGAATAATGCTAGCCATGCACAACTCTGCTGTTGATAATGCTACACTCAAGTCACTAGCTACGATAGCTGCTTGTGCCCCAATGACAAAATCCATGAGCACTGAATTTCAATATGCTAGACAGTAAGTGTGTGCTAAAGAGGAAATTTGGATTCATAAAATGAATTCATACCAATGATTTTATGTTGATATAATCCAAGGTTCTCAAATTAAACTCTGTAAAAGGTTTATTGGGCTGCATTCTCATCCATCCAGCTCAAAATAAAGGAAACGGAACTAAAATCACTCCTCCATGGCTGGATTACTGACTGATATCTGATGAATCCAGCTTTAACAAGAATGAATACCTTTCTGAGGAACATGGCCTAGTTAAAAGAGTCACAATCCTCACAACTCTGTTGCATACTTTTATCTTATCATGACACAAACAGTTCTTACTTGTCACAAAAGATCAACCTTAAACAACAGTCTACACCATGAATGCCTGCAGATACAAAGCCGCGAACTGTCTGCTAGCTTCCATTAACTTGTGAACCCCACCCTGTTGAGACTGTCTGAAATGGGTCATGTTAATAACCCGCCTTTTTAGCGCTCATTCCCTCGGCGCTTTGCAAAGGTAACGAAATGACAGTACAGGCCATCTGTTCACCGGTCTGTTAAAATCTTCTGCAATAATTAGATCCCATCAAAACAGGCCTCTGAACATTAGGTCGCTGCCCGCGGAAGCTGCTCGTGTACACATGCTAATTACCGAGAGCAAACAAGCCACCCTTACTTTGACTGAAATGTGGCTGGCGACAGACAAGAAAGTTTAAAAATATTTCAGACTTATTATAAATGTATGTAAATGTCTTTGCTTTTAATCAGATACCCTGCATGTTTTTGTCTTGGGGGAGGCAAACTTTTTATGGAACCATGCCCTTTCTTTGCAGATAGAACCAAGACTATGAAAACTTGAACGTATAGCAGAGTTTAGCTCCCTTAAAGCAGGAACGAGTCGCTCCAGTTACACGCCTGCAGGAATTTTGAATTATCTTTCTATTTGCAGTAAATTTCCTGCACATATTTACTCCAAACATTGAGTTCAATAAAACTGTTTCAAAGTGAAAACCAACAGACCCTGTAGTGCAGTCCTTGACTGCCACAGTCATGCACTTCTCAGAATCATCTTTCAATTAGCAACCAAATGACTTCAAAATATTTACACCAAAGATTTACTTCAATTAAACCACGCTGAAGTGAAAACTAACAGCCTCTGCGGCCGTCCATGACCGGAATGTATCATTCCTGCATAAAACACGTCATATCCATGCTGGATGGTTATTTTCCAAAATGTAAATGTGAGAATCATTATCATCATTATATCTGCAATTATATTTGTCATTCATCAAACCCAGTTATTTTCATTAATCTTTAAATAACAAGGAGCTGGGTTCTTCTCACATTCTGTATTGGTTTAGGAAAATTATGTATTTTATGCATAGTACTACTAAATTAATTAAAATGTTCCAATTTATTTGGAATGTTCCAGAAATCATTACTCAAAATAATGGATGAAATAGATCATATGAGTAGTGTTAGTGACGAGGCTTGGTGGAAAATTGTCAATGGCGAAGCCCTTGTAAAATTTTTAGAGAACAGTCCGTCTCAGAAAAGAAACACATTTTTGTTTTATGACTTGCTCCAAGTCAAGTATACAGTGTCAGTCTCTGGCTGACCGTCCGACAACAGCTTGAATTCCACATTTGGGATTTCAGAAGGTACGGTCAACATTGCCTGCTTCTCTTTGTGCGGACTGGATCTGGATTTACTGCTGGAAATGGGCCAAATGAGCCCGAGGCGCCTTCGGTTCCAACAGGATCCATGCACACAAAAACTCTGCATCCATCTGGGACGCAGAATCTGTTACAACCTGCTGCCCCGATAGCTGACAATAAAATAGATGTTGAAGAATCCCACGACAGTGAGGAAGCATTTCAGAGAGGCTGAGAGAAAAAAAAAAAAACTTTTGCTGAAAGCATTTGCGTTTAGGTGATTTTGGCCTGAAATTTCATTTTCTAACAAGATACGACAACCAGTCTCGCTTCATGGTGAAGCATTGGGTAAAGCTATCATGTGGCATACACATGAAAGTTTGAATGTTTAAGCTTTAATTACATCATATTCCAGTTTTTGTACAGAAATTTTGATCCAGCTCATTGATGAAACAATATTCTGTCTAGACCCCAAATAAATTATTTCTAAAAGTTGACACTTACTGTAAAATTGCAAGTACCCTATCTTTTTCAAGTTTCACACTGGGATAAAAACTTTTCTCCAGAAACCACCACAACACATTGCCTATTCATGTTCTTTGAACACAGACATTTCTGTCCCTAATGGCTGCCCTGGCGAATTTGGACTTACTGTAGAAATCATTGTAAAAATAAGGGAAAAACTTTATAAACCTTGCAGCCAGTCTATTCAAGGGCTATGTTTAAGATGAATATGCTAGTCACTGAGAAATATCATAGTATAATATAGAAAATAGTGAAATTGTACAGTTCAGATTGCTGATTGGGTGTAATCAAATTATACCCGACAATTGTTGTAGTGCACTGACTGTTTTAGGTTTGGAAGTGGTAACAAGGATTGTAAACTTTACACAGCAGAAAACAAGCATATGTCCCCATAATCTTACATAGACTCTTATTCTACACAAGAGGGCCATCTTTTTAAGATGGAAAGTATCCTTGGTGAACAGATTAAAAGGTAGTCTTATGGGCCAGAACAACCCAAATGCAGGCACACACACACACACACACACACATACACATGCAAGAAGGATTCAGGTTCAATTCCTACCACGGCCAGTCTCCATTTGTGTCGATTTTGCATGTTCTCCATGGAACCTTTTGTGCTCAGATGGGCTTTCTCTGGTTTCTCACCACAGTCTAAAGATATGTAGTTTCGGACTTGCTAAATGTGTGAGTAAGTGTCTGTCTGTCTGTCTGTCTGTCTGTCTGTCTGTATGTATGTCTGTCTGCCCCTGCAGTGGACCCCATCTTATGCCCAAAGTCTGCTGGGATAAGTTCATATTAAAATAAATTTTAAAAATAAAACAAATTGCCTCTTGCCTACATTCTCTAAGGAGTAATCTCATTTCTCACACTTAAACAATTGTCCATGGCAATGAGAGCATAAGGAAGATGCGATGTCTTTGATGTTGCTTTTGATGTAGCAGTATCTCATCAACATTTTAGATGTTTCCACCCACCTCATATCTACTGTGTCAGCAGGAATCTTATTTTCTGCAAAGGGTTAAATATCTTGTCAACAATTTACAGCACCATTCTGTTCTAACCTTAACAGGCAATGTGGAAGGGTCTAACGGAGGCATGTACAAGCTGAGATGAAATTTAAAATGAATAACTTTTAATCAATTACAGTCACATTGACATTTTGTTCTTCAGAGAAGGGGTACTTAAATGTTCAAAACATAATGGTTTCATTGTGCCTCTTCCCATCAAAATGCACAAATGAATTAATTAACAAAGGCATTATAATTAACATAGACATAGATATAAAACATGACATCCTTTGTTTACTCAGCAGATGCTCCATAAGTTTATATGGCAGATATTATGCAGCTGCATTTTTACTGAAGTAATTAAGCTTCAGTACCTCGCTCAGGGATAGAAACACAGCGCCCCATCTGGGATCTAAAGCCACAATATTTCAGTTACAATTCCAAACCACCGGGCTGAACGGCCACGCTCCAGTTCAAAAGCACCAGAAAAACCAAGATCAGGGGGCCGCAACCCCAGAACATACAATAACAAATCTGTGCCTCCTGACCCTTGCATTTTAATCTGTTTATGCTAATATTTAAAACCACACTGATAGGTTTCCAAAAGTTCTGCGACATCAAATTCAATGCAAAATCAATTAAATATATGTTTGCCTGGCATGAGTTCGAAACAATTCTATCCGTACGGTCACAAAGCACTCCTTGAGTTACAGCTATGTCACCCACACTGGGACCAATTGTATCTGGCTACCGTGGATGCCCTGTCGTTGACAGCTAATGACATGGCTGGGAACTTGCAGCTCTAGGGCCAGCAATTGTACCAGGCAAATCTGCTACCTTAGGCACCTGTGAGGATTCTCTTTCATTTTTCACATAGCATCCTCTCACTGAAAGTTTAAAAAAACCACAAATGGCACTAAGTTATATATTAAAAAGGCAAGCATACATCACAAGCATAACAGCTAATGGCTAACTATTTCTGTCATTTGTGGGACAAATCTAAATAAGCGGGTGGCTTACATATGCACGTATATATCAATAACTTAATAACAGCAGTATAGGTTTAGTAAATGGTGTCATTGGAGGCAGCCTTGCGATTTGCAGAGAAGGTAGCCAGAATTCAGATACATGATGATAGATAATTTCCCAGCTCAGTGGCTGATCTCAGCAGATTATGATAATGGCGTACATGCATAGCCATACTAAGAGGAGAGTTTCATATTCCACAGTTTCATACCACTACGACTCGCTCTGGAAGATTTTCAGGCCATTCATTTTCGGCCCATAATTCATCAGACGTTGTCCACATGAACTGAAAGCGACTAGCTAGAAGGCTAAACAACTGAATAATTCATATTGTTAGATGTGGTAGCAAAGCAATCCGTTCTTAATATAATTTCTGAATTGCTATACCTTTTTTTATTTTATACAAATTCTTCATGGACAGTGATGTGAAAAGTTCATTCTACATATGATAAAACAGATTTATCATTCATCAAGCAGGGCCACAACTCAACTGTCAATGCTAATACAAACATTTCAGATGAGCAACTCAATCAAATTGCATGTTAAACTTTATATTGCTTGACGAGAATTTAAGTGTAGCTTGCAATCTGGTGGTAAAGAATATGTTTGCAAAGTTTGTCACCAGAGTCAGCAAATTTCCAAAGCACCTCGTATTAATTGTTATGCATGCCGTACCATATAAATTTGTTGTTTCTGTGATCCAGATGATTGCTTTATTGTTGCATACGCCCTTTTGGAAACAGCGTCATTTAAATTTTTGTGACTGATTTCATATTTTTGGGTGTGTGAATAGATGCATTCATTTCAGTACCCTATCTGAGGATCTGAAGACTGCTGTAAAATGATCACATAATTCACAGTATCCTTACATACAGAACTAAAGTAGAAAATCGATTATAACTATCCAGTATGTGATTTTCTGCTGGAATTTAATTTATTAACTAGTAATATGTTGACGGCATTAAATATGTCTGTTACACTATCTTTCATGCCAAGGTTTTTCAGTTGAAAAACCATGACAGCCACTCAGAATTATTGGCTCTCATTCCATCTGCGCTCTTATTTAATTCGATTTTAATTTAGATTAATAAGTTACTTGTTCAATTATTACTCTTGGCCCTAATGGTAACACTTATTTGTCAAATTAATTGGGCATAATCAAATATTTTAAAGGACTACTCTTGGCTTTGTTGAAATGGCAGCACTTTATAACGCACATTACTAAGGTTTTGATGGGAGGTCAGTGCCGCAGCTTGGAAACCTCCTCATACAACCTACCCCTTAGCAAGATTAGTCAACAGTAATAAAGCTTAATGACCATGAACTGTCCTTAAAATACTGATGAATGATATAGAAAGAGATTTAGTTAGTATTGTCTCGTTGTACAAACTCTACATGGAAATAATACAAAAATTCAGTTAACGTAGTAAGATTCTACACCAAGAAAGTAAAACAGAAAAGTAGGTAGTGAATGCACCGAAGTAGATGTGTGTGTGTGTGTGTGTGTGTGTGTGTGTGTGTGTGTGTGTGTGTGTGTGTGTGTGTGTATTGGGTAAATGTTTAGTTTTACTCTAGTTAGAAACCTTTATCATTTTAAAATTCATTTTTGGTAATATTTTATGTGTAATTTCCATTTCATGGCTGCAGTTCAGTCTACGGGTCATTCCGCCAAGGGTGCTACACTGGTTGACCCACGTTTGTATCTGGAGTCATGTGATCCAGATCTTGGGATTCCAGAATAGTCTTGTGATGTGCTGTAACAGCAGCTGACCTGGTCATTGTGAGGATGTCTTCAGAGGGAAAAGCCTGAATTCCAATGACTTTAAGAAGGACAGTGAGTTCTCTAAAGATCGAGCTTCCCAGAACAGTAATATTTGATAAAATATCTAAGATAGACTTACATACATCATCCACTAATGGTTCCAGAAGTGGAGTAATGCAGTTAACCACCAGGAGGTCTAAAAAAAACTTTACAAACTTACTATTAAATAAAGCTTACATTTAATTTTTCCAAATGGTTTTAAGGATACTTTTGCTTAAATGTTTAAAATAAAGTCTGTCTTGGCGCAGAGAAAGAGTATTGATTTAGACCATTGTTCTCCCTCAGGTCTATTCAGAATGTGTGCTGACACTGTTGTCTTTGAGGTAGAACACAGTTCTTGCCAAGATGATGTTTTAAAGACTCTATTTAACTTGTGCTAATTAGACCTGGAAATGACTGTGTACAGTCCAAATAATACCATCATTTTACAAAAACATTCCCTATAATTCACAATTTTTATCTAATATGAAAATGAAATACAACCATAAAAATAAACGGACACAATCACGATGGACCATCCTTTTTCATTAAACCCTTTGGCAGGCATGTTTTTTTTTAACATACACCTATCAAATTGCATATTTAATTCATTACCAAATGTCCCAAAAAACAACAAACCCAATAATCACTGGTCTCTTTATAGCTGGTCTGGGTTGCGTTTTATTTTATTGAACTGAAATTCGGGTAACCTAAATGTTAAAATAAGTACACACAGGGAAGCCATTACGCAGTAATGATGTCATAATTAGTACTGCCTGTTGTGTTTTCGCTATATTAACTTGCGCTCCTGTGACCTCTAAAGCATCCACTGATGAGGGACAATTTACCGAAATATTTGCATTTTGAGAATACTTAATAAACCTCGAATGAGTAAATTGAGTGCTAGTGTTATGACTGTCTTGCAATTACTGTGGACTCCGACACCTGCAGTCCTCCCTTAAGCCCACTTTGGCTTGTGTATTTCAGCAGCCCAACAGATCTTTAGTTGAGCCAAAATGCTAGATGAACCACTCACACACACACACACACACACACACACACGCACAATACACACAGTGAGAGACAGAAAGAGAGACATCATCCTGCTCGAGAATCATCAAATTCACAGATGATTTCATATCAGTCACATTAATAATACACATTATTACTAATTTATCAAAGCCCCTCACAAACTCTCATGTCGCTACAAACAGTCGAACACGCGGGGGAGGGAACCTGTCGTGGAATGAAGCCTTGTTGTTTACTTCACAGGCGGGCACACACTTCTGAAGGGGTGACACGCATTCTTAAACTTGGGTAAATTTGGACATTAAGTTTTAATTCCTAGAGTTCCCTTTTATCTAGCTGTCATAACGTGTCACTGACATGTCTTTAAGGCGTTAGTTACGAGTGACATCATTTTACAGTCCTAAATAAGGCAGCTAATAGGGTCATGCTAAGAAGGCCACATTTAGGACGTTAATTCTGACAAAGTGTAGTATTAAAACAAGTCAATGGTATTATATTTTTTGCATGAATAAAATTGAATTTGTAGTGTAGACACAGTAAAGAAGCTAAGAAATACAATGCAAAAATCCAGGCTAATTGCAATGTTCAAACATTCACTCTTCTGTATGAGTGTGTGCCAGGCATGTGTAGGCTATACATTAATTCTAGTGGGCTGCTGACTGACTAATCCTGTTACGGCAATGTTGTAGTGTGTGGATGTAACTGACTGTCTGATATTACATCTAGACCTTGCCAGTGCCTGTAGCGATATAATTTCCTTCATCACACTGTCAGGCTATGAAACATTCCTTTCTCATCGTCCACCACGGACCTGCTTTAGAAGTGAAGTGACTACAGTCTGTCCGCACAAGCTGCACATGAGGTGTCCTCCTCAAACTCCATGCTTTTGTGCGGTTGCATTGAGTTGGAGGAGGTTTTGGCTGGAGAGCTGTGAGATAAAAAGCAGGGTGCTTGCCATCATGTGTTTTGATGACTTGTCTATGCTCTCTGGAATTGACAGAGGTGGATCCAGGGATAAGAACCAACACAAACAGAAAATTCCAAATTTGAAGACTATAGGGGTGAAATAAAATACCTCCTAAATCCCTGTACTTATGTATGGAATCTGCATGTGCCTTTTGTAACTGTAAACATCCTTACTGAAACCTGACATTCATTTCAAAATATGAATCTTTTTGAATTCCTATTTAGCGTGGGAAAATTAAACCGACGTCAAAATAAAATTTATTTTAAAAATCTCTTCCTGAGCACAAGGTCTGTGTCTAAAAAAACTACTGGTAGGGAGCACTCTTGGTATATTATCAAACTCTTCTCTAAAACACCATTAATTCAGAATTCCAAAACTGATATCCAAAATTAAATGTCCTCCGTACCTGTGTGAACATTTTAGCCATACCTGTAACTCTGGTCCTCTCACCATTCACCTGGAAACCATTATATACTTCCATTATATAATTCCATTTCAATATATTTAGTATTTTTTTTATCTATCAGAAAGGTTTGGACAAAGCAACTTCCACAATCAAAATGCTAAGCTGCAATTGTGTCAACTGTCACTTAGCATAGTCATCTTCCAAAATGTAAGCAAAATGCTTGCATGTGAGATCCCTGTAAGTTCATCATTTGGCACTAAAAACTTTTGCAGACAGCAACTTAAGTCATACAAGCTGACATTAATAAAGATTTATCAACCAATAAAGCTGCTAAAAACACATCATAAGTTTAATATTAAACACATTGCACTGTTAAGAAAAACTGTTTCATTTGCTTACATTTTTAAAAATTGTGTTTACATTTTTTAACAAGTGAAGTCTCTACTTTGGTCCAGTTCTAAAGCCGTTCTCTCAGTAAATGTCTTCAAAACAGATGTAATGCAAGGAATCAACTCAAGTCGTGGGAAACTAAACAAAAAAAGCCCCAGTAGGTTTCTCAAGATGCTCTGAAAATCATTAAATGAAATGTCTGGTAAAATGGTCCAGGGCAAATTTCCTGATGGGTGAATTCAAAGAGGACAACACTTACAGTGGTGTGTGAAAACTGAATGTGGTAAACACCTCGGGGGAATCAGGAAACTAGTCCTGCGCGAACGGTTTTAAAATAAAGTGTGACCACGCAGACCGGGATGTCCAATACGAAGAAATACCCTAAACAACTTTTTGAGGTTGTTTAGTGAGGAACAGACAGAGTAGCTGCAGTCCATGACCCTCGCTGTGGAATGTAAACAGCCCGTGGCGATCATGTGTGTACATTTAGCCGGGTAGCACAGCCCTGCCGTGTCAGCTAACGCTCTCTAGCGCAGCACTTCAATGAGCCATGCAGACTGAAGGGCAAACATACCTGGATGTCATTATAAAGCACTTCCCACAGATTACAGCAAGTATGCTGGAGCCTGAAAATCCAACAGCCCCTATTGAAAAACATGGTGGAGGGCCACCGCAGAACACGCTCCGCCTGGTAGCTTGCCATGCGTTCTTACGTCTGTTTTGACATTTCCTCGGTTCAACGGGGCTGCGCTGTTTTGTTTTGTTTTCTTTCATGTTTCTGCAGCTATGCAGGAGGTTTAATTCGAAGTAAATATGTGGAGAATAATGTTTACGAACATGCCAACTCTCATGATTTAGTAAACAGTGTTGAAGAGCCTTTTTTCCACTTATGTTTAGGTTTTTACAAATAAAGCTTCCAAGATTTGACCTACCAGCACAATTAATCTTAGCTAAAGCAACACCATAAATGCAACACCATAAATAAATAAACAAATAAATAAATAACATAATGATTCCCGTCTCGCTCCACCTCGGCTGATGTCTGGAACAAAATGGTTGCCCCAGATCACCTATGGTGATGCCACACATTGGCAGAGGTGACTTTCTACCTCTTCACTTAGTAACACTTTGGGTTCAAAAACAGCAGTTCAATCCATATGGATGCACTGTGTAAACAGCAAAAACAAGTACTAGTGCTGGAAGTGGATACATTCCTTCCTGAGAATGAGTGCAAAACAAGTAACAAAATGTAAAATTTGACATTTTACCTGGAGGACAAAACAAGCTCATATTTGTTACTATGCTGCAAACATCACACACTATACAATGAAAGATATATGATCAATATGGATGTAGGATGGAGATATATAACATTTTTTTCCATTAATTGGAGGTCCTTGTGTACAGAGACAGAGACAGGGTTACCTCTCTTTCACAATCCCTTCCAGCAAAGTTTTATTTTTGATAGGGTGATGAAAAGCACAGCTCTATACTCCATGGCTTTCTGTTTCATATTTGTTCGGCATGTGTTGTGCGGTGATTCTGTCTGAGCATAAGGCCCTTACCTGGCCTAGAATTCACATCTTACTGACACAGTGACCTAGGAAGCACTGTTAGCATTTGACAGCTCACTATTAACTTTTTACATTTCATATTTCATCCACAGCGCTCGACACCTACAAAACAGCATCACAGTTTCGGTCAAATTTTCATTCTGTTTTCAGTTGGCAAAATTTCAGTGCATCTCAAGTGAAAAGTTTTGCTAGGAGAAATAAAGCAAAGAAGCTTTGGTAGCATTGGTAGCTGTTGGTTACCATGGACGGTTGTGAGCACCTAGCAAACTATATAGGAGTAAGACCTCATGTAATGTGAACTAACAAACAGCAAAAAAGTGAGGGGAAAGTAAGTGGGTGAATTGAAAAAAAGATAGGTTTGATTAGAAAGTGATATATTTCCCTTCTGATCAGAGCTTAATCAGAAGGAAAGCGTACAATTTACAGCACACTCCAGTGGCATCTAAAAAACCAGTAGAGAAAACATGATTACCATGATATCACATTCACTAAGGGACTGGCTGGTATGCAGGTTAGTAAATTAAAGTATACAGAAGCAACTATTGACTGACAGAAACTTACTTTTACCTCGCACTATTGAGATCACCATTTTAATTGAATCTCATGCAGTAGATGCAGTTGAGATGCAGCAGAATATGCCTTAGAAAACATTTCAGCAACACAAGAGGAAACATGCAAATGTACATGTTCATGAATCTGAGACTGGATCTGATTCTAAGCTTGACTTGAGGTTTTCTCACTTAAAAAGGCTGACGGTAAAGGTATTTAAGTGATGCTTGAGAGAGAGATGGTACAATTTCAAGACGGGGCTTGTCACTGGGTCTACCTTATTAGTGATTTGTTATGATGATTACTGTAAATGCTAACTGGTTAAAGCATATAAAGTCAAAGATTGTGCTGGAGGATAATGTCACACGAGGGTTGCACAAGGCTTATCCAATGGCCTAAACCTAAGATGGAGACAGAGCAGAGGGGTTATAAAATGACAGCGTTTTGGAAAATGTGGACTGCTCCGAATAGACAACCCCTTAGCATAAGCTTATTTGCAAATGGAAGTCAATGGGTCATTTAGAAGATATCTGACCATCAACAGTACAAAAGAGTTGTTAGGAGTATAATCGTTTAGTTTTTGGTGTTGCTTCAGCATCACTGAAGGCTATGGACAGAAAGCTATGGGCCGGGTTTTGCAGGACTCCCTGGCAAAGTGCCATCTCAACAATATAATCGTCACTGGAGTTGATGATCAGGAACACACTGCAAACATGAAGAAGGTCCTTACTAGACTGAGTGACTTTGGACTAAGAGCAAACAGAAACAAACATGAGTTTTTCAAAGACTAGATGGAGAGTACTGTTGCCTCAGAATTGACAAATATGGTCTCCATAAACACAAAAATAAAACTGGTTCAAGACTTAACAGTGTAGGCTTAGCCAATTAAAGATTACTCGTTGCTTCCTGGTTACTCCATATGATGTGATCGGTTTTCAATCGTCCAGGGTGGTGTTCCTAGGCTATATTTCTGGCTGTCTGACATGCTACACAAAATGCTCTTAGGGGTCGTAGACATGAAGACTTTCACCCACATAATGTCTGATGGCCTGACATTGATTGCCGATAGGTAGATCTGGCCAGGATCTGCGGCAGATGTCAGTGGACTCAATAGCGACCAGTGACAGAACCAGTACACATGTGTGGGAGTGGTATACCACACTGTGGCGACGTGCATATATTGACTGTGTTTCTTGACGGAAAGTACTTTGTGGTTGACACCCACTCTAAGTGGCCTGAGATTATCTGCACAAAAATGGCAACCTCCACAAAGACCACTGACTTCTGGCACATTCTTCTCTCAAGAATGAGGCTTCCAGAACAAAAAGTAAGTGAAAACATTCGTCACTATTAGTTTACATCAGATGAGTTCCACATTTTCGTGGGAATGGATGGGATACAGCACACCATCTCTTAGCTCTTTCGCCCTGCAACAAACGGACTTGCTGAGAGGTTTATACAGTCCTTTAAACAGTCGATAAAGGTCATGGGAAAGAATGGGATGTCCCTACAGGACAGGGGTGCAAAGTTTTTACTGACTTATCGGAACAGTGCAAACGCCACTACAGGTCATGCACCAGCAATAATTTTGTAGGGGCAACCTCGCAGATCACATCTGGGCTTGTTAAAACCTGCCTTGTGCAGACAGGTACAGCAGAATCAACCAGACTGTAGCAGGCATCAGAAACACCCAGGTATCCACACATTCAACAGTGGACAAAATGCAATGGCAAGAGATTATCAAAAGCATGTTAAGAATTGGCACTTTATCACTCTCAGACTGGTCAATTTTTTTATTTTTTTTTAACAAAAACTAAACTAAAGTGGAAATTACTTCCTCTCATTTGGTTGGGGGGGTTATGAAGAAGTTTTATGTAAATTGAAACTGCACTGGTGAGAAAAAGGCCAGGAAAGTTGCACTAAGGACTTTTTTCCATCACAACAGTACACCTGCTCATTCTTCAAGGGTAGCAAGGGCTGTCCTACGAGAATTTCGTTGGGAAACCTTACTCCATCCACCCTACGGCCCCGATCATGCCCCTTCAGACTTCTTTTTGTTCCCAAAACTCAAAGAACATTTAAAAGGAACATGATTTGAGTCCCTCGATGATGCCAAAACTGCCGTTTTGACATGGTGTAAATCAAAGAGCGCAGAATTCTTCAGGGGAGAGTTAGAGAGATAGAAACACCACCTTCAGAAGTTTATAGACCTAGATGGAGGATATGTCGAGAAACAATAGCTTCACATTGTGATATTTTTGTTTCAATGATTTTGTAGCAATACTTTTTAACTTACCCTCGTATATTCAACTATGCTGTGTTTAGTACACCAGTACTACAGAAGGACTTTACATACCGCGGTCATATTGCCATCAGTGCTGGATGGGAGGAGGAGTTATACTTTTTAAAATGTCAACGACAACGTGTTATGTATTACGTTGAGTTGGGTGTACATACATGGGTGTACTGTGAGGCACATTAATACAGTGCTGTTGCCGAGTTTATCTCAGTAAACCAAACGAACTTAGACAACTTATGGTTGACTGCTGTAAGTCTGAACGACAGTACACCAGACAAAAGTATAATTTACTATCTGCCTCTTTCTATGAAATGTATTGGAATACTTAGTGGGAGGCAAACCCCTCATACTACAAGTGTAGCCATTCTGCATTTACTAATGTTGTTTTCCAATATCGCATATTATTATTATAATAGTTTAATGTCCTGTTTTAAAGAAAGGGACAACAGTATTCATAGAAATATTATTTTCTACAAAGTCAATATCAATCAAATTATAGTATGATACAGAAAAACACACTTTCATATCATGTTCTCAATATTTCATAATGTCTCATGAAATGTATTGTCTTGTGATATATTCTGTGAATCTTTTTTTTTTTTTTTTCAGAAATGAAGTGAGTCAAATATAATAAGATAAAACAAATAACAGTCGTGATCTAAAATGCACACAGGCCTTTTGTTATATCTTAGGTTATCAGTGTTGTTTGGTCTAAAATTCCATGCTCAGTTATGGTTTTTGAATACCTGTATCATTAGAAATATTATCAAACCAAATAGAGATACAACATGCAACTGACACTGCTTCAATATTACCCATGCTGACATTATTTGCCTGAGAAAATTGCTATTTGTGTACTCACTGCTCTACTCTTCCGTTGTTGACAAGAGGAACCAGAAAGTTACAAATATTGTTTTAGAGAATAGGTTTGAGCTGTATGAAATGAACTCTTACTAATGGCTCATTCATTTCTCCTTGTTTCCATTTGTTTTCATAGATGTCTTCCATGAACACTGCAATATTTTCTTCTCACACAGTTTTGTGATACCTGCCCATATATTACATATCCTGTTGTGTCGGTTGTTTTTGTGAAGGAATAACTGCAACGGGAAACACATGCAGAGTTCACACTGATGCCAGGCAAGCAATTGACTCATCTACCTTTTGTCGTCTCATAATGTGCGCACCAAAATTCAGCGGCCATAGATCTTTAATCAATCACTTCTTCCTGATCCATAATCACTTCATGTCGGGCTTGTTTCTCCAAATCACAATTTCAGATTCAAAATTCAAAATTCCTACTGGAGCTGGATCAGGTCATCAAGGATGACATATGGCCAAAGCAATCGCAATGCATCCTGGGAAATTTCCCAGCATGTCAGCATAGCGATTGGATCCTACCAACAATTAATTACCACCTTTGTGGTAATTAAGTACCACTTTCATTCCCCTACTTCCAGGGGGCCTCTAGGACTCAATCTACCAATTTCCTATTCATGTCTCCAATCTAGCCTCAGTGTTTTTATATTTATTAATACATAGAAAAGATTCCTTGTGCAAAAAACATAGACAGCCATTTGGAGGACAAGCTGTTCTCATCCTCTCTTTTTCGCTCCCCTCTTAATTACTTTTGCCACAGGCGCTCAGAAGAAGGTGAGCAGAGTGACGCGTTCGCCTTCCGCCGGTGGGGCCGTCCTGCAGATGGGACGGACGATCCCTGACCCTCTGGCAGACAGTGGAAGCCCAGCGTTCGCCGCAGAGGGGTCCATCTGTTTCTGTTCACACGCTGTTTCTTTGTCTGCTTGTTTGTTTTCCAAGGGAGGAGGCGAGCCAAGGACTGCAGATAAGGCGGCCGATCGTCTCCGAGTGCGGGAATGGGCTCTGGAAACGGGTGGGATTTTCTGAAGCTTTGCCCAGGACCGAGTGTCCATCTGACAGCGTTTATACTCCACTCAGAGCTCTTCCCACCGCCGCTAACTGAGACTGTGGGTGATCTTTCCTAATGGAATACTGAATACAGAGTCTCCATGATACAGACTCTAAGATCACACTGACCGTACTGTTTTCACTCTCAGAGCTTTCACAACCAAATACACCATTACATGGCTGAGACCATAATACCCCAGGTGTAGTATATTCCATTTGATCATCTACAACGTGTGCAGCGCTAAATGAACGCATGTCTGCAAGCACAAAAGAGCCGAGATTACACATCGTTTCATCAGCCACCATATATTCAATCGCATGGAATTGCCTGAACCTGTAGGTCTCACAAAAATACAATTTTCACTGTAGCTCAAAGACTAGCATATAGAAGTGATTGTATTAATGATCATGTACTTTAAGGAGGAGTGTCCAAAGGACATATGAGTTTATGTTACATTCATGTCTATGTGAAATAGTTTATGATGAACCTTTATTGTTTATACATAAATACAGTTGTATGTAACATTGAAAAAGTGGTCAGAGATGAGTGGCTTGCCATGTTTCTTTATCTATCACCATGAAACTTTAAAATATGCTTGAAAGGAGTGAAAAGCATAAATAATATATGCATAACAGGGTGTAAACCATATTTTATATTTATATTTGTGCTAACATTCTGCACAAAAACTTGGCTTAGTACAGGGAAGCTTTTTCATGTAACTTTTAAAAGATATTTGCATATGATAAATGCTACAGGGGAATGTTTTAACATTAAATTTTATTGCACATGGAACTTCATTAATATATAGTATATACATAAAAAAATAGCCTTTAAGCACATATAGCACATAGCACAATAGCACATTTGAGGATTGTATGGACATTTATCCATCGACAAATCTCAGAGCATTGCCACCCTAAAACCTGCCTATACAGCAGCAGTAGGGTGCCAGGCCACCTGCTGTGTTTGGGCCCCTTAGATACGATTGAATAGTTCATTGTTCACTTGGAAGATGGCTATTTCCCCAGACTACTAATGATAGAACGTCTTGCAACACAAACATGAGTATGATTAAATCAGAACTGTAATTCATCTGCAAATGGACCAAGACCAGAGCATGTTACAGCTGGCCATTAACTAGTTGATTTCTTGGCTGGATTTTATGATTACGAGTGATGAAAAAGGATGCAGTCTGATTCATCAGCCATCCGCATTCCCGAAGCCTGCTGTCCTACCGCTGCTTTATTCCGCGGAAGACATATGGCGACAAGCTTCGATGCCTGCTCCGTCGCTCGGAGCAGATTCTAAGGAGCATGTGGCTGCACACCTGGTCAGAATACACTGATAATACAGCGTGTTGATTTTCAGCTGCACAAATCTTGTCTTTCTTCCGCTTTAATCTTCATGAAAGAATTTCATGTTCCCTTTCAGCCGCCAAGGCTTTGACACTGATGTTGCGAAGATTAATGCAAGGTATTGTGCATCCAACGTTTGTGTTTATTTTATCTTTTAAGCACTTCTTCAACACCCACAATTCAGGCTCTGAAGCATTAAACCGTTCTAAAAAGCCCCCATCCAGAAAGCATGAGTAAAAACCAAAGGAAGAATTTAGATGGACATACCAACCCAACCTGATGTAAACCCAGAGGAATGGCATTTGTCTTCAGTCAATGACGTATTTTATTTCCAGACGCATTCGAGAGCTAACAGAACTATTTCCATTAGATGTGGAATTCCACAATCCCCTCAATCATCAACGCAGGTGCTAGGGGCTTCAACACCGCTGACAGTAGGTGAAGCCAGCGGATTGCACTACACATGTATTTTGAAAAAGGTAGAAAAATGTTCGGTGTCTCCTTGCCCTCAATGTCTGTGAAAAGCTGTTAGATCGAAAAGGCCGTGACACCTGGAAAGGTAGTTTTTTATTCATAGAAAACCGACAGGACTAAAAAGAAGGGATTTGAACAGAGGAAGAGACTGTAAAGCAGCACTAGTCTTTGATAACGCACATTATTTTTTTTCTTCCTGTCTTTATAAGTGCTACTAAAACCAAGGGGCAAAATTCCCCAATAAAGGGGAATGGCGTGTGTTTTTTCCGACTGTTTTGAAAAGAAAGAGAGGGGAAACGTGACGTTTAAAAGAGCATTCAGCAAGGGAAAAAGACATGTACTTATCAATAATCTTGGAGACCCTCACTCTTATAAATGAATAAAAAGCTCCCACACACTTCTTGAAAAATGGAAATGGCAAAAGGTTTATCAAACAGGGTCGTATTATTGAAAGTGGGTCTTCTCATATATCCACTCACACACAGAGAGTAACCACAGTCTGCTGACTGAAGCGTAGCCCTGGTTATTAAACTGGAAAACACAATGATACAAAGCAAAACCCAGCAAGAGAATCCTGGGTGGAAAGAGGCTAAGGTTATAATGCATTAGTAATCAATTCTTTGAAAAAAAAAAAAAAAAAGACAGTGCTACATGGCTAATAGATTGGGTGCAATCATGTCGTATCAGTCACACATACAGTAACTAATTCAATTATCTGCTGCGCAACGGAGCTGAAAGCGGTTCCAGCACTCAGCCTTTGATCATTTTCAACACTACTGCCATTTCCAGAAACATTTATGCAGGACATGAATTGAAAAAAAATTGTGTACTCAATAGAAACACACTGTTTAATGTGTTGGGTCTAATGTTTATTGAGTGACTTCATTACAGATGAGTCTCACTGGGAGCCTAAAACAGAATAATAATTCTCAAGGGGTTTTTGGCCTGTCCATCAGGTAGAAGTGAAATCAAGAATCCTGTCAATAAATATTTATATTTTTTAATTAACAAAAGTCTGATGGCAAGCATGCATACCATCGCTTTGGGTTAGGAG